>OZ034806.1:62401355-63601355 GCA_964028335.1 Altica lythri | reverse complement strand
CGATACCGTTAATGTAAAAAAAAAATTACATTGCCTTGAAATTTGATTTGGACATCCTTGCTTTTGTGTTTCTAGGCGATTCAGACGTCTTCCAATCCATCGATTGCTGCTTTTATTTAACATCGTATTGACAAAACCACGTTACGTTGCAAGTAAAAATGTTTTTCATTAGTCCGGGATCTTCTTTTAACCTTTCAAGGAAATCAGACCAACTTTGCACATCCGACTTTTGTCATGTGTAATTCCTCGTGTAAAATCTTCCTAACCGTTTTTTATATTTTTTGTCAAATATTTGTATTTCTCTTACTTTCAGTCTACATACTAAAGCTACCACATTGAATTTTTCAAAGTTATACACAAAATTTGAGAGTAGATATCCTAAGTTTTAAATAATAATAAAAACAATTTGAATCCATTGTTTCTTTAGACTTAAAACATCACTAAATTATTAAAAAATATTTAAGTAAAGATACTTAACATGTTATTAACGTTAAACCTAATAAAAGTAGAGATTAATAATTTGTCCTTAATTTATTTGAAACATCATTATAGTATCTTTCAGATCAAAGTGTAATTAATCATTTACTCGATTATATACTTATTGATATTTCAAAGATGTTTATCGATTTCATATTTTCATTCACGACGCTCGACCACTCTATCAAAATTTCTTATCTCTTTTATTAAACCCCGAAAGCAACAGTAATGGATACGATGTAATAATCCGTAATCGATGTTATTTCAGAAAATGAGCTTCAGGGGTAAATTTTATTCTAAGAAACTTTATGAAGAGGTTAGAAATTTTTTTGTAGAAAGAAATTGGCTATAAAAATTAAAGCAACATATTTAAGTCCTAACATTTCCATTTAGTTTAATTAAATATTTAAATATTCTAGAATATGTAAGCACAAGGGGAGCTCTTATTTGTTTTAGATTTTGAACCAATTAAGAAAATTGTAGCGTATTACTATTAGGTATTTTTGTTTATACTACTTTTGACAATTAGCAAATATTTACTCACCTTAATTCTTTGTCTAAATAAATATTGTTAAAAAAAAACACGCTTTTATAGCTCTTAGTTCAACGGATAGTTACACGCCCACAAGACATGCGGCTCCAAGACAGATAAAGGAACAGGAGCAGGGGTGTTTGGACCTAGAACCAAATACTCAGAAAGCTTGGGTACGTACCCAAGCATCTTTCAAGCGGAAATTCGTGCCATCGAAAGATGTATAACGGAAATATCGTAGACAGAAGATTGTAATCATGTCAGATAGTCAAGCAGCCATCAAAGCTCTGAACTCAGATACAATCAGTTCAAAGATGGTCTGGGAATGCCTAGGCAAATTAAATGAACTAGGACAGAATAACACTGTTACCCTCCTATGGGTTCCAGGACACGTAGGAATAGAAGGAAATGAAACAGCAGACAACCTGAGAAAAAAAGGAGCTGAAACCCCATACCTGGGTCCAGAACCATCCTGTGAGATCAGCAGTAGTACAATCTTAAAAAAACTAAGGAAAAAAATTCGAAAAGAGGTTGACCTTAAAGGCCATCCTTGCAACTTCCCGCTAGCTTTAACCGTAAAGCTATAGTAACGTGACGTGTTTTGACATTTTTGACTTTTTTGAAATGTTTAAAAAGCCATAACTTTTTTTATGTTTGAGATGGCATTCGACGCAGTTTTTTGTGACCTAAAAACGTTACTAAGAGTGCAAAATCGATTAGTCAAAAAATCTCTAAGTTATTAAAAAAAAAAACACTTTTTTTGAAATTTTTCGACAACGATATCTCACAAACGAATCAACCGATTTTAATTTTCAAAACGGCATTCGACGTGGTTTCTTAAGCTTGAGAGCTGATTAGGTTATGAAATTGATCGATGTAATGGCCAAAAAGATATGCCCAAAAAACTTCATTTTTACCAATTGTTTTTTTCGGTTATTTTAAAATTTCTCGAAATCTACCTGTTCGAATCGGTTTAAACTTATAGGGAATCTAAGTTAGACGGAACTCTTTGGAACGCATTTTATTTTATTCCGATCGGTCAAGCCGTTCAAAAGTTATAAGAGGTTTACATACATCCACACACACACACACACATCCACACGTACATACAGACATACAGACACCCTCGTAAAAATAGTCAGGGGAGGTTCCAAATACCTCAAAACGTTGAGATCCAATGAAAACTCGATTTTCGAAAAACGGGGTAAAACCAATAACTTCCCGATTTTAAAAAAATTTTTAATTTTTTTTTGCGGGAAGTTAAAAATGGATAGCGAAAAATCCAAGTACTGGAATGATCTAGAAGGACTAAGACAATCGAAGACGCTTCTGGGAAACTATAACCAGAAGAGATCTCACAGCTGTCTTAACCTAAGTAAGAAAAACCTCCGAATTATAACAGGAATACTAACCGGTTACTGTCGATTAAGAGGACACATGAAGAAACTAGGATTAGTAGATGAAGCAAACTGCAGATTCTGTGAGGTAGAGGATGAAACCTCAATACACATACTTTCAGAATGCATGGCATTAAGTACTTCTGGGGTCAAATACCTAGGGTCATACGAAATAGAAAGGGAAGAACTACCTAATTTAAAACCCAATGATATCCTAAACTTTCTAAGGAAGATAGGACTAGAAGAGCTGCTATAAGTCTGAGGAATCATCAGAAATATAGCAAGAAAAGGGGGACACAATAGATCTTATAGGTCGCAGGTGTATCTGTCACCCCTAACACCATACAAAGATACACGCCCACAAACAATCAAATAAACATACAAGCCAAGCTAATAAAAGCCTGTTAAAAAATGAGGGTATTTTTATGGCGATAAATTTTTTATCGATTCTAATAGTCAAGGAGACCAAGTTTTGTATAAAAAAATTATTACCTTGGGAAACCAAAACGTATGTGTCACTCAATTTAAGAGTTTTGGGTAAAGGTGGTCAAAAAGCTATTTAAATTATTGCAAGATTTTAAAATTGCTTTTTATTTTGATGAAAACAAGTAATATCAACGCCTAAAAGATTCTTTTCTGTAAAGCTTACCTTCAAGAGCTTTTTTTGAGCCTACTTCTACTTTATACTAAGTAAAATAGTTTTTTAAGTTAAGAAGTAGAAAATTTTCCAGGAGGCTATACCAAGAGAACACATATTTTATATTATTGCGTAAACTGATTGAGAAATCCGGCACTAACTTTCCGAAGAGCTTTTTTATATGTAATTCTTCGTGTAAAATATGGATTACAAGTTCACCTGAGATGCCTATGGTATCAGTAATTTCGCGTTTAATTAATCTTGTATCTTTATAAACAATATCATAGACTTGCTCAATGATTTCTGGTGTTATTGCACTTTTTGGACGTCCACTACTTGGTTCATCTTCGACGCGTATACGACCACGTTTGGTCTTTAAAACCCATCGATGCACAGGTAGAAATGAAGGAGCAGAAAGTCCCTTATCCAGTAATTTTATACCATCTATTTCATGATTTTCCGATAGCTCTACTCTAAAAACTCCAAAAACCTTCGATGGTTTGCTGGAAATGAGGAAGCAGATTTCTTTAACACTTTTATCATTTCTGTATGAATTTCTTAAGCAGTCGAATTACATTTATTACTGTTTTAATCAGCATAGACGCTGCTCACTATAAAGTAATATAACTTTTTGGAAAGAGAGGTACGAAATCTGTATGGAGGGTAGAGGAAATCTGGTAACTTCATTTTGACAATATTGGAAAAATTCAAGTGGCATTTTTGATAACGGTTGTAAAAAATTTTGTAGTACCTGATAAAATTAATCAATAATGATGAAACCATATTATTTCTTTATTATTTTAATATAGCAAATCAGAAAAAGAATCACCTTACATTTTATTGATTTATCCTTAATATGTAGGATCATTATTGCACTAGGTAGAACATATGTGGCAAAAACGCGTATTTTACGCTTTTTTCATACATATTTCTGCAAATTAAATTACGTTTGTGCCTCTGGGTTTACAAAAATCTCTCTGCACATTTTTCTTGTTAGTATATGAAGTTACAAATAATTACTTTTCTTTAAAACTTTACTAAACAAAAGTAGTGTTAGCAAAACATCTACTGAAATTGTCGACGTAACAAATTCAGGATTATATGCATCTCAATTTTCGAAAAGAATAAAGAAAGATTTTTTATATGCAAAACAATGTTTGCTAAATTTAGGAACATATGTAAAAGGTTTATTTGCAATTCAAAATTTTCCATTTTTTCCAGAATTTTAAAAATATGTTGTTTCACCTTTCCTAAAAATCTATTCGGTTCCTATTGATTTCCCTAGAGAGAAATCTTTGATGGAAAATTCTTATACTGGTATTTTACGGAGATAAAAATATGCAATTTATTGTTACAGTTGAAATTCGTCAAAAGTTGTTGATAAAAGAAAAAAGGACACCTGGTATTTTTACAGTGCAGGGCCGGACCTACCAATTTTTCTAGGGGGCAAGCTTTACATTTGGCGCCCCCCTGGCCTACTGTCCCGACCGATTTACGAAAAGGCGAAGGCTTATTACTACACGAGTCGTATACGAGGTTGAAATAAAACTTACGTTGAATTATAAGGTATATTTAATGATACACAAGTTGTGCCACTGTACTTTACATACATAATTGAAAACAATGCGAATAATTTCAAGCCCTAACTCAAACATTAGATCCACAATACCCTGGATTATATAATTCTTATTTTTCGGACTTTCTTTGCTGAAAAAGTGTTGATTATTTCATCAAAAGAAAGCAAAGAAGCTCAATATTTATAATGCTTAAATTTGTTAGTCTTTGCTGTGTCATAGCATTTCTTAAGTAGGTTTTTATAAGTTTGAATTTACTTAAACTTCTCTCTCCAGATGCAATAAAAACTAGAAGCGTTACAAATATTTTAAGAGCAACACATAAGTTAGGATAATCATCTTCCAACTTGCTCTTATGCAATGTTCTGAGCATAGATGCTGCTGTTGCGTCTTCCAGTCGATCTTCTAAAGTTAAATCATGAAACTTAAAACTTTCTATTTCATTAACAAGTTCTTCTTCGTTCAAATCACTTGCATAGGTTTTAGCCAATTTTTTAGCTTTACTTTTCAGTGATTTAATTTAAACTCCACACAAAAAACTGTCTGCAACCATGTTTGAGGCATCATACCTGTTCCTTAACTCAGTGATAATTCTATCATAAATTTAAAAAAGTGATCTTTTGAAAAGAAATTCTCCTCTGCAATTTGTACCATCATCTTCATGTATTTCTCGTGCCGTTTTCTTTTTCTTTCTTTTTCTTGTTTCCTTGTACTCTGCTGTTATTCCCATGTTACCAGATAAAAATTTTGCCTTATCAATTGCCTCTAAAACAGTCAGTTCCCTAGTTGAAGATAATACTGTTAGAAGATCTTTTATGTTTCTTGTAGCATTGTCTACAGTTGTGTCTTCTCTCTGCAAAAACTTATTCACTTGATCAATTTTCCTAAACACTGAATACCAGAAGCATGTCATTACAACATAATCGAAGCATTTTATGTTTTAAATAAGAGATTTAGCTTCAGCTCTTGTTTCTGGAGATGAAAATTCATGGGTGGTTAATTCTTCAAGAGCAGAGAGCACTTTGTCCATGTGTTTATACACAACTTCCACAGATTCAATCCTTGCCGACCATCTGGTTTTACTCTTTAAGTAAGTAGTTTTTTTAATGTTAAAATAGCAACCTCAACCCTTAATTTGGCGCCCTTTCTAACTTGGTGCCCGGGGCACATGCCCCCGTTGCCCCCCTGGATCCGGCACTGTTATAGTGAATGATATATTGTTATCATATTTTAGTATTAAAAAGTAGGTGTTAATTTTGAAAGATTAAATAAGATGTGGGTTAAAACGTTGAAAATTTTTTTTAATGTCTCTTCATCATGAGCTTTGATTTGTGATTAATTACAAACTTACTTTTGCAGAAGGGTAAAGGACTCCCTTACAAGAAATCTGGTATTTCACTAGGGGTAGATAAGCCTAATACTTGGATACTTATCAAATACTTGAGATAAATTAGTTGGCATTTCTATCTAAACATGGAAAAATTGGACAGGATAAGCCGAAATCATTAAGAGCTATAAGTCTGCTGTCGTATACTAAATATCTTTGAAAAACTGCTTATTAAACACATTAAAAATGAGACGATCAAACTTACCAAAACCACTTTGCTTATAAAGCAGGAAAATTCACAAAAACAGCTTTGCACCACCTTGTAGAAAAGGTAGAGTACGTTCTGCATATTTGTCGCCTTCTGAGATAGATAAGAAGCCTTTAACAACACTTCTTTTGAAAAAATCACAAAAGCATATACGAAACAAACTGCAGGAGGATAGACTGCTTGCTAATGTATTCAACATTGTTGGAAAATACATTGTCGGTATGGGTTGCTAAAAGTTGCTCTTAAGGAGACTCAACAATGAGACACCATGTGGCTATGTGGCTAATGCGGATGACCTCGTCATCTTAGATCTTAGCTCAGGAATATATCAACGTGAGGAATGACACTCAACCCAAGCATCATTATTGAATTATGAAAATTTTTGTTTAACAAATACGCAGCTATTGGCTATATTAAACAGACATGGGCTAGAAAAGCTGAAGCACTGCTTAGAACAATAAGGAATCAGCTTAGAGTCATTACAGAATGACTATTAAAATTTTGTCATTAGATTTTAATCTTAAAAAGTAGATGAAAATCCTCAAGGAGTTTTTAGAGATTAAATAGATGTAGGTTGGGACTTTAAAGGAACTTCTATAGACATAGCAAGAAATATTTAGGTGATTTTTGCGAAAAATCACTAAATCTAGTAACTTTTCATTTTTTTTATTGTCTCTTTCATTAAATTCTTTGCTGTGGACATGAATAACATTTGTTATTCATTACAAATATCACAATATTTGTTTTCAATTCTGGTATATAAACAGGCAGTTCAATAATTTTATATAGAAATAATAGAACCGGTGGCAGCTCGTAGTGGAATGTCTAGGGGGTGCACAATGCACATATTTTTTGGGTGGCACCGCAAGATGTTTTTTTTGGACTTATTAAATGACATAAAAACGTTTATTGCGGATTTAAAAATAAAAAAGTAACAGGTGTGGTAGTGAGTGGGACTGCCGGTAGAAGTTACACTTCTATGCACGCGCCAGGGTTTAGAAATTTGTTTGGGAATGATTTAGCAAAATCAGTATATGCTTGAAGCATGGACCTACTATACTATGAATCTGAACATCCATTTTTGTTTAATACGTTAAAATCCAATGTACAGTCAAAAAATATTCTCATCGTATAATAAAACTCTTCATCTTTCCAAGTATGTTACAAAATATCGCTTATCGATAAAAATCTATAAATATTTATTGCAAAATATATATCGTCTGTACATAAAACTAAAATCTGTATAAAGTATAAAGTTAATCAGAGCAGTGTCAAATCTTTTGACTAGCGTAAGGTTGGCAACAAGGTGAGGAGGGCCTCTTTAATAGAGAGAGATAGAAGAAAGGTAGTGATATAAAAACTAGCATTAATTATCAAAACTTTAAGAAGAAGTCATGTAGGTAGTGTATTTGCTGACCATTTGCACCAGGTATTCATGCCAAGTCATAAAAAGTTAAACACGAAAATTCCCGAAGAAGTAACCTATACCTACGCATATATAATGCGATGAATGACAGAATATTTATAATAATTTTGTGGAAATAATCAAAGAATATTTATAAAATTTGCGGATTTTTTACATTAGGGATAAATAAATAAAAATAAAATAAAAATAAATTTATTGATGCATGTACATTATATAGGTACATCCGAGTACAAAAATAAAAATTAATCATAATTTAAATACGTTAAGGATGAGTACTTTCAAACTAGAACATGCATTTCAAAAGGACATCATTGACTCTTCAAAAGGACATCATTGACTCCTCAAAATGAGGAATCAATCTTCCCGATGCCCCACAGAATTACTAAACTCAGTAGCAGCTGTAACCCAGTACAACCGGTTTCTACTCTCCTCAATACGTGAACTTCCAGCGACATCCAGACAGCACTAAGTAATAAATACAGATCAATGGATAATCAATAATGTAACATTTTAATATCACAGAGAGACGTGAAAGGGCCCACCCACTAGAAAAAATCATGTATTTTTAAAAACCCATAAAGGATGAGAGGTATTGTTTATATTTTAATTTAAAACTTGGAATAGATAACCTTTTAAAATCATTGGGTATAGGATTATACACAGCAGCAACGTTATATGAAAAACTTCGATTCATGTGCTCATGAACCATCCGCCACTGATAGTAACAACGAATGTAAGAAATGCTTAAAATATATATATATATTTTAGCTCTGCAGGCCTAAAAGGCCCATGGCTTGTTGTACTATTTCTCTCCATTTTTTCCTATCCATCACTTTATTTCTCCATCCTTGTATAGCTAGTGTTTCAATATCATGCTCCACTTGAGTCCTCCATCTCTCTCTTGGCCGCCCTCTTCTCATCTTTCCTCCTATCTTCCGCTCAGTGACTAACTTGGGTACTCTCTCCTGTTCCATTCTTAGTACATGCCCAAACCATCTAATTCTTTGTGCCTTTATGACTGCCGTTATACTTGGTTCATTATAAAGCTCATATAGTTCTTGATTTGTTCTTCTCTCCCATACTTCATCTATTTTTTTGCCACCAAAGATTTTCCTAAGCATTTTCCTTTCCCATACTTCTAGCATACTAATATCGCTTTTTCTTAAGACCCATACTTCACTGGCGTAAGTTACTACTGGCCTTATCATACATGCGTATCTTTAACTTTCTTGAAATTAATTTGTTTCTAATCAAATTATTCAGACTGTATAGACATCTGTTACCTTTTAATATTCTTGCCCTAATTTCATCTTTTGAATCAGACTTTCTTGTAAACGTCGTACCTAAATACACAAAACTGTCCACTTCTTCAAATTTATATTCTTTGCCATGTCTGGTCCTTATCGTTATATAGCGACCCCTCTGAAAGTCACTGTCAATCCATGCCATATATTTAGTTTTCTCCGCATTTATTTCAAGCCCTAAATCCCGACCTGCTTCTTCCAGTGCTACTACAACCTTTTGAAGCTCTGCTTTACTTCTGCATACAATTGCCAAGTCATCAGCGAAACCCAAACATTGGTGCTTCTTCGTATAGAGCATTCCCGATCTGTTAATATTTGCACTTCTAATTACTTCCTCTAGGCCCTAGAGTCTAGGGCAAAGTTAAACAGCACAGAAGAAAGCGGATCCCCTTGCCGCAGTCCGACTTCCACATTAAATTTACTTGAGGTCACTCCATTTATTTTGATTCGATTTTCAGTCTGCTGTAACGTCATTTTGACTAATCTAACAAGTTTTTGTTCTACCCCGAGTTTTTCTAAGATTTTATAAAGTTTTTGCCTTTTGATCATATCATATGCCTTTTTAAAGTCAATAAATAAAACGTGGGTTTGTTTTTGATGTTGGTAACTTTCCGCTTGCAGCTCTCTTAGTGTATATATTTGGTCAACAACTCCCCTGCCCCCTCTAAAAATAGTCGAATAAAATAGGAGAATTAAAAGAAAAATTGTAAAGATTAGAAAAATAAGTGCTGCACCATAACACAGTATAATAAATACTATTTACTTTAAATAATTCACAACAAGTGATTACGATTTAATTTCTAAGAATAAAAATAAGTATTCGTCATGCGGTGATGGATAAGCAGAAACTAAAAAATATAGATTTAATCAGTTTTAGCAATTTTTAACATTAATTTACAAGAGAAACATTTACCACAAAAATTTATTTAAATTTAATTTTACAAATATATTGAACGGTTTCCATTCAAAACTAAATTGGTAGCCCAACAGTAATTTACTGGTATTTATAAGTGACCTGATTTTCCAAATATGTAGAATACACAAACAAATACATTGATTGGAGATTTTACCTTCAAACCTTCTTCACACTTTCTCTGTAAGCCCAAAATCAAATCAGTTTGTTCTATGAGACAAGCACGTTAATTTACTTTGCTTAATTTATTCCATCTAGACCAATTCTACATCAAAATGCACAACTAAACAGCCTACATCGATAACAGCATGGAAGTTTAGGAGAGTTTCATTTTGGATTAAAAGCATTTTGCAGTGCACTTCATCAATAATTAGTCAAGATGAAAGATTGATTGATTAGGCTCAGATTTTAACCCCAAAAATCAATTGATGTTATTAACCAACATTTCCAACGGTAGTCACGTTTTGTGGCGAGATTGGTCCACAGAATACTAACATAAAAACTGTATTCAGTCATCACGCTCTGGTTTAATTTAGATAAATGAGTTAGAAAGAGAGATAGATAATAGGAGGAAATGTAGGTTTTTAATGTGTAAATAAAAAATAAAAATCAGCGTCAGAGAGTGTTTATCTTTTTATTTCTTGTCAATATTAAACTTACATTCTTTTATAAATCTAGAAAAAAATGTAACCAAAATTTGTGTAAGACCGTTCCTAACATTAAGAACGTAATACGAGTGTTGCCTTTTTAATACCTACTTTATTGTTTTTTAAAATATGTCCCACCAGTCTTTAGTGACACTTGCAAAATCACTGTTTTAAAGGCATCAATGGCTTTCTGGCGACTGGAATCGCTGCCCACGTATTGAATTCTTGATCTTTGGGAACCTGAAGAAGTCGTTGAGACTTAGATCGGGACTATACGGCGAATGGTCTAACGATTTGTTATTTTGAAGCTCCAATAACTCGATTGTCTTTTGACCAGTGTGGGCACCTGCATGGTCCTGATGTAGGATAATTTGCTGTTGTGTGTTGATTTGTAGGAGTTTCGCGATAACTTTTGGTAAATAAACGTTTATATACCAATCGGAAGTAGCCATTCTTTGATTTTCTAAAACAACTGTTGTCACATGACCAGATTTTGACACAAAAGTATTTCCTTTGACACACTTCGAGAACGGATCACTTTTGTTGGTTTTTCCTTATCGTAAAACACCCACACAAAGGATTGGCCTTTATTTTTAGGTTCGTAGGAGTAAATCCAAGATTCATCGCTATTAACAATACTATTAACGTTTTTTGAGCTTCCTTTGTTGAACTTTTCCAATGTTTTTCGACACCAATTGACGCCAGCCACTTTTTGCTTTTCTGTGAGAAATTAATAGATCCGGAAAACTAACACCTAGTTCTTCATGTAAAATCTTTTGGATCGATCTCTTTAAAATGCCCAAAGATGCCTCCATCTCCCGGCATATTACACGGCGGTCATTCTTATAATTAGCTGATGAACCACACCATTTTATTGCTGTGTTTCTGCTGTTTTGTGTGAACCTAGCCTGGATTAGTCGCTAAAAACTGGAGCGACCTTATTACAATTCGCAATACCAGCGGAAATTAGTTGACTGGTATGGTTCCTCATTCCTAAATGCAGAAATCATTTCAGTGAGACATTGTTGTAGGGCTAATCCTCTCCGAATATTGTAAAAAATTATTGCACGAAAATGTTCTCGGCTAAGATCTATTTTTCGACCAACTTGCTAATTTCAAAAATTCACTGTACCTACATGACTTCTTGTATTGTAATGAAACTCTGGATTTATGTCAACAAAAGATAAATTTGTGTCCAAAGGTTCTTTTGGTGGCACCTTCTAAGCGTTTTTTTTTTGTAAAACTGAAAAGACAACCCTCGTATTTTATGTCTCGAAGAAAATTATTACAATTTCAAATGCATTAAGAATTAAAAAAAAATAGACACTGTCTTTTATAGCTTTGTAAAATTTTATCAGAATCTATCAATAAGAACTCAATGACAAATCTTGCAAAATTTTCACGTCTCGAAAACGAATAAAATTGTACACAATTACTCCATCTTCCAGATCGTTAAACATTTCCTATCAATCTTGCATAGCGACCATCGCATCGTTTAAATGATACACACTCATTTACATTTCAAATAAGTATTTGCCTTTTTATTTTAGAGTAAACATTTTTACTCAAGCTTTTACATTAGTGAACGGATGTCTCCGTTTTTGATATGATTTTAATGAAACACCAACACTGAAATTGCTTTTAAGGGATTTAGATTTTGTTGCTGACACCAACATTAAAGAAATATATTTATATATAGCCCTAACGTTGTCGACAAATATTTCAAAGAGTACAATGTTTATTTTTTTAACGTTGGCTGTATACTTATTACTAAAAAAAATATAAACAGTTGTCGTTTTGAAAGCCGAAGTGAAAATAAAAATAACTATAGAAATAAGCGTTACTTCTTCTTCTTATAATAGAACCTAGTCCTGTTTTAATCCGATATGTTTAGCCTCCTTTGGAGCTCTTCCTGTGATAATGACTTCCAACTTTCTTACAATTTTTTGAGTGGTCTGCCTACCGGTCTTTGCGTATTTGTTTTTTTGCGACTTTGCCCACTTTGCCCATCTTTCTTCTGGCATCCTTTCTACATGGTCTCTCCAATACTGCTTGCGTGCTGTAACCCATCTTACCACATCCTGTATTTTCAGTTCCTCCCTGATGTCCTGGCTCCTTATTCGATCCCTGATGGTTACACTCTTGATAGTTCTTAATATTTTTATTTCGGTGGTCCTCATTATTACTTTTGTTTTAGATGTTTTCAGTTCTGGTTTCTGTGACGTACTTTAGTATAGGTGTTTTGTATATTCTTATCTTTCTCTCAGGTATTTGCTGACTCTTGTTGCTTTTAGGGCTTGTGTTTTTGTTTCTTCTATCAGATTTCTCTCACTTGATACCTCTACTTCCAGGTAGTTGGATCTTTTCACTTTCTGAATTATTTTGTGGTCTACTGCTAGTTTACACATTATGGATCTTTGGACATAACCATTGCTTTTGTTTTTTTGTTGCGATGTTCATGTTAAGTTAATGTCCTATCTTGCTATTCAGTTCCTGTATTGTTCTTTGGTACCTGTTATCGATATTGTTTTGATCCAAAATCTTAATTATATATGGATCATTTGACGTAATATTTATTTATTTTATTTACTTATAATTTTTAAAAACAAAAGAATGTAATTGAGTTACAATGAAAAGAAAAGATCCATCCATTGAAGTTTTTGAAATTAAAAACACAAAGAGCGTATAACCACTGGAGGTGTTAAGGCATTTACAAAAGAATTTCTCAATAATTTATGCATAAAAAGAGGTTATTCAAGCAAGAATATCCTAAAAATAAAAAATCAGTAATATACAGAAGTGAGTTCGTAAATTTCGTTAACAGGCTTGCTTCGTACAATTTTATCTAGTCATTACTTTTTATGATACTTCAAAAAAGCCATGATCCTATGTATGCAGATAACTAAATAGCTTTTGGTCTACAATTTCTGTCAACCGATGTCCGGAGCTTAACATATGCGTGGGAAAGGACACATACGTTCAATGAAACGTTTCTCTATTTTCCTCAAAAGCACTAAAAATGGGCACTAAAGTTCTTTCAAATACAAAATTCTATTTGAAAGTTTTGTACGGTTTACGGGCTGAATTCTGCAGTAATAGAGGATGGCTCTTGAACCTGAATTTGTCAAAGATACACGTTTTAGGGCCACACTTTTCTCACTTTTGTATTCGAACTACATAAATAAGTTTACTGTGTTGTTGACTTGTATTTCTGGGTATTCAAAATCAATTTATTGATTTACTTTTACTGTTTATAAAGTTTATCTAACAAAATTTCATTGTTGATCAGTTAAACGATTAATTTATTATATAATAAGCATATAACCATACATAAAATATTGCGTAAAAAATAAAATCGGTTTTGTATTAAAAATTATTGACATAAATGCATTCCTTTAATGAAGGTTATAATATATCCTAATTTTGGTTAAGTGATTTAAGACACTTTTAGACTCGTCGAATGACATTTTTACACTCGTCGAATGACACTTTTAGACTCGTCGAATGACATTTTTAGACTCGTTCAATGACACTTTTAGACTCGTCGAATGACACTTTTAGACTCGTCGAATGACATTTTTACACTCGTTAAATGACACTTTTAGACTCATCGAATGACACTTTTAGACTCATCAAATGACACTTTTAGACTCGTCGAATGACATTTTTAGACTCGTTCAATGACACTTTTAGACTCGTCGAATGTCACTTTTAGACTCGTCGAATGACACTTTTAGACTCGTCGAATGACATTTTTACACTCGTTGAATGACACTTTTACACTCGTTGAATGACACTTTTAGACTCGTCGAATGACACTTTTAGACTCATCAAATGACACTTTTAGATTCGTCGAATGACATTTTTACACTCGTTGAATGACACTTTTAGACTCGTCGAATGACACTCTTAGACTCGTCGAATGACACTTTTACACTCGCCGAATTACAATTTTAGACTCGTCGAATGAATAAACTTTTTAATTTTTGAATGTGTCATGCACAAAAAACACGTTAATCCATTTTAAAAAATCATACAATGTAAAGTATATTCACAAATATAGTGTCTCATTGTAACAGTCATCTTGATAACACCTGTAAAATTTTCTATTACCTGAAAAATCTGGTCTTGCATTAATATAGTAATACCAAAATTATCCAAACAATGCTTAATTTAGAAATTAGATACTCAAAAATGAAATTAAAGGAAACATTAAAAAAATTATATCCGACGTTAATTTTATAAAATATCCAAACAGTAACAAGGAAGATTAATGAAAATGGTAGAAAAACACTTACAAATTGTAACATCATTAGTCAAACCACTGTTAATTCTATAATCCTAAAACGAATAATTATTTCTGTTGACACAGTAAATCCGTAGATCCCAAACCCGTTTTTTGTGTTAGTCCGATTCTGTTTTTGGTGGCAGTTACAAATAGTTCTTTTTGCTACTTTACATTTACTCTTCGACCCGGAGATCCTGAAATAAAGAAATTAACTAATTTCTCCTCCCTTATCTTCTTAAACACAGACCCAAGAAACATTTGGCAATATAAAACAAAAGCATCCAACTGCAATTATTTGGTCGTTAAATCAGGAAATAGGTAGCGTGAATGTTAGTTTAGTAAACGAAAAGAAACACGTTACATTGAGGTTAGACCTTTCTTTATTATCCTCGGGTAGCCAACCTTTTAAATAGATATTTTAGTAGTTTATAGAGCTAAAAATTAGCTATGAAAATGCAATTTTCAGGCTTATTTTACTTATTGTGGGTATAATTGAGGCTGTTACACTTAACAATTTAGAATTTGCCATTGAAAATGTTAACAGGAGGAATCCAATTAACATGCTGTGAAGTTATTGTTTCTGATAATTCGTAGTCTGGTTTCTCAAACCAAAAGTCGTCGAACGTTAACTGGTTACTAATTTTATTAGCTCTACATCCCTTCTGGCAGTCTTATCTAAACGACGAAACAACGAGGGTCTCATTATGTTAAGTAAAGTGACAAAAACTAAAGAGAAGCAAGGATTACAGCTACCACTCTCTATATCGACGACGCTAAGGATCATTCGAACAGAAACCTCTCCTCAAATAGATTAAAAAACATTTCTTTACTATCCTCGAGTAGCAAACTAATAGATTTTTAACAGTAGAAATAATGAAACATTTTAACCATCTTTTGGATTAATATTGTATTCCATAAAGATTTTAACGACGTGGAAATAGTAAAAAGGGACCTTTGAACTGGTTGTCTCTGGACAGTCTTCAGTGCATCGGATTAGTGATGTTATATGAAAACATAAACATCTTTAAGTGTTGAAGAAACAGAAGATAGCATTTTGATTTGGGTTAGGTTGATGCTTCTAAATAAGTTATAAAAAGTACAAGACTGTTGTTACATATAATTGAAAAGGCTTCTTGCCAAAGATCTGAAAAGAATAAGGAATATATGAGAGTATCTAGCTGCATTGTTTCTTAAAATTCTTCGATTAACTGGTAGTTTAAAAATCACGCAAACAAATCCTCATCAAATTGACATTTCAGAAAGAAAAGAGGGGTTAAAAAGGCTTTTGGAGACTCAAAGAAGGTTGTCTAATGTTGACTTACTTAGAAGTAGTTGTAAAAAAGTAAAGACAACCAATAAAAACGCAACAATTAAGTGTAATCAGTGTTTCTGGTTATATACAAGCTACAGTAAACGATCAGGGTGGAAAAAATTCAAAAAACAGAGACTCTAAAGCTTAGCAAATAAGTTATAACTTTCACAAATGCAACGCTGTTAACTATTGTAAAAATAAAAAAATTCTTTTTGGATTTTGATGTTACACATTCATCAGGTCCGGCAAACCAACGTAAGTGAACTAACAGTTAAACAAAGATTTACAAAAACCAATTTCACCAGTCATTGGCCACAACTTCTTAGGCATCATCGTATTGTGGAGTAAAAATAAATAAAGGTGCTATTAGAAAACAGAGAGACCTAGCTAAGTAAATAATTAAGAAACTTCATAGATGCAACACTGTTATAAAAAGAGCAAAAATAAGTGTTACACATTCAATTCTCTTTGTAGACAAATATTAGATACTAACAAAAGACCCATGCCGAACTCAAATCGTCACTATAATTTATATAACACGTTCACTTGATTGATATTATATTAGAAAGACACATTATTTCTGCCTTTTCCAGTAGATGCTAGGATATATGTCAATGTAACGTTTCATAATTTTGAGAAAAACTGTTTTTTCGGCAGAAATTATCTGCGGGTATGACAATACGGAAATTTATGACTTATGGATTCATATTTCACGTCTTTCCAGGCACTAAGTTTGTATAGAATTGTTCTTGAGTACGATAATTTATAAATTATTGTACCCACTATTTTCTAGAGACTGTATGTGTTTGATATTGGTGTTGCGGAAATGAGATTTCGTGTGTTTTTATATCGCCATTGCTAATGCATTTCAGGTCATATCCACATATTACTCTCCAAACAGCAACTAATATTGTTGATTGTTGTTGTTTTTGGAAACTAGAAATCACACTAGACGACCTAGAGGTGGTCCCAAACGAAGAACTAGCTCTTGTGATGTTTGATTTATCATCACAATGTTAAAATTAGTAATCGACATTATCACGTCCGGCAAACCAACGTAAGTGAGTTAATAGTTAGACGAATATTACCAGTTATAGACCTAAAACACACCCACAACTCCTTAGGTGTCATCGTATTGTGCGACTTAAGATTGCCAGAAATCATATGAACTGGAGTAAAATGAATGAATGCGCGTTTTTTTACTGGTAAGAGTAGATTTAACCTGATGGTATGACAAAGACCATAAGAGTGTTTTTTAAAATGTAACTTAAAATCCTAGGATTGGTTACCAAGGGAGCTCAGTTTTGGCGTGGTACCAAATTTTTCTGAAGATTCACACACAATTTTACATCCATCTGAATGGCGCCTGGTACATTGATGAAATTATTATCCAAAATTTTGTTATTTCTTACGTTCACTTTACTTCTGATGACACAACAAAAATAGCTTAAGGGTACCAACGATGTAAATATTTCTGTTATAGAGTGGCTACCGTTAAGTCAGGATTAAATGTTAAGGATAAGCTTAGGCGAAGGATAGAAGTTGTATCACTGATCCTTTAACATTAAATCAGTTGCAACAAGTTTTTTAGAGGAATGGAAGTGTTTTTTTAAATATAATATTCGCCATTTGATTTTTGGAAGAATAAATCCACTAGTTTGTGCATTTTGCCTAACACCAATTTTGTCATTTTTTTTTTTGTGCCGTGGAGTGTTTGTCCACTCTAAGAGATATAAAAAAATGTACTGAATTTTCAGCTTTATGAATTCGATAACTATGTTCGAAATCCTGTCACGCCTGGGGGGATACGGTGTGCCCACTTGATTTATGGATTACCTACCGACCCCTTCACCATGTCAAGTCCGAAGGGAAATACGGTAGTCTCTTGTGTTTTTGGATGAGGGGTAGCTCTACTAGTAGCACTTTTTTTCCTACCCGGTTGGTATCCTGTCAAAGGTAGTAACTCAACCAACTGGAAGATAAAATGAACAATAGAAAACAAACAATAAATATAACTAAAATAACTAAATACATTTATTTCAACCAATCTTATCCAATAAACTCTACATTGGCACAAACGAAAATATGTCAAAAGTCAGAAAGACCCAGAGCAGAGGGTCACAAACAACCTCAGACTCCGGACTCCTCATGCGCTACTTTAACAACGCGCTTTTATAGTAAATTTATTTACTGACTTTAACCTATTTAAATATGATAGAAAAAATTTAATGAGATACAAATATAAATTAATAAGTAGGATAAAACTATCGTAAGTGATAATACTTATAACATTTTTCCAATCAAAGTTATCTTTATATACAACTCAACCAGTTGGAATAAAATATTATAGATTTTTTTTATCATTACTCGTTTGGTTTAAACTAAATAAAGACGAACAAAAATGACTGCCCTTGTGGAGAAAACAACCATAATTTGTAGTCATAACATACACGGTAATTCTATACTTCCGTCCGCATCCCAATCAGGTTGAACCCTTTTGTGATTTTTCTTGAGAAAATCCAAATGGATCCAATCTTCATTCGTATCTATATTTGTTCTCTTTGGAATGTCAGCTAGCAAGATGAGATTTGTCATACCGCTCCTGTTCATTTATCATTTCGATTAAGTGTCTGCTAAATACTTTGTTGAAACCTTTATTATTCAATGGCGTACGTAGAAATGCATTTTTGTAAACATTTTGAGTTAATAATCGACTTATATATTAGAAAGTTTGATTCAAGTCGAAAATTTTTTTAAGAATGTTTTGTTAGGAAAATAGTGTTCATCAATCTTTCTTTAATATATAAAAGGTTTTTAAACCAATTCTATTAAAAGATGGCTGATTTCTAGAAATTATACAGTACAGCTTATTTCCATTTAAACTTTAACTGTATCAGAAAACATTTTACAAAATAATAGTTAACTTTTAATTACAAATCGGTTTAATAAACTTCAGTTACATATTTCATTTCGGAATCTTTTGTTCATATTTATTTGTTTATTCAATGGTAATTTTCATAAAGCTTCAAGTGGCTTTGGTCCTGCTGTAATTTAACTAGTGCGAGTATTATAATGTACAATGTTCTGCGAAGCGCTTAAATTTCAATTTTGATGAGCTTAACTTGGAAACCTGGGATCCTTTTATGAAATACTCAGATTTACAGCTTCCATAGGCGCACCATAACAAAAAATTCTCTAATGATGTATTTCTTGTATTTTGCCATAAAACGTATATAAAGAGTAATGTTTTTTTACAGAGTGGGAAATTTTAATGATCCTTACGGGATTTAGTATTCTTATCTACTATGTAACATGAGGGAACTATAGAGAGGAAAAAAGATAAGTCAAAAAACCGTATTTAGGGATATATGTAATAATAGGGGAGCTGGGATCCATTTAAGCCAAACTTAGTGTAATTTATAATTACATACATTTTTTATTGCTTATTTGTTGCTTAACTATCTATAACTAATTAACTATCAATTAACATAAAGTTTATATTTTTAATTGTAATAGCACATTGAGATCAATTAAAAAAAAGAGATTTTGGCTTCAATTACCGGCATTTCGGGGAAATGAGACCCATTAAAGGGGAAAATAATAATAATAATGCTTCGTGTGCCATCCTCCACATGTACGACAGCGAAACCATATCTCTCCAATGTTATCTTCATCATGGCACATTATGCACTTTAAGTTATCCCCACGATCTCAACAGCTTCCATATTATTTATTCACATTTTATGCCTTTGGGTTTCTTTATGAGCTTTACTTCTTTACGTGTCTCAATTTTGATTTTTTGATTTTCTTCCTTCATTTCAGACTTAATTTTTCTTTTCATTGCTTTGTCTTCAAAAACTTTTTTCATTGGTATAGAAGTCAATATATCTGATTGTTGTTTTTGTGGTACCTTGTCCTTTTCTTTAACCTTCCTCTGCCTTTCTAGAAAACAAGACGTTCTTACTTGCACAATCCGAGTCATAATGTGGTTGATTTTTGTTTTACTGACTGCACAGTGCATATCATAACTAGTTGAAGGTATTGGTTTAAAGACTTTAGTGCAACTAAATGTTGTGGAGAGAAAGATTCTTCAACGCACACTTCAGAAAGTTCAAAGTATTCTTCATCTTTGAATTTATGAAGAATAATTGGAAAAAATACCTGTGGACGCGAAGTTCTGGATCTGGATCTGGAAATTTGGGGAGGGGCGAGCTAGTGCTCAGCCAGCACTGAGGCCACATATGACCCATTGTGCATCCTTTCGTGTGTAGGGATATCCTCACCTCAGGCTGTCACCAGGCCCAGTAATTTAAAATAGATGATGAGGCTCCCGATGGGGATCTCCCTGACATCGGCTGGTGTAAGCCAGTACTCACCCAACACGGATCTTCTGATTTCAGAAAAAGCAGAGCAGTCATACATTATGTGTTCTACTGTTTCCTCTTTTTGTTCACAGCCTCTGCATAGCGGTGATTCTGTTAATTTCATCCTAAAGAGATGTTGTCGCAATTGGCAGTGACCTGTCAAGATTTCCACAGCTGTTCGGAGATTTTGTCTGGTCAATGCATTATTGGAACCAAGTTCCCTTTCGCGCGTTACGAACAGTTACGCTGACGCTAGGAGCTAGCCTAAAAAAATTCATACCAAAATTTGTCACGACACTATACACCGACACAATGCACCGACAAACGCATGTTTCTCTCTCTCACAGACCAAAAAATAAATAACTCTCTCATAGATAGATATAATACAATGCATAGAAAAGTGTGACGTCAGCTATGGGAGGAGCTTACAAATCTTTCTATTTCTAAACAAAACACAAAACTACAAACAAAACATATTTGTATTGAAAATGCCATAAAAGATTTTTCTATTACTTGTAGTGGTTTCTAATCAAAAATCTTAACGTTTTCCGGACACTTTTCATACGACCTATTGTATCCAATTTGTGATAGTGAATAAACATTGAAAGTTAGTGTTAGTTAAATTTTATATGCATTTTAGTGGAATTGAGGTTATGTTTTGTTTCAAAGTTTATAAATTTTATTATGGTAATTTTGTAAATAATTATGTATTCTTTAACTATTAAATAGTATTCTGTTGCAGTAAAAATGGTGATGTGTTTCGTCCCCAATTGCAAACATTATAGCGAGCAGAAAAACTGCAATTTTTTTACTTTTTTTTCTATTGTGCTTTGAACAGTGTAGTAGTGTCGCGACTTTGTTAATACAGGTTTTTTGTAGATAATAATTGTTAAAATAATAGAAAATAAAAACAATAATGTATCCTGACAATGTTTCTGCACAAGTTCCGGATATTGTTGATAGAGTTAGGTAAGTAGAGATTTTATACAGACGATAATAAATGCTTATGTATATACAAACTCTCTGTTATTGTGTTTACAAATTACAATTCCTTCACTAATTAATCGAAAGGAACTTCGTTCCATCCGGGTGTCCTTTGACACCTCTCACTTTTTTATTATTTTTTTTTGCTGTTTCCTCGCCAGGATGAGGCAATAACTCTCTGGCGAAGTTATTGACGCCTTTGTTTACAGAAGCAACTGTCACATAGACCTTATTGGAAACGTCAGCTACTTCATAAGGCGTAATTTTTTGAAGATTATAGTACTTTATTTATAAATCATACTCTCTGTTACAAGCTTTTTTCATGTGAGATGAATGAGGGGAATAGAGATCACAGTTATAAAGTTTTCTCGGTAAAAATTGTAAGCTTCAAGGGTAGCATGGCTAAATGAAAAGAATAGTTTTTTTTCTGAGAAGGTTTGGCGTTTTTAAGAGAATGTTGAAGCTATTTTATAAATATTTCCTTATTCGTACAGCTATTGTAAGATTGTTCATAAACAGCTCCTACCGGACCATCCTTTTCGAGTTGAAGAAAATATCGTCTGCGGGGGTAGATGAACAAGGGTGGTATAAAATTTCCACTGGCACTTAAACAACATATTATAGTTATAGTTTTGCCTCTCTCCCAAGAAGTCAAAGATCCAACTCATTTTTGGCCTTGTGGTGCCAATTTTTAGTTTTCTACCTTTGATCAACCATGCTATATTGAGCATTGTATTAATTTGTATCTCAATTTATTGAAAAACATGCCTTCAAATTGTGTTTTAACAAGTATGTATAGTTATTTTATTAGGTTATGTCTCTTAACTGATATTTCAAATTATAGGGAAAACATTAAAAATGGTTTAATAAGACGAAAGCGCTTTGCAGTGTAAACCAACATTTAATAAATTTCATGCACAAGAATAGAAATATTTTCTTCATTTCTGGATAAAAATATCTGTTGTGTTTTACCAAACCGTTCGTAGAAAATAACTAACAACTTCAACTCCTTCTGTTTCACAAAACAAAGTAAGTTTATAATAAACTTTCGAAGTTAAAATTGGCTCAAGAATCACCCATTAAAATAAGTATATACCATAAAGTAACATTCTTTGTAAAGAACATAATATGTACTTTACTTCTAAAATTCTTTATAAAATGTCCTCTTTACTTAAAAGTAGTAAAAATAGCAACTCTATATTAATGAAACTTATTTCAAAAACACACATATGCGTAGATATAATTTCAAATGTTTCAGCAAATAAACCTATCCTATCCTACTTCCTACTAATATTATATAGGCGAAAGTTTGTTTGGATGGATGTATGGATGTATGGATGTTTGTTCCTCTTTCACGCAAAAACTACTAAACGGATTTTAATGAAACTTTACAGTAATGTAGCTTATAGATCAGAATAACATATAGGCTATAATTTATAAAGATATTGTGTGAATTGTCCAAAATATAACGATAAATGTCATTTAAGTCTGAAAAAATTACTGTATTTCTTATGTTGACAATATTGTTACGTTATTACAGTGCGAATGTAACATCTCAATATTGTCAGACTGTTATATTTTTCAAATACGACCCAAAAATTATGTATGTTATAATTTTAATGTCATAATGTTAGTTCTTTTCACGCTAATATAAGCTACTCGAAATACTAATACTGCGCACACGAAGTCGCGGGCACCAGTTATTGATACATAAAGACCTTGCTTTTATTCGAATTACACGCAGACGAAGTCGCGGGCAAAAGCTAGTTTATCATAAATATTTCATAAACATATCAATACAGTAATCAAGATTTTAGATTTGATTTACCTTTCCATGTGTATATTTTCGATATAGTTTCATTCAATCTGTGTATCATATTATTCAAATAAACCTACTCTGACGGCATATAGAACAGATGATGATAGATGGGGTTTATATCTTATAAACAGCACAGGATAAGAAGATACTGTAAACGAAGTAATTATTCTGTCGACGATATATATATAGTAGCTTCATATTAAATTCTGGATGCTGAGTGTAGATAAATTTTAATACATTATAACACAAAATTGTTAGCTACAAAGTATTATTACAGAAAACTGTAACATTGTTGTATTTTATTAATAGATATCAAAGAAAAATAATATTGGATTACACTTCAAAGTCAAACGGGGTTGGCATATCTAATAGATAATTTAAACCAACCATTCTGGTCGAGCGTGATTTTAGTTGGATCTTCAGTCAGCGATTAAGCTTTAAGCTCGCTGACGGATAACATATACCTTGTACTGACGAGGCCCAATAGGCCGAAACCGGTCTACAAGTTATGTTGTTCCTTCTAACTGCAAACCAGAATGGTTGATTTAAATTATCTATCAGATATGCCAACCCCGTTTGACTTTGAAGTTTAATCCAATATCCGTCGGGGCATATAGTAGCATATAGTAGTTGTTTCTTCTTAGTTGAACGGTCATTGTCTTTGAAAATGTTTTTCGAAGCTTGTAAAGCGTTAGAATAATATTATTCTTTCTTTAATATCTATTGTTAGCTACAAACTATATTTTACACTCGAAAGTTTATACCTAATCTACAGGTCGATCTATATCGATGATATATTAAGAAACTAAAAGAATTGTTTTTGTTAATGTTTTCTATAAACTTGTTACAGTTCATATCCTCAGATGTACATAAAAATATTTGACATTTTTTAAAAAGAAAAAACTTAAATTTTGTTGTCCCAAATTTGGAACAATTTGCGGTAATCAAAAGGCAATTAACGAAACAATTGCGGTCTTTATTTAAACATAAATATACAACACATTTATAACACTAAATGGAGGACTTTCCTTTACAATCCGGATATTTACATATTTTTTGCCTTTCATAATTCACCACAGACCAGTGACTCACCTCATCAGTCCTAATTTGTTGTGCCGGAATTTGTTTTTAGGTTTTAAATCAAGCTTAGGCTGTAGCCAAGTATTTGGTCTTCCCTTTTTTCTTGCACAACCTTAGCTCTTGTCAAAACTGCAGCAAGAGCGAGTTTTAATTCCGAAAGTGGTAGATATAAGTCATTATATCAAAAGGAATATGTCCGTGTCATCCACATCAGTGACTTTTTCCAAAAAAGTACCTCATCCCGTTTTCTTAATTATAAGTTTGGTACCCGATTACTTTTTATTATACCCATTTTGTTAAAAACGTTAGTAACGGAATGCTCGTAAACTAATTATCAAAAATCATTTAGATGCCCAGAAAAAGTTTCTGAAAGTTTCACTAAGACATTACTGCTTGCTCCTAGGTTAGGCTGATCATCTGCAAGGTTAGTAGCTCCACAATAGAAATCAAAGTCGTATAAAAAACCATATACACTGCTTAGTACAAAAACATAATCTCTCAGATCCTTTTATTTTTTTTTGATAAATTGTTTTTTGTTATTTATATATAAACTCCATTATCTATATAGCTTTTAACCATTATTAATATGCAAATTTAGGCTTTGTAGAGTAATATATAACTATTTCACGCGGATTACGGTTCACCATCATCGCGCCTAGAGCTTGGTAACAATTACAAAGCAGATTAACCATTGAACTGTACAGAGAAAAATTCGATTTCAGGTAGGATTACCCAGAATATCATTAAATGCAGGAGCTCGTGTTAATGTAGTTAGTGAGATTGTTGAAAATAGAACCACATTTGCAGTGGTGTAGTTAGCGCCATCTAAATTTAAAATCATATTTATATAAAGGATTTCATAAGTAATCGATTAAGTTAACGACATGTTACAAAATAATTTTTGTTGAAAACCTGAACATTTGTCATAATTTGAAAATTTTGAATTGTTTCAGATGATCGAATGGTCTTACTAAAGTAAATACCATCAGGCGATGTTACAAACTGATCCGTTGGAGCAACACGTCGCCATCGTCCACAAAAGTGACGGATCAGAAGAATCGCAACAAATCCATAATGTCTTCGACAGCACACTTAATCACATGCTGGACTACGCGCCTGCTCCAGGTTGGACTTTACACGTCACAAATGAAGGGAGATTGTACTACTGCAAGTAAGTACTATATTTAAAGATTCCTATCTAATAGTTTATTTACGAATTCTAGACTTGCATCTCTGAATCTCCAAGAGAGTTTCGGAATTTTAACAGGTCATTTTGATCTACTTTAACCCTATATTTATATAAAATCATTTGATTCCCTATTTTGTCTAACTGTTTTTTATATCATCTTAAACAAAATTTTCTTTTGGCCCAAGTAAAAATTTTTGTATTGAAATTCATGTTCTAGGCCAATCAAAATTTTTGTCAATTTTTTATTCTAGCTTACCCAATTTTTTAGCACTTTACAGGTATTGTTGTCTGGTCAATTAAAATTTTGTCTAGCCTTATTAAAATTTTCATCCTTTCTTGGGATTACTACTTTTTTAAGGTCCAAATAAATTGTTTGTGTCGCCCAAGGAAAACTTTTGTCTAGAGCAATCAAAATGTTTGTGTAACTTAATCAGAATTTTCATTTGGCCCAATCAGAATTTTTGTTTGGCTTAACCAAAACTTTTGTCCTACCCAACCAAAACTTTCGTCTGGCTTCAATCAAAATTTTAGTTTGACTGGTCTGGACCCATCAAAACTTCATCTGACTAAAAATTTTTGTTAGGGCTAATTAAATTTTTTTGTTTGACCATCAAAATGTTGCTCAAGGAAAACTTTTGTCTAGAGCAATCCAAATGTTTGTGTAACTTAATCAGAATTTTCATTTGGCCCAATCAAAATTTTTGTTTGGCTTAACCAAAACTTTTGTCCTACCCAACCAAAACTTTCGTCTGGCTTCATTATTTTTTTTGTCTGACTCAATCAAAATTTTAGTTTGACTGAATAAAATTTTCGTAAAAACAATAAAAATTATGGTCTGGACCCATCAAAACTTCATCTGACTAAAAATTTTTGTTAGGGCTAATTAATTTCTTTTGTTTGGCCATCAAAATGTTGCCCAAGGAAAACTTTTGTCTAGAGTCTAGACCAATCAAAATGTTTTTGTAACTCAATCACAATTTTCATTTGGCTCAATCAGAATTTTTGTTTGGACCATTCACAATTTTTGTTTGGCCCAGCCAACATTTTCGCCGGGGCCAATCAAAACTTTCCCCTAGCTTAAATAATTTTTGTTTAACTGAATAAAATTTTTATAAAAAACCAAAAAGTTAGTCTCTGACTGAATGAAAATTTTTGTTGTGTCTAATCAAATTTTTGTTTGACCCAATTAAAACTTTATCTTGACCAATCAAAACTTTTTCTGTTCCAATTAAAATTTTCGTTTGGCCCATTTGAATTTTTGTCACACCCAATCAAATCTTTTGTCTGACCAAATTAATATGTTTATTTAGACCGATAAAATTTGGGTATGTTTTAACTAAATTTTTTTTCTGACTAAATCGAAATTTTTGTCTGACCTGAAGATTATCTTTGGTAGTTCAGGGATTTCTGTCAAGCTAAATCAAAATTGCGCTTGATTCTGTATTGGATTTTTTTTTCGAGTCTGTCAAGGACCGGAAAGTGGAAACCATTAAAAGAATAATAAATGTTATTATAGCAAATGTTGGCTTGTGTGAATTGATTTTATTCGGAAAGCTAAATCAAGCATTTACAAAATATGAGAGAAATATCGTTATTAAAATGTGCACTCGACCATATGGTACATATTTTCAGTGCACAATTGATTGAAATACAATTCCTTCTTTTGAAAACAACTTTGAAATCACCTTATTATTCACGCATGACCTTCTTTTCCGAGGAAAATACAAATTTAATAACGCCAACAAAAATATCTAGGAATAAAAATATATTCTAGGAATTCAATTCGATGTTTTTGACCATATGTTTATTCTTTAACGTAAATTCCATATTTTTTAATATTAGTTAAGGCAATAAAGCACTAATTCGGCCTTACCTCCGAAAGACGGATTTTAATTCTTTTTATATTCATTTCGTGAGAGCGTCAGGAAACTTTATGGCCCTATGTTATCATGTAGTATTGAAAAACTGCATTTGTACACACAAAGAAAATGAGATTTTTGGGATCGTTGAAATTGAATTGACATGAAAAGTGATCTCAGTAGTACCTGGTATCCAGGATATCTACTGTTGGCGTCGTCTCTTAGAGTTTTCGGTAATATCGTTATACAAACAGCAAAAATTCCATATATGGAGGTAGGTATCCTGTGCACCAGCTACTCCGGAGATCACTTTTAATGTCATATTTATTTTTGGCGAGCCTAAAACCGTTGGATATTGAGTTTTGTCTAATTGTTTAACGGGTATTACCGAAAACTCCAGGAGAGCAGGTAAATAGTGAGTATCTTGGCACCAGATACTTCGGAGATCACTTCCAATATCATATTCATTTTCAGCGAGCTAAAAAATAACCGAGTATTGAGTTTTGACTAATTTAATAATGATATTACCGAAAACTCCAGGAGGTGATGTAAACAGAAGGTATCCTGGGCACCAGGTATTTCGTAGACCAATTTCAAGCACATATTTGTTTTGAACGACTCAAGAAAGCCCTTAGTAACTAAATTGAACATAATTTCATCCAATAGATAACGAGTTCTGTTTGAGATGCACTTTAAAAATGCATTTTTTGTATGTACCAACCACGAATCGAATATTTAAAATCCGATTGCCGTTTAAATTGCGATTTTGATCGTGAAGGGTGAACCTTAGTCCAAAAAACGATTGTAGCAGCTTTCGCATTTAGGTTTTTTCTAGCTCACATAGGAGAGCTATTGTTTTCCATTGGTTTGATATAGTCGTATTTTCTAATTCCTAGATTTCATCTAATTGTATTCTAATATACTCTAATTTTTCAACATTTTTTTCATAACTAAAAATATGTAAGTTAACGATTACATTTTGGATTCGGTAACATTGGTAATAATTTAATGTTATATAAAATATTTATTTATCCATAAAGCAGAAACCAAATCTGTACCTGGAATATTAATGTTATGGTTAACGATTCAAATAGATACAATCTTTTTTGTATAGTTTCTTTTTATGTAAATATTTCGAAAGTATTAAGTTGCTTTGAACCCTTATACGTATTCATAGTATGGTTCAGTTGATTCTGTATCATTTCATTTCACTGACCGTAAAATTGTAATTTTTGCTTTTTTTGTGCTCTCTATTTTTAATCATAGTAATGTTAATACCGATGAGACTTGTATTTTTATTTTACTGTTGCTCGTATAAAAAATTCTCTATTTAAAATCTTAATGGAAATTTTAATTAATAAGTATAAGTTTTATTTAAAGAACAGAATGTGTATTTGATAAAATATACTCTAGTCAACATCTTCAAAAACGTGAAAAATTAAAATAAAGGTCCTAAAAATATGAGCGATAGCTCATTGGATTCGGAATCACGTCTAGAAAAATGTTTTTAAAGGAAAAGTGTGCAGGCAAAAAATTGCAATTGTTATTAACAAAATAAGATGAAAAAAAACAGATGTTTATGTTTTTGTTAATAACTCGAAAAATATTAATATTTAAGCAATTTTGAAAAAAGCTCGTTAAAGAGGAGGAAATTTCCGAAAAAAAGTCCGTCCTCCCGGAACTCTATCTCCATTATTTATAACTTTAATTTGACGTTGAAAATGGGGCTTTGAGCGGCTTTTACGGCATACGCGAGCTACCGCTAAACGGTGTTTATCAGATAAAATATTTTTTTTATGATATAAAATGTTATTTTAAAAATTTGAAAAAATTCCAGTATTTTCCTAACACTTAAAAGAATCTAAATCAGTTGGAAAAAACATTTTATCACTGTTTTTCAAAAAGTTATAAGGTATAAATAATTGGCCTAAAAATTTGAAACTTCGTGAAGCCCTTTTCATATGTATACTCTACAAGATCCTGCGATAAATCTTTGTAAAAGTTTACTAATTTGTTAATAATACTTTCTACTATCATACGTCACGTTAACTGTAGCGCCAAATAACTTGCCAATTAAAAAAATTATATATCTTTTAAACTATTGGAGATATGATAAAGGATATTCAGGAGTTTTTTATAGAAAATAAGTTTCTCTTTCAAATAATTCTAAGACCAAATTCGTATTTATTGTTTATTAGATACTACATGCATTTATTTGGAAAAATTCTATATTTTTCTTTACTTTTTCGCAATATTTTGCAATAGTTATGAAAAATCATAATTAACAAATTAATAAACTTTTATAAACATTTATCACAGAATCTTGTAAAGTATACATATGAAAAGGGCTCCACAAAGTTTCAAATTTTTAGGCCAATTATTTATACCTTTTATCCCATTGTTTATGTCAACAGATATAAGGAAAAAATTTGTTAATTAACAATTGAATAACTTTTTAAAAAACAGTGATAAAATGTTTTTTCCAACTGATTTAGATTCTTTTAAGTGTTAGGAAAATACTGGAATTTTTTCAAATTTTTAAAATAACATTTTATGTCATAAAAAAAATATTTTATCTGATAAACACCGTTTAGCGGTAGCGCGCGTATGCCGTAAAAGCCGCTCAAAGCCCCATTTTCAACATCAAATTAAAGTTATAAATAATGGAGATAGAGTTCCGGGAGGACGGACTTTTTTTTCGAAAATTTCCTCCTCTTTAACGAGCTTTTTTCAAAATTACTTAAATATTAATATTTTTCGAGTTATTAACAAAAACATAAACATCTGTTTTTTTTCATCTTATTTTTGCCTGCACACTTTTCCTTCAAAAACATTTTTCTAGAGGTGATTCCGAATCCAATGAGCTATCGCTCATATTTTTAGGACCTTTATTTTAATTTTTCACGTTTTTGAAGATGTTGACTAGAGTAATAAGGTTGAAAATCGAAACCAAGAACTTTTTGAGGCTTCATATTTGCCAATTCCTAACAAACCCTAATTTTTTGCGTGAAAAGTTTGCAGAAAGCGTGTCAACGAATATCAAAAACTTTAAAACTGTTTAAAAGCTGTTCTAAAACTGTTTTTACAGCTGTTAAAAGATGTCTTAAGCTGTTAAAAGCTGTTTATAGACTTTTCTAAAGCTGTTTAAAAACTGTCTCAAGCTGTTTATAGAACATTTTAAAACTGTTAAAAGCTGTCTAAAGCTGTTTATATACCTGTCTAAAGCTTTAAACACCTTTCAACAGTTTTAAACAGTTCTAAAATCAAATTTTTAACATATTCTATAAACAGCTTTTAAAAGCTTTAGAGAGATTTAACTGCTTTCCTGCACTGTGGTGCTAGATGTCTGGTAGTGTCTGGCCCAAGTTCTATATAGGTACCTATTGATGTGAATGTTAATTAGGTACAATTGAGATTTGCTTAAATAGTCATCGCAAGAAACCTCTTAAAAGCTGTCTAAATCTGTTAAAAGCTGTTTATAGACACGTCTAAAACTGTTTAAAAGCTATTCTAAAACTGGTTTTAAAGCTGTTGAAAGATGTCTTAAGCTTTTAAAAGCTGTTTATAGACCTGTCAGTAGCAGTTTAAAAAATGTCTCAAGCTGTTTATAGAACTGTTAAAAGCATTCTAAAGCTGTTTATAGACCTGTCTAAAGCTTTTAAAAGCTTTCAACAGCTTTAAACAGTTTTAGATGGGTCGATAAACAGCTTTTAACAGCTATAGAAAGATTTAATTGCTTTCTTGCACTATAGTGCTAAATGTCTGGTGGTGTCTGGCCCAAGGTCTGTATACCTAAATTGTAAAACTGTGCTACAACTTTGAACCGTAGGTTATTTTTAATTACAGTTTCTGACTTACAATGCTTGCAAAGTCTGAGTTATTTTTTTAAATTACGATTAAAAGCTAGTGAATTCTGAATTAGAAAATCTAATGCCAACCGGTGAGTTTTCCCTGTAAATTCTGGCTTACAATTCTAGATCACGTGTTTTTAGTCTAAAATTCTGAAATACGAGTCACAGTTGTGCATTTTGTGTTACAAAAAATAGGAATATAAAAATTAAATATCCTTAAGGTAAACAGGGACAAAAATTCTTCTTGTATAACATAAAAGAAGTCACGGGGTAGCAGCTAGTAAAAAATTGCTCCAGAGTGAAAACTCGATTTTTATATTATTTCGGGAGAAATTGCATCGTGAGTCAATTCGCGCGCACATTTTTAGATACTAAAGAGATATACCTACGGCAGGTTGTAAATGGATTGAGAAAGTTCAGAACCGATGAAATAGTTGTATTACGTACGTGAGAGAATTGAAATTGAAATAAAATGTAACGCTGTTAAGGTTAATGGCTCGGTTGGCATGTTGTGTTCGTTGTCCAACTTTTTTTATAAAGTCCTGTTATTAATTTTACCATTCGTTTTCAATTGATACACCAGATATGTGTTTTTTAGATGTGTATCACTTTACATTATTATCCAAGATATTCTATGGAAATTTATGCTGAATTTCCCCGATTAAATTAAATTTCTGGTTATTTTACACAAAAATACGAATATATTTTCCCAACCAATACTGTATTGTTGCGTTTTGTTTTCTGTGAAGCAATGAATAAAAATTTAAATAAATAGAATATTAATGAATTTTACATATTAAAGCATTTTTAAAAATATTACATTATTTTTTTTAAATAAATTTCTTTTCTAGGGACAAAAGACTTTTTGGGTGCAAAACAATAATTGACCAATCAGAGTCATTTTCTCGCAGCGTCATCATCCCTGTAACTTACCTCTTAAATACTCCTTAGACCGATTTTACATCACTTTTGATTTAGTTTTGCAACAAATCTCTACTCATTTTTTTTTCGTTTTTTTACTCGCACAATTGCTCACCAGATCCACGACTCGCTCTCCTTCTACCCTCTGAGTTCCGTTCGCATTCTGCTAACCCCTGGTAAGCCTTCAACATCCGGAAAAAGGTGGTTATACAGTGTCTTTACCAGTGTGTAGTGCCGTATCTATCTTTAAAAAAAAACTGTGTTTTCTATAACTATAATTGTGTAGCGTGTTTAAAAAACTCGAATAATAAAATTTCTTTTTTTAACAGTTCTTCTCACGTAGGCCGACCCTGTATCATATTTCAATCTAGATGTTTCTCGCACCAACTATCTAACGGTCAAGTTTAAGCAAAATTATTGATTTTTCCTAACTGACCAATGAGGTCCCGAGTTTAAGATCAGATCATTAGGCGGGAAAGACAGCGCGTCACCCCAGTACTAACGACTTTTATTCATTCTAGTTTGAGTAATGGCGCGATTAACACCTTCGCACGACCACTAGTTTCAAGTTCCCGGCAAATTTTCTTATTTTATCTTAAAAATTACTAGCTACTAAGTGTTTATGTTACGGTTTATCGTTTATCGTCCCGGAAGGATCACATAAAGGTTTCCTGACAGTGCTATCTAAGTTTCCTTCGTATGTTGTGGAGCAATGGCAGCAGAATTCAGCCATTGTTACTGTACCGTTTTCTCTTCGAAACCCCAGCTACGAAGAATGAGTTTATTGTTTTTTTCTCTAACTATCTACAAATCTAGACAGGAAAGGTTCTAGATTATATCTTACCGTTAAGACCAATTACCGAGAGAATGAAGCCATATGCTAGAAATGTATCTCAGAAACATTTAGAAGATAATGTAAGTTTTTAACTTTTTTTTATACCTGTGTCGAGCTATCAGAGTACCATTTCTTTCTATGGATTATTTTATCTTAATTGTATTTACCGTAATGAAAGTAACCGGGATGTGATTTTTTTCTGTATTGCTTACCTGTAATTTTTTTTATTACTTATATTTTTTTTGTGTCTGCTATCTGTAAACTGTTTTACTTATATTTTGTTTTTATCTTTTAATTTTTATCTCGCACTTATTTAATTAAGATTTATACCACCCAATAAGAGTACTCTTTAACTCGAGTTAATATCAAAGCAAAAGGTGATATTTTTTATAACTATTTCTTCTAAATATTACCTCTCACCTTTCGCTTATCAGAGTACACGAAAATGATAAAACAATGTACTTAGATATTATTTTCTGTGTATGAATAACTGTTTTTGAACTAAACACAAATGCGTTTAGTAAAATGTGTCTACTATGTTATACCGAAATGTATCTTATATTTTTTATTATTTTATGGTTGTGTGTCGTTTTTATCATTACAGCTGATAATAAATATTGTTATTGTTTAACATTTAACATCGTGAAGAAAAAAGTTTTAACCCACCCACCAGCAAAGATAGTAAAATCTCATGATTTATAATATTTATATATTTATTTATATGGAGGTTTGTTAATTTATCAACCAGTCATTGTTATTAGTTCATTCATTAAATGTATGATTGTTTATTAGTAAATGTTAATTTTAGAATGTGGGTTTCTGTAAAGTAATTGCTAATAATCTTTATTGTTTTTTAAGGCATTGTAAATTTTTTTGTGAAAGGATAAAGCGTACACAGAAATTGACTTAGAGTCCAATGTTTTAATTGTTGATTTGACAACTCTTCTTGCTCTCATTAACGTCAAATACGAGTTGCGACAAATAAGTAATAGGATTAGCAACGATGCACTTTTGTCCTTGATAGAGCACGTGTATCGGTACCCTCCGATAACTTAAGTTTCAACTTTAAACTTCTTCCGTTAACTACGTGATTTTTATGACTGTCATTACTGAAGTTGCGTTTTGGTTGTTAGTCACGTAAAATGTAACAGCAAAACTTTCTGCCATTAAATTTCATGATAAGTTTGGAGAATTGGCAAGTGTTACATTTGAAAAGTTAAAACAAGCCTATCGAGAACAATTTTTACCCAAAGTTAAAGTTTTCCTCTGGCACAACTCAATTTAGGAAAGCAGAGGACAAAGGACACGTTAAAGATGATTCTGAAACTGAGGAAAACAGCAAAAGTGTAAACAGTTTTTTGACATTAGATCGTCGTTTAAAATTGATAATGTTAAATAAACATTTAAATTTGAACAGATTTACTGTTCACCAATTTTGACAATATATTTGCAAATACAACAGATCTGTGTCAAAATGGTACCTACTGAAAAACCGCAAAATTAAGGAGAACAAAACAAATGCTTTGATCTTCTTGACAAAAAGATTTTTTAGACTTGTGTGATGAATCATGAATCTTTGATCTTGGGACTAAAAAGTTAAGGAGTGAGCTCTCCTCGATCAACGAAAGCTCGAATGAGCAAATATAGGATTAAATCAATACTGATTTGTCTATTAAAAAAATGGACATATAATTTGTTTTTCCAGGATAAACTGTTAACAAAGTTTTCTATAAAAACGTCCTTGAAAGGGTCAGAATAAGGGTCATTTGCATGTGACCAGGCATTGCAGACAAATGATGTATGTTAAGCTAGTATATCCGTTTTATAACGCCCAATTGCAACCACAACCACATTTGAATACTAATTTATTACGAAAAGAAAATTTTTTGCTCCTACCGTTTCCGAAAATAGGTATGCTAACGTGACAGTCAAGCTAGCATAGCCTTAACTTTATCTCGGTAATCCAAAGAACTACGAGGTTCGTAAAGGTGGCGTATTTTCGTACTAATTTATGGCTCTTGAATGTTATTTTAAACAACCCCCAAAAACTAACCTCTAACTTGAAAAATTCGGAAAACAGAGAAAATGATGTGGAACTATACAACAAGCAACTCAGATTTAATTGCTACTAAAAAATATTGATCTAACCCTTTCCGAGAACTAATGATTATGCTAGCTTGACAATCAAGCTAGCATATCCATAGCTGTACCTCGGTAACCAAAAAAACTGCGAAGTTTGTAAAGGTGGTATATTTGATTGCCAATTTATTGCTCTCGGATAGTACATCGACCAAGCCCAAAAACTACCCTAACATCCCCTAACGTGAATCTTGCCCCCAAAAGAATGCGGAAAACAGAGAAAATGGTGTGGAAGCATACAACAAGCAGTCCAGATTTAATTGCTATTTTGTTGCCAACGATTTACTAAAAAAATGTTCCAACCCTTACCGAGAAACAATGATTATGCTAGCTTAAGAGTCAAGCTAGCATAGACATAGGAGTGTCTCTTAAACCAAAAGAGTTTCTAGGTTAGAAAAGGTGGCATATTTTATTGATAATTTATTGCTCTCGAATGGTATATCGACCAATCCTAAAAAAAATAATATAAAGGATAAAGTTCATATATTAAAAAAACAAAACCTTACTAAAGAATTAATTAAAATAATCTCTATCATTCGCTAACGTGAATCTCACCCCCAGAAGAAGGAGGAAAACGGGGAAAATGATTTGGAACCAAACAATAAGTAAATGAGATTTAATTGCTATTTCATTGATAAAGATATACGAAAAAAAATTATGACTCCAATCCTTTTGAAAAAACAATGGTTTACGCATATGACTTTTTTTATACCATATACCTGTTTTTATGTCGCTCTTTCTATGTTTACTTCTTCCGCCAAAACGTCATATAAAAAACATGATTCAATACTTTCGTTTACTCTCTATATCTCAGGGGTTAACGAGCCAATAAATCGTTTAAAATTTCTCGCATCCCTCCATTTATTTCATTTTTAACACGACTTGACATCTACCTTAAAAAGTTTCTTTTAATTGATATGTAAGGCACTGTTAAAATAAGTTACAAAGACGTTTCATTTTTAGATATATATTTCGATTTTTTGATACACACAATTAATGTATTGAGGGGAGGTTCAATTTCGATTCCACCCAGACTAGTTTGCAATTGAAAGAACAATTAGATCAAGTATACCTGTATATGCGTCAAATTTAGTAAAGTTTATTTGATTTTAATAAATGTTTCAATATCACAGAATTTTAGAAAGCCAAACAGAGTGTGAAGTATCAAATTGCGAGCCGAAATTAATTAGTATATTTGATATAAACAAAATGGAAAACAAAACAGATAGCGAAGGATCAAATTGCGACCCAAAATAAATTAGTATACAGTGCGGTCCAAAAGTAACGGATAAATTCATTTTCTCCGTTAATAAGCGTGTAAAAGAAAAATCCTGAAACACGTCAATTTTTAAATTTAAACTGACACTTTATGACGCTAAAAAATCACCCCCCACTTTATTCCCCGTTCCCAGGGGTGACAGCACCCCATTTTTTTAAATAGCATGAGGGGGGGTCATGTGATACCTCGCCTGAAAGGCAATTTAATTGCCTATTCAGCAATGTAAAAAATTTTAGATTAAATTTTTTTATTTTTAAGAAAATTCAATATTTAATACTGTAATAGGTAGTTACAGTTAAATTTCCTAATAATACAATAATCTAATAGGCATGCTTGGTATATCTATACGACAGGTTTCAGGTACATTTTTTTAAGTAACACATTCCAAAATTGTAAATTGAATTTTTTTTTTTTTGTTTCAAGAAAATTCAATATTTAATACTGTAATAGGTAGTTTACAGTTAAATTTTCTAATATTAATACGACACGTTTCAATACATTTTAAGTTAAGTAACACATTCCAAAATTGTAAATCGAATTTTCTTGAAAAAAAAAAATGAAATCTAAAAATTTTTACATTGCTGAATAGGCAATTAAATGTTCTTTCAAACGAGGTATCACATGACCCCACATGCCATTTAAAAAAATTGGGTGCTCTCACCCCTTGGGAAGGGGTTTGAAGTGGGGGGTGGTTTTTTAGCGTCATAAAGTGTCATTTTAAATTTATAAATTGACGTGTTTCAGGATTTTTTTTTTACACGCTTATTAACGGAGAAAATGAATTATTCTGTTACTTTTGGACTTCACTGTATATGTTAGTATAGTATATAAATAAAATCTAAAACAATATGTTCTTTGTGACAACAAATATATATTTTCTTATATTATTTGGGGAACTTTTTGCCACTAAAATATAAAATAAATCAATGTTTGAAAATGGCCCTTGCTTGTTTTATTAATCTTGATGGATATGTCAAATTTGTCAAGGGCCGTCTTTAAAATCGGAAAACGTCTCACAAAAAAAAGTTTCTTCTAAGCTTTCCACAACCAGATCGATTGTCGTTTTGAAAGATAAAAAAAATTATTTGAACCATAAGTCTCAAATTAAATAATTCAATTTTTTTCAATGGCGCCTTTTTTACTTTTTTAATTTGGAAATACCTACAGTTATTTTGATTTAATAAAATATGTGGCGCTACTTTCAAATTTTCGTTTTATAGAATTTTCTTCCTTGCATACAATTTTTGTGCCATTACATTTTATTTTTGATTTAGAAAAATGAAATTACCCATATTTTCATACCACAAGCATAAACTCTTTTATCTATCCCCAACTGCCACTCATCTGCGTCCTATATACACCTACCTTGGTCTATAATTAAGCAATCAATATGGATGAAAACAGCATGGAATATAATCGAATCGAACAAAAAACAGTATACTTCAAATCAGTGTCAGAACAGCTCTAGCTATGGAAAATCAGCAATATCACCGCCTAAATGGGTCGCTCAAAGATTCATCAAAGAGCCTATAAATCAATAAATCCAAACCCTATATCCACACACACACATGAGGCATTCCGTCGAGCATCAAGTGGCCGTGCATAAAGAGACGAATCATGGTCGTATCAGAGATAATCCGTGGTATTTAATTTTACAGAAACCAGTAATAGTTTGCGGCCAAAAAATCAGATTACTAGCTGTTTTATACATGATGATTTTTTGAACAGGAGCGTAACAAGTATTGCAAAAGCATTATAAAAGTTTTTTACGATGGTATCAATTAACTGTGTCATTATAATAATATGAATATGAAACAGAGCTCGGATATAAATCAATGGAAAAGCAGAATTAGAAAATAGAACAGCGATATGTTGTAATATGAATATGTCACTGTTTCATAATAAACGTCTATTTTTATTTAAAAATAATGTGAGTCTCACAATTAACTTTTTATCTAGAAAAAACAATGAACCAAAACTGTATTGATTTATGATAATTTTTAAATCAGTATTGTAACATTTTTAAACGGAAGATGTTTAATGCTCGATTCAAGGTTCACAATTGCGAACGGCACTCAGTTGGTTGGTGGAGAGCGAGCATGGGTTCGTTCGAGCTAAATGAAAAATGTTATAGATGTTAAAAATTTGGTATTAAATAGTAAAAAAAAGAAAAAGGAAAAATTATTTTTTATGCTATGGATAGGAAAGATAAGAAACCCAGGAAAAAGGCACTATTAGGTACTTTACGGTAGGTAAAGGTAGGTATATTGAACATAGGAAAATTCAATTTCCAAAGAAATAATTCTTGTAGTTATTAAAAAATAAACAAAACTTACATATTGGAAACGAAGTGCTTCTAGAATAACATGAGTAACCAGTTGAATTTCCAAAACAATTGACCATTTGCCTTATTCAGCAAGTAGTTGAAGGTGGCAAAACCATTTTAAATAAATTACCAACCTTCTTTGTAATAAACGACACTCGGAACTCATTCACTTGTAAGTTTTACAAAAAGCCGGAAAATGAAAACTAAGGGGATGGTTAGACCATTCTACCCGAAGTGTCGCCAATAGGGTACCGGACAGTAATCGAAAAAAAAATCTAAGATGTGTTTTAAAATAAAGTTTGTTATACAACAATATCACTCAATAAAGATTTTTAAGAAATAACAATGATTTATATTTTTAAATCAATAAATAAAGTTGCGTAAATTATCTGTGACGTGTAAGACCCCAAACGCCAATCACAGTGCGTAACGTCATATGTAGGTAGTCATAAGTAAACAGCACTGCTTTGTATGTTATTTCGCGTTTTTCTACAATTTATTTGCATTTTTCTAAAAATATTTAATTGTAATTAGTTACGAATTGAAGGACTATAGTTATAACAGAAGTTGTCGTAAGTGCTTGAAGCCTTCTGTTAAGTTTTTATTATGGAACAAGGTTATACAAAAGCCGAAAATAGAAATCTCCCAAAAGTTGATATTTTCATGGTCAGCAGTTTCTTTGCCACTAATTCCGACTTTTGTTCTGCCGAATTTAGAAATATGAAAACATTTATGTAAGTATTTCAATCTCTTTTTGTTTATCTTAACCATAGAAATGATTGAAGAAATAAATAAAACATAACCTATAACACCTACATTACATACACACTAAATATGATTATTTGTATTATGGGCTGTGTAATAACACTCTAGGTACAGTACTTACATCAAAGTGATCTTCACAAAAGTAAATTGGTGAAGTAACAGACATTTCATCGCACTTTCGTCTTGCTAGGTCTAACCATTTCTTTCGTATTTTATTTGGAGTACCTAGTTACTGATGTATTTCCACATCGAGGTACAACATACCAATGATATCTTTTTCGGTCCATGATGATTAAGAAACACAAAATTCTTAATTTATCCAAGCACTGATCACTTGTAATATGGCTCGTAGTTTGTTTACCTCCATATGACGTCACGCGATCTGAATTGTCATGAAGTGCTGTTTTCGCGGCAATTTTTAATAAATTATGTTTTTGACGTTCTCAAGTACTCCAGAGGATTTATTTAATTAAAATATTATTTTTTATGGCTATATATATGAATAAAGATTATTTTTAAACACTATTTGAAAAGTTGTCCGCTTCCCTATTGCGTAGGGTGTGCGTTAAATAGACTTTTACAAGCGCACGTGATTAAGAAAAGGGATATAATTGGTTGGGCACTCTTTCTAGATTCTTCTCGAAAATGATCAGAACATAGTTTGTAAGTAGTACGCTTATTTAATCACGTAGCCCATTCTAGATAATTTAATTAATTGGTTTTTAAAAATGCTACAATATAAAGGTATCCTACGAAACTGAAAAGTCTACTAAATAAGCGGAACGTTGGGGAAATCTCAGAGTTTCCAGCTTGTATTACTGTAGTATTTCTCTCTCTCTCTTTCTCTCTCTCTTTCTTTTTTTTCTCTGATTTATTTTTTTGCCAGCTGCATTTGCCATCTCAGAGTTTCTTGGACTACATGTTGTGTTACTGTAGTATTTCTCTCTCTCTCTCTTTCTTTTTGTCCCTGATTTATTTTTTTGTCAGCTGCATTTGCCATCTTGACAGCATCTTTTTTGGTTGTGGGATAAGCTAGGCTTTGCTCTTCCTTTTTATAGTACCTACTGAACTAAACCTATTATTTTTTGTCCCACAAAGCATCATTACTTATTTACCTATTTCCAAAATTAAAGCATATGTTATATTTAACTCTTTAAATCACACTTTCAACACAATATATTTATTTCTAAATTGTTAATTTACTTGTAGAAGATCGTAGAACTGTAGGTGCAAAATTTAGAAATACATTAGCTTGTTTCCTTTCGAAAAATAACTTGATTTAATGCAATTGCATAGTTAGGTTGCAATTTTATAACAAAAGGTGAGTTTACTAACTTACTTCACATTTTATAAACTGTCTACACAAACAAAGATTTTAAACATTATAATACTAAAACAAACCAGAACTTATTGTTTTTTAGATATTTCTTATTGGATTAGGGTTTAGAAAATACAGAAACAAGAACATGTCATTACGGATACATTGAAAAAATGTCACATACGATAGGACTCGATCCTGCAAATATTACCTGTAACCGGTAACGCCTCTAACCACTTCAGCCAAATATGCATCAGTAATTAGTACCATTTTGGTGGTCTTGATTTAACTCACTTATTCACTTCCTCCTTAAATACATGTATGCATTGCATAAGGTTAAGAAAGATTATCTGCCACATCAACAATAAAAAACTTTTTTGTGTCCTGTCTTATATTTTTATTTGGTTAAGAGACTTATTTTGATGAATAGGTCTCTTATCGCAAATATTACCGTTAAATTACTTATAATCATTGGTGTTACAGTTACAAAGTATTTGCTAACAAAAATTGAAGTAAAATCTTTGTTTCATTATTTCAGTCCCATTATTTTTTAAACTCTTTCTCTTTCTATGTATACAAAGTTCATTAGCGTTTTGGCCTCCTGCAAAGATCCCTGTCTTTTGTTCTTATTCATTTAAACTTTCCAGTTTTATTTAAAGTAAAAGTCGTTAGCATTGCTATTCAACTGTTATTTGTTAAGATAATTTCGTTGTTAAACATTATATAATTTTTTATTTTCTTTCTTTTGTTGGAATTTAAATATTTTGGATTGTTAATTTTATGTAGTTAGCTTATCGTTTAGAGTATAAAAAGTACCTTAAAATTGGGTTTTATGAAAAATTGTAACTTAATTTGTTAAAAAAATAACCGTATCTACGATTGGAAAAAAGTAAATTCTTTTCTATAAATAAACTATTTGACTCAGCGAACTTCGTACCGCCTAACACAGATGTCTTTTTCTCATTTAGCGTTTTATCAAATTTTTACAATTTTGTCTCTTTTTTTATTGTTTTCAAGCTTTTTTTTCCTTTTCAACATATTTTCTTATTAGTTTCAGGGTTTTTACTAATTTTTTCGTTGTATTTTGTAATTTGTCGAATAAATATATTTGATATTAACTGCACCCCCTTACGGTTGGGTCATAGTACTTAATTAAGTAAGTTTTGCTGATTTAAATATATGAGATATCAACTAAGCCATCTTATGATATCGTCATACTTTAACTAAGAATTGCTCTTTTGAATATTTTAGATATCAACTGCTTCACCTAACAGTGGCGCCATAGTACTTATAGTTTAAAAATAATTGCTCATTTAAATACCTATATAAGATATCAACTGCGCCACCTTACGGTGGTAGTAGGAATTACTTGTTTATATTTAGCGGATATTAACTGCGTCATAGTAATTTATAAAGTAAGAATTGAACATTTAAATACATAAGATATCAACTGCACCACCTTACGGTGGCGTGTTTCGTGCAATTTTTTCATTAAGTCATTTTAATTATTTCGGTTATCTATTAAACTATATTATCATTTATTCTTTGATTTTTTATTTAAATCTTCTTCTTTGTTGACATTTCTGACAATTTTCTCGAAGGTTAACGGTACGTATGTCACCAACTATAGTATCAACTCGAATTTATGATTGTGTTCGAATAGTTAAATTCTGTGTGTAATATCACTGTCGAAGGCTAAATTTTATACGGAAAACGCCATTTTACGTTTGTTCGTTGTTTAAGTAGTGTGCGTCAATAGAGATTCTTCAATTGGATTTACCTTTTTTCTGGTTAAATTTTAACCATCTTTATTGGATTTTAAGACAAAACATCTTATTTGTATCTTACTGTGGTTATTGGTACTTTTTGGTTATTTTGGGTCTATTTGAAAAAACCCACTTGTGGGATTTGCTGAGAAATTTTCTGTTAATATTTTTATTGGTTAGGGTCTGTTAGTGCCTATTAGAGCGAGGAGTTTCCGGCTTGTACCATCTAAGTCGGTGGCCAGACTCACTTTAGTACAATTGATCCCTCTACTGCTGAGCTCTAGCATAATTTGCCAGTAGAGAGACCGCTAATTGACCTTATCCATGCAATTTGACTTATTTGTTTGTAATTCTTAACAATGATTAAGAAAAGTTCGTGGCATTTATATTAATTCCTCGTTTTTCTGTTTATTTAAAAATGGAAACACTACGCCATCTACCGGCTATCTATAACCTAGATATTTAAATAAAATTAATTTACATCGGTATCTGTTAGGAATTCATTGAACTATACAATAAATACATAATTGGTACTGAAATATAAACGAAACGCGGTCAAACGGGATAAAAAGTATTCTATATCCGTCTGCTAGTTTTAAGCTACCTTCTCATCAATCGGTTTAGCGATTCTTGAGTTATAAATATTACTTTCTTTTATATAACTCACCGCCCCGTTAAATTTATATTTCGATGAACTATTAGTAGCACTAAAAAACCACAACTTTATCAATAATTTAATTATATGATATTTTCATGTTTACATCTGTTAGTACGAGAGCCCACGACCAAGATTTTTGTCTCATAGCAATACGGCCAAAACCGCATCAAATCGATAGATACGATTATCCTGAACTCCAAAATACCTATATCAGACATTTTCCGCGTAGCGTTTGACCTGACCGAATTTTCAAAATTGTCAAAGAATTTTACCGAACTGCATCATAGCAATATGTCTGATTTTCAGACTGTAGTTGAATGAGAGTTCTGAGATAGGGGGCGTCCACAAATTACGTGAGGCATTTTTCTGGATTTTTCGACCCCCCGCCCCCTCTGGTGAGATTTCATAAGATTTTCCTTAACTCCCTCCCCCTCCCCAAATCTCACGTGAGATTTTAAAAAATTGGTATTTTATCTGTAATCGCGTTGGATTAAAAAAAAATACAAGAACATAATTTGTTCCATTACTTTTACTTTAAAAACTAGCAATAATATTTATTCTAATTCAATCCATGGGCAGTAGCCACAGTGGTGCTGCTCTGCGGGGTTTGGACAAATACGACAAACACTATTGTGTGAAATTTCGCCGTATTTTCATTCTAGAAGCATTTTTGTACTTTAATTTAATTTTACTTTTACATAACTTTGATTTTGGTAAAACACCCCCTCTCCCCCAAGTGAGATTTAGAAAGATTAAGCTTGACCCCCTCCCCCCTCTGAACACCTCGCGTAATTTATGGACGGCCCCATACCGGAAACATATTTTTCAGACGTTAATGGTGTAGCGTAAACCCGGAAAATCACTTACAAAAATTAGAAATGAGACAGAAAAAATGTCTCATAGCAATACGTCTGAAAATCTTTTTGATTAGTAAATTTTGGTTATTTGATGCGAACAAAACAATTTTCAGACATTTTGCGCGTAGCATATAGCCTGAGCACATTTTTCAAAATGTTAACAAATTTTACCGATCGGTATCATAGCAATATGTCTGAAAATTGTTGGACATGATAAAATAAGTTGTCCACATGTGCAAAAAATTTATATCAGACGAATTAAGTGTAGCACCTTCTCTATCAGACAACTTTTCGATATTCAGATATCATTTCAAAATCGTATTGAGGCATCTTGAATTCTCTGTTACAAACCAATGAATAAGTTGCGACCCTGAATGATGAATGATAGTTCTAGTTGCCATTGAATTATTTCAAAATGTATTTCCCTTCTTCATTCTAAAAAAAAATACTTGCACACAAGATCCAAGCTCAAACATTTCTAATCCGGAAGTATCTGTGATAAAAATTACCACAAAGGAGAAATTTTCTATCAAATATACTAATTTATTTCTCGTTCTTTTATCGATAATATTCATGATCACTATGATCAGTTAAGGAAGAGATTATCGATCCTCGTGTGGAAGTTCGAAAAAAAAAAAAAAATTCTCGAGTAAACCGGAAGTGTGCTAAAGTCACACGTAATTAAGTTAAATCGATTCCACCAATTAACGAGACTTTTATCAAATGAAAACGTTAAATGATCTGTACATTTTAATTCAAACGCCAACGGGATGAGGGGTGAGGTATAAATTTTAGCGAGGTTACGAGTGTTAGTATATAAAAATAAATAATAATAAATATATAAAAAATATCACAGATCAATTTCACAGATAATATCACAAAATTGAAACAAAGTCAATTGTAAAATAAAAACTTAAAAATGAATTCTTCAAAAAAAATAAAAAAAATTCTGATAAAACAAAAAAGAAATTCTAAAAAAAAAATCTGAAAAACTAAAAAAAAAATTCTAATTCAAACTAAAAGAAAAATCTTAAAAAAAAACTAAAAATAAATTCAGTTGTCAGTTTCGTCAATTTGGTCGCCAAATGTAAGATCATTATCTGAACATTCTGAGCTCCATTCTTCGGAACTGCCCGTATTGACATTGAAAACTAAATCTTGGGCAGTGTCTAATAGATGCTCTTTTTTCATTAAATCTAATTCGTACTTATGTACATGTTCGCAAACTCTTTTCCACTCCTCAGTGGTAATGCTGGAGAACTTCTGTCTTGCAAGATTTTCGACGATGTTATATTATGACTTCCAACCCAATTTTTGACCGCGGCCCAAATCTAAGTGAGCGTCGTTCCAACGTTTGGAGCAGCTGCCGAGTGAGCTGTATAATAGTAAGAGAGGGGCAGGAGCGTAACACACGAAAAGCCGTACCCGCCGCAGGAGCGTAACAAGCGCTGAGGCGTCTGCCGGGCGACTCCGAAACGTTTTTTTCATTTTTGGGAGTATATGCTACACTCAAAGTGTCTGAAAACAGGTTTTTGGTAATCCTGGCAGCAATACAAAAAGTTTAAAAAAAAAATTATCCGTATTGCTATGATACAGGTCGGCTAAATTTTTTGACATTTTCAAAAATGCGCTCAGGCTATATGCTACGCGCAAAATGTCTGAAAACAAACTTTTTCGTAATACAATTATAAAATCTATGTACATTATCGATATCAGACGTATTGCTATAATACCGACTGCCTTTTTTTTGACACAGCAGAAATGGCCTCCCACGCAGTAGCTACACTTTTGACCGTTACTGCACATCTAGTCGGGTTCAAAATCATATAATCTAACGATTTCATAGGGTTTTGGCCGTATTGCTATGAGACATGGTTTTGGTCGTGGGCTCTCGTACTATGTGGTTAAGGATAAATATTTCATAAAACCAGAAAGTTATAATTAAACACACCATTGTCGGTCTATACATGTGTTGTCACCAAATATTAAAATTAATCAATTAAATATTTTGAAATTTAATTTGACACAAACTTAAGCAAATAACTCTAATTTCTTAGAAACAAAACATTTTTAGTATCATTTTCAATACGTAAGCGTTACAATCTTAAGTTTTCAGGTTCGTTTGACAAATACCACAACCATTCAAATTTCAAATATGTATTTGATATCGTAATATCCGGTATCTGAATATCTGGTTCGATAACATAGCATAGACTAAACCTCCGTTTTCCATACCAATTGGCATGTGTATCAGAATTAGCTCAACAAGGAGGATATAGTTTGTGAAATCCATATTTCTCCACATAGTCAAAGTTAGTTTGTGACTTTGTTTACTTGTTGATAGGTACGGTTGTTTAAATAGGTTGTATCTGATGATTAAATAATGCTTTTACAAATAAAATTATAGTGGTTTTGCATATTAGTGCAGAGAAATAAGGTAAAAGTGTATCCTGTTGAGGACTTTGACCCAACCAAATGTCTGACAAGTTTTTTATGCATTTAAGGACCTCAATCTATATTTTTCCTGCAATGGGTTCGGTGGAGTTTTTAAATTATTAACAATTTAAAGCAAAAAATAAAAAATATATTTTCATTACAGATATTTCCTGTCATTAACCAATATACATATTCCAATTCGTTTTAATGAAAGGTTGATGATAATTTTTAAGTACAAAATCAAAGCAACGCATTTATTGAATTGAGTTACGTATATATAGGTTACAGACGAGGCGTGTTGTAACTGAAACAAAGCACATGCGACAGCTGCGGCACCTGTTTGAGCGTGTTCTTCGGCAGAGTCGAACGGACTGGTTTGGCAGCACTAATGAATCTCGGGGTGCGACACAATGCTCCGCCATTTCCAGCTTTTTGATGCTAACGATATCAGCGATGTCGCCGCCAATTTGGTTACCCCCGCCGCTAATAACAACCGGTAATGGTAATGTTCTGGAGAGTAGGGAAAAAGGGAACTAAGCGTTTAAAAACTTGTTTGCTTTACGTGAATTTTGACGTAGTTTCAGCAAAAATTCTACCAGTCGTTACACGTTAGATATAAATTGTTTTATTTAGAAGAAAACATATAACAGCATTAATGTCAAGCAATGCTTTAGCTAATTGTAAACATAAGGAGAAATATTAGGAAATTAGGAAATATTTATTAAGGCACCAATCTTTTACTGTTCTGTGACAAACATAAAATCATTACAGAAAATCAGCACGGTTTTAGTATGGAAAAATCTACTGCAATAGCTATGCTTTCATTTTATAATCAAATAATCGATTACCTTAAGGCTGGAGAGATTCTATGCGATCTAAGCAGGGCATTTGATTGTGTCAATCATGAATCTTTGCTGACTGTTCTCAAGACGTACGGTATAAGAGGAGTTGCTTTATAATGGGTCTCAACATTCCTCAAAAATCGAAATCAATATGTTATACAATCAATTTTGAGAAGAAGAAAACATTGCAAACATATGAATCTTGTCTGTTAAACCAAAGCATGGGTGTACCACAGGGATCTGTCTTGAGACCCATACTATTCATTCTTTATCTTAATGGGGCATTCTCAGTAATTGGTAGGACCAACTATGTAGCTTATGCAGATGATTTTTCCATACTTGTTTTAGCAAACAATGATGACTTAATAAAGGAAAAAGCTTTGAGTGTCCTTCAAGGAATTAACAGTTACTTTAATAGTTTGAATTTGTTTTTTAATGTGGATAAAACAAAATTAGTGAGATTTCACAATTGGCAGAAAGAGGTAAATCAGTTAAGGATTGCTATTGATCTATTGTAATATATTGGTAATCCCACTATTGGTTATTTTTCTGGGTGCGCCTGTTATCATGGGAATGCTACAATTATATGTCTCAGTATTTTCTGTTCTAAAATTTTCAGCTTTTCATCAAGCTTTTTTTAAGTTATTTCTATCTCTTCTCATGCATATTTGCTATAATTTTGTTTCTAATAGTTCATTATCATAAGTTTTTTTACTACTTTTGTGCCCATTCTTCGCACATATTCCTGCATGATATTTATATTATGGGTGTAGGATAAAATTTCGAAAATAACAATAATTACTGTTTCTTTGATCTCTTCTATTGATGTACTTTCTACTTCGATGGTAAATACAGATGTTGGAAGAGCGTTTACTTTCTCAATCGGTAATATTTAATGTATCGAAGTACTCGTAGAAAAAGTATAGTACACCACTCAAGCGAATTACACATAGACTTTTGATATAATAAGCTCTTTATCACTCTGGTTATGTAATTTGTTATTATAAAACTGTACCCATTTATTTTAACAACCAATTTTTATTTAAACGTAATTAACTTAATCGTCGCCTAATCAGATATATTTAGATAATGATATATTTTTTATCTATTTTCGCGGAGCGAATCCTGGACGTATTCAGAGTAAGAAGCGAGCATGTACTGGATTTCCTTCGCGCAAGTCTCTCTACAGACATATCCTGAATTTTTAACCCAGCGCGAACGCTAAACTGTACCTACAAATCCTAAAAATATATACAGCTCAACATTTTTACTTTTAGGAACACCACAAACTTCTAACATCTCTTCTAAATCTTCATCGCTTGAACAGAGATTCATCATCTAAAAAATTATTATGAAAAAAAAATACAAACAAACTAAGAATTATGAAAACTAAATAAAATTTAAAAGTCTTAACATTTACAAATACACAAAACTTGAAACAAAGTACTTTGAAAATATAAACACAAAATTTTTAGGTTAAAATCTCTTCTGAAAACAAACATCCCTCGTTTCAACCTAGAACACCTAGAACACATCAAACACGTTATGAGCATATTCGGAATGTCACCTGTCCTCCGCGAACACCAGAGATAATATATTATATTGTCTCTGGCGAACACAGAATTTTATATCCTGAACAGAATACATTTACTCCGCGAACACTTAAATTTTAAAGTGCGCATGCGAATTCCCTCCGAATACGTTCAGAATTTGCTCCGCGAAAATAGCTATATTAAAATAAATTACATTTATTCTATTTATTGGCAGAAACAAACGTCAAATGTTTTCATTGATTGGAAAAACAATATATTTTATAACCTTGGTAATCCATAATAGTTATTTATGATATGAGTGTTAAAAGTGAGGTTTTATTTTGTGAGTGAAAACGTTTGTGAAATGAGCGGAGCGAATTGAACAATTTCACGAACAAAATAAAATCACTTTTAACACAAATACCATACAATGTTTTTTGTACAACTTCCCTATTTTGATAATGAAACGAGCGAATTTGCAATGACAATAAACCAAACCGTGTTAAAAGTAAACTAAACCGTGTTAAAAGTAAACTTGTTTACATGGCAACGTGTTAAAAGTATTTTTAACACGCTGTTATGTAAACAATCGTTTTTAACATTGTTTGCTATCATTAAAAGTGTCACTTTTAATGACAGTTGTACAAAAATGTTTTTTTTTTAACACGGTTTGGTTCATTGTTATTGAAAATTCGCTCGTTTCATTATCAAAACAGGGAAGTTGTACAAAAAATATTGTATGGTATTTGTGTTAAAAGTGATTTTATTTTGTTCGTGAAATTGTTCAATTCCCTCCGCTCATTTCACAAACGTTTTCACTCACAAAATAAAACCTCACTTTTAACACTCATATCATAAATAACTATTGTTTTATGAAATATTAATGTAAAGCTTATTTGAAATGCCATAACTACAAAACAGAGGGCTCCCTAAGCTGTCGTATACTTAAATAAAAATGTATAAAATCCACTTGGCTTCGTCTTTCCATTTTTCATATAATCCAATTACATTCTCTAGTGTTTTTCGTCTTTCTTGTATAGGCCAACACCAAAAACATTTTTGATTTATCTTTGTGTCATTTTGAATTAAATGAGAAAGAAGTTTATTTCTTTAAACAGAACAACAATTTTTTTTGTAAGAATATGAATGTAGCTGTTTGACTGAATTTACCGTGAATTTACAAATTGACTCGAATATCAGTAATGGCTCGTTCAATGTTCGCTCTTAATGCGTCTAAGGTTGCTGATATAACCCCAGAAAAAAATCTAATGGTCAATTAAATGGTTCATTTCTCTCTCTCTCTCTCTCTCTCTCTCTCTCTCTCTCTCTCTCTCTCTCTCTCTCTCTCTCTCTCTCTCTCTCTCTCTCTCTCTCTCAAGACCATTAATGGAGAACATTATTAAGTTCGCTAGTGTGTGTTGACATTTTTCTTGAAAGTATCTCTTTCTATTGCATGTTAATAAGACAAAGATAGTAAGTCTTTCTAAGTTAAACATAGCAACTACGAGTCATTCGAACCTCGCATTGGTTCCACTTGCATTTACGTCACTGCCGGGCAATTGGGCCTCGAGGTATAGAAGCAAAATTTTCCTACTCTTCGGTTCCACCAGCTCCGGACTTATTTTGTTATAGGAATACCTATCGCTGGAACCTCGTTCGCGATTTTTTTATTCTTTCCTTTAAATCTTTGACCGTGCATTCATACTTTTCAGATAGGTCTCCCACACCTTCAATTTTTTACGATTGTTTCTATATAACGGATTAAGCAAATCGTACAAAATGTTCTTTTCGCGGTAATTTTAGGAGCAAATAAAAGTGAAATTATTTATTGTAATTTTAAATAAAAGTGTTAATTAACCTAACTGTAACATTCCATACACTACTCATTATGCTAAAGCATTACAATTTACGTTTAAAAAGCACGTAAATTAAAAAAAATAAATAACTTTTTTTTTCTAATTTTTCTGACAAAAGTTGTTTGTAGTTTAGTTTGAAGTATAATCTATTTATGAAAATCGGACCAACTACCGTAAAATACAATTTAGCCAAAATCAGTATTACATAAAATAATAGAACAAAAATTTCAATAATAGTTTTTCATCACTCCGTGCGGAAAGCACTGCTTTCGACCATGCAGGACCGTGCGGAAAGCAATGCTTCCTTCAACGTTACGAAATATAAAACTTATCATCACTCCGTGCGGAAAGCATTGCTTTCGACCATGCAGGACCGTGCGGAAAGCAATGAATGACCAAAACAGAGTTGATAAGTGTTTCTAAATGAGATAGAAAGTAAATTAAGAGAAATTGAGGATGAATTTTCTAATAGTTTTGCTTTTGATAACGCGGTAGTAGATGCACCACGATATAATCAATCAAACGTTTCATTACTAAATAAAGATTTGTTGATTCTCAATTATTATCTAATATATTTAAGTTGAATAAAAAGAATATGTGTATAGAATTAAACAATTGTTTAAATATTACATTTAACGTATTTAACAAAGATTCATAACTATACATAATTTTGTAATAAAAAAGTTTTTTTTAATAAAAATGTTATGTTATAATTTCTTAACTCTAAAAATTTTTGTTTTAATGGGGGGATCCGCCTCCCCCAACCCTCCTTCAGCGCCTTCGCAGTGCAGGCGGATCAGACCTAATACTACTTTTATTACCTTCTTTCCTTGTATTTTAGACAAATTCAAAAGCTTTCCTCACGGAGTGATGAAAAATAGAATACGCAACTCGTGCGGTGCGCAGGTAATCCCATCACCTGCTTTCCGCACTCGTTACGTAATGTACTATTTTGTTCTAAACGCTATCCAAGCGTTTTCTAATTAAATGCTAGACAATAAATATCACAAAAGTCATCCAGTGACATATTTACACGTTACTGGAATTTTCCAATTAACAATTCGAAATTAGTGCTATTTATAAGCTAAGACCCGAAAATAATATTAGTTTAAATAATAAAACGATAATATCAAGTATCTATTGTACTCCTAACAATAAATGAAATTTATACTAAGTGAAAGAGGTTCTGTTAGTAATTGCGAAAACCAGAAATTCCTCAAAGAGATGCGAAAATTGTAATGCTTTGACAAAACCCTACCCTCGAGATTTAATTAGACAATTTGATACGGAATGCGCTGTTATCTTATAATAATATTCGTAGATTTTTTATTCGTTGAAGTTATAGATTTTTGCAATATAAAAGCCACCAGTAAAACAAGAAATATTATTTATTTACGGTTTTGCTTATTATAATTTAATACCGTTGTTTTTGTTTGTATTTAATTTTCAGTTTTTTCTCATTTCTATTATTTTTTCTAGTTTTTCCGATTGATTTACATGATTTTATTACTGTTTTTGTCGATTTATGATTATTACTAGCAGCCTGTCCCGGCTTTGCACGGGGATTAAAGAAAAATAACAAAAGCCATTAAATTTATTCGGTCAACGCTTCCCTGTAAACGATATTACATTTTGTTTTATTTTCTGGCAGCAAAATAAATTGATTTTCAGGTGCTCCGACCCGCCTTAGGCGGTTGGCCATGAGGAAAACCGATCTCTACTAATTGGAAGGTTTGACCTTGAGACTTATTATTAGTAAAAGCAAAAGATGTTTTGATAGGAAATTGAAGCGGTTTAAATAGATTTGGTAGATCAGTTGGGATCATCGGTATCCTCAGTGTATGAGCTAGTTGACCAGCTGGTGGTTTAGTAATAATGGTTGCTACAACTTAATTGTCCTTTAATTCCTTTATAAGTAGCCTCGTCCCATTGCACATGCTAAATTCTGGATTATGAAATAAGTTAGTTTGATAAGGATTAATACCAAGATAAAAACTTTTAAAAAATTAAAAAATAGTTATTGTGACGTAATTATAACAGTTAGACATATGCTGTCGTGGCATTTTTTGTAGATATTTATATATTCTTCAAAATCGTAGTACATTATTTCATTCTATAATCAATAGTATTCTCAGCGCACGCGATGTAAGGATTTTAAGGTCATTTTTGGTTACATTAATGCCATTTTAGTAAGGATCCCTAATTTTTTTGAAAATGAAACATAGCCTATGTCACTCGGGAATAGTGTAGCTTGCCAACGGTGAAAGAATTTTTGAAATCGGTCCAGTAGTTTAGGAGCCTATTCATTTCAAACAAACAAACAAACAAAAAATCAAACCTTTCCTCTTTATAATATGTCTATTTACAGTTTATGTTGTATTTTGTAATTTTTACACTATTTTCCCTTTTTAGTTGTTTTTTTTTCTTTGAGTTTTTACATTTTTCATCATATTTTACGGTTTTACATTTTTCGATTGCCAACTATTTTTCACAATTGTCAACAATTTGTTTACGATTTTCCAGGTTATTAATTGTGTACATTTTTTAACATTTCGGTACGATTTTCGACATTTTTTCACCGTTTTTAACCATTTTTGATGATGCCAACAATTTTTTACCATCTTCATCAACTTTTTACGATTTCTAACGTTTTTTCAATATTTTCAATATAATTTTTCAGTATTTTTAACAGAAATGTTTTTCATAATTTTAACCATTTTTTTAAGATTATGAACGATTCTCACAATTTTCAACGTTTTTTATCACAATTTTTCACAATCTTTCGTATTTTTTAACATTTTTTCAAAATTTTCGTCCATTTTTCACAATTGTCAATTTTTTTTACATTTTTTTTTTACAATAATTCTTAAATTTTTAAGATGGTCAGGAATTTCTTACAATTATTTACGTTTTTCAAGATTTCTTCATAAACTTCCACACTTTTTTAACATTTAAAAAAAAATTCAAGATTTTTAACAATAATTTTAATAATTTTCAACAATTTTGTTTTTCAACATTTCTATAAGATTTTCTACAATTTTTCACCATTTTTAACAATTTTTGAAGATGCCAACAATTTTTACGATTTTCATCAACTTTTCTCGATTTTCAACGTTTTTTCCAGATTTTCAATATAATATTTCGGGAATAGGATTATATTTGGATTTTCAAATATTTTTCATAATTTTCAGCAATTTTTTAAGATCATTAACGCCTCTCACAATTTTCAACGTTTTTTATCACAATTTTTCAGAATCTTTCTGGATTTGTAAAACTTTTTTGTCAATTTTTTTTTTAAATTTTATTTTTATAATTATTCATAAATTTTTAAAAATTCACTAATTACTTACAATTATTTACATTTTTTTTAGATTTCTTTATAAACTTCCACACTTTTTCAACCTTTTTAATTTTTTTAAGATATTTAACAATGTTTTACGATTTTCAACAACTTGTTACGATTTTTGACTATTTTTCAAGATTTTAAACATAATTTTTGAAGATATTTAGCATTATATAAGAATTTTCAAAAATTTTTCATAATTTTTAGCAATTATTGACAACTCTCACAATTTTCATCGATTTTTTTACGATTTTTAACAATTTTTCTGGGTTTTATATATTTTTTCACGATTGTCATTTTTTTCTACAATTTTCATATTTTTTTCAAGATTTTCTTGAATTTCTCACATTTATTCAGGTTTTCCAAGATTTATTTATAACTTTTTTAGTTTTTTCGATTGATGTATATGATTTTATTACTGTTTTTGTCAAATTAATCATATTATTTTTCTACTTTTTTGTTGTATTTTGTAATTTTTACAATATTTTCCCTTTTTAGTTGTTGTTTTTTCGATCTTTTACATTTTTCTTTTATTTACAATTTTTGTAATAATTTTTTTAAACATTTTTTAAGATATTTAATCATATTTTACGGTTTTATACGTTTTTTTTGGACTGCCAACTATTTTTTACAATTAACAACAATTTTTTTACTTTTTTTAGGAGTTTTAACATTTTTTTAACATTATCACCAAACTTTCAAGGTTATTAAGAATTTCTAATAATTTTCAACAATTTTGTATATTTTTCAACATTTCTGTAAGATTTTCGACAATTTTTCACCATTTTTAACAATTTTTGAAGATGGCAACAATTTTTACGATCTTCATCAACTTTTCTCGATTTTCAACGTTTTTTCAAGATTTTCAATATAATTTTTCAGGAATAGTATATTTGGATTTTCAAATATTTTTCATAACTTTCAGCAATTTTTTAAGATCATTAACGCCTCTCACAATTTTCAACGTTTTTTATCACAATTTTTCACAATCTTTCTGGATTTGTAAAACTTTTTGTCCATTTTTTTTATATTTTTCATTTTATTTTTATAATTATTCATAAATTTTTAAAAATGTCCCTAATTACTTACAATTATTTACGTTTTTCAATATTTCTTCATAAACTTCCTCACTTTTTTAACATTTTTAATTTTTTTTTAAGATATTTAACAATGTTTTACGATTTTCAACAACTTGTTACGATTTTTGACCATTTTTCAAGATTTTAAACATAATTTTCGAAGATTTTTAGCATTATATAAGAATTTACAAAATTTTTCATAATTTTTAGCAATTATTGACAACTCTTACAATTTTTATCGATTTTTTTACGATTTTTAACAATTTTTCTGGGTTTTATATATTTTTTCACGATTGTCATTTTTTTTCTACAATTTTCATAATTTTTTTTATGATTATTGATAATTTTTTAAGATTCTCTTGAATTTCTTACATTTATTCACGTTTTTCAAGATTTATTTATAACTTTCGACACTTTTGCACCATTTTCAAAAATTTTTCAATATTGTTAACAATTGTTTACGATTTTCAACAACTTTTTTCAAGATTTTTAACATAATTTTCAGGATTTTCAAATATTTTTCATAATTTTTGGCAATTTTTAAAATTACTAACGACTCTCACAATTTTCACCTTTCTTTAATGATTTACAATAGTTTTTTTGGATTTTTAACACTTTTTTAGGATTTTCGTCAATTTTTCACGATTGTCAATTTTTTTTTACAGTTATTGATAATTTTTTAAGATTGTCACGAATTTCTTAAATTTATGCACGTTTTTCCAGATTTCTTTATAAACTTTGACATTTTTTCACCATTTTCAAAAGTTTTTCAAGATTTTTAACAATTTTTTTTTCAATTTTCAACAGCTTTTTACGATTCTCAGTGTTTCTCCAAGATTTTCAACAAAATTTTTCACAATTTTTAACAGTTTATTAGTAGGAGTCCGCATAATAATTTTTATAGAAAACGGAGTAATTTTTAGATATTAGTCATACAAAGTTGACCCCTTTTTGCACTCTTACGGGTTTAATGAAATATTTTTAACAGTCTGAATATCAATTTTTATAAAAATCGGAGCCGATATAAAGATGTTTCGATGTCAACTTTCAACCTCCATTTCACCCCTTCAGAGTTAAAATTTTTTTAATGGATGTTCATATAATGAAAATAAACATCTGTCCAAATTTCACGTTTCTACCATTAGTGTTAACGGCTGCGTGTGCGACTATACCTCAGTCAGTGGAAACTCCTTATGTATATTAACTGCGCCACCTTCCGGTGGCGTCATGGTATTTAAATAAGAATTGCTCGTTTAAATTATTGTGATATTAACCGCGTTACCTTACGGTGTCGTCATAGTACTATATTAAATATATAAGATATTACCTGCGTTACCTTACGCTGTGGTTATTTTACTTAATTTAGAAGGTATTTTCTTAGCTTTCTTTTTTCCGCATTTTTTTTTACTTTTTTCATTTTATTTTAGTTTCTCGTTTATATGTTTATGAATCGATATACAACACCATCTGCTGCGTTTTTCCACAACCTATATGTTGAATAATCTAGAAATTAAAACACAATGTCATCTACTGGGTGTCTATTCAACCTAGATGTCAAAGGTTTATCAAGTTACATTAATTAACTTAAACTGCCATCTATTAGGAATAAATAAATGTCACTTAGGAATTATTGTCACTGGAAATACACAAATGTGTAAAAAAGTAATTTATATTTGTCCAAAAGGTAAATTAAACCATTTTTGAATCCATTTAAACACATACAAAAAATTTGATGAAATTCTGAAATTCGGTCTAGCCGTTTAATAGTTCAGTGACTCAGTGATATACACATGTCAATTAATCAATTTTATTATTATCAATTTTCTTATATAAAAACCTGTCCAGACAATAAGGAACACATAAAAAAAATCATCCAATTTGGTACAGTCGTTCCGATATGCGCATACATACATTTCATTTTTATTTATATAGATTTTTTAAAAAGGGAGTTTTTACTTTTGCATTTCAATAATTCAACAAGTTTTCAAAGAGTCTCAAAAAAGTCTTTCCAACGTGCTTAGAACACTTCTTAAACCGGTTCCATATTTTCCATTATAGTAATCGAGGATCGCCGTACACGAGAGTGTAGAGTGTTTTCTCGACTCTCTCTCGTCTAAATTTTCAGATCGTCTTGTTTTTATAATAGACTTTTCCGTATTTCGCCAAATCAAAAGCGAAATCGACAATAATTTGGCGTGAATTTCTCATTCTCGAAAGTGTGGTGCTTGCTGTATAAGAACATTAATTTATTTAGAAAGTTTGTCAATATTTAAAATTGGATTGAATTATACATGTTAGTAGTAGATTATTATTAAATATTTATATGCAGAAAGAGCAAATATTTGAGGCGAGTAGAGTTGTACGAAAAGTGCACAGTTTATTTGAATTTAATTTTGTTCTTTGCTATTATCCTGATGTTAATATTCTGTTTCTATAAATACTGATCTAAATTGCAAAATGTGATATTATAATTCAGATACTAACTTGCCAACGTCGTCGCTAATTTGCAAAAATAAACTGTTTGGATTCTTAAAGTGGTTTTTCGGAAAAGATGTTCCTAGTGTTTGCGCAATAATAATAATTTCAACTGTGTTAGGAACGCTTACAAGAAATCGAATACACTCCACTTTTTTCTTATTATGCTTTCGTGTCTGCTCGAAATTCTAAAATCTTGTGTAAATGCTTTCCGAAATCTAATAAAGGGTAATATATTGTCCTTATCTTGCTGCAGTACTGATAGCAGTCACATTAAAGACCCATACTTTCAACTTTGATGAAGATTGATTAAAACAATTATTTCTAAAATCAATAGTGCCACAACTTGAGGTTTACTAAATGCATTTAGGTACCTACATTATTGCTTTCGAGTATTTGGGAATTACAGCAACTGGAAATAAAATACAAATTAGTTAAACTGACATAAATTCTTGTTAAAGAATCGCTAGTATGTATACTTGGTAATGAATAAATACTTTGCATGAGTATTACTATTCCAGTTTTAGGATAAACCAATAAAAAATAACTGTTCATAATCTAGAATTGTTCCAATAAGTTTTCAAAATATGTATTTCTGTTAAAGATCATTACGATGAAACCAATTTTTTGAATCAGTTTTTCAACTTTGACTGAGATTTGAACCTACCATCATCGTTATCTTCAAGACCACGCATTTTATTTTTTATCTTCAAGAATACTACGAAATTAGTGACTGTACTGTGTATAAACCACCAATTTGATGTTTAATCAAATGATTAAGAGCTTCCAAGGTGGCTTCGTTACTACGATAACGGGATTATTTGCTTTGAATTGCACTGTACCAACACATCTTTGGTTGGGTTTGGCTTGTTTTGAAAGACCCATACATTCGATAATTGTTTAGTTTCGGGTATGAGGGTAGAGGTAAGGAGTACCATCTCATATGAGAATGTAACAGAAAAAGTGTCAGAAATGGCGCTAATATGAAATGAGTTTATGAAGAGTTCGAATAGTACAATAATATTACTTATAAAGTTAATAAGAAAGAACATTGACAGTCAAAGTTTTAAAACAGAAGTGTGTAATTCTGTATATATCCATCTTTCTTTATTCTTAAATATTTAGCGCTTCATTTAAACTAGCCTCGTGCCACAGTGGCACCAATTGGGAAGTAAATCTGAATGGGACAAAAACACCATATTTGGGCTAAGCCGAAACGCCATAAAATGGTACACGGATGGCTCCAAGACAGATAAAGGAACAGGAGCAGGGGTTTTTGGACCTAGAACCAAATACTCAGAAAGCCTGAGTGCGTACCCAAGCATCTTTCAAGCGGAAATGCGTGCCATCGAAAGATGTGTAGAATTTAATAATGAAAGGAACTATCGTAGACAGAAGATTGTAATCATGTCAGATAGTCAAGCAGCCATCAAAGCTCTGAACTCAGATACAATCAGTTCAAAGATGGTCTGGGAATGCCTAGGCAAATTAAATGAACTAGGACAGAATAACACTGTTACCCTCCTATGGGTTCCAGGACACGTAGGAATAGAAGGAAATGAAACAGCAGACAACCTGACAAAAAAAGGAGCTGAAACCCCATACCTGGGTCCAGAACCATCCTGTGGGATCAGCAATAGTACAATCTTGAAAAAACTAAGGAAAAAAATGGATAGCGAAAAATCCAAGTACTGGAATGATCTAGAAGAACTAAGACAATCGAAGACGCTCCTGGGAAAATACAACCAAAAGAGATCTCTCAGCTGTCTTAACTAACCTTAGTCAGATGAACCTCCGAATTATATACTAACCGGACACTGCCGATTTGGAGGACACGTGAAGAAACTGGGATTGGTAGATAAAGCAAACCCAGGGTCATACGAAATAGAAAAGGAAGATCTACCTAACTTAAAACCCAACGATATCCTAAACTTTCTAAGGAAGATAGGACTAGAAGAGCTGCTATAAGTCTTAGGATATCATCAGAAATATAGCAAGAAAAGGGGGACACAATAGATCTTATAGGTCGCAGGTGTATCTGTTACCCCTAACTTGCTCATACATACATACATAGATACAGTGGCGACACCTTAATTTGTTCCATTCCGATGGACAGTTTTTAATACATTCAGATGGTTCTCCTTCCTTCTACCCTTCCTAGTTTTGGGTCTATGATTTTTGCCTGTCACAATCTTATTGCGTTTAAATGTTTCTTTGTACCAATTGACACACAGCATCAATGTTTTCTGTCAGACAACTAATTATGGACGACTTTCATGAAATTCGAGTAACGAGTACAACCATGACTGAATTCAGACATACAGCAAACAAAGTGGCTCCAGATGGTCCTGATTAGCACAAGCAATAACGATTCGATACTGTTGTTAGTTTAATCTCCGTTAAAAATCATAAAAAATCTTCCTGCGCAAATGTTCACGATTAAGTTTCATTTTCTGACCAAGGGCACTATTTCAAGTCCCTGTAAGTAAGACCATTACTGAAAGTTTACTTTGCGCTTGAAACAATCAGGATGGCAAGTTTAATGTTTTTGGTGGATAACTATCACTGACGCAAAGTTCAAATCGTGATTCGTCTCTCCAGTGCACACGATTTCACCTCTCCATATTCTAATTTCGATGGATTTTAGCCAATTTTAACCTATTTTGTTTCTGTTTTAGGGTCAATAATGGTTTTTCTTTAGCCTGCTCGACAGGAAAAAATAATTTTCTCTTGTTGCTTAGGATTGAACTCGTGAAACTTACCTTGTGCCATGGTTTTGTTATTTCTGAAGACCTGCAAACACGTCTTCCAACAGCTTCACTCCAGAGTACACTCACCTCTCCGTAGTTGGCACAATTCTGCACAAAGCTCGTTTTAATAGGGTATATTAATTTGTTTTTTTCACATATCTGGGTTATTAGACAGTTCAACCATTTGATTCGTACAATCTTACAATATTTCGGACACTGTATGATAACCCGAGCAATATTCCAATTTCATTGATTTTCCCGATTTATGCAAAATAATAATAATTGATCGAAATTTTCATCTATCGCCTTTCCTTTGCTGCTTGATAAACTAGATTACGCTAAAACAAGCGTGCGTTGTTGACAAACTATATAAATTGCTATAAAAGGCATATTTTGTCTTATATCTCGTATATTCTAGTGGGTTTTTTGCCTCTTGGACATAAAAGTAAAAAAACTACAAATTTGGTGTTTGGGCCAACTGAAGCTGGACAGGGAAAATATAGAAACAACATTTTGTGTATAATTCTGATTATATGCTAAACAAAAAATTTTTAACCGTTTTAATGATAAAATATGACAAAATGTTGGTAAAGCACTGAAAAGAACCTGCATTTATACAAAGATTCATGTCCGTAGATTAGAATTTGGTGAGTTTCAAAAATTTAAACTTCAGCGAATTACAAAAATTTAATTGATGTATATATTACAAAAGATCATTAAGTTTTGCAATTTAATAATCTAAGCATACTTTCATAGTTTCATAGTAAAGAATTCTTCAGTAGGTACTTTGGTCCTTCCTTAAAATTCGTCAGGTTCCAGTTAAGATCACATATCTAAAGATTTTTCTGTCCAAAATCCGTTGTTTTAAACTTTAACTAATTAACAAATCAAATTTTGTACTAAAATTGCATTACTATAGCACCTTATAGTTGATTGTTAACTGAAATAGTTTTAGTTAGAGCAATAATGGTTCATATAGATTACATAATGCTGACCAGAATCCAGGTTTACTTATAAATGAGCCGAAATATGCATGGTCGTTGTTACATCGATAAATAAACGTAATTCTCTTCCCATTGTACTCGCTGAATTCCAGCCATTTCGTATCAACAAAGATTATATGAACCCAAATAACAGACTTTATCGCTGGCTCCACAGTTTATTGAAAATTTGCGTCGACTTTCTTTTAACGGCCATTTGGAATTCATTATACTATACTGTTAGATTAGGTAAATTACGTTTTTAATTTAGGTAATTTTCTACCAGTCTTTCTAATTTCGATATTTTCGGAAAATATGAGTTGTGCGTTTTTCACGATTTTATAATTTTTAAATCGGTATTTTAGTGGTTTGGAATTATTTTTTTATGAAATGTAATTTTTGGAACTAAGTTCCTTACGGCAAGCTTGGATGAGAAAGAGATTTTGCTGCGTTACTAAACTGAAAAAAATGTAATAGTAAAATCGTAACGAAAAACCGTTAAATGAGACGTGCATCAAACGCATTCTGGAAGTTATTATACGTAGCATCGGTGGTTTATTGGTAGAATGCTCGCCTGCCACGTAGGCGGCCCGGGTTCGATTCCCGGCCATGCAATTTTTTTTTGTATATATCTCTTAACTTTTACCTTTTTTTGTTAAAGTAATATGAGATATAATTTTTAAAAATCTTGATGGTTGAAAGTAGTTAAGAAAGGTGAGAAAAAATAAATGTATACATTACTCTTTAAAGCTCACCTTGAATTTTAAAGAAGCTCCTTTCTTAACGCCAATATTTCACTGATTTTGATATATTGACCGTTAAATGCGACGTGCGCAGGCGTTACAGTCGTATACACAAGCGAGTAGTGTTATGTGTCGATTCTACATTAGCCGAAGGAACTTAGTTCCTACCTGGTGTCCCACGACACCATTTTAACTTGTTCTGTTGATGTATTTTAACACTTTAAACAAGAATAAGTAGTTGCATGTTTAATTCTTATAATATTCCAAATAATGCTATCAATATCTTTATATAACAAAAAACAACTTAATTAGGTTAAAGAGATTGAAAGCTTAAAGAAAACTTGAAAGTTTGCAAGAGACCCTAAATGCACAAAAAGTTGATTGTCTCTTATGATGCAATCGCATTAGTCTTAATAGGAAGTAATTTTAAATTGCAGGAAGAGCAAGTTTTGCTCACCGACTTATAGATTGCGTTAACTAGACATTTATGCTAATAATTTTAATGGAGATCTATGATTTTGATTTAATTTTTAACTATAAAATATTAATGGATATATCTGCATTTTGCAAATTTGCAGTAATTAACAAGCATCAATATTTATATGTTCACTGAAACATTATTGTTTACCTTTTTGACTAGCAAAATTATGTTTCAACAACAACACAAATTTATGGAACCGTAATTGTCCTTTATTAATTCAACAAGTCTGTTATTTAGTTTTGTAGTGATAAAAAGTAATAAACAGAAATAGAAAATTACATAATTATAAAAATAAACAGTTTAGTTCATCACTTTAGATATTACTTCATCATGGGCCAATACAAATTTGATCATCGTGACGGCTAACATTGTGTAATCATCTAATGTATATTCTTCTTCACCTAACATTGCGATTGTAAAAAAATATTAAAAACATCATGATTAACTAAATACTCTTGTCTCCTTAATTTTAAAGATAGCATGTTATTTTCGTAATATCTTCTCGCGGCGTGATTTTCTGCTGTAATTTTTATGTATATCTAGCTAGCATAAACATTTTATGATGCCCAATTGCAACCACAACCAGATCTTATTGCTAATTTATTACCCAAAAAAAATTATTGGCCCAACCGTTTCCGAAAAACAATGGGTATGCTAGCTTGACCATCAAGTTTACATAGCCAAGGTAATCAAAAGGACTACAAGGTTCGTAAAGGTTGCATATTTTATTGCTAATTTATTGCTCCTGAATGTTGTATCGACCAAGACTCAAACACTACCCTATCATCCCCTAATGGGACTTTCACCCCCACAAGAATGCGGAAAATGGAGAAAATCATTTGGAACCTTTTAACCTTTCCTTACTTTTGAGGCGTACCTAACCCGATAATAAAAATGTTTTGATATATTACGTAAACCAATTTGTTTTAAAGTGGTGATATTAGACAAAGATTTTTGGATAACATATTCACAATGACCATTCTTGTAAAAGGGAAAGACGAAACAACCTGCAGATGGATGGACTGCATGCTAAAGAGTCGTGTTATACTTTCAACATTGAGACACATTGTCAGCACAAGTAAGCTTCATTTAGGGGGAAGTTTTGTCAGCTCTCTTGTAGATTATGGTCATAGACGAACTGATAATAAGACTCAACAATGAAAAATACCATGTTGTGGGTTATGCGAATGACCTGGTTATTCTTGTTCGCGGCATATAACAACAAGAGAAAAAACATGCTCTGAATATAGTTATGGAATTGACCTTAACTTCAGAACTTAACATACACCTTCTAAAGTCAAAGCTTATTCTAATTAAAGAAGAATTTGGGAGATTAAATTAGACCACATGGTTTCCAAATAATTGCCTCCAAAAACATCTCAGGTAAATATAAATCAACGTGAGCAATGACAAAATGCGAACACTCTACTCAAGCTTCAGGTAAACCTACACCGCTTACACAGACGGGTTTAAGACTGAAAGGGGTTTAGGAAATTACAGCATTGACGAACATGTAAAATTTCGGTTATTCTGGGAACACACACCTCTGTGTGTATAAGCAAACTTGTGGCAGAGAAAATAATTTTACTTGTATAGGAATGCCCAGGGAAACTCGATATCCTGGCGACACATAAGAGTGTCAAATTAGTTTAGGTAACAGGGAATTAAAGCATACCAGGAAAGGAACAGGCTGATGGAAAAATGAATGGTCTAGCCACAATATTCTATGGTCCAGAGCTAATTCTAGGGGTAACAAGCCGCACTGGGGACACATTTTTAACCAAGCACACAACGAATGTAGGGATGGAATAACTTTAAAGACAAAGCGGTTATAAAACAGAAAAATAAGGAATTTTAAAAGCGTATTTGGACAAAAAAAGAGACGTAGCAAAGATCGATAAGAAGTAAAAATTTAATTATAAAAGTAGTGAAATACAAACCATTAAAAAAATCTAGGAGACGATTGAACAATTACCAAAATTAAAGAAAAAAGGTAAATGTAAATATTGGAAAAGTTATGCATCATACGAAGATGATTCAAAAATAACCATAATCCTCAAAGTGAAAAGGGCGTAAACAAAAACTACAAGATTAAAAGAAGTGGAGAAAGAGATTTAAAAAAACACAAGAAATGAAAAAAAAAAAGATTGGAAACATGTATAATTCATTAAAGAAACAGTTTTCTGAAAAATGTATTAAGTATTATTATTATACAATAAATTTGAGCAGGGTTCGCAAAACCCATACGCCCATTAGACTACAATATTATTATATAGTATGCATGAAATGTTAAAAATAGATACATATTATGCAAACTAACTAAGTAAATAAATATAACTAAATATACAAAAACATAGCACATAAGGAGCAAGTGTTTGGTACAAATTAAATGTTCAATTATGGAACAAGTGGTCATCCAGTTTCTTTTTAAAAACATTGACAGATGGAGCATCTATAATCTCAGCCGGAAGGCTATTCCATGTCAAGAACACTCGATTGCAAAGAAAAAATTGCCTTGTTGTTAAAAAAGTTTCCTTTTTAAACTTAAGTTTGTGGCCACGAAGACGATTGTCATTGTCTAGTATAAACATACCTCTCATATTTCCGAAGTTGTATTTTACTATGCGAAACGTAATAATTAAATCCCCTCGAAGTCGACGTTGTTCAAATGTAGTGAGATTAGCCATATTCAGTCTTTCTGTATACGTAGGTCTTGAGCGACCAAAAGACATCCTAGTGCCAAAGATAATAATAGTATACCTAATACTATTATGACGTTTTACAGAGTCTTTGAAAATCAAAGAACATATAGACCGTTTACTAAGAACCAACAACTACTTCCCTGGCTATATGCCACGACGGACATTGAATTAGGTATACTATTATTATCTTTGACATCTATTTGATAAACGTTTTACTGAAATGACAATTGATTAGCAGGAAACTGCAATCAAGTAGTTAACATCCTAGCGCATTTCCGCTGTACGTTTTCAAGAATATTACGATCGCGCACTAATACCGGACACCAAACAGTTCCGCAATATTCCAGAACTGGACGAATGTACAGTTTATACAGATGAACTAAGTTCATGAAAGACACTTTCGCAAACGTTTTGTTCAGTAGATATAATTTACTGTTATCGTTTTTAGAAATATGCAAAATATGTTCCGACCAACTTAGATTGTTATTAATTAAAACACCTAGATCATTATGTGATTTCACTGTTCTTAACACGCCCCCATTAATAGAGTAAGGAAGAGACGGATTATTTTTACCCATGTGAAGAACTACACATTTGTCCACATTAAGAGGCAGCATAGCATCCAAGTAGAGCACCATTCCGATATGCACTCAAGATCATCTTGTAGTAACTGGAAATTTACGGAGGGATCGGAAAATAGCTTCGTGTCATCTGCATAGAAAGCTTTGTTGCATTTAATGTGAAATTGTAGATCACTGGAGTATGCTATGAATAAAAGTGGGCCCAAAACTGATCCTTGCGGTACCCCACTCAAAACCAGATTTTTTATTTACTATATTAATTGTTACTGCATATTGTTTTATTATTTTTTTATAATCTCCTTTCCGCCTTAAGTATTGGTTTAAAATCAAAATCTGATGCTGTTAGTTGTTTTTTATCTTCTGTCCATAATTTCGTCTTTCCGCTTCAATAATATTTTTTTTTTTGTATTTTATACTATACTTTATTGTGTGATATTATAAAAAATGATACTGTAATCCAATTTTTAGCTTACTTAAATGCGCTAATGTCTCAAATTTTAAAGTGCCAATTAAGCTCAAATGGATATTCACTTGATCACTTAAATATTACAAAAGTTTAAGAGCAGGACACGAGATATACTGCTTTCGTAATATAAAGTAAAAATAAAGGGTTATTAAAAGTTTATTATAAAATTACAAAAGAAATATGTCGTATTTGGTTCGAGCTTGACTCACATACTCAAAACTTTTTATCTTCTTACGACCATTTTATCATCCCTTCTAAACATGATTTGACGATAATCTAGGAAATTCCAATGTGGATTTCTGACAGTTGTAGTTATTTGATTCCAATTTCAATTAGAATCTATTTTGTGGTATTCCACATAAATTGTATAATTTATTTCTGTGGTTGCAAGTGCTCGAATTTCGTTGTTATATGGTCAAGATAAATAATTATTTCAATATTTGGTTATGACATAATAAACAAATAAATTCGTACAGATTATATCGTTTTGCTGTTCTGACAAAAAGGTTTGTGGCTTACTAATTAGAATGCACAAATTGGTTAAATCCAATATTAAATAAAATTTAACAACAATAATAACTGTAATGTGTGGCTTGTTGTCTGAACGATTTCAATATTACATCTTTCCGTCCAAATTCAATGAAAATTTAATTTTTTTTTGAGGTGCTTCCTTGGGTATTGTAAGTCTGCTGTTATATTCTTTGTCGAAATACTTAATTGGTTGTTTACAGAAGTTTTCTGGTCATACAATTTGATTATATGTTTTGGAGATAAACTGGTAGAGTTGTAAACGTGTATAACGTTGTTCATAACTGTCAAATATCATATTTATATTCCTTACCAATTACAAGGTAATGCAAAGTAACAAAGTTATGTAAAACAAGTAATCAGATAATTTAATTTAATTATTTTAATTAGGTAAATGGTCTTAGTGTTATCCATTGAGTAACACTGCTCCAAGAAATTAACGCACCACTTTAAAACATACCAAACCATGCTTTGTTATACAAACAGATTTGGTGATGTTGTTGCGAACCATCTTCAGTATTCATAAACTTAACACAATCTTAAAATAATGAACAACAAAATCGCTAATTCTAAAAATTAGAATTGTTTACTTAATAAGACATATTTCTAATCCTGCTACGAATAACTCGAAATAAAAGGTGTTAAAGTATTCTCATTCATTTCATTCCGAATTTGGACAAGACGTTGTTCCCGTTCATGTAGAGTATTTGGTTGATTAGGAGAAAACCACAGACATCTACCAAGACGTCTATAGGTTTGAGATCAGCACTATTCGCTGACCATCCCATAACGTCGATTCCAACCTTCCTCTATATAATTTTGCACTATATTTTCAACGTGCGGCCGTGAATTATCGTACATAGAATAAAATTTTTGCTCATGAAGGGGCAAATAGCACAACATGGTCTTGAAGAATGTTACCAATATATCGGTGACGTTGATGGTAGTAAGGTTCAATTGACATATTTGTTTACAACCTTTAGAAGTGAAACATTGGTTCTGAGAAGATATAGATATATTAAATGTATGCACTAAAATTTGTGTTTTTATTACCAAACCAATCTAAAATAATTATATATTTGTTTCAGTCATGTTACAAGAACAGCTGGTTGGTTACCACCTGCAGAAGCATGGAAATGTGGCGAAGATGCATTGCCATATGGATGGGAAAGAGCTTTGGACGACTCTGGAAGGACCTATTACATAAAGTAAGTAGTACAAATTTTGTTGTTATAGTTTATCCAAAACCACTTGAATAGGCGTGGTCAACGCTCTTTTCGAATTTTCAAGAATTCTCTTCATGGGCGTACAGGTGTGAGTCGGGAAGTTAGAAGCAACATTAAATAGATATTTTACTAGGTTCGTTTATATAATGACGTTCTTTTAAGTTTCCCCTGGTAAAATCGTAAAAATAATTCCTATCCAAGTGGGTCTAGTTATACTATACCAATTTATCTGAAAATATTTTACCTTATGATATTAAAATCATCTACATATCTGAAGTATTCTACTTTCTTCGGAATAAAAATCTATAGCTCTGTGCTGATTTCAATTCAGATAGCTTCTACTTGTTTTTGAAGACATTAAATGCGTTTTGTAACATTCTAAGAAAGAAAGTTTTTGTTTGAGGAATAAAAAATTTTTACAAAGCAATTACGTTTTATATTAATATATACAACTAATTTATAAATGTTTTTAGTAAAAGTAAAGAATAATAAGCATAATAAATCAGACGTATATAATGTTTTAATTAGTAATAAAACTCTGTTCATTAAGAAAACAGATATTTTTTGTAATAGAAAAATAATATTTAAAACAATCCTACTTTGTACTAAATACAACATTTTATTGCCATCAGTATAAATAAAAGTAATAAAGAATGTATACAGCCACATATTTCCGATAAAATATAGAAAAAAGCCCTATCAGTAACAAAATAGCTATTTGTGTATTAAGAACAAAAGTGTTACTCTGCCGCTTGACGCGTTAGCGGAGCGCGGCAATTTATCAAAAGCGACAAAGAGCTAAATATGAAATTACAAAAAATAGTTATTATATATTAAGAGCGAAAAGTGATACATTATTGCTCGAGAGTGTGTTATCTACTACGCGACACGAAGCGGAGGGCAGTAGTTACAGTGTTATAAGCAGATTTGAGTTTCTTCATTATCAAACGGAAATCGAGCTACTAAGAAACATCTAGAACAATGATTCATAGTTATGTTAACAGACAAATCCTCGTTTGGTCTTCAGCAAGACTCAAGAACACTGTACGCTTAAAAGTAGGTAACTCACGAAGTCTGTAGGTATTCTGGTACAAAGTGACAATAATTCCTAAGTGTCATTTATTGTTTAGTTCTACTAATTCCTAATAGTTTAAGTTAATTGATATAACTCTATAAATATAAACCTTTGACATCTAGTTTGGATAGACACCTGGTATGTGACACTGTGTTTTGATTTCTATAATATTCAATATATAAGTTATGGGAAAACACAGAAGATGGTGTTATATTTCGATTTATAAATAAACACATAAACGAGTAACTAAAATAAAATGGAAAATAGTAAAAAAACCGAAATCATTGCGGAAAAAAGAAAGCCAAGAAAATAAATTTTTAAATTAAGTAAAATAACGCCACTGTAAGGTGGTGCAGTTAATATATTATATATTTAAACTAGTAATTCCTGCTTACTTAAGTACTATGACGCCACCGTAAGGTGGCGCAGATAATATCTCTATACATAAAAGAAAAAGTTCCTGCTGACTGAGGTTTATTCGCACACACAGCCATAACCCCTTATGATCGAAACGTGAAATTTGAACAGATATTTATTTTCATAATGTGAACACACATTCATACTTACATGTACATTATTTATAATTCTTTTTAAAAATATCAATACTAATCTCCAATCCATATTCTTTTTGCTGAAAGAATGATATAGAAAACCTCTATAAAGTAAATTAGAATTCGTTGTAAATTTATATTTTAGTTTCCATAAAGCTCTCTCGAAATATTAAATGAATCATGCGGTTTAGTGTCACGAAATGATTGTGGTAGATCCAGCTTTATTTAACTAAATATTAATTAAACTTAAAGCATACTAGTAAGAAAAAAATATAAAATCAACCTGGAATGTAAATAAAAAAATGGCCCTTGGTAAGCCAGGCGCATCAGTAGATTTATATTAATTAAATATATTAAAAGTATACGTTTTAGAAAAAAATGTTTTAGATAAAAGTTGTAGGTCTCATTAAGACAAACAAAAAAGTCCCCTAACATTTTAGTAGATTTATATCTACTATTCAGCTGGTTCGCAAGTCACAACTTCGGGAAAATTTCACTACAGTTTTTCGTTTTGGGCCCCCCTGACCTCAAAAACACCTTCCGTTCAAAAGTTTATATATATATATATATATATATATATATATATATATATATATATATGTATATATATATGTATAGTTCCGATATAACGAAATCTGTGGACATGATAGTGGTCGCATTTCTTAACGGATCGAAATGAAATTTGGTACAAAAATCAATCTTCCAAAAATCTCGGTTGAGTTCGTTAATGGGCCAAATCGGTAAGGCCGTTTGGGCGTGACATTAAATCAAAATGGAAAAAAATTCGTAACTTTTTTACTTCACCCTGTACAAAAAAATGTTAGAGGACTTTTTTGTTTGTTTTAAAGAGACCTACAACTTTTATCTAAAACATTTTTTTCTAAAACGTATACTTTTAATATATTCAATTAATATAAATCTACTGATGCGCCTGGCTTACCAAGGGCCATTTTTTTTATACAGGGTGAAGTAAAAAAGTTACGAATTTTTTTCCATTTTGATTTGATGTCACGCCCAAACGGCCTTACCGATTTGGCCCATTAACGAACTCGACCGAGATTTTGGGACGACTGATTTTTGTACCAAATTTCATTTCGATCCGTTAAGAAATGCGACCGCTATCGTGTCCACAGATTTCGTTATATCGGAACTATACATACATACATATATATATATACATATATATATATATATATATATATATATATATAAACTTTTGAACGGAAGGTGTTTTTGACGTCAGGGGGGCCCAAAACGAAAAACTGTAGTGAAATTTTGCCAAAGTCGTGACCTGCGAACCAGCTGAATAGTAGATATAAATCTACTAAAAGTTGGAGAGTAGTGGCATAGCTATTATTTTGGTTCGCAACGGAACGGTTTAAATAGGGTTTTGGGAAAAGAGAAGAATAAATAGATAATGACTCGCTCCATAAGTCGTTAGGTAATTACTGTCGTCTTTTGTTAATTACGGTTAATTTAAAGATTAAAGTAATTGAGGAGCTTATTGCGTAATAAATGACACTAACTAAAAACCAGGATATTGCTATAACTCGAAGATACTTTTATAATTGTCTTTTTTCATATATATAGCTATATAGCTATATTTTATGTCTTCATATAAAAACTAAATAAAATTAATCTCTATTCTAGCTATACGTTATATAAAATATCAGACAGCTTTTGACGTGTAAAACTTCTTTTTCTGTCAATACAGAATACAATTAACGCTAGTGTAAACTCATTCAGTTTTAATAACTTTAAAACAAAAAGATAGAGGACGTTAGAAAAGATAAACTTCTTTATATAATCGGTTTTGTTAATAGACAAAAAGATTGCGGTGGTTAGTTCGGGTCTTTCAAAAAAGTAAACACGTTGAATTATTTGACAGTAAAATTATCTCACTAGTGTAATTATTTGGTTTGTTTTTTAATCAAAGTCTAAAGTATCAAGGCTAGAGGTAAAGAACACCATCTGTGAGTGGTGGATATATTATACAGAATGGAACAGTTCTGCTTGAAATTGGAGTATTTGACTATAAATGTCACAGTAACTTTTTGGTTATATATTTACTTAATTATTCGAACTCTGCATACTTCACGTACTCCATAATTGTTCAATTCTTACCATACACTTATTTGATATTGTCACATACGATAATAGGGTAGTTTAATTGTTTTAGATTGCATTGTATTATTTTGTATTGTAATTATCCAGGCCAAAGTCAGTACGTTAGATTTCAGGGCGACCTTATATAGTTTAATTCTTATTCTCACGTAGCGTAAGAATTTGCTATAAAAGAGCGTCGTTGAAGTCGCACTCGAGGAGTTCGGAGCCTGAGGTTGTCTGTAAGGGTCACCCTTTGGGGTGTCCCTAAAACAGACCCTTGGGTCTGGGCCGTTGTGACTCTTGACTTATTTTCGTGAGTAAGTGTGACATGCCACCATGTCTTTTATTTGGTAAGATTAGTTAAGATTATTGTATTTAGTTCGTTATTCATATTTTCATCATTTATTGTTATTGCTTGTTTCATTGTTAATATATTTGTTTTTTGTGTCCTGTTGTTTATCTCATCTTCCCCTTGGTTAGTTTTCTGCCTTCAGCAGGATACCTAACCAGGTGTTAGATAACCACGACCTGGGTGGGAAGTGCCTTCAGTAAGCTACCCCTCATTCCAAAACATTAGGGCAAATCCCCTTTTCCCCCCAGGCACGACAATATTATAGCCATTTCGGTCGAATTTTAAACTGTTACTTACTGTTTACTAGCGGACGCGTTTTTTGCTAAATCTATGGTGCTTCTTACTTCCACCCTCCATAGTCTAAAGTTAAACAGCTACATTGTAATCCGTATATTGTAATACATATTTGACAATAAAAGGTTTGTTTGTGCTATAAATCACTCGTTTGTCACCTTCAAGTTTGCATGCTCCTTCTAAGTTTGATCGTTGATCGTTTGCAGTGACAAAACTTTCTTACTTTAATGAAGAATCCAATGTTAGATGAGCACATTTGACCAGTTGGTGACAAAGCTTTCCATTTGGCAGTAGTTTAGAGTAGGTATATGCGCAAAAAATTAAAGTTTTAGATTAGATTTGTATTATTCTGTGTGTTTTTTTAAAACATTTTTTCTAAAATAAAACCACAATCAGTCTTAGCTTGATTTAGATGTTATTGTTAGTGGTTTCCACATGTTTGTCTGTCTTTTCAACATTGATTAAATGTCGATTACTATGATTGTATCGTTTGCTGTGGTTCTTAATCTTAAGTGGTCAGTAGTTCTGATCACTCATGTACTTACTAGAAACAACACTTTGTCCTAGACTTGTCACATTTGGTGCTAAAGTAACGTGAAGATAACTTTACAAAAATTGAATTTAATATTTAAATTACAAAAATTAATTCACCAACGCTAGCTCCAGAAATTTTAATCTTAGCATTAGTATTCAAAGCTCATTGATTAAAAAAAGGGCACCAAGTTCAAGCACTAAAACTTGAACTCAGTATGAAGTTGGTTTAATTTTATGAAAAATGACAAAAATATCAGTTCTTACTCTACACTTATCTTTAAAATCACGTTTTGATTTTGGTAGGCATGACCACGGATGGCTTGTCTCGGCAAATAAAAACTCCAAAATTAGGAGGTACCTGGCCAAAAAATTACATTCACTGATTCTTTTGGGTGTGAAAGAAGTTTTGGATCAAATCGTCCAAAGGTCTTGAACTGATCTTTGTATCAAAGGCTTACAAGACTTACAAGAATTATTGCAAGAATTAGTTTGCAGATTTATTCAACTATAAACCAATTAACCAAAAAGGGCGCAACTAGATCTAAAAGCTAATTAAATTAGGTATTGAAAATGTTTTTTTTTTTGTCACTGTGAACCTTAGGTACCTGAAAACGAGATTTAAATCGTTAATTGCCGATAATTTACTCCATGAACAAAACTAATAACAATTTAATACTTAAATAGAACTGTGAGCTATTTAAGTTATCTCCAACTGAACAGGTGGGAAGACTTCTTCGCAAGCCAGTACAGATCTCTCAATTTGACAGTAGACATTATCGGTTTCCACCACTCCTGTAGAGAATAGAAGTAAGCTTTGGACTCTTTTATACTTAAAACTTTTACTAACGATAAAAAAACGTATAAACTTCCAGATATAGAATTCAACAGAAACTTATCCAACTTTCTTTTTATTGTATTAAGATTTACTCTTTCCTGCTACTCTAAGAGACAAAAAAGTTTTTTGAGGAAATGTGGTTAAATTAATTCGTAATTGCGTTCTTGAATGACTAAATCAATATAAATTTTTACCGGATATTTAAATCTAAATAATAAATGCATTTTTAATATTTACTGAGCTCTTTCCATCGTATAAAATTTCAAGATAAAATTGATCTAGAAAAGTTCCAAACAGACAACGTTTATGCCTCCTCGTTCAATATTAAATGAGATAAATCTGATTTCAAACGAAAGTAGACCAAGATAAGAAAAGTCGAATAGCTCGTTATTAAAATATTTATGTGTTAGAGAAGTTTCTTACTAAGCAAGCACATGTTATTTTCACTTAAAGTTTATGTACTCGGCTTTACAGAAGTTGGAACTGATGTAAATTATGTGGTATAAAAGGTATATCTATTCGTCTATTCCGTTTTATTATACATATAGTATAAAAGATTTTAAATTTTCAACTATTACAATTGAAGGAAAAGCATAAACGCTCTTCTAATATAATAAAAAAAACATATGTAGACAAGAGTGTAGTTGGACTTAATCTTTAACGGTTAAAAGTTCTAATTTTATTTTATACTTAGTCTCAGGTAAGCCTGGTATTTAAGCTAATGACAACACTTCATTCATCTAGGAGGGTTTCCAATCTTCAGGAAGGTCCCTGTCTACTGTTTGGAGGAGTTTCAAGTTGGGAAGTGGAATTTTGTTTTTCGGTTCTCTGAATCTTCTTCGGAGTCCTCCATTCCAGTGGGTATGGAGGGTCCTCTGGGCTGTGGTGTTCGTTCTCTGAAGAGTTCGAGCGACGTACCTCTGTTCAAGTGTCTGAAAGCGAGAAGGTAGAGGCGGTATGTTTGTGTTGTTGTAGACAAGTTTGCTTGGGTAGAGGTAGTGTAGATTTTTCACTTTACGTATGATCGCTCTCTCTGTGGCGTGGATAGAGTGGAGAAGTCTCTGAGGGAGAGCAGAGTATGGCATGGCCTTATAATCGAACAGAGGTCTGATAAAGGTTTTGTATGTGTGGACTAGGGTTTTGGTGTCACCTCTTCCGAGTCTACCGCCCAGTGCTCCTAGGAGAGACGCTCGTCTTCTCATTTTATTTGAGTGTAAGCTCAACATCGGTATCCCACCTGAGCGTTCGAGTAAATCGAACACCCAGGTAGGTCACCTGATCCTGAGGAACGAGCTATTTCCCCCATAGTGACAGGTTGATATAGTCGAAAGAGAGATTTTCTCGTCGACTGAGGTTTGGATGACTAAAGATGATGGTTTGGGTTTTGTTGGGATTGAGAGTTACTATCCATCTGCTGCACCAGTTGGAGAACTGGTCCAGCAGTCTTTGAGTTTTTGACTTTGACTTGGATTATTCTGTTGGAGAGGTATCAATGAATTAGTTTTATGGCTGGAATGGAGAATTGGATGTCAATTAATCTTCGTGTATACGTAAATACGTCCATAATAAATGTGACGCCCAGTGGGTACTCGATGGAGATCTTAGGTTCGTTATAACATTTTTGAATTTTATGTTTGTCTGAATTGTATATTTCAAGGTTTAATATTGTTTTTTCTTTCAGTCATGTGAACAAAACCACTACGTACGAGTCACCAGTTGTCAAAAATTTGGAGCCAGCACCCAAACCTGAGCCTAGAAGTGTAACTTTAGAAAGATCACCTTCATTAGGTTTTGGGTTTGTTGCAGGATCTGAAAAACCCGTTATTGTGAGGTTTGTTACTGAAGGAGGACCAAGTGTTGACAAAGTAAGTAAATTATTTATTCTTTTCGAATTAAATTATATCCCAAATTAAAAGCTTATGCCACACCAGTATTTGCTTCAAATCTCTCCAAATAACCAATAAATTTAACGTCAACGACCTGCTGTAATTAGCTGTACAGTCCAAATTTATTTAATTCTCCTGATTAACTTTATCAAAAGCTTTAGGTAGATTCTTATATCAGGGTTGTCTTTTTAGTTTTGCATATAGCTGCTTAGAAGCCGCCTCCAATAAAACCTTTAGACACAAATCTAACCTCAATCTTTTGTTAACATATATTGCAATACAACAAGTCGTCTAGGCACAGTACTATTTTCTGCTGGTATTGCGAATTTCAACTTGGTCGCTCCAGTCTCAGCGACGAATCCAAGTTAAGTCCACCTAAAACAGCAGTCACACAGCAAAACATTGATTAGCTAATTAAGGGTGACCACCGTGTAACCATACCGGGAGATAAATGAATTGTTGGACATTTCACAGACCTCGATACAAAAAATCCTACATGAGGACTCGGGATGTTACGAAGTTGGTTTCCCGTTGGATTCCTCATTTGCTCAGTGAAGAGCAAATAGCGGTTAGTGTCAAATGGTGTCAATTTTTAGACCATCCACCGCATAGTCCCTACATTCGAAATGTGAAAGAAATTTGTAGGAACAGATCTTTTTGCGCAAAACCATATTGTTGGAAAATAATGCAATATTTCGATATAAATTGGAAAATTTAATGTGCTCGAACAGTTTATCGGAAAAGGTAAAACTTTCTGTCAGATTTAAAAAATGGTTTAACAAGTGATGTTTTACAATTACGAAATGTAAGGTGAGAATCCATCTCTATTTTGCGCCTTATATCATCCAAATCGAAATTGGTTTTTGGAATAGAATTTTAGATTAAATCCATGAACTTTTATTAATAAATAACAATTTAATTCAAAAACAAATGCCAGTCAGTATCGATTAATTCTCCTAAAATTGTTTTTATGGACGAAAACGATATATTTTTGTAGTTTCGAAACAAATCTAAAGTTTAATTATTCAAATTTCAGTGGAATGTGGTTGTTGCGTGAATTGAATACGCCCCTCTGATGCTAAAAGGACAAAGCCCAATTCTATTAAAGTTTTAGTACAGTTTGTTTTATTATAGGGTTTTTATTACTGTATTTTAGAGATTATTGTGAATGGAATTAAGGAATAAAGCTTTTAATACAACTCATTTACTTAACATTAAGACGCTACATTTCTGAGAATCAATACTTTAAAATGATTATGTGTATAAAATATTTGAATTTATATCGTCTGGTATAATAACAAATAAAATTAAACAGTAGATTGTATTTAACCGTTAATTCAATGTTTAGAAAGTAATTAAATACCACTGATTTTTTTAAAACTGTTTACTTGAGGTTCTTCTTTTTTAAATGTAACTTTTCCAAGGCTTTCTTTATCTCCTGATAACTTTCTTCTTCTTTTCTTTGTCTCCACTCTGGGATTTAGTACCCATTTTTGGGATAGTTCTGTTTGACATTCTTTTTATATAAACACAAACACCTAAATCTCTCTGCCTGCGTCACGGCTTTTATGTTGTGCTGTCTATCATCATCGATAACCTATATCCGTCCACTGCTAGACATAGGTCTTCCTCAGGTCCTTCCATCTATCTCTGTTTTGCGCGGTTAGCATCTAGTTTCTGCTAACTAGCTTTAGATCACTGGTTCATCTAGGTGGTGAGCGGCCTCTGCTCCGGTGTGCTTCTTATCTTGGTCTTTACTCGACAATAAGTCTTGTCCATCGGTTTTCTGATAATCTGGCAACGTGGCCTGTCGAATTCGATTTCATCGTCGTGATGCTTTTGATAGCGTCTGTTGTTTTTGTTCTGCGGCGTATTTCTCCATTTGGGATTGGGTTTCTTAGAGAGATACCCAACATCCGCCCCTCCATGGCTCTTTGAGTCACGCGAATCTTGTTTACTGCTGTTTGTGAGGTTACTGTTTCGGCTCCATAAGTGAGAACAGGCAACACACACTGGTCAAGGAGGCACATGGGTAAACTCTGGATTTATGTCAACAAAAGATTTAGGTTAGATTTGTGTTGGTGGCATCTTCTGAGCGGCTATATGCAAATCTGAAAAGATAACCCTCGTAACTCTGTCAGAATCTGGTCCTCTGTTGGTCTTTATTTTATTTATGCACTTTTTTGTTTTTCCTTTTGATTTTTGATCTATTTGATTTTTGGTTCCCTCGTTTGGTGACATCCATTTTACCAAAACTTATATATTTTATAATATTGAAGAGCATTCTAATAGTTTTAAAATGTCAATTTAATAGAGAAGTGATACATTTTTTTTTATTGCTTCTTATTACTGTACCATTGTAAATATTTTTGACTATAGTTATTAATGGGGTTATATATCTTTCAACAATTTCCTAATAATGTTGTTTTCTGAGTTAAGTATTCGGAAACTCTGTCTTATTTAATAACAGTATTAGATAAATCATATAAGATGTCATGTATATAATGTATAGAATAGAATGAGCCTGTTGCTTTAAGGGTTATATTATATTGTGTGATCTGAGTGTTTTAGCAATATTTTGACCTGTTTATATTGTTGGATATTCTTTAAAAATTCTAAAATTATGTTACAACAATATTTATAATAATAAAATAATAATATTATTCATCAAATAATAACCATACATAAAATTCTGCCTGTGTTTAGATTAAATCTCAAAACTTAATTATATATAAAACTAGCTGACCCGGCGGACTTCGTACCGCAAATCATTTATATCATTCTTCCATTTTTCGTTTTTTCAATTTATTTTGATTTTATCGTTTTCATCATATTTTCTCGTTAGTTATCAGGTTTATACTATTTTATTTTTTTTATATTTTGTAGTTTATCGATAAAATATATTAGATGCATAACAATACTTAATTTAGTAAGAATTTCTCGTTTAAATATAAGTGATATTAACTGCGCCACCTTCCCGTGGCGTCACAATACTTAAGTAAGGATTGCTCGTTTAAATATATGTGATATTAACTGCGCCACCTTACGGTGGCGTGATAAAAGTAATCAAATAAATAGTGGTTGCTCGTTTAATGGAAGCGCCATCTGGTGGTAACTTCCATTAATACGAATATCATATTCATATTAACCATTAAAAATACAGCATCCTACTGATTTTCATGACAATCGGTTAAACGGGGCAGAAGTTGCTACTCTGCAGCGCCACCCGGTGGCGAGTGGCATCAATGAGCATATTATGCAAACCTTCTCCTTGGAAAAATACATATACATACCAATTTTCATGACAATCGGTTAAACGGGGCAGAAGTTGCTACTCTGCAGCGCCACCTGGTGGCGAGTGGCAGCAATGGGCACAGCATATTCGTTTTTCGTGAAAAAATACATATACATCCAATTTTCATAACAATTGGTTGAACGGGGCAGAAGTTGCTACTTTGCAGCGCCACCTGGTGGCGAGTGGCATCAATGAGCAGATGATATAAACCTTCTCCGTGGAAAAATACATATAGATACCAATTTTCATAATAATCGGTCCAGTAGTTATTGAGTTCATCGATTTCGTACATAAAAACACATCCTTTTTTATATATATATAGATTAAATAATTACTTGTTTCCGTGATATTAACTATTCAGCTTGAATTATAGTTTTGAAAATGCAATAATTATGCAAATTATTCCATAACAGAAAAAAATTGCATTTTAGTAACAAAGATTTCACACTTCCCACCATAGTAAATACAAAAGCACCTACGTCTATGAAAAATTTAAGCAGGTTTCTGCAAAATTCATTCAATGTGAAATTATACCTTTATCATCACAGAACAAACGATTTCGTACATAATAGAATAAAGTAAATCATTTTCACTTTGTTTAATAACTTTGATTCATAGACATTATGACATAATTGTGCTATTTACTTACAATGTGAAATTGCTTTATTTGTTTTACTTCACAAAATCTTATTCTTAGCAGGAGCGTAACATAAGGTATTTTAGATTCACAAAAAAAGCTTTCTGTGATTTTTTTCTTAACTTTTATGTCAGATCTGGGTACCATATAACAATATAATATAACAACGAGACTGGTTACGAAAAAGGGTAGTTAGGCTCTCGCTCGAGCACTGGAGTGCGTTTATTGGCCAAATACTGCTTCACAGATGACGCGTTATGAGCAGTTGCGTTGTCCTGGTGTAAAATCCACGAAAGGTTCTTCTTTCTTACGAACTCGATCTCGCAACGTTGCCAAAACTGACAAATAGTAAGGTTGATAGACAGTCTGACCCTTCGGGACCCATTCAGTCATCACGATACCGTTAATGTCGAAAAAAACGATCATTATTGCCTTTAATTTTGATTTGGACAACCTTGATTTTTTGATTCTGAGCTAGTCAGGCTTCTTTCAATGCAACGGTTGCTGCTTTGTTTCAATATCGTATTAAAACATCCACGTTTCGTCGCAAGTAATAATGTTTTTCATCAGTCCGAGATCTTTTTTTAACCTTCTAAGGTAATCTGAGCAGACCTGTTGACGCACAAACTTTTGTTCAGGAGTCAGGTTTTTTTGGTCCCATTTTTGCACAGACTTTACAGGGGGTTTAGAGCCTTGGCAATCATTCAGATCCTCATTCGAAGATCTGCACCCACAATTTGGTTGAGTTTGATCACTGTTTCCGGAGATGAAACAGTGAAATAGCGACCTGGGGCTGGCCATCTTCATTGCTCTCTCGGCCCTCTCTGAAGCGCTTGTTCCACCCGAAAACACGCGCATGAGATAGAGAATTGTCCCTATAGGCCTCTTGAAAAATTTATAGTACTCAGTTGGAGTTTTTTTCAATTTAACGAGAAATTTGAGATTGATACGTTGCTCCTATTTTTGTCACACAAGGTTTTCGACACAAGATAAAAACAGGTTTGGTACGTGCATAGAGAAGACTTCTAGATTCCCTACACACTACTCGTTTTTTCCTTACACCTCTAGGGCGCCCTCTAGCTGCTCAGTCTCGTTATTTAATGGCGTATGTGGCTTCACACTTACAAAAGGAAACTTCTTGTAGAAGTGGAAACCTATCGAAATTGCTAACTTATCACAACAAATATTACTTGATAAATGTGAGCCTGTGTATAATATAAATATATGCCAAACCGACAAACTAATCGCTTTATTGATAATGTATTGCTTATTACTATTTACCATTCCCAATTTTTGGTTGAGATTTATAATATAATGAACAATAAAACCAATTGAATAAATAATTTTCATGCAGTGTTATTAAATATTTTAAAATTTAAGTTCTTAATACCTACCTGGAACGTCACTGCTGTCTCGTCTCTGTGTTTATCTATCTTTCAATCCCATCATTGTGGGTTTGATTTTGTAAGTCAAATTATGAGAGTCCACTATTGTTTTAAAATTTTTGGTAGGTATAATAACTGTCTAGTGAACGTATGATATAACACAACATCAGGTCTTTGACTTTGAAATAGACGGAAATTGTAGGTTGACAGGTCGTCATTCTCTATTAAGCTTATAAACATTATTTGTTATTGTGAGATAATAGCTGCTGTCGTAAATATTGGTGGATAAACGTGTGTCTATTTTTATATATTTTTTAGCTACTTTTGCTACTATATATTTGTATGTAAATTTTATATAGTTTAGCATACAGGGATAATTTTTAACTAAAGTAGTGTTGCTAATAGTTAGCCTAGGCCTAGGGTATCTTGCCATCAAAGTTGGATGGGATTATTCTTGCTTCTTCTGGAGCTCCAAACTCCAGAGGCTCTTTATTTCTAGAAGAAAACCGACTTCAAGCCGTATGCATGAGTTTCATTTCAAGAATCGATAAATGAATTCATATCACTAGTCTGATTGGATATCTATTGCGCAACTTGTTTTTGTAATCTATGAATCACTACTTCTTACTTAGACACTTACCGGGCTACGGTTGCTTTCTTAGTAGATTCATTGGAAAATTTCTCATCCAGCTTGAATATATTCCTATTTAACCCCTCATATATCTGATTATATATCAAGATTGGACAAATTGGCACTATCCGTGGACGTTCTGAATATCTTCTCATTCATCTGCTTTGATAGTGTGGACATCTGACTTTCTTTAGGACTTAAAAATCCAAGTAAGCACGATTGGATAAGATAATAGCTACCAACCATTTATTGGTACCACGCTACAAAACTACTTGCTACGTTCTTTTAAAAACTTATTAAACTAAGGCCAAAAATTGTAAACATAAATTGGAGGATTTGCTCAAAATTTGTTCTTAGCTCGGCAGGTGACTTAGTTTGTTTTATGGATTTCATACGATGAATCTATAAAATTTAAAGAAATATTTTACACAAATTACTTAATCAAAATAGTCTGAGAGAATAAAAAAATGAGAAATACAATGCTGTGGCCTGATTTTTACTAAACCTTAGGATCTAACTAAACAATATTTCAATTTTGACCCGGTTCCGTATGTTATACTGTTTTGCCAACTACCCTTTTTTAGGAGGTTTTTATTGTGCTAATCTTACAGATAGAATACATGGATTGTGGGACGAAAATGAAACGTAACTGTTATTTACATAAGAATTAAATTTTATATTAGAAAAGGTAGGGAAATAGCGAGCAGCGGTAGCACACTTCTTCTTTTTCTGCTTTTCCATTAATGGATATTAGAGATAACATGGGTGCACTCTTCCCTGTTTCTGATGGGTGTAAACAAATCCCCTATTATTCTTAGCCATGTCCATTGTCTCACATTTCTGAGCCATAACATTTTATTCCACCCTTTGATCTTTCCTTCGATTACCATATGTAATATTTGATATCTTTCGTTTCTTAGTACGTGGCCTAAATATGTTGCTTTCCTGGGCTTAATGGTGGTTAGTAATTCGCCATCTCTGTAACTGTTCGTAGGATTTCCTCGTTTGTTATTTAGCTATCCATGGGACTTTTAGTATTCGCCTGTATGTCTACATTTCGAATGCTTCGAGTCTGTTCATGAAGTTTACTGTTAATGTCCAGCCCTCCATTCCATATAACAGTCGTAGCTTGAGGTATTGGTAAGAACCCTTTTGAATTTCTATTCGACATTTGATTTCCAAATCGGACGTTTACTCTTCACAAAGCCACGTACCCAAATATTAAATTTTGCGTACTTGTTCTATTGGACAACCGTTATGACTTAAACTTAGGTACATATATTTCTCCGGATTGCGTGAGACTATAATAAATTTTGTCTTCTTAGTATTAATATTGAGGCCTAAGTTTTGGCTGCTACTACCAATGCAAGTCTTTCATGTTGTCCTTAATTAGGACTGTGTCTTCTGTAGCGAGTCTTGAAAGAAGCTTTCAGAGTATAGCTTAATAAGGAGTAGGGAGAAGAACGTATCCTTGTCTGACCTCTCCGAGTATTTTTATTTACTTCGTATATTCGTTACCGAACTTAACTTCTGCTGTTTGATTTCAGTAGAGACTTTCTATACAACCGATATCTTTTTGGTCTATATCCATCTTCCTTGGGATTTGAATGAGTTTGTGATGTTGAACTCTACCAAATGCTTTCTCGTAGTCGATGAAGCATAACATAACATGACTTGCTTTAGATCTGAGCAATTCTAAATTAATACTTGAGTTGTTACTGCAGCCTCTCTAGTTCTTAATACAGTTCTGAAACCAAATTTCGCATTTTTGGGAAATACTGTGGTGTATCATTCTAAGGAAAATCTTTAATAAGTGGCTAATTAGACCGATCATTCTATGCTCGTCGGATTTCGTTGCATTGGTAATTTTTTGACACACTACTATTTGCAAAAAACTTTGATATGCTGTTATCCCTAAATAATACTGTCATTATATATTTCATACTTTCAATACACATAAAAATAACAGTATGTTTATATACACTACTCTTACTCGAAGAACATTCTATTAAATCTTTTACGTGTAATTTAAATTTATAAATGATGATGGAATAAATATTTATTCAAAAAATTAATTGTGTTTTTTAGCATCTCCAAAACTGCACTCGGTTTTAGCATCACATTATTATACTTTTAACATAATTGGTCATCAGTGTGTTACTAACGGAACATTCACTCTTCTAAATTCTTTTTTGGAAACGCAGGGTACATTTTCCTTTTTCTGGATTAGGGCTTAGACCGGAATTGCACCTTAGGGATATTTAGTGGCAGACCTCTGGTGACTAATGTCAGGTTGCTAGAATTATTTTAGAGATTTTGTAAAAAAGCTCTGAAGTCCCGATGGTAATAAGTTCATTTATGGGAAAACCACTTTTTTAAATTAATATAAAAACTACTCTTTCAAATGTTTTTTTTCAAAATTCAAAAATATTGATAGATTCGATTAAACGCTGGTAGATATATGATTTTTGGTTCTTTCCTTCTTAAGGTATGGATTGTTTTTGTTTTTATTGTAACATCTTCGGTTTTGCCTGTTTTGTTGTTTTTTTTTCAATTAGTCGTAAATTAATGTAAACAATTGTTTACTATATTCGTCCCATTTCATTCGAGTGAAACACCTATTAAAGGCATTGTTTACATTTTCTTTTATACTATAACTAATAAACCTTGTTTATAATTTAACTTTGTGAAAATTCATTTAAATGAAAATTTAAAATTTGCAATTTGTTTTTTAGCAAAGTTAATAACGCAATCTAACTTATACAAAGTTTCACATTTGATTTTTAATCATACCTACTTATTATATAAAGCTTTTATACAAATTTTAAGGAAAATCTGGATAAAGAGGTATTTAAAAAGATTTTAGAATTGCGGTTTAACTTCTTGAATCTAATATCTTTGATTTCAGAATGCTCATTTTTATGAAATCTTTTTGGTTTATTCCAGAAACCAGCTGCGGCCGAAATTTCTAGTAAAAGCAGCTTCAGGTTAATCAATTTTCCTTACTTTTCCGGAAATTATTTAAAATTGAAATGCGATTAACTTATAAGAAAGTCCTACAACACCCGACGTAAACTCTTTATTGATCAAAATTTACCACGTCTCTCGCATTCCTTTAACGCAATTTACCTAACGTTATAAAGGCAGTATTTTCTCGGTTTTTGTTATGAAAAAGGTATGCGAGGCAGGTATTTGTCTTTGTCCATTCTTTTGCGTTTACAGCACAGGAATTTTAAAAATTAAGGCTTTGGGAATATATAACTCAAGAAGCTTTACTTTATCTTAAACCACATAATAAATGGTCTAGACTGTTATACCAAGAAAGTAAGCGATATTATTTACTGAGAGAAAGAGATTTGTATTATGATTAAAAAAATTAAACTTTTTAAAAAAGAGAAGATTAAAAACATATTAAAGATATCATATCTTTAATAACTCAGTTAAACAGTTTAAAATCTTATTATGTAAAAGTTAATTATTTACAAATTTCCTAAGAATATCAAATACTTGAGTTCTTCCCTACATCTATGGCATTTTGTCCATAGCAATCCACTTAATATTTTTTATGAGCGTTGAAAATCTTCCAAAGACCAACAGGGAAGGAAACCCGACTAAAACAATTCCTGCACTCCAGTGAGCGATCAAGGAACCACCCTGGTGAAGGCATAATCATCTGCCCGCTCACCTAGCTTGGACCTCCTTACTCACGCGCACATCCATACCTCTCTATAGACTTCTGGTGTGGAAACTCACCTTCGTCTCCTTTTATCGTCCTCTTTTAATCTTACCACTACACGAACATACTCATGCACACACATCCAGTTACCTTCATTGTTAATTATACACTCCAGCAACTCACGCACCAAGTTGCCGGCCCAAGCAATCTCGCCCAACATTCTCCTTTTTACTGCCCTATTCTCCCACTCCAACAATATATGCTGCACAGTGTCTAAAGCCCCACAGTAAGGACACTTGGTGGTCGCTGTCCTTCTGAACGTGTGTAGCTACGACCGGAAACAGCTGTGTCCAGTCTGTACCTACATCAGAGCATAGTCCATAGAATGGTGCTTACACCAGGTCCTTAGGTGCGGAATGAGCTACATCCTCTGCCAAATCTGACTTTCGCCGATGTCCTCATCACAGCTATATTCAATCTACAAATTGACAGAATGAGGTTACCTACGTCTTGATTTCAAGTCTATTTCTTCTCCTCATCGATGGTATTGATTTCACGATGGACAGTGTCTGATATGTATTGTTTTTAAAGCCTCTACTCAGGCCAGTTGTTTAAATTCCTTTTCTAGCAATACATATATGCTTAAACACTTCTTTATCTCAGGTCTAACTAGTCAAGAACCTGCCGAAATTACTGTCAGCATAATCTCGAATTCGTCAGAAATCGTTTAAAACAATGAAATTGGTTCTGTTAAATTACAAAGTTGATCTTTTGATAGCTCCATTATCAATATTTGAGATACAACAGATTAGACGAAAGGTATAAAAGATTACCGAAATAGAGAAAATAGGAAGAGAACAAGAACAAATTTATTATTTATCAAGTAAAAGAAATATAAACCCTTATTCTCCAAAACAACAGAGGATCTAAAGTTTTTTAAGAAGATGAAAATTTAATTTTATCTATGTTTAACAACTTTTACTTCCTCCAGTTTTGTCGCTTTATTTTAATATTTCAACTAAAACAATTTCATACTTTAAATCTCTGCGTTACTATAACACTATTTACGTAACCTAATTTTCAGTGGATTTTAACATTCTCCACGTCTCTCTACACGTTATCCCAAGTGACTAAAATTCTCTTAGTCACTACTGTCGAAGATTTTATACTGTTCCCTAGGGTGAACGAATTCTTGATAGTATCTTATTTCTGCATCATTAAGTTGGTTGAAAAGCTACGATTACAAATTATACTAACGCACTCACATACTAATCTTTACAAATACTTAAAACTTAATGTTTTATGCTTTTTTGTTGGTGAACAATGCAAAGTGGGTCAAAGGTAAATATGCACTAAAAAAGCAACAAAATTTGCAACAATAAATTATTCGGAGGTAATAAATTCTTGTGCGTTCTTTAAAAATTAAACTAGTTCGAGGATTGTATTTTTAGTTTATTTAGGACTTTATTGTTTTTCAAAATATGTCTCACCAAGATCGATACCCTTGTGCTTACATTCAACTTCAAATCAATTGGTAAAAACCGTTATTACAGTCTTCAGTTGACACCTGCAAAATCGCTGTTTTAAAAGCATCGGTGGCTTCTTCTGGCGACTGGAATCGCTGTCCACGCATTGAATTCTTAATCTTTGGGAACGTGAAAAAGTCGTTGAAATTTAAATCGGTACTATAGGGTGGATGGCGATAACTTATAGTAAACAAACGTTTATATACCATTCGGAAGTAACCGTTCTTAGATATTCTAATCGTTGCCACATGACCAGATTTTGACACAAAATTTTCTACCATTTTCTTTGAGACTTTGAACTTTTCCAATGTTTTTCAAACATAATGAATCAACATAATCTTCGATTTTTGTACCGTGTAATTTTATTTTTAGTTGCTTCCTGGTGACCATATTCTTACAGTGAACGGAGAAGATGTAGAGTCAGCTCCAAGGGAACACGTTATCTCTTTGGTTCGAGCCTGCACGAAAACAGTGAACCTAGTAGTATGTCAACCTGCGGAACAACAAGGTGCACGGAAATCTACTCTTCTATCTGCTAGTAAAAGAGCAAGACTCAGAAGTAAACCATCACGAGTCAGATTTGCTGAAAGTGTTTGTGTTAATGGAGCTCCTCTTTTTCCGGTAAGCATGCTTATTTAAATATTTATGTAACAAATTTTTATTGTAATTTTTACATCAATCAGTCATTTTAAAAAAGGATCGTTTTCTATTTGAATTAAAACACACTATCACGAATACAATTTTGCAACCCTATTATGTATTAACCCCAGTATTTTTGATTAAACATTCAGAATAAGTCAGGTTTAAATATGGCATCATTGGTGTATATTTACCTAATTGAGAAAGTGTAATACCAATAGATACGTTTATAGCTCTTATTTGATGCTTCATTGGCTTTTACTACTTGGCCAAACCAAATTGAACCCCCACTTGAAGATGTGCACTAGCATAAACATAAATTTTAAATTAAGTTTTTTTTTTTCTAAAAGTTTTTTGAGTTATTCGCTTCGTGTCTTCAGTGAAGTCAGATAGTACAGTGTTGTCAAACCACATTGGTTATGTTATTTATTAAAATAATGGATTCGAAAATAAAACATAGTAGGTACCTACTTTAGGATCTCAAGCTATTATTTTAATCGATTTGAAAAAAGTTTAGCAGTGAGTTGCAGCGTTAACAGGTACATTTGGTTTATAAAAATTCTAGATAAAATATCAATTAATAGTATATTGTGTGGCAAGGGGTAAAACAAGACGATTTCTGACTATGGCGAGAGTTGACAGCCCGAGCGAAGCGAGGGCTGTCTTCGCCCGGCCAGAAATCGTCTTTGTTTCATCCCGTACCACACACTAATTTTTCATATCACATGCATTGAAACAGCGAGTTTTGATCTCTGTAGCCAGTTGAAGTAAGACAAATAGCGTAGTAATATCTTGACAACGATTTGACGACAGCTGTCAGACGATTATGATTTTATTCGCTTTTGTTTGTTACAAATGCGATTCTGATAGACTTGAAATAAAGACATAAAAAATAAATAAATGAATGTGCCGGGCAGGAATAACGTCGTTTCTCCCCTAGGGCAGAAAAAACTGTCAGTTTCTGACTGGCAGTTGCATTGGTCTGAAATTGTCTTGTTTCGACTGACAAAACAGGGATCAAAACAAGCTTTTTCAATGCATGTGATATGAAAATATTATTAAACGTGTTTCAATTCACGAATATTTCTGATTAAATATCTTTATTCTGCAAATTCGTGTTTGTTCCAAACGATCCGAAAAAAATTGTTATTCTGTCTAATACCCTTTATTTAACAAAAATATAGCTGACTTCAACTTCTATAACTAAATTAATGATTACAGATTGAACACTTTTACTCGTAACTGGATTAATTTGTGTAATTAAATTGTCTTATATAATTTGGAACTTAACAGGGCAAGTAAGTAAAGCCTGTGTATGAAGACGCTTTATTAGAAAGATTTTAATCAAACTGGCTTTATTAGAACGCATTTCTTTACTTAGATACCTTTCAAGTATTACATAATAATGATTCCTATATTTCTGTTTAAACGCACTGATTAAATGGAGCGTTTTTTCACAGTTTTATACATAAAATGATGAATGTCAATGTATTTCATATAATAACCTGGATTTGTGCCTGGTTAGAATTCCTAATTTTAAGCACAGAACGCTGCCACATAAATATAAGTATTAATACAAGGGCAAAACCAAACTGTAAACATTGTGTTTCGCTCTATTAGAGCTCATCAGTACAGTAGAGGTTTGTCTCTTTAGTGACTTTAGCAAACTTTAATAACAAATATTAGCAGGTCTATACCAAGGAGGTCTCTTCATTAGTGGCGAAAATATTTAAAATCGGCTAAAGGTACGATAAACAGAAACCCGTAAAGGGCGCCACTTATTTTTTATTTTTTTTAAACAGTTAGGAGAAAAGATACAGCAGTCTAAGCGCAAACACAAATTTGGCGGTAAAACCTCAGAAAGCTTGGTTAGCTCAGAAGTTGTCAAAAATCAACAAAAAGGAATAGGAACGTACAAAAGTATTTTACCAAAATTTTAACAATGCTTCTGGATTATCGTTACAATAATCTTCAGGACGAAATAGGTCTTCTTTGGCCTCTCAATAATAAATTATCCAAAATAACAATATGGCGTCGCTTCACAACGGGACGAAAAATTTCTTCATCAGCAAAAAATTTAATTTCACCACAAATAACATAGATCATACTTTAAACTTAGTATGAAAGATTTAGGACGATATAATCATTTAAAAACTGTTCTGTTTAGAACTTTTTAAATACAAATTAAACGCTAAATTGCCGGGAATTTTATGCAGATGAAAATTCTGTGGCAACCATTTTTTTTGTACCAAAACGTAAGTAATGAAAGTGAAATACATTGAATAATAAAAGAAAAAATAAATATTCCTCATAATATAACGCTTAACTATTTCCCAAGTTATTATATTTTTACGCAATGTCGTAAATTAGTTTTACTTTTTAATAATAAAATTTATGTTTTATATATATAACGATTAGTAGCAACCTTCAAAGGCCGTTTGTTATACTCTTAAAACATACTTTATATGCTAATAGATGCAAAACGGAATAAAATATCCGATAATTTTCAACTAGTAAAACAAAAGCGTTCTAGTAATAATAACATAGATTTTAAAGATTATAATTAACGTGTTTGTATTAAAAGTTTTTCTACTGTAATACAGCTCTGAAATAGATAAAGAACCTCTATTTCACTTTTATTGCCTTTCACTATACAGTAAATGTCTCTGACATGAACAGAAGCTTGTGTTTGTACAAGTAGAACAAAACATTGTTTTTGACACTCGGGTTTTTGTTTGTATATAATTACAAAATGAGTTTAGGTATAGAGTACATTGATGTATTTACAGTGTGATCCAGCAAGGTTAGCAGCTTTTGGTGTATTTATCTTTCTATTTGTTATTTACGTATTGATTAATTTCAATAAACAAGTATCCGTAAATGACGTCGATAATTAAAATTAGAATTAGAGAGCTATAACAGAATCCCAAATAGCAAGGAAAATAGTGTACCGTAATTACTCTTGTATCTTCAAAAACAAGTTCCTGCGGTATTGCGCCAGTATATCACGTATATTTATAGTGGGCCATGATTGTGGTTTGTGAGTGCTCTTAATTCCAGTAGCCTTGTAAATTCAAGAATGTTGGTCGAACTGTTATATACTTATCCTTAACAATCAAATTAATCGCCCAGTTAGAGCGAATGTTTTAATGTTAAATTCGGAAGAGATGTTGCGACAGAAGAATCGTCACAAACATGGTCTGTTTATCCCTCTTTAGGCTACATCCACATACTCGAGATTTTACGCAGCGTCAATTCCGGTTATTATTGCAATAATACACCACACCAGCAGTTTTTTACGTGTGTTAAAACCAGCCAATCCTTTGTACATATATTGTACTGTTCCTCGCGTATCGAAAAGTGGAGCCTTTGCAAAAGTGAACGAAGGTACTGTTAATAAATATGCAGTGTTTGGGCCTAACCATAGCTGCAAAAGAATTCAATGGCAGGAACGTAAATATTTACACGGACTGCCGACAAGCACTACTGATCTTAAATAGATCACGTGATCAAGTTTAGTACTAGAATGTCTCCAAACTCTAAGTAAGGCCAGCCAGATTAACGTGGTGTAAGCAGAATCAAAGGACATGGGAACTCTAAAGGTAACCGAAATGTGGACAATTTAGCAATGAGGGCTGCGGGTTATAAATATGTTCACCATTGCCCATCTACCACGCTAACAATGTCCGCTGTCGTGGACTTTATCAAACAGCACTCTCTCCAAAACTTTATACAGTGCTGGAATGAAACAACGATCTGTAGACTGGCCAGAGAGTTACTACACCTCATCCTGGCGAGGAAACAGCAATAAAATTAAAGACATTGACCAGACAAAATCTCCGAACAGCTGTGGGAATCTTAACAGGTCACTGTCAATTGCGACAACATCTCTTTAGGATGAAATTATCAGAATCGCCGCTATACAGAGGCTGCGAACAAAAAGAAGAAACAGTAGAACATATAATGTATGACTGCTCTGCTTTTTCTAAAATCAGAAGACCAGTGTTGGGCGAGTACTCGCTTACACCCGCCGATATCAGGAAGATCCCCTCGGGAGCCTCATCACCTATTTTAAATCTCTAGGCCTGATGACAGTCTGAGGTGTGGATATCCCCACACATGGGAGGATGCACAATGGGCCATATGTGGCCTCAGTGCTGGCAGAGCACCTGCTCGCCTCTCACCACATTTCCAGATCCATATCCAGGTTGTCGTTTATCTTTGTCCTCGCCTTCGTCGCTAACACAAAAATTCTGGATTCATTCAGTACTAACTAAACGACAATCAAATGAAAAACAGGTACTTTCGCAAAACATAATAGAAGAATACCCCTAGAAGTTTTTTGAATTTTACAGGATGTCGATTTCTTTTTCTGAACTGCTTCTATCAAAATTATGGGTGATAAACCCAAACAAAATAGAACAAGGGATTGCATTTATAAGATTGATTTAATCAAAATCACGCCGCGTGAGATCCAACGCGTCTGGCAACCCAAGACCGAGTGAAAAGGTGCTCGAAAATGGAACCAAGTTCTATTCCTGAGCGAAAGATATTGAAATCGCGTCTTTACCAGGGCAACTATAAAAGAACGCCATTATTGAAACGAACCTAGTAAACATCAGTTGAACGCGACGTTTGGGAAGCGCAAGGATATGGAATGCGGGAGGCGCTTGGGCGTTCTGATGGGATTCGTTGTTGGTCATATCAAATGTACGAATCTTTATCTACTTAATGCAGAAATGTAAAATTTAATATTCGAGTACTTAATTAAAAACAATGGTTTTAATCAAAGAGAGCAAGTAAATATATTATGATCTTATATGCCATTGCTGTAACATGAAGTAATATTCTCACCTTAATTTTGACGCGAAAGAAAATCTCTTGTAAAAGATAGTATTTTCTTAAAATCGTATATTCTGTCATTTTATTTAAATTATTTGGCTTTTCCGCTTTTGTAATATTTTTACTCTTTCATCAGCGTTTTACGTGTTTCTATTCATACATATATTTTCTTGTATACCTTAGAGATCATAATTTTTATTAAAATTACTTTTTTTCAACCTCTAGCCCTCCTAGTTAAAATTCTATTTAGTGGTAAGTGTATACGAGCATTCTAAATCATGTTTGTAATTTAGATCCGATACGATGTACGTGAGAGCTTCACAAAACTTGTTGAAATTTTTATCAAACTCACCACAAACACGCCATTATCTTTATTTTTATCTTCGTATAAATCGTTTGAAATTCTACACCAGTTGAAAGCAAACAGAAAAAATAAACCAGAAGGGATTTTATTTAAAAATATGTTTTATTGGTTTAAAGTTGTGTATTTTTTCTGTAATTATACATTTTAAAAATATATTTGTATATCCCTGTTTCTTCTGTGATTTTATGTATTGAAAGTAGATCATTGTCAGGTTAATTAACATGTTAAAATGAGTTTCGGAGAGTAACAAATTGATTTTGCATCATAAAATAATATGCTTCATTAATTTTTGTAAAAAAGATTATATCAATTAATCACCCAGGGGATCACTTCTAAATTCAAGCGTAGCGAAGCTTTCAATAAAAGTTTGGTATCGCTGTCTCGCGGTCTGCAGTGAACAGATATCGCACATTAAATATCGAACAGAATACAGAGAAGATCAATTTCAGGAGCTTTACACTATGGAAACTTCTTACAGTTTTAGTAAACAAAACTGATTCTGCAAATCGATTTTATATAATGGGGTAAATTTATCTAAATCAAGAACTTGATACATAAATTTTCCTTGAATTATTATGAATACTTGATGAGTTTGAATTTACAAATAAAAGTATGTTTTTTAAACAAATGAAATTTATTTTATTCAAAATAGTTCTCCCAAGTTTTTTGAATGAGGATTTCAGGGATGTTCTTCAAAATGGACATCAATGCCTTTTGGATGGCCTCTACGTCGGCATACTGCTGTCCATTCATGGGCCCGTTGAACAGAAAAAAGTCGCACGGTCATATCCGGAGAATATGGCGAGTGGTTTATGGTTAAAATGTATTTTTTTGTCACAAGCGTCGGATTTAGCTCGTTTGGGTGTTTTCATACGTAACTTTGACGCTTGGTTTCTGGATCGTATTGAAATTACCGCGTTTCGTCAACAGTAACAATGTTGTACGAAAAATTTTTATATTTTTTGACGTCTTTGTTGACTGTCGAATGCAAAGCATTTTTTGGTTATCTGTGAGCTTGCGCGGAACAAACCGTGAACACACCTTTCTCATGCCCAAATTCCCAGTCAAAATGCGATAGATCGAGATATTTATTTCCATTTGTCAATGAAGATTTTGGCTCATTTCTAATAAACAGAAGCACTTTTTAAACAGTTGCTGGCCTAATCACAAATTTCGGCTGACAAACATGTTTATCGTCTTTCAGCGACTCATGACCCTCTTTGAATCGTTTAAACCACTTGTAGACTCGGCTACGAGATAAACAATCATCACCCTAAACTTGTTTCAACAATTGATGTATTTCGGTAAATGTTTTACCAAGTTTAAAACGAAACTTAATATAGGCTTTGCTCGATGTTCATTTTTCGACCAATGTTAAAAAGGTACTGTCACTTTAAGTGCAATAACTCGGTGTAAAGTGGTTCGATTGTCATAATATTTTTTCTTCATACCTCGGTCGAAAGTACGTTCTTTCGTCCCTAATTGCAGGGAAGAAAGTTTAACATTTACTCCCTGTTTACGGCGGGACGAAAGTTGAATTTTCGGCCCTGCGCGTCATGATGTTTTGTCGTCTTTAACATTTACTCCCTGTTTACGGCGGGAGGAAAAATTTCTCATGCGTAGTTACACTTGTAACTAGGGACTGTTTATTCTCGTGTCATTTCTATTTCTATCTATAACCTTAAAAATAATCATCAATGACAAAACTTGACTCTTCGAATGTATTTGATGCCTGTCCCACGACCAGCTGCACTCGCTTCGCTCGTTCCGCAAGTACTTTCGACCGAGGTATGAAGAAAAATAGTATACACTACACGGGCCAAAAGTTGAAATCTCGGTCCTGCGCGTCATGTTGCCCTCGGCTTTTCGCCTCGGGCATCATGACACGCAGGGCCGAAAATTCAACTTTCGTCCCTTGTAGCGTAATATACTATTACAGAACATCAATAAAAGATGTACCTATCGAACGCTAGACCCAATAACAGATGGCGCTACTAATATTGGATATTTCTTAAAAGTCCTGTCCCCTATGTCTTTTTAGTCCTGCGTGTAGATACTTAAGTGCATCGTCAAATGTTATCTCAATATGAATTCTTTCTAAACCCAATCAGTAAGCATCAAGTAGATTTCTGTACCATCCCTATAGTACAAAATTGTTAACTCTTGTCTTCACCATAAGAGCTTTACTTGTTTTGTTTACGGTAACTTAATAACAGTTTAAAATCAAAAGAATAAATTGTACATTGCTGACCAAAGATTACTTTTTGGTTCCCATTTCCTAACAAGTCTATCTACTTGTCATCATTTTTCCTAAGATAGTTTAAACTTTGTGAATGTTAACAAGTTATCCATTACTGCAAAATTTAACTAAGAAAGTTACAGGCCAGAATGAAGGCAGAGTTTTTTTAACGTGGAATTCACTGAGAGAGATATAAGCGCAGAAAAAAAACGGTGAACAGACAAAATGCTCATATAAATTCCAGCGTTACGCGTATGTTTTATTTTATTTTTTCTTTAATTTCATAAAGCTTTAATTTCATAAAGCTTTTATTTCATGACGTTTTTTCATATATATTTGTTTCATCCAATTGAAGTGTGCGTTTATAAAGCTATGCTATGCCATTCCCGGAGAGCCACACAAATTGTTACAATTTTTGGAGTGGATTTTCTCAATGGAAATATCTCGCTGAATTTAATATTATGTTTTGTGATAAATTTGTTTATCTCTAAACAATAGGTTGGTGATATGATGAATTTCTCTGTAAGCGTGCCAAATTTAACGACAAACCTAGACTATAACCTCCAGAGCTATTACTCAATATAATGTTAATCACCAAATAGCTGTAATCTACTATTTCGAGACTAAAGCATCTTTCCAGATTTTCAAGTCCTCATTAAAAAAATCTACACTAAGAAGTAGAAGCTAAAAATTGGTTAAATGAAATCTAAAAGATATTTGGTGAAAATTTTACTGAAATAGCAGCTTGAAACTCTATTTCTCTAAAAGCATTTGCTGTTGTAAACGTAAGTAATTATGATGGTAGATTTACATGCTTGCCAAGTCTCAGCAAGCTTCCATATGGAAAGGGCTTGTTGGTCATCCAGGCCAGTGTTGGTTTTCGAACAGAGATCAAAGGAAGCTTGCAGCAAGCTCTTGCAACGTATTTATACGTTGGCACATATTTAGTGCCGCTCACGAGATTCTTTGATGTCAACACGGTTTTATGGATTTTTAACATCCACCATCTTCTCTGCTGAACTTGTCGCTTCCTTTGATTTTGTTTAAATGTACAATAAATATATATCAAACCAAACGCAAGTACTGAAACAACACTCTCAAGAGTATAAATGGCATTAAAGCGTTTGTGAAGGCTTGGAGGTTGTGGCTACTTGCGAAGACTTGCCAAGCATGTGAACCTACCATTAGTGGAGCAACTGTTTTCGAACAATGAACCAAAGATTGAGGCAATTAGTGGCCGAAAAGAATGGAAAATCTCACCTGAAAGTAAGTACTTATAAAATCGGTTACATACCTCGAAACAATTTTATTTATATGCATTACTAATGCGGCAACCGTAGTAATATAGTAATATCTTATTTTTTTCCATTTTAAATTTTATTAACAATTTGTTTTGTAAACTATACAGGAAAATCAGGTTCAGGTTTCATGGTTATTGAAAAATCCAAAAAAGAAAACTTTCAAAGCTGATTAAAACTCATTCAAAACAAAACATCAATGAAACTCTGTACCGGTAATTCTTTTTAAAATACAAGGGCTTTGAAGAGATTTTTTTATTTTAACACGACAAAGCTTTGATAAGATTGAAAATATCCACAGGAATACTTGTAAAAGTTTTAAGATACGATAAGAGTTCTGGAAAAACTTTATTTCTAAAATATAAAGAACTTCCAGAAAACTGACAAATACAAATAAAGAAAATTGATCACTATTAAGAAATAAACTTGTTAATCTCATTATTGATTTCTTATCCGGCAACGTGTAACCTTTTATATATAAAGGGTACCAACAAACTTTTTTTTTAAAATGGCTACCACGAATAACAGGGTTGTCTTTTTAGTTTTGCGTATAGCCATTAAGACAAAAAATATATAGATGTAAAGTACTTTATTGCTTTTCAAAATATGTCCCACCAAGATCGGTATACTTTTGGATACGTTCAAACTAATTGGTAAGACAGTTATTTCATTCTTCAGTTGACATCTGCAAAATTGCTGTTATAAAGATATCGATGGCTACTTCTGGCGACTGAAATCGCTGCTTACGCATTGAATTTTTGATCTTTGGGAACGTGAAGAAGTCGTTGGGACTTAGGTGGGGACTATACGGTGGATGGTTTAACAATTCGATGTTTTGAAGTCCCAAAAACTCGATTGTCTTTTAGGCAGTGTGAACACTTGTTTTTCCCTAATGTACAATGATTCACCCTTGGTTGTTGCTTTGCCGGAATTTCGCGATAACTTCTGGTAAAAAAAAAGTTTATATACCAATCCGAAGTAACCGTTCTTCGATCTTCTAAAGCAATTCAGATTTTGACACAAAAGTTGCGTCCATTTTCGTTGACACACTTTGAGAACAGATCACTTTTGTTGGTTTTTTCTCATCGTTAAACACCCACACATCTAATTGGCTTTTATTTTACGGTTCGTAGCTGTAAATCCAAGATTCATCGCCACTGACATTACTACAAACGTTTTTTGAACTTCCTTTGTTAAACCATTCCAATTGACGCGAACTGTTTTTTCTTCTTTGAGCGAATGAGGGATCCAGTGGGAAACCAACTTCCTAACACCCAGTTCTTCATATAGGGTAGAATCTTTGAAAAGCCTAAAGATATGTATGTTAATGTTACACAGCGGTCATTCGTAATCAGCTAACGAACTGCATTTGCGGTGTGACTGCTCTTTTGAGTGGACCTTGCCTGGATTCGTCAATGCGACTGAAGCGACTACGTTGAAATTCGCAATACCAGCGGGATATTTTTAACTGGTGTGGTGCTTCATTTTTAAGCACAGAAATTAATTGCTGTTGGGATACTCCTCTCCGAAAATTGTAAAAAAATATAGCACGAAACTGTTCTCGGTTTAGATTCGTTTTTCGACCGACCGACCGACCGATTTTAAAAATTCACTGTACCTACACGATTTGTTGTATCGCAATGAAAGTCTGGTTTTATGTCATCAAAAGATTGAGGTTGGATTTGTGTATAAAGGTTCTATTGGTGGCGCTTTCTCAGCGGCTATATGCAAAACTAAAAAGACAACCCTCGTACACGACTTTATACCTTTATCTCACACTTATCAATTTAAAACGTTTTCTTAAAAATTCTTGAAGATAAAACTTTGTTTTGAATAAATATCATTTTTAATTTTCCATATCTTTATATCATAAAAGTATTTTTATACAAAATGTCTAAAGATTATAAAATGTTAAAGTTTTAAACTGATGTTGGTCAAGAAATGCTGAAAATTCTTTGTAAATTTGATATTTAGTATATAAAAAGCAATTTACACACGTATTGTGATAAAATGAGTTTTCTGCCTGCGCTGCGTCTCGATGAGGAACCAAGTATAGGTTCTCGAAGTTTATGTACTTACTTTAAGTTTATTTATTTACTTAAACTTTGTTTTGAAAACTTTTCTGAACTTTTTTTGGGAAAACAGCCTACATAGACTGTGTTTATCTGCACTTATAAAAACCATACCTATACAATGGGGTTAATGATTTAATATATTCAATTTTAAAGAGTATAATTATGGATTTCAATTTACGTATTCATCGTAGTTTTTGAGAATTTTTGTTAAATATTTCAATTATCAACTGGAATAAAACTCTGGTTAGTGGAAAATGTATTTTGAGATAAAGTAGAATACGTATTAAATATCACCCGAAAATACTTTTAACTGCAGTCTAAAAGCACTGTATATTTGTTTATCTACCACTTCCGTACAGATTGCAAATTTTGTAAATTCAATTTCAATTTTTTTTTACATACTTTTAGTATATTATAACAATGGAGAGAAGTTTTAACTGCGTCATTAAAAAGAGAGAAATCATTTTAAATTGTTTCTTTGTCTGTTATCAAGTATGGATTATGTAGTGAGATATAACCCAGACGAGTCCCTTCGGTTACTTCCACAAGATGGCTTACGATAATAATCATAGATAGGAATACTTGGTCTATTTTAATCCCTGAATTTTAACCCGGGTTAGACAAATTTAAAATTATTGGAAAAATTGTCGACTTGACGCAACTAATATGGTAACATTTTATTTTCGTCTTCTTCCATTTATGACTTCATATGGTGACTTTCAGACCTTTACTCACTCTTTGTAGTTACATGGGGATTGGGTTAAATAGACTGTCCGTGGTGTTCCTTTGATCTTCCTATCTCTGAGTGTGGAAGTGAGCTTTGTTATCAAGTATAGTTAATGATAAATAGATTATGTAGTGAGATAAAATCCAGACGAGTACTTTCGGTTACTTCCACAATATGGCGTACGATAATAATCATAGATGGTAATGCTTGGTCTATTTTAATCCCTGAGTTTTATCCCGGAGTAGACAAATTTAAAATATGGGTAAAATTATCGAATAAACGCAACTCAAATGGTAACTTTTTATTATTTTATTTTCGCCTTCTTCTACTTATGACGTCACGTGGTGACCTGAAAACCTTTACTTACTTTTTGGAGTCCACTACACTAGTTTTTCACCTTTTCTGTTGAAAAATTATTTTTAAAAATCAGTTAAAATAACCTCTGGATAGATTCAAGACGATCTTGTCAAAAATTCAGGGCAAGATTCAAATTCAAAATATGTTTATTAACAAGTAGCTACAGAATTTAGATGCTTATATTAGTTATAATATTTAGTATGAACAATTTTTTTTTCTAAAACTAACACACCAAGAGATCAACATCTGTGCTTTGAAACTGTTTGTTACTAAATCCTGTTATTTTATTGATAATTGATACTTTTTCTAGTTTCATAGAATATTATTACCTACAAATCTATACTAAAAAATCAAATTTATGCATACAAAGATATCATTCAGGCAGAAATTACAGATGTCTATGTCTACTTAACAGTAAAAACCTATTCAATGTTGGAATTAGTAACGTAAAATTGTATGATTACAAAGACAAGCAGATGACGTCGACTACTGCATTATGTTAAAGAAACAATTAATGCAAAAAATGTAATTATCGAATCAAATAGCTCACAAAGAACGTCCAATTAGAAGTTACCTGTATAAAGAGTAGGATAAAGTATTAGATATTTTTATCTTTAAAAAAATAAATATATTGTCCCAGATGTTTTTAATAAATGATATTTCCCAGACTTTGTCCGTGGTTTTTCTTACTTAATGACTATTGATGTAAGCTTTTTCTAAAAATGTGTTGCTCTACTCTAAAGAGTAAGCAGTTAATTATGTTGTAGGTACGATGTCTCATATTGCGCAGTTTTTAAGTTTTGATATTTTTCCGCTAGATACAGCCTTGTTACTAAACACATTATTTATTAGTGGTAACAACCATTAAACTTTATACAGAAAGGAACACATCCAAATTTAAATGTCTGTGAAAGTGTGTCTTCTGTTGGTTACCATTTGCAATTTATGAATGACCAATTTCTTTAGAAAAAGCCATCTGCTTGCCTGTAACTTCTTGATAGAGACAACTTTAAAACATAGAAATGAATACAAAATTGTTTTATTATGTTAGAAACACCGTACAAAATCTGAGTAAGAAGAAAACTAAAACGTTTTTACCATAGCAAGGACAATCTACAACTTAGATATGTTTTAACTATAGCTTGTCAACCACCTCGCTTTCTTTATCAATTAGTCAACGAGGCGCTAAAAATAAGTATAATCCTTCACGTTGTATTTCACCAAAGCATAGGAATTATTCTTGACCTGTGCTGTAGAAGTTTCCAGGACAAAACAAATCTTCATTGGCCTCTCAAAGAAATAACTTCCAGAATTACCAAAATGGCGTCGCTTCTTAACGGGACCAAATACTTCGTGGTGAACAAAATTTAATTTCATAACAAACAAACGTAGATTGTACTCAAGACGATAAATTACTAAACAAGTGCTTTATTTAAAACTTGTCTAGCACCAGATCTATCAGATCCAAATCCCATAGCAATCATTGCTAGTACGACCACGTTCAAGGGTCAAGTGTAAGCCCTCGACGAAGGTCGAAGCGTAACTAAGAACGAAGGGCGCAATTGATTATTTCGGCATCCTGTTCGAATAGGACGTTTTCGAGTCGTTTGGAATCGACCAACCAATCAGAGACCGTAATTTCAAATTTTGTGTAACTAACAATATTTAATTTAAAGGTAGCGTTTTTTGGAATATTACAGGTTTTCTAGAAATGATTCTTGACTGCGAAAAGTTTAAGAAACCAGATCTGTTTGTATTTGATGTTGATGTTCTTTAAGGTGTTCTCGACACGAGTTAGATTTTTATTAGCTTTTTTTTTTAAAAAGATCTGAAGTAGCTTTGATGTTACAAAAATAATAGTTGTATTACTATTCGCCAACAGATCCCAGACAGATTCATATTTTTTAGTTTGTTGTAGCAGTTTTTCAAAATTTGTAAACACAGATAACACGACGTCTTCTAAAAATGAAAGCTAGCTAAATCGATTTATCGCCCCGGAAACCCCCTGAATACTAAATTTAATAAAAATCGTTGAAGAGATATCCGAGATTTATGTGCTGTTTTTCATATATAAAATATAAGTAGATTTTTGTTATTATATGTTTTTAAAGATGTGTAAGGTGCTGTTTGAGTCCCAGCCCTAAAATAGTGAAACGCCTTTTAAAATCGGTATAAACAAAAATAGAAAAAAAGTATTGTTATTATGTCAATAATAAATATTTTTTTATAAAATATCCAATATAAAGAATTCTTTATTTACACATTTTAAAGTATACAGCTTTAACAAACAGTATGAAATAATAAATAACCATTTTCTTTGCAGCCGTCCGCATTTTCTCTGGGTGAAATGGTTGTGCCACCGATGGCGAATGTCCTGAAGGTTTTTTTGGAAAACGGCCAAACGAAATCCTTTAAATACGACGCTTGGACGACTGTTCAGGACGTCGTAACTTCTCTGGAATCGAAGCTTTGCCTTCAGGCTACCGAGCATTTCAGTTTAGTCGTCGAGCATATCAAATCCCTGAAGAGGAACAAGTTGACCTTATTGGATCCGCAAGATCTTTTGGCAAGGGTAAGATTTATTTGGGTTGTATATGTGTATCGATGCTGTTCTCAAGATTGTTTCAATAGATATTTTTTGTTTTGATAGCGAAATTCTTATATAAACACATACATGGCTATTCAGGGAATAATATCAGTATTTTGTTTTTGAAAATGCATAGTCAAAAAAATTAAACAAATACGTAATACCTATATTTGATTTTACATTTATGTGTATAAAAGCAAAATCATTTATATGTATCTAAATTAGGCTAAACATGTATATAATTAAATCGCTTTGATACTCAAATGACATTAAATTTAAATCATCATTCCTGATAAACCACAGGAAGCAGAGACGGATCCAAAAATGGGCGTTGGAAATTCGAGAGTTACATCATTAGGATTTGAAAATAGGTAATTGGGTTAAATAGTCTGCCAGTGGTTTAGGTACTTTTGATATTTCTTGTTACAGGGTTATCTCTAGGTGTGGAAACTTGGGAGGAGTGAGCTTTGTTATATTAGCACTTTTGCCACATTTCAAACATTTTTAAACTTCCTGAAAGTGATAGGGAACTAATCTCCTCAGGTCGATTTTACTAGTATGTGCTCCAAAAGCAGTGCAGTCGCACTATATGCTCTACTGTTTTATCCTACTATTCCTAAAGAGAGTTTGTCTGTGATCTTCCTAATTACAGGGTTATCTCTGGGAGGAGTAAGCTTTGTTCTATTAGCTTATTCTGCAACTTTCTGAAAGCACGAGGAAACTACTCCTCTTAGGTCGATTTCTGTCAGTATTCACTCAAAATGGATATCCGGGTTTGAGAAAAAGCAGTGGAGCAGAGCTTTACTGTTTCATCCTCTTGTTTCTGAAGAGATTTCATAATTAGCAAGGACACAGCACTTAATAATTATTCTGAGATAGGTCGTAACTGCGGTCATTATTATTTATGTGGTATCCGTAATACTATTACCTTTAGAATTTCCACATGATTTGATCCAGCTTAGAGTTATGGTATTGGTATAGTATCCTTTAATGTAAAGTGACTTAATAATACTAGTCTTAAAGTAATGCGTAGTATATGCAAGAGTAGTAGTGATGGTTGGCAATATGTGTAAATACATTCTTGTCCGGAAAGTTTCTATTGGTTACGGCTGTGATTATACTTGTTAGTAACTACAAGGTTATTGGATTTAAATTGTGAGACTGTGGATTAAATTCGAGGGAAATTTAATTTGAAATACTTCTTTTGCGTCCATGCGGAGGTAGTGTTTGGTGGGTTTTGGGTGTTAGATTTAAGCACTTTGTTATAGAGCTTGGTGTCCTTTTCAGGGATGTACGATGCAGTTTGGGATGGAGTCAGGATTAGTGACTAAGTACCATTTGGTATTCGCTTCCTGAAATTCCTCGTGTTGTTTTCCTATTTCCTGGCTCTTGGAACGTGCCTAAACTGCCACAAAATAATTTTATGTGTAGGTGTGTAATCCCACGTGGTGCAACGTGGGTTTGGGAGCTTACCGATGTGCATATAATCCTGTATCTACCTGTAGGAGAGGTTTTGTCGCGCCAGGGAGATCGTCTAATTCTGTTGGAAGGTATCTGTCTACGGTTCGAAGGAATCTTAAGAAGGGAAGGGGGATCTTGTTCTTGGGAAATCTTGAGGTTCTTTGGAGTCCTCCATTTCAGTGGATATGGAGGGAATCCTCTGGGCGGTGATGTTGGTTTCCTGTAGAGTCGTATCGTTGTTGAAGGTTGAAGCGTCTGGTAGACAAGGCGGCTTGGGTAAAGGTGGTGTAGGTGTTTTGCTTTGTGGATAATAGCTCCCTCTGTGGCAAAAAAAACTTTACTGAACTAACTACATTTATGATATTGAATAATAAAATGAATAAGTCGAATAAAAAATAATTTATTTAGAACACAGATAAAAATTTTGAGAAAAATTGATAAACAAATTTGTTTTTACATAATATATTTAAGGAAAGAATAACCTCGCATCTTCTATTTCTGTTTAGTAAAAATATTTACTTATATCTAAATTACTGTCTTAAAAAATAAATCTGATATTGGCCTCATTCCGCCCAAATCTAATATTTTGTAAGAAGTCCACCATCATTCCCGTCTAAAAAATTAAATTAATGTAACAGTGTTGGTCGTATTCTATTATTACGTACGACAGTTTTAATGATTAATGTGCATATTCTCACTTTGTAAAAGGATTGCTAATTATTAAAGACAACAATGTTATCTAATTACCATATTGTTTATGAGTCACATAAAGTTTATTACAGTAATCTCTGCTTCTATAGTTAAGATGTGTTCATTACGTAATACATATATTTTATGATGATTACTACAATGTTCTGTTTAAAATCAGAAAGGCAAGGAAGTAAAAGACTTATATAAAACAGTATTTTAATCTAAAAGAGGTAGCAATTACCTAAAAGTATCTTCTCAACTCTTCGCTTTTGGAGACTTGAAACATATGTTCTATATTGCGTTTAATCCGTATTATGGTCCATAAAATTTTGTATGCTCTCGTCGTTGCAACGTTTGAACCATTTCAATGTTGAAAGGCTTATGAATACTAATAGAATAACCCAGAATACACTACATGTCTACACCACTTTTTGATATATGTTTTAATCAAAGTTTAATCTTTCCGATTAATACTTTATAAAAATTTGGAAGGCATATAATCACATTGTATCTTTTAATGACACAAAGAAAGATTTTAAACCTTTGTGAATTTTTTTATCTTCATCATGTGGCGATCTCTTAACTCGTATATTACTATTATGTTTAAATATTAGAACCAGTTTTCGATTCAACGTAAGGATTAACAATACAGAGCAGAACATCCAACTACACTTTTACGTTATTGATATAGTGATATACAAGAAGTTTTATATCTATTATCGACTTATTCTAATATTGAATCAAATAATCTTTATTAATCTTACCAATAAAACCATGTGGTGGCATGTCACATTCACTCACGATAATACATCAAGAGTCCCGACGGTCCAGACCCAAGGGTCTGATTTAGAGTCAACCCAAAGGGTGACTTATAGACAGTTGAGGTCGGACTCCCTACCTTAACTTCCGGCTTCTATAGCTAATTCATATTTTCATGAAAATAAAAATTAAACTATTTAAGCACGTATCGAGATCTAACGTAATGACTGTATTAACAAATTCAATTCACATTTACAAAATTTTATGATAATTAAAAATCTATAAGTAATTAAAATTTAGGAAAGAGACAGCTTTTTAACACTTTATAATACCCCGTATGTCTTTTATGTGGTAAAAGATATCAAAAATTAAGTTTTCTCTTTATAGAAATGTACTTATATCAATACTTAGAAAACATATGATTATATTTAAAAATTGATAACAACTTCATAATTACGGGAGAGTCTGAGAATGTTGTTTGAAAAAATATATACTTTAAGATTACCTCGGTATATTTTTTGAACGATAAGAATTATGCAAAAATTAAGTTAAGCATTGGAAAGAGTATAGTTTTTACTTTATTTTTACAAAATTTTATAATAATTAAAAAACTGTAAATAATGAAAATTTATGGGAGAGACAGAGAATGTTTTTTATTTTAAAATTAGCTTCGTAGGCGATGGTATATATCATTACGTATATCTTTTATACAGGTATAGTAAAAGGTATCAAAAATTTGAGTTTCCTATTTAAAAAAATTTACTTTTATTAATAATACTGTAAAGTATAAATAAATTTAAAAATTGATAAGTACTTCAAAATTCCGGGAGAGACTGATTATGTCTTTGAAAAAAAAAATGTTGACACTACTTCGTATATCTTTTAATTTATAAAAGGCATCAAAAAATTAAGTTTACCATTAAAAACAATAGAGTTTTTTCTTTGTCTATAAATTTTTTTATGAAAATTGGAAATGTATAAATAATGAAAATTTAAGGGAGAGACACAGAATGTTTTTTTTTTTAAATTAGTCTCATAGGAGTTACTTTACAACACCTCGTATATCTTTTATATGGTAAAAGATAAATAATTTTTTTTTAGAAGCATGTACCTTTATTAATATTTATAGAAAATATGAATAAATTTAAAAATTGATAAGTACTTCAAAATTACGAAAGAGTCTGAGAATGTTGTTTAAAAAATATATATATTGACTTTAACTCGTATATCTTTTCAACGATAAGAAATATGCAAAAATTAAGTTCAGCATTAGAAAGAGTAGAGTTTTTTCTTAATTTTTACAAAATTTTATGACAATTAAAATACTGTAAATAGTGAAAATTTAAGGGAGAGACAGAGAATGTCTTTTATTTTAAAATTAGCTTCGTAGGAGATTGTATATATCATATCGTATATCTTTTATATAGTAAAAGGTATCAAAAATTTGAGTTTCCTATTTAGAAAAAACTACTTTTATCAATAATAATGTAAAGTATGAATAAATTTAAAAATTCATAAGTAGTTCAAAATTCGGGGAGAAACTGATTGTCTTTTGAAAAAAAAAAAAGTTGACACTACCTCGTATATCTTTTGAACGATAAAAGGTACCTATCAAAAAATTAAGGTTCCATTTCTTGATCTATACAAAATTTTATGAAAATTAGAAATCTGTAAATATTGAAAATTTAAGGGAAAAATGCTATGCCATGTTACCTAGAATTGCATATAAAATATTTTTTACAGATAGCTTCTCGTCCAGGAGCTCACAAGCTACGTTGCCTATTCAGGGTAGCTTTCGTACCGACATCTGCTGCAGCGCTAGCTCAGAAAGATCTTCATGCTTTGGACTATTTATATACTCAGTGCTGTAATGACGTAATTCAAGAACGATTCGCTCCTGAACTTCAGTACGATACAGCTTTACGATTGGCAGCGCTTCATATCTATCAACATGCTTTAGCTCATAATGTTCAAGCGTCGAAACTTACAGTAAAATCTGTGGAGTAAGTATTTTTTTCTTCCACTGTGATACAATAGTTTCTAGTAAATACTTTTTTATCATTGAAATTTTCTTCTGGTGTATGTGAAAACGTATAACGCGAGATATTTCAATCAAAAGTTTGTGGCGATAGACGATTTCAGTATTTGTGTCAACTTCCTTTATTAAATCCTTCTAAAAAATGTTAATGTTTATTGAACTACATAGAAATACATTTAATAGTTTCATTTTTAAATTGAGGTGACGTTTATATAAAGATACAGACAATAATTGTTAAAACCTTTAATAAATTGTATCAGTTTTCCTTATCGTATTTTCATTTGATTTTATATTTTTAGATTCCTATTTTTAGTATAAATTTAAGCTTGAATGCTTTTGCTTGTCGGTTTTCTAGAAATTATATGTTTAGATTCTTATCGGATTCTACAACCTTCCGCTTATTCCCGTAACCCTAACCGAACCTTACGGACTTTTCTCAATATATCATTATATCTTTTAAAGTGCAAAGTTATTTTTGTGGTATTTCAACATTGTAAAATTTATTGGTTTTAGTTCTGTTCTTATAAACAACCATCCCATTTATTGTTTCGATTTGATCTTCTTAATTACTAAGTGCGATCAAAAATTAAATGCACATGCTTGCTACCAATTTTCTCTCGATTTCTTTCGCATGTGAAATGGTAGGGTGGAATTACCACGAATCGATCGCAGCGCTCACCGTGGCTAAAAAAGGAACTTATGGCGGACGATTTGTCACTTTTTCCTAAGGATTTTACATGGATTTTACTTATCTGTGCGTCTACGTAAAAAGTAAATAAAAATGCTCACGAAACCTGCTGTGTAGTCAACTACAACAACAATGGCAAAAATAGTGATCGCAAATTCTATAAATTTTCACAAGCAAGTTGGAAACAAGAACAACGAATGAAGTGGATAATCGCTGTCAAGAGGAAAAAGTAAATAAGCTAACTTAAAAAGCAACATTTTAAATATTTGCTATATTTAGTATGTTGTAGGAAGCATCAAGTTATATTTTTAAGTCTTTAACATGTTGACCCCAAAACTAATTCTTTACCTTTTTTGGTTGTACCCAGCTGGTACGTGACGCGTGACGCAAATTTTTATCGGTATGTTTTGTCCAACGAACACATAGAAGTTTTCACTAAAAAAAATTAGAATCCCCTGTCTCTCCAACTTACTATTGACTTTTTTATTCGCAACGAATGGTTCATCTAGAAACAAATGAGGATTAGTATATGGATATTTTCTAAGCGTATTACGTTGAGTAAAAGGCACATTGTTTATTTAAAGGATACCAAGTCAAGTGCTTTTTAGGTACAAATAATATTAAATATTTTAACGAATATCAAGTATATATTTGTTCTGCCGATTTTTGAAACTGTCTAGCGCTTAGGTATACGCGTAAGGGTTAATGAAACCACCTAAAAAGCTTATATGAGTGCTTTGTAAATCCTAATTTAAACCGAACTGGGGTAAAAGATAGCGTAATTAGGGCAAATGTGCATACTTATTTAGGCATACTTGGATAATTACAGTATACGTAAAATTAATTATCGTATCCAATTTTAATTCATTATACCTGTATTCATTTTATCAGAATTACTTTTATACTTATACCATATTACGTTTTAACTTTTTCAGAAGAGAATTTGGTTTGGAAAGGTTTATACCGGCATCTTTATTGGAAAATATTAAAAGAAAAGAAATAAAAAAGTTAATTGGACACTTTTTGAAACTTCATGCGAGTATGGCTGGCTTAGGTAAACAACTGACTGCTCTACAAGCAAAACTTCATTATTTAGACATTGTAAGTCAACTTCCAAGTTATGGAGCTAAATGTTTTTCTGCTGGACCAAAGGGTGATACTATGGAAAGGGTAATTCTAATAAGCCCAAAATTTGGAATTAGCCAAATAACCGGTACTCGAAAATCAGTGGTAAGTTTAACCAAAGAATACAGACCACATAGAAGCTCATAAGTCCAATATTAGTGTACCAAAAAAATTTTAGTACCTACCTTGACAACCAGAGAGCGATGGCAGTACGATGTTGTCAGCGACTGCTAAATCTGTCGGCAACCACATAATACTAACATTGTACTGCCCTCGCTCTCTGGTGGTCAGGGTAGGTACTAAAATTTCATAAGATAAATTTATTTACTAGCATACGTTAGTTTCAGCCTATTCCAATTGCTAATCTCGAAGAAGTGCGTCGATTGGAGGTTCGAAATGAAGATGAAGTTACAAAGACTGTTTTAATTCACCTTCAGAATGAAAAGATAGTTCCTATATCTTTAGAAGAACGAGATGCCTGCGAATTAGCTCTAGTACTTAGAGGATATTATAGACTAGCTACTGATCAAACTCTTCCCATTGATCAAGAGGAACTACCTCAAATAGAAGACTTGGCTCCACCATACCTCTCCCAACACAAAATTGTTCCAGAAAAATGGAGTTATATAGACCAGAGTTCTTTAAAAACTTCTTGTTTCGCTGTGATGCCTGTATATAAGAATATGAATAAGAAAACGAATGGATTATATAATACCGTCGGTAGGCAATCGAAACAACCGCTAATGATGGGATACAGTTTTGATAGCAATATGAATAGATCTATTGCTGACAGAAATAGATTTTTTAGTGTGGATAATGGAAAACCGAACAGCGTTGATCCAGATATTTATGAAAATGGTATTATTGAGGCTAGAAACGATGAGGTATGTATTTTAAACTTAAATTAAAATTAAACATATTAATAATTTTGAGTTGATTATTTTTTCATATAAGCCACCAACTGAATTTGTTTAAAGGTCCGTATACTTTAATCTTTATATAGAATCTTTTTTTAGGCATTTTTTTCTAACGTTTTCGTGTATTTCCCCATTAGCTAATGATCATATTTATCCATTCCATAATACTTTTTGAACAGGATTTCTAATTTTTAAGGTTGCTATATGACCAGATTTTGACACAAATGTTGCTACCATTTTCTTTGGTACACTTCAAGAACGAATCACTTTTGTTGGTTTTTTCCCATCGTGAAACACCCATACAGAGGTTCGTAGGAGTAAATTCAAAATTCATCACCACTATCGATACTATAAACGTTTTTAAAGCTTCCTTTGTTGAACCGTTCCAATTGGGGCGAACCGCGTTTTGCTTTTCTGTAAGCAAATGAGAAAACCATCGAGAAACCAACTTCATAACACCCATTTTTTCATGTAGGATCGATTGGATCGAGGTCTCTGAAATGCCCAAAGATGTGGTCATCCTTAATTAGCTGACTAATTGCATTAATATTTTGCTGTGTGACTGCTGTTTTGGGTGGACCTAGAATCGATTCGTCGCTGAGACTGGAGCAACCACGTTGATTTTCGCAATACCAACAGAAAATAGTTGACTGGTGTGGTTCTTCATATCCAAACATAGAAACCATTTCAGCGAGACATTGCTTACTCTTCGAAAATGAAACAACAAAAGATTGACGTTAGATTTGTGTCTGAAGGTTCTTTTGGTGGCGCCTTCTAAGCGGCTTTATGCAAAACAAAGACATACCCCTTCTCCGGGTCATAGCAATAATATAAAACGAAAACATGGTTTATTTATAAACAGGCAAATTCCATTTTCAGCTCAATCACTTCTTACTGAAGAAATTTTAACAGACTTCTAAAGTTAGCTTCTCTCTTAGATTAAAAAAAAGGTTATTGTTTTCCTCTACCCAAGTGCTACCTGTCTCAATCTGAAATTAGATGGTTCCAGGAAGAACATTCCAAATAAAATAAAGTCAACAAACAAAAAAACGTTAATTTAAAGAACTACCCTAGAAAATATTTAACTTAACAAAATTTTAACTAAACAATAAATCATATATACCTACTTTCTTTACAGATTTTACGTAGAGTCAAAGAAATGCAGCAACTAGTACAATACTCAGAGCAATATCTAACAGAGCAAGAAAATTTAGAAAGACTGAACTCGTTAGCGGAATGGCAAGAAACAAGTGTTGATGTAGAAAGTGATAATGATGAACCAGGACAGTTAAAACATAGTGATTCCTTACTTCTTCTCAATAAAGGACAGAGTGGAATGGAAAGACGTCATTCTTTCAGTAACGCAGCTATCGAATTACTGCGACAAGAAACCACCTGTTCTGAAAGTGATAATGATTCAATTTATACACCTAGCAATTCTCCAAAACACAAACTGTTACCAAATCATTTAGATAGTAAACTTAACAGGTAGCATAAACTTTTTAATTAAACTATTATTATGTTTTTTATTTAACATTTAAACGAGAACAAACTTGTGCATGTAGTTACTATTATTTTAGGGTAAGCTTTGGATTACGTAGTCCAGATGGTCATTCAGACAAAGAACAAGATCTCCAAGCCTATCTTCAATATCTTCGCGACACAAAAAAAAATGAAGACAGTATTTCTGGTGGAGATACAGAATCTTTGAATGATATATTTGTGTTTGATCCTGATATTATTGATTTAACGTTATTACCCCCACCAAGTACACCTGATGAATTGGATTGTGCCTTACCAACACCAATCAATGTTCCGCCCCGATCGTTTGCGGATTCAATTGACAAATTAAACAAATTAGGTGAGTTATATTCAAAGCGATTGTCTTAAAATTTCTGTTTTTTAATACATAATTTTAGGTATTTTAGACGAACACGAAGACCTTGAAGACTTTTTAGCAAAAGTAGCAGTCCCTCCTCCGATTCAAAAAGTAACTCCATCCGTTGAACTAACTCCCGAAGAAATAATGTCCTTTATAATTCCACCACCCCCAGTGCAGAGTACTGAAAATGTGACAATAAGTAAAGAGCAACCAACTCTCAAAAGCCAATCTAGTGATACGGTTGACGGTATTAGTACTGCAAATAAATCAAAAGTTATAGAATACGCAACATTTGATAGAAAGGGGCCTTTTTCATGCTGTGCAAAAAATAAGACTGATAAAAACTTAAAGGTAAACGAGAACATCCAACCATTACCAAGAAGAAGTTCAGACGAGAAACCTCCTGAGAGACCACCAAAACCAGAAACACCTGAAAGGCAACGATCTTATTCTTTAACATCTTCTACAGATACTTCACCACCAAAATTACCTCCAAGAGGTGAAAATAATCATCATATACCTCCTCACATTCTTTTACCTCCTAAAAAACCCCCATTACCTCCAGTACCGTCTTTGGAAGTAATGCGACAAAAGAAAAGTGTACAGCAGATGAAAACTGCATATGAAACAAGAACAGCTAGTATTGGATCACCACTTTTTCAGCGCAGCAGAAATGTCTCTAATGATCTTGAAGTTAGTGTAAATGATGCTGCAGGTGGCGTACTTTGTTTAAAACATACAACAGCTGTTAGTACACCTACATCACCTCACTTGGGTTAGTCTTTTAAAATATATTAACACCAGATAGCTGTGTTTGGTTGTTTTAGTTCGTTGCAACTTACAACAAGCTCTAGAAGAACGAATAGTTGTCAATGTAGAATTAATGTACTAATTTGATGTCAGACATTTTTTTCTGGAAAAATACCTTTACTCTCTATATAAAGTACAAGTAGACAGTTTAAAATGAATATATCGGAAATGAAAACACTGGAACTGTGATTCGCGTACTCTTTTCGTTAAAATCCTACATGGGTGACGAATACTGGTCTATCTCAGCTTTATTTAAGAAAATAAGAATGGGGATATTTAGAAATCAGTGCCAGATTATAATAATTTTTGTGTCATACCTACTTATTACATGTTCTTTGATAAACATTTATAGCATACTCAACGCAATCTACATAGTTTCGGCATCTGATGTTGGCTTCAATTTTATTTTAAACAAAATAATACATCTAAGTAGATTAAAAACTCAGCTCTGGTTTTAATATATAATAAATATTTTTAGATGATGGTTCTTTAATGACAGTAATAATTTTTAGGACGAGGTGCTCATTTAAGATTAGTTCCTGTGCCATTAGATTCTCCTGATTCGCATGAAAACATCATCTCTCGATCACCGACTCATAAAAATTTTAACTCAGAACTTTCAGATCGATTACAGTTAAACTACAAGTCCTCTGAACCCAATGATAGTTGCCAAAAACGGAACGGTTGTACTTCCTCCAGAGAAAATTTGTTGCAAAAAACTGATATAGCCATGGCTAATCTTTTGGTTCGATTAGACCAAGTAGCAGCACAATGTAACGCTGCACAAATACACGGAGGGGGAAAGTTAATTAGTGAAGAAAAATTTCAGGTAAATAAATGTTTTTTTAGTCTATAAAATATGTAATGATGAAAGATATGAAATCTCTTTAAAACATATTAAAAATACTGTTTTCTACGTTCCATTGTCCTTTACTAAGAGTCTATAATACCTATTTTAAAGTTATGAATAGGGTAGTTCTATTTTTTTCTTGTAGAAGTCGTCTGATAGCCAGCGGTCGTTTTGCAACCTAATTAGGCTTGTTGTACTTGTTTCTATAGGTTTATGGTATCTTTTATAGTGTTTTGCAATGGCACAGTATGTGTTTGACTATTTCAGTTTCTGTGTCATATAATCTGCATCAATCTGTCCTTGGATTGCAAATGACTAAAGGTGTTTGATCCACAGAAATCCTGTAATGACTCTGAACTGATTTCTGCTTGTTCTACACTAAGCTTTAGCTTTTCTAGAACACATCTGTTCAATATATGAGGTCTGTCCCAAAAGTATCCGACATGCCCCTATTCTTCGCCATCCTTCGAAGTAGCCCTCATTTGATTGAACAACACGCTCATATCGATGCCTCCACTTCTCAAAGCAGTCTTGAAAGTCAATTATCGGAATCGTCTTTAGTGCATTTCTTGCATTGGTTTCAACAGTCTGCTTGTCATCGCAGCGGTGTCCTTTAAGCAGCATTTTCAATCGAGAAAACAGCCAAAAGTCCTGATCGATTTCTTATCGAAGGCTTCTTTGCTGTTCTGAGAGCAGTTTTGGGATGAATTTAGCACACACACGAGTCATGCTTAAATTCTCGGTTAAAATTCAGTAAACTATAATTTTTGCTATTGCAAGATCATCTTCTAGTTCCCTAACAATCAAACGACGATCTTGTTTAATTGCCGCTGGCATACGCTCAATATTATCCGAAGTTTTTCCCGTCGAAGGTCGACCAGAACGAGAATTATTGTCAACAGACGTGCGGCCATTTTTAAACCGTTTATACCACTCTTTGAGTTTTGCTCATACAATCGTCTCCAAAGACCTTTTGCAACATTTGAATAATGTCTGTTTTAGTTTTTTCAAGTTTAAAGCAAAACTTGATGCAAATACGTTGCTCAACTTTTTCGTCATTTTTAGCTACTTAAAAATCCGACGAACTATCTGTCCGGTAGGGGTCGGTAGAACACTGGTGCGAAGATATAAATGCAAGTCGGATACTTTTGGGACAGACCTCGTACATTTTGCCATATACTTGATCAGATATATGTTCCCATGTTCCCAGTGATGATTGTGTTGTCTACGTATTCAGACTTTCATCCGGTTCCAGACCGTACTTTTTTTACTTTTAGAACCGTAGAGTTGTTGCTTTGATATCCTGTTCGTTGCCTTGTATTCTTCTATGTCCTGGCACACAAACTTGTTTAAGATTATCATATTCTGGCAGAACGTCGAGTTCCTTTCGGAACTCTCATGCTACTGTGAATACCACCATCCGGTTCTTTAAAGCACCAATACTCTCCTCTCTATATATGTAAATATTGACCCGCTTAGATTTGTTAACCCTCAAAATGTTTTCGTTTGCCTTAGTTTCTTAAAAAGTTGCATTAATGAAGATTAGTATTTTAAAACTTGGTGATAAACTCTAATTCTAGACAATGTTTAAATAAATAATTTATAAACAACCAAATGGTGGTGTTGTAACCTAAGATTAAATGAATTTGTAGGCAGCCAAAGAAGAATTAACATGCCAATCTCTACAACTAGTTACTTCGAGCAAAATGTTAGTAATTGCTATGTCAGATCCAAGTCTTCCCGATCTTCCAGAGAATCTTGCAATATGTTTAACTATTCTCAGGCGATTAACAGAACTCTCTCAAGACTTAACCAATCATACCACAGCTCCACTACAAACAAGAAATCTTATACTTAAAGTCCACGATGTCACAGCAGCTTTCCGAACACTCCTAACATCCAATATCGATAGGAGTTCACAGAAGGCCATAGAAGATCATTTAGCAGCGCAAGCTGAATCACTTGCTAACGTGTTAGCAACACTATTACGGAGTTTAAGGGTATTTTCTCCTTGAATTCTGTAACTAGTATCTGGTCGATAATTTACAAATTTTCGTCGGGTATTTATGTTTAGTTTGTTTACCAAATAATTTTTAAAAAAGAAAACAGGTTGTCTATATAATATCTATTGATTGTACAAGATAACTTGTGTGGATTTAATAATTATAGTTGCGGTGATGGGATCATATAAAGAAAGTAAAAAATTATATGGACTAATTTATATTGTTAAACTAGTTTGTAGGTAAGTTTTGAGTGGTGTTCTCCAAGGGTGAAATATGTATTGATAGACGTGACTGATTGTTATTTACTTTAATAATATTGGTTAATCTGTTAATATATGAAAATAAGATTTAATTCAAATAATAGAACTATTTACATTTGTGTAGAAATTAAATTAAGTATATTTACAATCCTATAATAATTTTAAAATGTTTTTCATATCCTGTTTTTAAAATTTAACGTATACACCCTTGGAAATTAAATTAGTATCCTTTTATTTAATTCTTATATATTAAAATTCTTTAACCAAGTTGTAATTGGAAATTATATTGTGTTTATTTGTACAAATACTGTTAAAATATCACCTGTTATGGGCTTCGTTTATTTGAAACATATTTGTCGGTTATATACTTTCTTGAAAATACAAAAATTAAAATCTAAAAATTTTTACATTGATGAATAGGCAATTAAATGCTCTTTCAGACAAGGTATCACATGACCCCTCATGCCATTTAAATAAATGGGGTGCTGTCACCCCTTGTAAAGGGGTTTAAAGTGGGGGTGGTTTTTTAGCGCCATAAAGAGACATTTTAAATTTAAAAATTGACGTGTTTCAGGATTTTTCTTTTACACGCTTATTCACGGAGAAAATGAACTTATCCGTTACTTCTGGACCTCAGTGTATATGACACACTATTATTTATTGTAAATGTTTTATGTAACATATTAAATTAATGTAAAAAAAAACGTTATCAAAATAGAAACGAATCAAACTTTTTAATAAACGAAGCCTGTAAAAAACTTAATTGTAAAAAATCGTATTTAATAATGTACCTTTTAACGGTTTCTAGTCATATTTTTATATGTTTTATTCTATTTTAATTCTTAGGCTTACTATTTCTTAATAACAAATCTAAAATAAAAGATCAAGGCTATTTCGTAAAGGACCAGTTGAGCGAACAAACAATTATTCCAACTTTCCGTATCTTTTAATTTAAGTATAGTCATAACCAGAAGATTGTATAGTTCTTCAAGAAACTTAATAACATTGCAGTCGTATTTGTAACGTTCGGCAAAGTTTATACAAAGTCTGTCGCAAAGTAAACTGACAAAAAATAACAAAAAGTTTTTTTTCGGCCAATGAAATTTATTTTATTTAAAATAGTCTCATTCAGAGTTAATTTGCAAGGCCCAAAATTTTTCTGATAAGGATTTCAGCTCATTGATCGGGATGTTCATCAAAATGGTCGTCTACGCCTCTTAATGGGCAAATGTAGTCTACTGAACAGAAAAAAGTCAGACGGTGCCATATCCGGAGAATATGGGAGGTGGTTGATGGTTAAAATGCCACTTTTTGTCAAAAAATCGGACATAAATATCGATCGATGTGGTGGTGCATTATCAGGCAATAAGCGCCAGCTTCCTTCTTCGCGATATTCTGGCCAAAGAATGTTTGGCTTGTTGAAATGAATTTTTTGTGAATAATTTCCTTCGAATCGTAGAAACAAATCAACATTGTCTTCACTTTTGACTTTTCCAAAGGCTTTTTTTCGGATTTGGTCCATTTGGGTCCTTCCATGCGGAACTTTGACGCTTGGTTTCGGGATCGTATTGAAAACACCACGTTTCGCCACCAGTCACAATGTTGTACAGAAAGTTTTTATCTTTCTTGGCCCATTTCATGATGTCTCTCGAATGTTGAATTCGAAGCATTTTTTGGTCAACCGTGAGGTTGTGCCCAAATTCGATAGATCGAAATTTAATTCCATTTGTATGTATCTCTGTGAAGACTTTGACTCATTTTTAATAGAGAGACGCACTTTTTCGACAGTTTCTGGCGTAATCACAAATTTCTGGTCAACATGTTCGTCGTCTTCACTCTCTTTGAATCGTGTGAACAAATATATGATATTTGGTAAAAATCGTGTTTACTTTGCGACAGACCTAATTATTATTTTAAATCGTTCAATTCGTTAAGAATAGTTCTTGAACATTTTATCGTTTAGATACTTTAAATGTTTTATGCAAATAACCATGACCAAATATTATAATGTATTAACCATATTGGCGAACAATCTAAAGTAAGTATTCGTTACATAAGTCTGAAAGTAAAGGTTTAAGTGTTTGAAAGAATATACTCTTTATGTGATATTGTACCCTTTAACTCTTATTGTTACCAGTGTCATAAGGATATTACAAAATAATTGGGGTTACATTAAATGTATTCAATTTACTGTTTTTGTAAATATGAAGATTTAGAGCGTTCCATAGAAAATAATCTCTGACAGTGGTTAAATTAAAAATTTTATAGTAAGAAAACATGTTTGTTAGATACAGTTACTAATTTTTTTTTTAATATATGGACCAAAAATGTATTTCCTTTATGAGCCTTTGGATTTGTGATTAGTAGCTAAATGAGGCGTGCATGAACTGCACAGTGTAAATCATAACGAAAGAGATGCTTCAGGAACCTCCAAAATATTTCATGAATTGCACAGTGTAGCTTTCAAATATATAATGTTCTTAACCGTCTCACACCAGATGTAGGGAATACCCAGCGTTTGGTAAGCATTTACGACCACCCCTTTGTCTAATTATCTGAAGGGGGATGGGAAACTTATTGCACCTCTTGAAAGAGTAATTTGTTAACTCAAATATAGTGTTGTTCATATTTTTTCTTCTTAAAAACTTGTAAAATAAATCATCGTTTCGTTAAAATTTGTAATTTTCAATAATTTAAGGCACTGACCAGACAAAATCTTCGAACAGTTGTGGGAATCTTAACAAGTCTGCCAATTGCGACATCTCTTTAGTATGAAATTAGCAGAATCCCCCCTATGCAGAGGTTGCGAACAAGAAGAGGAAACAGTAGAGTATATACTGTATGACTGTTCTACTTTTTCTTAAATCAGAAGATCCACGTAGGGTGAGAACTGGCTTACACCAGCCGATGTCAGGGAAATCCCCCCCGGGAGTCTCATCACCTCATTAGCCTCAGGAGTGGATTTCCCTACACACGAGAGGATGCACTTGCTCGCCCCTCTCGAATTTTTCAGATCCAGAGAGTGATTTTCAATATGGAAGCCGAGTTTCATTTAAGTAAACGTGGAAATGAAGTTCTTATGTTAGAAGAAGCAAAATTTTGGTTTAGTGGACTGTTAATGTTTTGGTACTATGAGAAGTTGTAAAGCCAAATTTTGTTTCAATCTTAGATATGATATTAATTCAGTTAATCCGCCTTTGTAGTTCGAGTTGAAGACAAAATTCTTAATCCTTTATCGACTGTTCAGTTCGACTAAACCTTATTAAAAACTCAGGTAGCTACTGTGCAATTCAAGGCCACTGTACCAGCTTTTTTGAACTTTTTTAGTACTGTAAGTTATTTTTGTTATTATTTGTCCAGTTATTTCATATTTTTGTCTCTAGCTTTTATAATGTCATCTGCTTATTTACCTTCACTCTTCTATTGATGGCCCACCTCATACATCTCTATGTGTTCCTCTTATGTGCTTCTCTCTCAATATTTTTTAAACACTCTTTCCTCCTTACTTCACCAGTTTTGGTAAAAGACATTATCTTTATATATACAGTTTTAATTTTGTCGTTTTCTGTAATCTGTTTTCTGCAATGTTTGCCGTTTGGTATTTTTGTTTTTGTGGATATCAATGCAAAGAGATTAAGACATTATAGTAGTATTTAACAACTTAAATGAAATATTAAACACATAGTTATGAATCTATCTGATTATACTATAAAAATTTATAGCTTAGGAACGTACTTATATTAAAATAAGAAAGTACCATAATTGCGAATAAACGTCTAAGTTTAGTGGAACTCTTTCGAACGCCACAAGTCTCGTTTCGATCGGTCAAGAAGTTCAAAAGTTATGGCAGGGTTACATGTATACATGATTTATTTATAGGCGTCCATCGTGTCCAACGTTGACTCTCCATTTGAGTCCAGCCTTGTTTTGGAGAATGCGCCCACAAGCTGGATATTGCTGGTCAGAAATTCAGATAGTGGACTGATTGGTTTGATCTGGTGTGTTGTTGGCAGACTTGCTGTATTGTGTCCGGTGTTGTGACTGAGTCTGCACACTTGGAGTTGCTACTGCGATTGTGTTCTTCACCGTTACTGTCTGAGTATATGACTACGGTTTTACCCGTTATCCCTGACTTATAATCTCCGTTGTACAATGTTGTATGGCCATTACTTTAGCCTGAAACACTGTAGCACACGAATTTAGACTTAATTAGATTGTATCCTGTGTCTTCTACTATATGTACACGACCCTGTGCCTTTCTCAGTCTTTGAGCCATCGGTATACGAGATTGATTCCTCTTGAATTGGGGGGTTATTGTTCCATGAATCCCTGTCCTGAGGCAAACTCCGCCTTACCCTCCTATAGCTTTTTTTTGCTCTTTTTCCCTCAATAAGGTTATGTGAATCTGGCCTTGTAGCAGCCTGTGTAGCTATACTCTTATTAGTCTAGGTTCCAAAGCGGTTTCTTGGCCAATTTGTATCCGATGAGTTTCAGGGTGGATATTCAAGTATTTTCGCATGCTGAATCCAAAAACATGCTTACCTGTTGGAGTGACGAAGTACAATTTAATTGTTTATAAAAATTTCCTGGTACTTCCTACAGCTAAGCATGTATGAAAGTCGAATTCATCAGCCAAAATCACTAGGGTGTCAACTCTTTAAATGGACTCCGAAACTCCCTTGGCTCCTACAAAATGTATTCTATTTAAGAAAATTTTTGCTCTAAATAATGAAGTTGTTTGTATTTAATAATACATTTCGGATAAGATTTCACGTATGGCGCAATGAGTAAATGTTTTGTAAGTTACATTCTTAAGCTGTAAATTTGTTGTCAGAGTATATCAAAAGACTTGTTCGGAACGCTCAGTAGCATTTATATAACAAGTAAAAGCAAACTATTCACATCTGTCCATTTAGAGTTTTTTAAAAGTATTATATTTAAATAGCTAGTCAAGCAGTACAATAACTTTTGAGTTACCTTTATTGTACCAGTTTTCATGATTTACCAAAATACCGTAATTAACAGTAATTTGTGTACGGGATAGAGTTAAAAATGTGTAAATTAGAATGAGAGTGAGATGCGACACCAAAAGGTAATACTTCTAAAGTAGGGAATATATTATTTTGTTGATGTTGAATAACATTATGTTTAAGTATGAGCTGCGGTATTAGTTAGTGTACCTGTCTGGAAAAAATTGTAATAAATACCCTCTTCAAACTTCTTCTTCTTTTTCATAAGATCAGTCTGACGCCTTTTTCAAGGATTTTTCGTTTTTGGGGCTTTTTTCCGCTAAATTTTCAGACATGTAGAAGATGTATAGACACTGTTTTATAAGCCAAAGTTTAGTGCTGTTAATTATTGGCAAGTTGTGATGGTCTTTTCCTGTTTGGTGCGTTCCCCTTTTGTGCGTAGACAAAATCTTACCGGAAATGTTACCCTTTCGGTAGTTCAGAAAATATTTCTTTTTCTTGATTCCCAGTTGGTGCGTTAAACTTTTATCTCTTTATTTTACTCATCATTTGAATGTAGAAAGATTACGCCAAAAAAAGATACCTCAGATATATCAGCTGCTCACCAGCTCCCTTAAAATGACCTAGATATGACGTCAAACAATTTTTTTTTCTCATTTCATTAACGACATGTTTCGGAAAATTAAACGGAAAAAGGCCCAAAAACAAAAAAAGTTGTAGAAGAAAACGGTGTGAGTCTAATGAAGGCATACAAGAAGTTTTGGAGAAAGTATCTATCACAATTTTCTTCCGACAGGCACTCTAATTATATGCTATTAATTTATTAGTAAATGATATAATTATTTTTTGAGAAACTGAAAAAATCTATTTATTATCTCTTAGTAGAAACCAAAAAATATTAGTAAAATGATAATTATAAGTAGAAATAGTAGAAAATTTTATGGATTATAAAACGGACCAATTTTTTTTCAGTTTTTCAATAGGTTTAAGTTTTAATTGTACATATCTGTTTTGTTTAAATGTTGTTTAATTGAAAGTTACTTGTAATCACTATTATTGTTAATTTAATAGAGGAAGTTTGTTAATATTATTTAAATAAGCTGTGTTTAGAATATTTTTTAATTATTTTTAATTAAAATTATTGATCAAATTTTAACAATTTTACGGAAAGTTAATGAAGTTTACCTATTTAAAATTCAAAAGACATTTTCAAGAGATATTTTAAGTAATAACAAATAGTAAGTGCTGGCGCCAGACCGAATTATTCACCAATTTTATTTAGATGGACGCATCCAAGATTTTTTATGAATTTTGAACTCTTGATCACAATTTTTTAAGTTGAAGTTTGCCAGAGGCTAGTAAATTTTTTATTAACAAATAAATTCCAAGTTTTTACAAAATATTTTTGTTATCACAAACCTATAGTATTTGTCAAAGATACCATAGGAACCTTCACTTTCATCGAATTTCCAGACGCCTTTTTTCTTCCTCTTTTTTGTTTTTATTTTTTTAATTTTATATTATGTTCAGTTATTTTTTGTTCTTCAGATTTTGCAGTTTTTTTTTTAATTTTTCACATACCGTAAAACGGGTTTACTTTGCACCATTTTTTGTCCTTTAGATATATATTATTCTGTAAAACCTGCTTAAAAGTAATTTAAAATATTACTGAATGTTGGAGGCTCTTCTACAGGTAATAAACGATAACTCACTAAAATTTGATATTGGTTTTTCAAATTATTTATTTTCTGGAATCGTTTTATTTTTGGTGCAAAGTATACCCCATTATGGGAATACTTTGCCCCGGTTATATTTTAAGTTTGTTTCACCCGTTAAATTGCTGCCAGTGCAAAGTTAGACCTCATACATGCAAACTTTGCACTACCACGATTGTGTATAATAGACTTTTTTCAATTTTCCATGACATTTGGTTACAAAAATACATATTTTTTATATTTCAATTCTTTAATTGGTTTTTATTGGTTCCACAGAAATTATAAAAATAAAATATCATTCCCACCATAATTTATCAACTTCAGCAACAGCATACAAACCACGCTTTGACACTTGTTTCGGGGGATTTATTGATCCAATAACTTGATTCCATGAGTACCATATTTTGTCCCGTTTTTCAGGCCACTTCCAAAATTTTAACGATTTTGTCATCGCGCTAACTAAGGCCGCATCTGACTTTATAGATGTTATAATTCCTGGATATATTTGACCATCATACAAAATTATTACGTGCTCACCAACAACCCTCTTAATATCTGCTAAGCCAGAATTTTTACCTTTTTTAACAGTAGTGACTCCTAAGGTACCAGACTCCAACTTTTTATTAAACTCGATTTCCTCTTCCATTTCCTGTACTTCATCGATTTCATTATCAGTATCATCTGAGCCTGAAAAGTGGGCATTATCCACTCTCTCCGTATCTGAAGAATCTTCTGCAGTTTCTAGTTCAGGAACGTTGTTTTTGTGACTTGATGAACAAGAGGCCTCTTGTTGGTCAGGGAAGTTAATTTCGGAGTGAGCGATGCTTTTTCCTGGCAGCACAACTAACTTCTTTTTCTTTGTACGTGTTTTGAACTGGGTAGTTTCCTGTCTTTTGTTCTCCAAATATTCTACAAATGTGTTGTCGACCTCAGAAGCTTGGGAAGTATTATTACCAGAACTGGACTATGTTGAATGTAGACGCTCAATCAATGGAGTTACGTCGCAAGGCACGATACTGCATTTTCTAAATCCTGATATTAAATTGTTTGCTGCATTTTCTTCTATTTTTTCCAGCAACGATCTCAACAAGGCTGGAAAATGCTGTTTCTCAAGAACGTTGGATCTGCTGCCTATGTGAGTTTCTTTATAGCGCAACAAGATTTCCCTCCATGCCCTCTTTATAGGCGCAAAGAATGCAACGTCCAAAGGCTGAGTAACGTGTGTGCTATTTGGAGGCAAGCACACAAAATGAATATCGTTTACTCTGCATAAGTCCAAAACTTCTATATTAATGTGGGAGGATAGGTTATCTCCTATGACGACCTTCTTTCCAGGGATTTTCTTAAGTTTTGGTAACAGAAGTGACATAAACCGGTCAACAAAAGTATGAGACTCAACCCATCCAGATTGAGTGTTCCCATAGCGGGCACCTGGTGGTCCATTTTCAGTCCACGTATCCCACAGGTGCTTAGATTTATACACAACATATGGTGGTAGTAGATCACCAGCTGCATTTCCTGCAATTATGAGTGAAATGCTACTCTTGGATGAATTACATATTCGTTCTGGGTATTTAAGACCACGCTTAGTTAGAACTTTTTTTTGTCCAGGATCATCGGTCAGGTTGGTCTCATCGTAATTAAAAATAGCATTTGGCTCTACATCCACAAGTGTTTGTCTTAAATTTTCTATATATTCGGTCATTTGGTTTACATTGATTGCCGCCCTACTTCTTTTTATATTCGATGCTATTCTGGCCGTAAGATCTTTATGACGTTTTAGAAACGATATTACCCAATCACGACCGGGAATGTTGTGCTTAAAACGGGCTACTTTCCTCCCTTGACGATTAAGGTAAGTCTTGATTACTTGACGCAATTCAAGCTCGGTAACAGGAAATCCAAACTCGCTGAGGCTGTGAATGCACGCTACAAAACGTCTTTCTTCTTCTTTGCTAAAAACTTGTGGATATCCTGGATTATTCTGATGAACTCCTTTTAATTTATAAAAAATTGTCCGCCTAGGTATTTTGTAGGTCTCAGAAGCTATTCTCAAACTCATTCCAACTCTTACTGCTGCAAGACATTCTTCCAATGCTTCCGGGGTGTAATCGGCATATTTCCGGGAACCTACTTTTCTTTTATATACTCGTGGCATTTTCTGAAAGAACATAAAATTAGAAAGGGTATCCTTTGCACCTAATTCTGTCGATAATATGGGGATACTTTGCACCAAACAACTAGTGCAAAGAATCCCCATTTTCTGCAGAAATGTGCACCTGTACGAATTAAAAAATATTCAACTCTTTAATATATTTTTCAGCAATATGTCAATATTTATCCTTACTAATAAATATTAATATGTGTTATTGAACATATACTCACCAGTATTCACTTATCTTGAAATTCTAGAAAAGTGGATTTCGCACAGTTCAACAATCGCCAATAATTTAAGGTTAGGATTTAATAGTCTGCTAGTCCATACTGAAAGCTAGGAGAGGGGCTACGACGCACTAATATGATTCATTACAGTGTACTCTGTGGTCAGATAAATTTTAAGTGTCTATTAAGTCAACTAGATGTCAGTGTAAAATAAAAATATACTTTTACAGCAGTGGTGCAAAGTTACCCATCAGAGTGCAAAGTAACCTCGTTTTACGGTATTTGTCGTCTTTTCTTATTTTCTGTATTTTCATTGTATTTTTCGATTTTGTCAAATTTTCTTGTTTCTAACTGCGCTATCTGGAAATGGAAACACAACGTCACCTATCGGGTAATCACGCAACCTAATGTCAAACGGTGTTAGAGAGTTGTATCGATAAATTACACCGCCGTTTTCTACCAATTCATACGAGGGTGGATTGATATAAAACTAGCCTTTGATAGAAAAGTTTTTTGGGATTAAATCGATTTATTAGAGCCCCCTTTTATCTCTTCAAAATAGGCCGAAGTTTCAGCGACGACTTTATCGTTTGTTGCGAAACGGCGTCCTCCGAGCCATTTTTTTTTGGAAACAGGAAAATGTCGCTGGCAGCAAGATCTAGGTGTTAAACCAATTCATAGCCCAATTTGTGTAATTTTGCCATGGCGACGGCCGATCAGTAAGCCGGTTCGTTGTCTTGATAAAAAAGGCGTTTTCGACACAATTCGGCATCGAATCGATTCAATAATGCTGCGTAGTACTCGCCATTGATTGTTTTTCCTTTTTTCAAGTAGTTAATGTGGATTATGTTTTTCGCATCCCAGAAAACAGTTGCCATCACTTTGCCGACCGAATGTGCACTTTTTGTCTTCTTCGGCGTTTGCGCCACTGTTTCGGTTGTTCTTTGGTTTCCGGTGTGTAATAATGGACCCAGGTTTCATCAACGGTAATAAATCGGCAAAAAAATTCTTCGGATCGCGCCGTATCATCGCCAAAAGCGTCTCCGAAGTGGTCACACGTTTTTGCATTTGGTCGATTGTCAGCAAACGTGGCACCCAACGCACGGATAGCTTTTTCATGTCCAAATGATGCTGAATAATATTGTGTACGCGTTCGTAGGAAATGTTTAGGGCCTCTACTAACTCGCGTAGCTTGATTCGACGATCTACCATAATCGCATGTCATGGACTTTATTGATTCATTTGGCCTCCCGTGATCCTTATCATCAAAAATACTCGTACGACCACGAACAAATTCAGCTTTCCAAAATTTTACTGTTGTTAACGAAGGTGCACCCTCACCATGTACTTCTTTCAGGTCGGTTTTGATTTTCTCCTTTTTATGGAGGAAATTAATCACCGATACTCGATTTTTTTCATTTTTCCGAAAACACAAAGGGTGTTTGCTTCTGACGGCTGTTAAAACCAAACTAATAGTTTTTTGTCTTAAAATTTTTACAAACGTCATGTCATGAATGGCATGTATTAAAACATGAAAACCGAGAGCAATTCGGTATCAAGTAACGCCATCTATTAAAGGCTAGTTTTATTGGGAATAATAAAAATAATAAAAAACGTTAGTTTTTTATATAAAACTTTCACTTTAAATGTATTTTAAAAAATGACATATGTTTCGCATTTAAGCATCGTCAGATTGACATATAAAGTTATATTTTGTTTATAGCTAACTATCTGATGTTGAATAGGTAATATTAAGGCTAGATTAAGTATGGAAGTAATAAGATATAACAATATTAAAGCCTAGATGTTATTAGCCCTAAGGGATTATCCTGGATGTATCTCCCTCTAAGATCAGTATAACTGTGCAATGATATAGAAAAACCAGGAAAAAACTATATCTGCTGATCTTTATAATAACTTAATATATTTGTATTACAATTACCTATATCTTATTTATGTATAAAATGAAGACTCAATCAAAGTAAACAGTTTAATAGTGGAGAATTTCTAAGATTTATTTGTTCATTAACAACTTTAAATTGTGGATCTGCTAGATGTCTTTTTATTTCAAGTTCTTCAAGAAAATCTAAATTTTGTTTTTTATTACAAATGTGTAGAATTTGGATGTCATTGTTGTGTAAGAGTGAGGTTGGATGTTCAAGTAGGTGTTTTGCATAATTTGACTTATCTGGTTGTTTTAATCTATATGCTCTTAAGTGTTCATTAAATCTTATTTCAAATATTAAAAAAGTTAATAATTTACTAAATTATTCAATATACGGAAAACCAACACAAACAGATGTAACCATACCATATAATTCAAATCATCCTATAACACATAAATTAGCAGCTTATAATTCTATGATACATAGAGCATTTTCAATTCCAATGGACAAAATTAACTTTGATAAAGAAATTAATATAATAAAACAAATAGCTACATCTAATGGCTATCCAATTTATTTAATAAATAAATTAATTAATAAAAAAGAACAAAAAATATCACTACAACTAATATTTCCTAAACAAACTAAAGAAATTAAAAGTTATAAAAATATTACATACTGTGGAAGTATTTCAAATACAATTTCAAAAATAATATCTTCGGCAACATCAACATTAATGTCATTTAAAACACTAAATAATGTTGGTACAAAATTATTAAATGTAAAAACAAAATTACCCAATTTAAAAAAAAATAAAAAATCTGGTGTTTACAAAATTAATTGTCCAAAATGTAATGCGATATATATAGGTCAAACACAAAGAAAATTTGAAATAAGATTTAATGAACACTTAAGAGCATATAGATTAAAACAACCAGATAAGTCAAATTATGCAAAACACCTACTTGAACATCCAACCTCACTCTTACACAACAATGACATCCAAATTCTACACATTTGTAATAAAAAACAAAATTTAGATTTTCTTGAAGAACTTGAAATAAAAAGACATCTAGCAGATCCACAATTTAAAGTTGTTAATGAACAAATAAATCTTAGAAATTCTCCACTATTAAACTGTTTACTTTGATTGAGTCTTCATTTTATACATAAATAAGATATAATTGTAATACAAATATATTAAGTTATTGTAAAGATCAGCAGATATAGTTTTTTCCTGGTTTTTCTATATCATTGCACAGTTATACTGATCTTAGAGGGAGATACATCCAGGATAATCCCTTAGGGCTAATAACATCTAGGCTTTAATATTGTTATATCTTATTACTTCCATACTTAATCTAGCCTTAATATTACCTATTCAACATCAGATAGTTAGCTATAAACAAAATATAACTTTATATGTCAATCTGACGATGCTTAAATGCGAAACATATGTCATTTTTTAAAATACATTTAAAGTGAAAGTTTTATATAAAAAACTAACGTTTTTTATTATTTTTATTATTCCCAATAAAAATGAACTTTCAAGTAGTAAGGGTCGATACAATTAATTTAATTGGCTAGTTTTATATCAAACTATCCTCGTAAAACTAAACAATAAATATAATAAAAAAATTTACGGTAATGAACTTTGCAAAACAACAGATTATTTTAGAAATTGTTTTACATGCAATAAAAAAATAGAATTAATAGAAAATAAATTAGTCATTTAAAGTAAATGTTCAAAATGGAAATGCTCCAACGGCTATTTGCAGTATATTAAACTATTATTAGATAGAGTATTTCTTGCAATGTCTTTTGATTTTGTTGTTAAAGTATGAAGTACATAGGTAAATGTATAGAGATGAAACATTAAATTTTAATTCGCGTCAGCTTTATATCAAAACTGTGATATATATCTTTGAGAATATCAGTTTATATATTGTCTTCATTTTTCGTTCTTATTTTTATTTACACTATATGTAAGTGCCATTCTGTATTGATATAAAAATTTTATTTGTATTCTTGGATCGCTTTAATATTTTTTTTTATAATTTTTTTATCCTCAAAAAACTTTCATAATCGATGTGCCATTGGTTAAACAATTTTTTAGAGAAAATAATTTTGTGAAAACTTAAGTGTAAAAATTTTCTGTTTCATCTTTGCTATCATATCATGAGATTTTATAAAATTATCTAAAGATATGATTTTTAATCATGTAATAATCTAACATATCTTATGAATGTAATAAAATCCAGAATAAATAATTATCACTGCACCTTTAGAATAGTTATTTATTCCTATTTTAAAATCTTTGCTACCGTATCTATACAAGAGGTACAGCGGCATGGAACGAGTTTTTGCAAGAGTGATCCTACTATTAATTCATTGTCTACATTTTTTTTATTAAGGTTGTCCTCGTAGGTATAGACCTTAATACAAATGTACCGAAAACATCTATTGAGTCAGAGGAGACAATTTATTAATTTGGCATTTAAAGGCCTGCAAGTGGAGTTCTTCTTAACAAAATCCGTTTATGTATCGGTAAAACAAGGAAAGATCAGCCACTGCTCTTCGGTGGGTTAATGGGGCTAGGTGATAAAATAAATATTGGGAATATTGGGAATTTTACCCTTAGATTACCCCAGATACAAAAACAATTTAGTGTCGAAAGTTCACCCGCCGAAAATATTTGATTAATTACGGAAATTCCTACTGCGCAGTTTTATTTAAATTTGTATATCATTGTGCTGAACAAAATTTTAAATTTAAATACAATTGAACTAAAGTTATGCATGTTTAAAAATTTGTTTGTTATCCCGAATAAACATACCAAATTCAAGTAGAAATCACATAGTAGAGTAGAGTTCCAATGTTTCAATTCTGATTTAAATTATAAAAAGGTTTAAAAATGGTACATACAATAACATGTTATTGATATAAGTATTTGTTCGAAAAAAAAAAGTTAACATAGAGTGCATAAAGTATTTAAAGTAATAGGTAGTACCTACTTGTATCGAGATACACAAAAATTGTTTGTTAAAAATATTGATATCGAATCGGGTGGAAGAAATTTGGAGAAGAATTTGCATTTTTCCCTCTTGTCAATACTAATAACTCCCTTTCTGCTATACAGTTAGTTACTGGTAATATTAGGAAAAGTGTTGGTCCAGTTGATACTTTTTATGTAGTTTATGTAGTGGTTTACGTAGTACCAGAGATTTTAGAAATGTTGATGTTAAAACCCTGTAGATATCATATGTGCGTTGAAAATGGGAATATGCTTTAGTTGTTTGGTCCCCTGGGTACAATATTCATAGTGATAATTTCGAAAAAGGTACAGCTTAAATTTATAAAATACGTCAGTTTGTGACGGGATGGCGTTTATCCATGTCAGGGGTTCCCACATGAAGAACTGCTAAGAAGAAGGTTTGGGTTTCGTTTCCTTCAAAAACCGTCGCGAATATTTTATGTTAACAAATATTTTTAAGTTACTCAATAACCTTACTGATTGTTCAAATATCTTGTCAAGAATTAACTTTTTGTACCGCGGTTGAGTTCTAGACACTCTCATGTTTTCATATTTCTACATCCCACACAAATATTTTAAAGTTTTCCCCTTTGGATTTAATGTGTAAAATATGTAGCAACCATAACATAGATTTCTTTTTTATCTCTCTTACTGAAATCTCCAAGACTGTGCTACTCTGAGACACTCAAAATGGTCACCAGTTTTAAAAGCTGTTCTACCATCAAATATTTCTTCGGAGCCACAAATTTTATCATGAAACATTTTCCGTTTCCTTATGCGTGTGTAACTGGTTGTCTTTTGACATATAGCAGCAAAAATTTTCTCATAATTTTTAGTGGCTGCTACGAGTTTAACGCACAACCGTCCCATAACCCTAGATATTCTGGAAGAGGACAGAAGATCCACAACGGCTTCTCTCAATGAAAATTTGAGAATTGTAGACGAGTGGAGAAGAAAAAATCTTGTTAACATCAATGCTTCCGAGACAAAGACTATCCAACAAGAGGCAAACATATGACTCATCCAGCATCACAATGAACGATAAGTCAATAGTAGGAAACAACTCCATTAAGCTGGTTGGTATAACGATCTCCCAGGACTTACTCTGGAACGAACATATTGCATCCATACCAACTGCAGCAGCAACGAAGTTTGGCTATCTTTTTAAAGCACGGCAATATTGCTTTCCATTCAACGTAGCTACTCTTTACAAAGCCCAAATAAGACCTAATCTTAAATACTGCTCGCATGTATGGGGATCGGCGGCTCCGTCAAGGCTCAGAGTTTTTGATGCAATACAGAGAAGAGCAATTCAACTAATAAACGACACCAGTATCACCAACAACCTAGCCCCATTGTCCCACCGAAGAGCATTATCTGATCTTTTCCTGTTTTACCGATACTTAAACGAATTTTGTTTAAAAGTACTTCGTTCTATAGTGCCTCCACTTGCCCGAACAACCAGAGCATAGCGACGTGTCTACTCCGTGCACCCTTATACTGTTCAGTGCCAGACATCGAGAACGGATCGATTTGATCGTCCCTTTATCCCCAGGGTCTCTAGATCGTGAAACTGCTTACCTTCCGACGTCTTACCCACTCGTCCTAACTTAAAGTCCTTTAAATCCCAAATTGATAAATTGCCTCTACTGCCCCAATAGATGTTCTCGGTACATTTGTATTTACGTCTATAACTACGAGGACATACTTATATAAAAAAAGCTCAACATACGTTTATAGTATTGTTAGTGGAGATGAATCTTAGATTTACTCCTACGAACCGGAAAATAAACGCCAATCCGCTGTGTGGGTGTTTAACGATGATTATAAAACTATCAAAAATGATCCATTCTCAAAGTGTGTCAAAAAAAATTTGTGGCAACTTTTGTGTCAAAATCTGGTCACGTGGCAACAATTGCATTAGAAGATCGAAGAATTGTTACTTCTGATTGGTATATAAACGTTTTTTTACCAGAAGTTATTGCGAAACTCCGATGAAGCAACACATAACGGCGAATTACCATACATAAGGACAATGCAAGTGCTTACACAGCCCAAGACTTCAAAACATCGAATTGTCCCGACCCCAAGTCCCAACGATTTCTTCACGCTCCCAAAGATCAAGAATTTACTGCGTGGGCAGCGATTCCAGAAAAACCAATCAATGCCTTTAAAGTAGCGATTCTGCAGGTGTCAACTAAAGACTAGAATAACTGTTTTACCAATTGGTTTGAACGCATGCAAAAGTTTACCGATCTTGTTAGGACATATTTTTGAAAAGCAATAAGTAAGTACTTAAAGTATATGATGATATGAGGTAGTATGCTATAATTAATAAAAAAAAAAAAATTAAATAAAGTTATTATGAAGTAATTAAACAAGGACAATTTTGATCTCTGGGTAGAATACAAAGCCATACAGTTAGTATAAGTTTCTTCAAATATTGTTAATATTTAAGTTTTTGGTTTTGTTTCTTCTTTCCTAAAAAAGAGAAAATAAATATAAGTAAATAGAATATCAAATGTGAGTTTTATAACATATCTATTTGTAAAAAAAATAGCAGATAGTTGTTTGTTATAGTTTAAATTTAAATGATTTTTTTTTGAAACAAAATAAGAAAATTAAATATTTGAAAATAAAAAAAAGGATTTTATATAAATTTATAATGGTACATATTGTTGTTTTATAATGATTTAAATTAAGGAATCATATTTAAATAGAATAAGAAAGTTGTGTGTGAAAATATCAATGCTAAAGGCATATAAATTTTAAATTAAGAATAATTTAAATCATGTATTAAATTAGAACTTACTTACGTTTACAATAATCAATATTGGAATTTTAAAGCATCATATTTGTTTTTAGAGAATTAATTTTGATGAAAATGAAAAATCCTAAAATAGAAAAGTATTTTAGATTATAGTTTAATAAATATGTGATTTTAAGTTCATTTCAAAGGTAACAGGATTTTGAATTTAAATAATTGTTTAAATCTGTATTAGAAATCGAGTATTCTGATTTGTAATTTATGTAAAAAAATTATCAAGTAGGTAAAAGACACTAGATAGATAGGTAGTCGAAGTTTGTTGAATTTTTCAATTGTTCAGTGGTTGTTGATTTGGTAATCGCTCTCTTGTTTTTTGGTTATTGAAGAGAAAAGACGTATTAAATTTTGTTCTGTTTTAAAAATTGAGTTTTTATTAAAAAAGATAGAAATAATCGAGTATAATTGATATAAAAGTATAGCGAATATAAAGAAGAAGTAATTGAGCATATATGGTAAGCAGAAAATCTGATTTTAAAAAAAATAAAGTCCAGAAATATCAGAGTGGAGCTGTAGATTGTATGAGACACTTTATAAGTAAATTTAGAAGAGAATTGTTGCAGATAATACGTTAAAGTAATAGAATTCACTTACCTTTAGAGCAGTATATAGAGTTAGCTGATTATCCAGAGTTTTTTGATGAATTTTTTAATGGTTATGGAGATATTTAAATCCAGGTGTGAAGTCATCTAAATGTTTAAGAAGTTCTACGAGAAACTGGTATAAGTTCTTTCCTTATTAACAATAAAAAACTTTTGTGTTTTATTATAAATATTGTACGAACATTTTCACTATTTCACTAATCACTATTTCCTTAGTATATAAGTTTATTTCTGTTGTTTCAAGTTGTAATAATTATCAGATTTTTCATTTTCATTTTGTTTAATCCGCCAAATTTTTAAACATTCGTTTAATTTTCAATCGCTTGTTAAAAAAAAAGTTAGGTTATAAATTTTCTTCTCTTTCTAAATTCTCAACGCAATCATGTCATTTGGTATATAAGAGTAGTAATTTTTTTTTATTTATCCAATAGTATATAATTTATTTAAACTTGCATTGAATTCTGCCCAAGAGAAAAGAGTCAGTGTCGGGTAAATAAATAAATAAATAAATAAATAAATTAATATAATCTAAATTCATAAAATTGAAATCATAAAAACTAATTTGCCTATATAAAAATTTTAAATAAAATTCAACGTTCAAAATTTATAAACTACAAGGCAAATTTTAATTATAGCATAATAACTTATATATTATAATTCTTAGCAAGTTATATATGTTATAATATATATATTGTTTGTCTTTATGGCTAAATGCAAAACTAAAAAGACAACCATCGTATTTTATATGTAAAAAGTATAAACCTGACTCCAAATTGAAAATATGTGTCACTAGATATAATATGGCGAATAATACCTACTTTTATTGCTTCTGGTATACATAAAAACATATTATATTTTTATGTTTAAACTGTATTTTTAAAATTTTAAAATTTAAAACTTAGAATCCTAAAATTTTACCTTTTGAAAATGATTTTGCTGACCAACCTGTATATTATTTATATTTTAATAACAAACCAAATACAAATAACTACTAATTAAAAATAAGTAAAGTCTGGCAGAAAAGATAATAGGATTATTAACTGAATATTATAAACTAATTATATTTAAATAGAATTCAATAGAATTCGAAAATATGTTTAAATCAAAAGTAAATTCTAATTGTCCCTTCTGTATAGTAAATTAGTTTTAAATATTTTTCAACCGACTAGGTTTACTTGATATCCGTTATACAATATTTCCATATAATTACCATTCAATTGCTTTTAAATTTTCGTCATATTAAATATCGGTTTCGAACAATACATTACATCAAGTCGTCGTCTACAATTTTCAAAAATTTTCATTCGTGGGGTAAACGTTGTGGCGAGATGTCGAACGTGGTAACTGAAACGGAAATTAAACAAAAAAATGGAAAAGATAATGTTTCCCTTTCTAGAGACATTAATTGGATAAACGTTCTTATACACCTTCAACTAATTCTTTCAGCTCTTTGTGCTATAAAATTTATGATTGATGATTCTTATTGGTCTACAATAATTTTTGGTAAGTACATTTCTAACTTTTTTTATATAGGTTTAGATCAATAAAAGTTTTGTAAAGGGTTGATAAGTTTAAAATATTGTTAAAGTAAAGCCTTCATGAAATAAAGAACAGCATTTTGTGTAAAATAATAATGATTAGACAGAGTTAAATTAAGAAATTGTAAATAGGAATATTTTATATAAAATAGCAAACAAACTTTTCCCTCCTTAAGACGGATGGATGATTTTAATTAAATTGAACTAAAATATGTAATCGTAAGTAAATCGTGGAGTGGCAGTCAAAATTTTATGTGTTTAAGAAAAACTTTTGATTTCAAAGTCTAACTTTTGAGTTTTTTTAATTTTTTTACGATATCTGTCTAACAAAATGTAAAACATTAAAGTTTATATAAATAATATCTTTATTCTTAACTAACTAGTTACGAGATTGCTATATAAGCAATTTAACGTTCTATACGCGAAACATATAAGATATTAATATGTTTTAAATACAAAATCTTTTTTCTACGACCACAATGGAAAGTAACACTTATTCACTCCACAAATAGTTCTACTTTTTCGCACATATGCGGAAAGTTACTTTTCGCACATATGCGGAAAGTTACTTTTCGCACAAATGGATACCTAAGCAATCAAACACGGTTTTCTGATTTACATTTACAAATGTAATAATTACAAATATAAAACAAAACACAATTGGACAAAAATGCACAGGGTAATTTTTCTCGATGGCACATAAGGCCTTGAAATAAATATCTGAGAATTTGTAATAATAAGTTTCTAACATATTTTATCTATATAGCTCAACAGGGCTTAAAGGCCCATGGCTTGGAATTTCTCAACTGTTTTCCTCCACTTCCTTCTGTCCATGGCCGCAGCTCTAAAATTTGCTATCTCGATTGTTTCTAGGTCTACCTCACACGCTTCTAGTCACATTTTTCGTGGTCGTTCTATTATCTTATTTTCTTCCCCTCTCAGCAGCGAGCCGTTTGCCACCTTCCATCAGCCATTCTCGCAAGAGCAAGATGATTCAAGTCGCTTTGTTCTGACGATCCAGCAAATTTCTGGTTTCCGGTACAGCTCTCTGATCTTTGCTTTTGTTCGTCTCCTCTAAACGTTTTCATCATCTTTTACTCCTCCGAATACTTTCCTTAAGACACTCCCAGATGTTCAGCATATTTACATATTTTTTGTTCATAATCCATGTTTCGCTTCCAAAAAGGACCGGGAGGTATAAGTATCACTGTTCGGTATAGTCTCAATTTTGCTTCTCTAGAGATGTTCTTTGCTCTTAATAGTTTGTGTAGTGCTCCAACAGGATTCCTTCCTCTCGAAATTCGGTTCTAAATTTCTTGGTTTTCTTCCCGTTTACTTGTAAGGGTTACTCCTAGATACCTACTCAAACTCCGACACCTTTTTGAAGCAATACTCTTTACTCTCGGTGTATGTAGTAGTCTTCACTTGAGTGTCTTCCAACATATTACTATTTACAAATATTCAGTTTTTTAATCAAACTATTTTTGCCATAACGTCTAATTTGCCACAGAAAAAAACGTAAAATTTTTGTCATTGAAAAAAAAATTAACTGTTATTTAGGTTCATGTTACTTCGACCAACCTAAGGCGTATCGACCCATTAGTCTCTCTTCCTTCATTGTGAAGACCCTGGAAAGGCTGGTGGATCGCCGCGTGAACGAGGAACTGCTTGTCAGGTCCCCACTTCATCGGCACCACTACGCCTATCAGCCAGGGAAATCCACAGAAACCGCGCTGCGCGTCTTGGTTGACAAGATAGAATCAGCGCTGGACCGAAAAGAAGTGGCTCTGGCCGTCTTTCTAGATGTCCAGGGTGCCTTTGATAACACTTCTATCGATGCCATAGTCGGTTCCCTCAGAGGGCTAGACTCTGCCACCACTGGGTGGATTGAGACCTTTCTGAGAGGGCGACTTATCACTGCCGACCTGTTTGGCGTCTCGAGGGAGGTGTTGGCCACTAGGGGCTGCCCACAGGGGGGAGTCATCTCCCCTCGGTTGTGGAACCTGGCGTCTGACCCTCTACTCCGGGAGCTCAATGAGTCGGGAATACATGCCCAGGCCTATGCTGACGATTTCGTCATCTTAGTCCGAGGCTTTTGTGTGACCACTATGACGGAACTGCTCAACGGGGCTCTGTCAAGGGTAGAACGCTGGTGCAGGAGTCGACATCTCACAGTCAACCCTGCCAAAACGGTAGTCGTACCTTTCACACGTAGGTATAAGCTGGCGGGCTTAACGCCACCCAGAATCTTCGGTGAAAGAATAACAATTGCCGAGGAGGTAAAGTTCCTAGGCGTCCATCTGGACAAGAGACTTACCTGGAATCGGCATTTAGAATACACTATAGACAAGTCTAAGCGTGTTTTAAACATGCTTAGGCGATCTGTGGGGAAGACGTGGGGACTCTCACCCAAGGTCGTCCGATGGATATACCTGGCGGTTGTCAGACCCATGGTCTCCTACGGATCATGCGTATGGTGGAAAAAGGTTGAGCAATCAACTGTTCAGAGGAAGCTGGACTCGCTTCAGAGGCTTGCTTGCCTGCAGATCTCTGGGGCCATGAGGACAGCCCCTACAGCGGCACTGGGAGTTATCCTGGGCTTGCCACCCCTTAGTGTTTTCATCAAAGGGGAGGCGATGTCGGGAGCGCACAGGCTGAAAGTTAACGGGTGTGATGGTGATGGATTGCATCGTCATCGCACACTGTTCACTGGAGATTGTCAGGTCCTGTTGACAGGCTTGCCAACTGACCAGATGATCCCCTGTTACAACTTTGAGAGTCGATACCAAGTCCGACTGAGAGACAGAGCCGAGTGGACTGGGGACGGCTCTCAAAGAATTTTCGAAGATGCAGGGATCAAGTACTTTACTGACGGATCTCGCACTTCAGAAGGAACCGGTGCAGGGATCTGTGGTCCACGCAACCTTAGGCAGCACTTTAGCTTGGGAACGGAGTCAACCGTGTACCAGGCAGAGGTATACGCCTTACTAAAGGCTGCCGACCACGCCCGAGGCCGTGGCTGGAGAGGGGAGAGGATAACTTTCTTCTCAGACAGCCAGGCTGCACTGCTGGCCTTAAAACAATTCCGGGTTAGTTCCAAGCTGATCTGGGAATGCATACAAAACCTCAATGAACTGGCTAGACAAAACAGTGTTTTCTTGGAGTGGATACCAGGGCACAAAGGTTTTGAAGGTAATGAAACCGCGGACCTTCTGGCCAAGAAGGAGCGGACACACGATTCACTGGTCCAGAACCGGTATTGGGACTACCTAGAGCCTGGGTAAGGACCAAAGTCAGGGACTGGGTCTGGGAAGAGTCAACCAAGCACTGGGGTAACACTGCAGGGCTGAGGCACTCGAAGCTGATGCTCAAAGGCTACTCCAAAAAACTGACGTTTGACATACTGAATCTTGGTAGGAGTCAGATAAGAGTACTAGTGGGCCTGCTCACTGGGCATGGACCATTCAGACTACACCTTCGGAGGATGGGGATTCTGACACAGGAACCCACCTCGTGCCGACTGTGCGCCATGGAAGATGAGACGGCAACTCACATTCTATTCGAGTGTGAGGCCTTGGACTATAAACGGTTCCTCATCTTCGGTGACACGAATCCTGAATCCTATCACCACCTTGAGGAGCTAGTCACAGGACTCAAGTCTCTTATCAAGGGAACTGCTCTGTGGCAACAGTAACTCAAGGAATTTCGGATACCTGGATTCTAGTCTACCTGAAGATCAGCGTGACGCTGATTTTCAGCTGAACAAACTAGAGTCCTGCACGCATCGGGTGCATGTAAGGACTCTTGGTGCCGAACCTGGTCACAATATTCCCATAGGAAGCAGTGCTCAAACATGGGGCTCCACAGGAGAGACCATGCCAGGTTGTTTAGATTAGATTAGATTAGATTAGGTTCATGTTTATTTTATGTTTGCATTAAATGCGATTTCTCTCAACCATTCGTCAGTTTATTTGAATACAATTCTACTTTTAATCTGTTTAGCTACTCGTCAAAGGTCAGGGATACCAATTTCTTGACATAATTGTTTTATAATTTCACAATGTCTTACTTGATTCCTGGGCCGGTATAAGACAGGCTTAAGGCTGTTTCTTCCTATCCAGCGCATATGAAATTGTTTGTTCAACCAACTACAATTTTTTTTATTTTGTATAGATGCACAATCCAGCTGAAAATACACATCCTGTTGCACATTAAGAGGTAGATTATAAATTTCACACTAACCGTTTCATTAAATTAATACTTGCAGACACTTCTCTGCTGACACGATCTCTAAATAATCTGGTTATTCCAACTTTCTCTATTAAATTTTTCTATTTCTCCAACGTGAAGCAAAATACCGAATATTTGTCAACTTGTCGGCATTTTAAATTTAACTTGATTATTTTTAAAAATGGGACTTTAGTCACCCTGTATGACTATGTAAAAATTTAAATCTGAATACCTTTAAATAAGGAGGTGTCTTCATCTTAAATGCGACATATTAAATTATTTATTAATGTAGATTGTGGATTTGTAGATTATAAGTGGGGTTGACCTGTTGACCTAAAAGATCTTTTGCATATACTCTACATTTAAGTATGATTCCATAAGGTTTAGACTTTTAAGAAAGACTTTTATTTGCTTAGGATCTATGTTTGATGTTTGTTACCTGATTCTGCTCTAAGACCTGTCCTAGATATTTATTTCATTGGCAAACGATTACTCTGCAGTTACAGATAAAAGTTTTAGCCGTTTCATCTGCACACTCACAAAATCTGCATGTTCCATCATCCACTTCGCCCATTTTACAGAGATGTACCTTACTGGACAGTGTCTTATAAGAATTCCTGCAATTACTCTGAGTTCAGGTTTCTGAAGTTTTTTGCTTATCTTTGACCTGGGGTGTTTTTCCAGTTCCTTCTCCCAAATGTGGCTTTTTAAGATACAAAAGAATGATTCAGATCAGATATATGGAGTAAAAGCTCCTTTTTTTTGAGATGCCAAAGGATGGTTCAGGTCGGATACAAGGAGTAATAGCACATTCTTTTGCGAGACTCTCAACAATCTTGTTTTGGACGATCGCTTTATGCCCTGATACCCATAGAAACGTTTGTTATGTTTAGCCAGTTGTAGTTTCAGGCTGTTTTTGACTCGAAAGTGGTAGATTGTAGAGCCTTCAAAGCAGCCTGGCTAACAATATCTACAGATGTTGGAATGAATCAATCGTTATTTTTTATGGATGTGGTATTTTTTGTTACTTTAACGTTAACATCTCGTTAGATTAAAATATTCAGAAGATTGCTGTTACATTTGTAGCAATACATACATTTAATATTAAATTTATGTTTGTATGATAGCTCTACTTTACATAGCACTGTACAGTTTCAGATAATTGTTGATTTGCACGTGTTTTCCTTTCAAAATTTCTTTTAAGCTAAATAGTTAATTTATTCAGTTTTTTACTAGAAAAAATACATTAACAACATATAAGTCAAGAAGGTAATTTATAAAAAATAAAATATTACGGACTCGGTGCTCTTCTCAAGAGATGTTATCAAAAAATTATGTTTATTACTGATTTACTGACTTATTTTTTTTATTAAAAAATAAATTTAAAGGAATAAAAGTACAATACCCTTTATATCTGATACCATTGTTAAATCAGATATGTACATTAGCAGAAATGCTAAATAATTATGTTCACATATCTATTTATGCTGACTAACAATTTATGAAAAGAATTTATTACCACTAAACAGAATATTTCGTATAATCATTGTTTTTTTAATTAAAATTATTCACTAAAATGCTTTGTAAGCATTAACAAAACACATGATTATTTGAAATTTAGATATTAAATGTTTTAGGTTTGAGTCCCACCGGTAGCGACATTCTTTCAATTTCTCCTTAATTTCGTTTTCTTCTGTGTGTAATTTCTAAATTTAAAAAATCCCATGAAAAAGAATTTAAAAGCGTTTTTGTGATTATATTATTTTGTGTTAAATTTTGTTTTATATTTAATCAAATACTATTTCAATAAAAAAAGCAACTATGATAGTTTTGAAAATTAAATAGTTTAATGAATACACTAATTATATGTAATTACATATCTTAAGAATATGGCCAATTTAAATCTGCCATAAAAATATTTTTTATTTTAAAGCAATAATTGATACTTAATTGATAAGTAATTAGGTAATTTTAGTTCATTTTGGTAATTATTCTTAATGGATTTTCTTATAAGTACATTATTGTTAAGAATTTATCAAATTTATGGCAAATTTATAATGGCTGTGACTTAAAATTTATTATTTTTAACAAATAGTTTTTGAGCACGTGAACAGTTTGTGAAGTTTTCTAGAAGTTTAAAGCAAAATTCTCTTCAAGAAAAAGTATTGTATGCGGCTCGTACTAACCTCCAAAATTTAAACGACAAGACGGATTGTAATAATTTTTTTGCATCCGATTCGTGAGGGCATTAGGAAATTCTGGGAGTTTACGCAATACTGTAATATTGGAAAACTATATTTGTGCATACATAAGTGCATCTCAACCAGAACTCGTTATTTATTGACTGAAATGAGTTCAATTTTGTTACTCAGGAGTTTCTGTGTTCGCTAAAAACGAATATATCATTGAAAAAGATCTCCGCATCTCCGGAGTACCTAATGTTCAGGATTACTTCTGTTTACATCGCCTCATGGGCCTAACATCGTTATAAAATTAGTCAAAACTAAATACTCGATTATTTTTGGGCTCGCTGAAAACGAATATGAATTGGAAGTGATCTGGTGTCCAGGATACTTACTGTTTAGCTAGTCTCTAGAAGTTTTCGGTAATATCGTTAAACAAAAAGTCAAAACTCAATCCCCGTGGGGGGGGGGCAGGGGGAGCAGGGGGGTGCTCGTCAAAAATAAATATGACATTAAAAGTGATCTCCGGAGTACCTAGTGCTCAGGATACCTACTTATTATCTCGTCTCCAGAAGTTTTTGGTAAATTCATTAAACAGTTATTCAAAACTCAATACTAGGGGTTTTGGGCTCTCTGAGAATGTTTATAGTACCAAAAGCGATCTACAGAGTATCTAGTGCTCAGCACAGAGTCATCCTCTAGAGTTTCATTAAATATATTTAAAACAAAACCCTTTTTTAAAATCTAGTGCATAAACCCTCGAATTATGGATTTTGACTTATTGTATCACGATAATACCCAAAACTGCAGGAGACAAAGTAGCTGCATTTCTATTTCAAATACATTCATATTTTTTCAATTAAATACTGTTAATACCTCTGTCATATTTTGTATTCTGTGACTAATTAAAAGCAGCCTTTCAACAAACCTAACCACTATTTAGAAGAATTATATTTTTTTGCCTTTATAGATTTTTCAAGTTTTTTTGTACATAAACCTTTATCAACCTATTAAAAAAACACTTTATTACCACGACTTGTTATGTTTTGGCTTCTCTGAAGATGCAACCAACTTGATTCGTAGCTTCTTATGCAACCGCAGTTTTACAGTCTCGCTAAACGAAAATATATCCTTTACCATTAAGTTATGGTGTTTCACAAGGTTTTATCCTCGGTCCTCTGCTCTTTAGCCTTTATATTTCAGACTTTCATCGTTGCATTAGGAACTGCAAAATACATTACTATGCGGACTATCACTATTTTGCATTCAATGATAATGAACTCGAAAGAACTGAAAGTCTTATCAATCAAGATCTACAGTCGCTATTTAACATTTCCACCGCGCATAACCTAAAGCTGAACGCAAATAAATCCAATTTTATGCTGTTTTGGAATAGATCACAATGTAATTCCCTTGAATTTAATATTACCATTGATAATCAGAAGATTCCACTTGTAACAGAGTTTAAAAATTTGGAATTATGGCTGGACTCAAATTTGAGATTCTCTAAACATGTCAACCACTTATGTCAAACTGCTTTCTATACTCTCCAGCAAATCTTTCCCAACAGAGATTTATTGACTTCTAATCTGAAAAAACAACTTTTCGAATCGCAAATTTTTTCAAAACTCGCTTACTGTGATAGCGTCGACGGCTCTGCATTGCTTCAGGCTGATGCAGAGAATCCAGAACTCTGAGGTTTTCCTACGGAATTCGCAAATATGACCACATCAGCTCAAAGATGAAAGATTCATGTTGGTTGAGACTAGAAAGTATGCGCCTTTTATATCTGCTCACAATTACCCATAAGGTAGTAGTTAATAGAAAACCAAGATATCTTCTTAAAAAAATCACTACTTTTTTAGATTTTGAAAACTCCAGAACACGAAATGTGGATATTCTTGTCATGCCAAAACATAAAACCACTCTTTATACTCGCAGTTTTTCGTATAACCTTGTGAAAGAATACAATAAACTTCCTCGGGAATTCAAATCTTTTACAATAAAAAAGTCAAGAAGCGGTTAAAATTAAGATGTAGGTAGTAATCCTGATTCATCCTGATTTAGTTTTTATCTACCTAACTCCAATTTTATTGAATCTGTTTTTGGATGTTACAATAAACTTATTATATTTCAAATTTACATACCTAAGTAAAGACGTGTATTTAAATATAATTTCTAGTTTGTAAAATTTTTAACCATATTTTTGTTGTTTTAGCTGGAGTTCTCATATTACTAGGACATATAGGTGTAACTGCAGGAGCACATAGACTATGGGCACATCAATCATACACTGCTAGTAGAGCATTAAGACTTTTCTTAGCAATCTGTCAAACTTTATCAGGAACGGTATATTTAAAAATTCTAATTGTTGTAAATTTTTTCACTATTCTCTTTAATACTTTTAGGGTTCGATATACGATTGGGTGCAATGGCACCGGTTACACCACAAACATTTCGGGACTGACCTAGATCCATATAATCCTTCAAGGGGTTGGTTTTATGCACACGTTCAAGGTGCTGTATTAAAATTAAGTCCTGCTCAAGAAAGGGAACTTAAAAACATTGATATGAGCGATATTGAAAAAGATTCTATAGTTATGTTCCAAAAAAAGTAAGTAAGAAAGGTTAATTAATGCTAAAATTTGTAAGCAAAATATTTTTTTAGATGGTATATTGCACTGTACTTGATTATAACTTTGTTATTACCAATAAATGCTCCTGCTGAATATTGGGGTGAAAGTCTTTATGCATCAATCTTCATAGTGGGATGGTTCAGAGGTTGCATTAATATTGAGTTATCATCATTAATTCACAGTGCCACAAAAATTTGGGGATTAAAACCAGGAGAGAAGTAAGTAATCTAACCTTAACAAATTCAGTTTATATAGAGTACTTCGAACTGAAATAGCAATTTTTTGATTTGAAAATATAATAGTTGGTAACGTAAAGTAAATTGTGAGAGATGTTTATCGTAGTGGTTTCTCAAGTGATACGAGGGTTGTCTTTTTACTTGTGCATATAGCTATAAAGACAAAAATATGTAGAATTAAAGTACTTTATTGTATTTCAAAATATGTCCCACCACGATTGATATAATTTTGCATCCGTTCAAACTAATAGGTAAAACAGTTATTCCAGTCTTCAGTTAACACCTGCAAAATCGTTGTTTTAAAGACATCGATGGCTTCTTCTGGCGACTGGAATCGTTAAACACACATTGATTTCTTGATCTTTGTGAACGTAAAGAAGTCGTGGGGATTTAGGTTGGTAGACAGTTTAATAATTCGATGTTTTGAAGCTCCAAAACCTCGATTGTCATTTGGCCACTGTGAGCAACTGTATTGTCCTAATGTAGGATGATTCGCCGTTGTGTGCTGCTTTGTCGGAGTTTCGCGAAACTTTTGGTAACCAAACGTTTATATTACAAATCGAAAGTAACCATTCTTCGATCTTCTAAAGCAATTGTGGCCACATAACCAGAATTTGACACAAAAGTTTTGACCATTTTCTTTGACACACTTCGAGAACGGATCACATTTGTTGTTTTTTTTCTCATCTTGAAACACCCACACAGCGGATTGGCGTTTATTTTCCGGTTCGTAGTAGTAAATCCAAGATTCATCGCCACTTACAATTTTTCGAGACCAATTGACGCGAATCGGTTTTTGCCCTTCTGTGAGCAAATAATAATAATAATAATAATAATAATAAGTTTATTTTGTAAAGTTGTACAGAATATTTAAATGTATCCAATTATAAATTACATATTACAATTACAACAATTACAAAAAGAGACCGCCCAGGCAGATAAACTGATACTAAGTGAGCGACCTCGTGCCAGATTTGTACTCTAAAAAAATTATAGGCATCTAATTACAATTACCATATAATCAATAACAATAAATACAACTTAGGTAGCATAATGTTATTACTTATTATGAAAAATTATCAATTAAAAATGTTTCATACATTTTTTTAAAAACCGACAGTTTTGAATTCTTTATGGGTGCTGGAATGTCATTATATATTTTGCATATTTGGTATGAAAAAGATCTCTCAAAAAGTCTTGTACGGTATTTTGGAGGAGATATTGATCCACGGTTTCTCACTTGAATATTGTGAATATCACTTCTGTAAGTAATCCTCTGATGAAGGTAAGCTGGTGTTTTAAAAATAATTATTTTGTGATACAGAGTACCTGCATGAAGCAAACGCCTTGTTTTCATATTTAGCCACTTAGCTGATTGCAGTTTATATGAAATTCTGTCAAATTTCCTTATTCCATAGATATATCTTAAACACGCATTTTGTACTTTCTGTACTCTTGTTTGATCATTAGAGTCCAGGCAAGGACCATAGACTGTGTCTCCATAGTTGAAATGACTCAGGACTAAAGCGTCCGTAAGGAGGATTTTAGTATTTTCCGGTAAAATATGACGGCTTGGATATAGCATTCGTAGATTTAAATAAGCATTTTTAAGACACTTGTTCACCTGATTTTTAAACTTTAAATCGGTATCAATTTCCAAACCTAAATTTTTGGCATTTCGAACAAAGGAAATATTACTTCCTTCAATTGTAATAATCAACTTTTCCTCAATTTGATGACGATACTTACCAAATAAGAGTATCCTTGACTTTGATGGATTAATAGACAATTCATGTCTTGCTGATTCCTTTACTAGTAACCCAAGGTCTGAATTAATAATGTTTTGGGCATCCTCAAAATCAAAGTGATCGAAAGCATACTCTATTTGTGTATCATCAGCATAAAGATAGCCTTTGCAGTGTACAAGGCAGTTAATTATATTACTCGAATAGAGTAAAAATAGTAAGGGGCCAAGAACAGAACCTTGTGGAACACCCTTGGAAATTAAACCAACATTCGAAACACCAATATACGTTTCTGTATATTGCTTCCTGTTATATAAATAATTTTTAAGAAAGTTAATAGCAGCTTTTGAAAATCCAGAATAATGTAAAACAGCAAACAAAATTTCATGGTTGATGGTATCGAAAGCTTTGGAATAATCTAATAAAATTAGAGCAATCGTTTTTCCTTTATCAATATTTCTAAACAAATTATCTGTAATGTCCAATAGAGCCGTTGTACAGCTATGTCCCATTCTAAAACCTGATTGTGTAGGTGGTAGCAGAGAATACTTGTTAATATGTAAATTCATTTGATATTTCATAATTTTTTCAAGAACTTTCGATAGGACAGGTAATATAGAGACAGGCCGCAAATCATTTAAAGTGTTTACTTGTTTTTTCTTAGGCAATGGAAAAACTTTAGAAAGCTTCCATTGATCCGGAAACACAGATTGAGATATACAAGTATTAATAATATGAGTTACAATAGGTAAGACAAAGGGACAGCAAAGTAACAACATTTGTATATTAATTTCATCAGCACCTGTAGCATTTGATTTTATTTCATTAATATATTTATAAACAATTGTTTGATTAACACAAGAAAAGCCGAAAAGAGAGTCAAAATTACTTTTATAATTGTTATTGTAAAAATTAATTAGCTTTTGATCAGGTACGTTGTATAATTTTGGAATATCTAAAAAATAATTATTTATTTCATTTGGTTTACTAGCCGTTTCATAAGGTAAAAGTAGCTTTGATTTTTTGTTGGTTATATTTAACTCTCTTAGTTTATTCCACATAACTTTAGAATTATTTTTATAATTATTAACACAGAATTTTGCATAAGCCTGCTTTTCTGAATTAATTGCATTCGTAGTTAAATTTCTTAACTCTTTATAATAATCCCAGTGTTGTTTTAATTTTGTTTTTTTAAATTTATTAAAAGCTTTGTCACGGATAGTCATCATTCTTCTTATATTATCAGTAAGCCAACCTGGTTTAGGATTTTTTGCATGTATAGTTTTAACCGGAGCTAACACATTAAAAATATTCACTAGTATATCATTAAAATATTTTACTTTTTCTGTTACATTATCAATAAAATAAATATTTTCAAAGTTACTCATTTCTAAAAATGTTTGTAATAAATCTAAATCAACTCGTTTTAAATTCCTAAACTTAATTATACTTGATACAGAGGCAATTGTTTTTATGTTTACTGTACAGAAAGGCATACTATGATCAGATTCAGTAGCATTAAACACTTTTTCTATTTTTTTAACATCACACTGAATAATATCTAAATTTATTGGTAAAACTATAACATCTAATAGCGTATTGCTACACCTTGTGATTCTAGTAGGTTTATCAATTATTTGTTTTAAATTAAATAAGTCTAAAGTAGTTAAGAATTTTTTCGTTGTAGGGCTAGATAAATTCATTAAATTTATATTAATATCTCCACCAAAGAGTAAGTCATTCCCCATAGTAACTAATTGTAATAATGTATCTTCCAAACTTTCCATAAACCCGTTTATATCTCTACCAGCTGGTCTATATAGATTCCCAATTATATAATATTTACCGTTAATCAAAGTTTTAATCCACAATTGCTCTACTACATCAGAAACACTACTAACAGGTAAAATTTCATATGTCAGAGATGATTTTAAGTAAATAACCAATCCTCCACCTCTTGTACCCCTATCTTGTCTTATCAAATTATATCCTTGGATACTAATTAAATTATTTGAGATATTTTTTTGAAGCCACGTTTCCGTTACACCCATAAAGTCAAAATTGTCTTGTACCATAATAGTTTTAAAATCCAAAAATTTTCCAGTTAACGACCGGGCATTGTAAAATGACAGCGAAAAACATTTCATGTTTTACTAAAACTATTAAAGGTAATAATATATTAAATCAGTAACAAAATGCTGAAACCTCTAACAAAGGAATAAATATAAATACCTATATATATGGCACGCTTTGAGACCCAATTTGAGCAGCCCCTAAAAAAACTACATATTTTAATTTAATTTAGTGGTACCCACTTAAATAGAAGAACTACAAATACTAATACAAAAATATAAATGAAAAAAAAAGAAGGTAAATAAAAAAAAAATAAATACCAAATTAAGTAAACATGTACGTATTGGTACTGAGATACAAACAAAATACGTATATTATGCATATATTCAATCAAAATTCATAGAAATAATATACGAGAATATATCAAAAAATAAGATTTATATCACCAAATAATAAAGATATATCCTTTAAAAGAACATAAAATTTATTTATATTTAGTGAATATTTTCAAAAAAAAAATGTAAACACAACAATTAAATTCTCAGTAACGAAAAAAGGTAGTTAAACCTATATCTTAAGACAGGTGTTCGCACCATACAAATTAATATAGGTGGCCATACACTGTAAAAGTATTGTACTCAAATATCAACTTCTGATTGGATTTTTCTGAAAGAAATTAAATTGGAAACCAACTTCATAACACCCAGTTCTGCAAAGATGCCTCTTTTTCTCGGTTTGTTACAGGGCGATCAGCCTTAATTAGCTGAGGAACCACATCAATGTTTTGCTGTGTGACTTCTGTTTTGGGTGTACCTAGCCTGGATTCGTAGCTGAAACTGTAGCAACTACGTTGAAAATCGCAGTACCAGTGGAAAATATTCGACTGGTGTGGTGCTTTATTCCCAAATACCGAAACCACTTCAGCGAGATATTGCTGTTGAGAGAATCCTCTCCGAAAATTGTAAAAAATTCATGTTCGAAAATGTTTCGACCGACTTGCTAATTTCAAAAATGCACTGTACCTTCACGACTTGTTGTATCGCAATGAAATTCTGGATTTATGTCAACAAAAGATTGAGGTTATATTTTTGTCTGAAGATTCTCTATGGAAGATTCTATTGGTGGCGCCTCCTAAAGCGGCTGTATGCAAAACTGAAAAGACAACTCTTGTATTATGTATATGAAATTGGGTTTGAAAACACATTTTTGTACAACTGCCATTAAAAGTGACACTTTTAATGATAGCAAACAATGTTAAAAACGATTGTTTACATAGCAGCGTGTTAAAAATACTTTTAACACGTTGCCATGTAAACAAGTTTACTTTTAACACGGTTTAGTTTACTTTTAACACGGTTTGGTTTATTGTCATTGCAAATTTGCTCGTTTCATTATCAAAATAGGGAAGTTGTACAAAAAACATTGTATGGTATTTGTGTTAAAAGTGATTTTATTTTGTTCGTGAAATTGTTCAATTCGCTCCGCTCATTTCACAAAAGTTTTCACTCACAAAATAAAACCTCACTTTTAACACTCATATCATAAATAACTATTTTATTATGTAAAACTATTATTTTAAATTTGAAAAATAAAGTACATAATTTAAACAAGTGTTGCAATAGGACAGTTGGCACATTTCTCCGCTTTGTTTTGCATAATGCGTGCAGTGACATCTAGTTCCAACTTTTATTGGAAGATAATCGTTAACGCTTCTCATTTATCTCTGTGGTGAAAGAAACATCCAGCAGCTTTTTCTTTATGGAAACGTTAGCTATCAAATAAGCTGCTAACAAAGGCAATTAAACCAAGGGACCTTTTTTCTTTGGATTGTTTTATATATGATCCCTCTTTTTCCAATTGCTATCATCAGTAAATGATAAAAACTGTTTTTATGCCACGATTAATATCTAATCTCTTTCCAGATTTATGTTATTTTTTACGTAAATTGTGTCATTATTGGTAAAGACGTCGGAATTGATATAATGATATACTTCCAAACTTTTTAATGGGCTTAAAAATTGTTGTTGTGAATAAAAGTATTTTAGACACAAATTTTCAGAAAAATACTTTTGATTATTTTAAAATGAATCATTACTTTTGATTCACTTCACATTTCTAAAATTATAATCAGCATTTGTAACTGTTCAGTAATTTTTTATATATTTTTCTTAACCAACCAAATTAATTGATTAACATATTTAAATACACATATAATTACTTAACAACACTGCTTAAGCCTTATTTGTCGTTACGTATATTTTCCCTTCATCTCCAAAATTTATGTCTCCATCGTTGCCCTTTTGAATCTTTTTAAGATATTCAATGAAACCCCATCATTAATTCATTTTGAAGTCTTTAATTTGCAGCTTCAGCATGATTGTTGGTACGATCGACTCCATCGAGAACTCTTTGATGAAGTTTCCACATAGTAACTGGAAATGTGGGAGTGCGTCTTGCGTTAAGTCCATAATTGTCTTCGAAATAATTTAGTAGATCTTGTAATTAGTTTGGAAGGTCTGCAGAGAGTTGTTCAACTGCCTCATCTAGGTGCAGAATTGGGACATACACGAGACTTAAAATTATTTTTGCTTATAATGCAAAGCCGGCTTCGTTGTTGTCCTTTAGTCCTCTAAGCCCCAATTGAGAAATATGTTTCTGCAGATTTTGGGCTAGGTGAAAAAAATATCCGCATATTGTTACCTCTGGAAATTGCTGTTGGGAAGCACCAAATGTGGCTATTTACATAATTCTTGTTGGATGCATTGGAGTAATTTCAGTGACCAGTCTTATAAACGAGTCATAGATTTGTCTACTTTTATTTAAAAGCAAAGCATACAAAACGAGAATGACAGCTCCATAAACTTCTAATTACACCATATAACCTTGTGAAAATAAGAGTAGGGCATACTTGAAAGTACCATCTACATATATTGTCCGCGATTGCCCGAAATAGCTGATATTGTGCTCTCTGCCGAAAATAACAATTCTTGATAGGCTAGGTCCATTATCCGAAAATAGAAATCTTATCCTTCGTTGTTATTTGTTGTTGATAGTAATCTGGAAAGACCACCCTGGCTCAAATCTTATAATATTAACCGAGCAACTGTCTGCATGTATTGCCATAGGTTCTCGAAAACGGCTTTAACGATGAAAGAAGGTAACAATATTTTAAAAAACAGATCCGCAATAACTTATCAAATTTTTGCGATATCCATTATTTTTTCTTAGCCGATAAATAATTTTTTCCGCAAACGTCAAAAAAAGTAGACATTATTAACGTCAATTCATGATGTTGAAGTATGATTTTACAGACCCCACTTTTTTGTACGGCCGTGAGCGGACAAAAAAGTACTTTTTTTGTACGCTGACGGCCGTACAAAAAAGTAGAATTTTTAACAGGGAAAATAATTATTAGTTGAACTTTTAAACTTTATTATCGATAATAATTATTAATAGTAAAATTACAGTAATTTAAGGTTGCACCGCACATATTTAAGGTGATATACTCCAACATTTTGGCGCGAAACCTAGAAAGAGCAACGATACTCAAACAAACCCAGTACAGAGAATAAATGTAAAAATTTTGTCAGGTATAAATTAACCCCGACATTTAAAACAGATACTGATTCACCGAACTGTACTGGGAGGTTCATAGTAGAGGGCGTTTTAAATCAAAGAATAGAATATTTTAAATCTGTATTGCGTTTTTCTCAAAAATTTCAAAATATTTTGATATGAAATTTTAGTCATGAATAGTTCGTTTCATTTTACGTGGTAGACGCATGTGTTTATTACAAAAATTATTTTTTTTCTCTATAAACCATCATAATTTTCTTTAAGTTATCATTTATTCAAAATAAAAGTATGCGTCTACCACGTAAAATGAAACAAACTATTCATGCCTAAAATTTCATATCAAAATATTTTGAAATTTTTGAGAAAAACGCAATACAGATTTAAAATATTCTATTCTTTGATTTAAAACGCCCTCTACTATGAACCTCCCAGTACAGTTCGGTGAATCAGTATCTGTTTTAAATGTCGGGGTTAATTTATACCTGACAAAATTTTTACATTTATTCTCTGTACTGGGTTTGTTTGAGTATCGTTGTTTTTCTAGGTTTCGCGCCAAAATGTTGGAGTATATCACCTTAATGCACTACCTGATTTATTCACTTCCAATTCAAGCGAATTTTGTGCAGAGTTGAAAGAGTTCATCGACAAAATTTCCTGTGACTCCTTACTTGTTGTTGCTTCTGTTACATCAACGTCGACATAATTTCGCTCATGAGAAGCTGCATGCAGGTACAGTGAAGAAGAATTCGACATCAAGATTTTTTCTGCAGTTTGTTTTTTATTAGACAAAGAGTCTTCAATGTATCCTTTAGCGACAGTGCTCGACCTCCAACCTCCATGCCGTTTCAAACAAGTAATATCAGCTCCTCCATCCACAAGCAAAGTAGCTGAAGTTCTTCTTAACGCATGGCCGGTGTAATCTTTTGAATTCGGTAGTTTTAAATAAGTTGCTACTGTTTTGGGTACGTTACTAATTGTATGAATTCCCATGACCATGCGATAACATTTTCCCTTTTAAAATTTCAAAAAAAATCGTCGGCTTTCCATAGCTTGTGGACGTAAAGAAGTATATTTTCTGTAAAGATTTATATATTTTTCTCCAATAATTGTGAACGATCGTGGCTTTTTAGATTTACTATCAGGAATCTTTATATGAATAACAGATCCTAAATCTTTTATATCGCCTATTGTCATGTTCACCATTTCATCGCATCTACATGCTACAGATACGCCCATTATTAGAACAACCTAAAAGTAGTATGTATTTAAAAACTTGATTGTATTTATGCAGGTTAGAATATTATAACTAACCTTAATTCCTAGATATTGCTCATCAGGTGCATTATTTAAAAAATCTTCAAACTGGTCTTTTGTGAATACCTTTGACTTTTTGGGAGTATACCCTTCATTCTGCTTCTTCAGATAAGCACGTAGTTTCATATATTTGCTAATATCTAATCCATGTTTAATATTCAGTAATGATTTTATCATGGAATACTGAGACTACATTATTGAACTTTTCATTTTTAATTTAGTTGTCATTTCAAAAAAATAAGCTAGTAGCACATTTTCCGAATAGTTTGAAATGTTTTTATCATTGCACCATGTGAGAAATCTTTCGTAAGCATGATTATAAACTCTACTTGACTTAGTTGGAATTAAATCATTCGTAGCTGCCTTAGCAATGTCAACAACGTCGGGCGGTGTACAGTTGGGTTCTGAATCCGACATAATATAATCTAAAAGAAAATTTCAGTACACCTTACTACAACAAACGAAATTTTGATGCTCAAGTACTTACCAAAAATGCGCAGTCCAATTGTTGCTTTAAATCACTTACAATATTTCTGACATTATAAAATATTATTGAACTGTCAAATTTGTTTTTGACTTGGCAATCACAAAACCAGTAACCACGGAAATGTAGTGCGCAGTTTTATAACTATTATTTTGTACAACTGTCATTAAAAGTGACACTTTTAATGATAGCAAACAATGTTAAAAACGATTGTTTACATAGCAGCTTGTTAAAAATACTTTTAACATGTTGCCATGTAAACAAGTTTACTTTTAACACGGTTTAGTTTACTTTTAACACGGTTTGGTTCATTGTCATTGAAAATTCGCTCGTTTCATTATCAAAATAGGGAAGTTGTACAAAAAACATTGTATGGTATTTGTGTTAAAAGTGATTTTATTTTGTTCGTGAAATTGTTCAATTCGCTCCGCTCATTTCACAAACGTTTTCACTCACAAAATAAAACCTCACTTTTAACACTCATATCATAAATAACTAGGTATTCTCTGAATTTATCAACTTCGTTGCAATCGTTTTGAATTTTTATTTAAATATTAATTAGTTCTATAGTCTGGATGCCGTTTGCGGAAAAAATAGCATGTTTCATTCGGAGCAAAAGCACTTTTTGTGGCTCGTCTGAAATTGTCGGCCTCACTAACGTTCGGCCATCAAACATTCAGACTCGCCACAAAAAGTTATACTTTTACTCTTAATAAAACAATATACTATATTATTGTTCAGTGATTTTAAAATTTAAATAAAAGCTTTAATGATTTTGGGTATTTCTTATAAAGAAATATTCTTTGGATTCAGCGTATTATTGGTAAACAAATATTTTCTAATGAGTATTTCTTTTGTAGATATCCATGCGATACTAACTTAGTATTTATCATAAACAAAACAAATTGGTTATCTTACCATTATATTGCTCCATGGGACTACCAAACACACGAATTTGGACAATATGGAAAAGACATGATTTCTAAATTTATTAAAATATGTGAAGTTTTAGAGTGTGCGTCAAATTTAAAGACAATTGATAGTGATACAATAAGAAAAGCAATGACAATTTCTGTTAAAGAAAAAAGGAACATTACAGATTGTTTACTGGAATTATGTGATTATTCCCAAAAAACACCTACTTTGTACTGATTATAATTTAAAATATAATAAATTTATAATAAATTTATAAATATTAATATCTTCTTACTTCATTTAGATTATTCAGTGTTTTTTTTGAGTATACATCCTAGCCATATTTTTAGGTATATTTTGTGGTTGTATTATTAAAAAAATAAACCTTTTCATATTGTTATTTGTTGTTTTTGTTACATATATTTAAAACTGATTTAATTTATAAGCTTTTTAAAAAGAAGAAGAAGAACAGAACAGAAGTGTGATGTTGGTGGGTTTAGGGTGTTTGGTTTAAGGACCCTGCTGTAGGACTTGGTATCCTTTTCAGGGTTGGAAAGAGGAGTTTGGATGGAGTATCAGAGGTCGGCGCCATTCGGTGTTCGCTTCCTGTTTTTTCTGCTGTTTCAGTGTTTTCTGGTTCCTGGTTCCAGGAACGTGCCTAAGCCGTCAAAAAAATCTGTTTTGGTGTAAGTGTGTATAGGTGTGTAATCCCACGTGGTGCAATGTGGGTTTGTGAAATTAACGCAATTGCGTATCTCCTCATGTGGTAAGGACGAAAGGAACAATAGAAACTTTCGCCGAGGGTTTTTTTTTGTATCATGTGCCTTCATCCTGTATCTACCTATAGGAGAGGGGGGTTTCGTCACGAAGGTCGTCAAATTCTGCAGGAAGTTCTCTGACTACGATCAGGAGAAGTGTTAAGGAGGAAAGGGGGATATTGATCTTCGAAATTCTGAAGGTTCTTTGGAGTCCTCCCTTTCAGTGGGTATGGAGTGTCCTCTAGGCGCTGATGTTGGTTTCCTGTAGTGTCCGAGCGACGTATTGTTTTTGTAGCGTCTGAAATCGAGAATGAAGAGGAAGTATTTTTGTATTTTGGTAGACAAGGCGACTTGGGTAAAGGTGGTGTAGATTTTTAGCTTTGCTGATAGTGGCTCACTCTGTGGCAAAAAGCAAATGGAGGAATCTCTAAAAAAGAGCAAAGTATGACACAGCCTTATAATCGACAAGAGGTCGAATAAAAGTTTTGTAGGTATAAAGTAGGGATTTGGAGTGGTATCTTCTGAGTCTACCACCCAGAGCACCTAGGGGACGCTCGTCTTCTATTTATGTGAATAACACGCACTAGCAGGTCACCTGATCTTGAGGAACGAGCTGTTCCCCCCACACTGACTATGTATTGCAAACAATAAAATAGTCTAAGAACTTCAACTTAGGAATATTTCAATCTAACAAATTTAAACAAAAATGTGAATTAAGTATAATTTCTTATTCCAAAAAAATGTAGAAATTGTAAAAACAAGAAATAACATTCAGGAGAAACTGAAAATTTTCACATCCTGAAAAACTCGATCCTTCAGGACTCAAAGCTGCTCTATCCATATCCGATAGCGCCTTAAACCGTTTGGTCCAGGATAATTCAAGCGAATAACTATTCTACATAAAAAGCTGGCCATGCGATAAACTGTTAATGCTTGCGTTTTTTTCTCCTACCCTTACTTTTTTAATAACAACCTTATCTACAACTGGCGGTTGTTAAATTGTTTCTAACGGTTAAGTAATGTTTTTTTTTAATTTTTATTGAGAAAAAGTAATAAATTACAGGCATGTTTTTATAAATTTACGACTAATTATTAACCCCGAGCGTCTTAAATAGCATACTGTTCAAGTTTTATGCTCATACATACGAAGACCTATAAAAAAATTACCAGAATATTTTACTATAAATTAAATTAAATTTTAAGATCAAAGCTTGAATTAAATAAAATTTCAATTTATAGGTCTTTATACGTATTAGTAAATTATTTTGATAGTACACATTCGACTGTTAAGCTAATTTAAATCAAAATATTATTCTAAGCCTTTCATTAGATTATTTTCAGTCTTGGCAAAAACATCCGTCTTCTGCATTTTGCAAAATCCAATCTAAGTATCGAGTAATTCTTGTGTAGACACCAGGATAGCCGGGCCGGGCACATCCGTTACCCCAGGAAACCACACCTAGAAAGTAATACATTTCGAATCAATACCAATTGTGTACTACATTAGTATGGTTCAAGCGTCTTCCTACCCGTTTTGACTTCGTTAGCAACTAAAGAATATGTTTTTGCTGCATGCAGGGACGAAATATAGTAAATGGCGGGTTTAGTCCTGTGTTCCACGCCTTGGCTACGAAATTCCGATCGGGTAGGAAGAAAAATAGTATAAATTACTCAGGATGAAAGCTGATGATCTGTCGAAAAGAAAGTCGACTTAAGGTCCTTTATGATGTAGTATTTTTTAGAGACGTAATAAGAACCATAACCGCAAGAGTTAATATTAGTTTTTTGGTATTTAAATAGACAAAATCTTACCGATCAATTCATATCTTGAGTCTGGTTTTTTTGTAATCAAAGGACCACCACTGTCTCCCTGCAATTATAATAAAAATTTAACAACTCCAATAGGGCACATTTACACATATATCTCATATTATATATTTCTATAATAGTTCCTTGTACTAACCTGACAAGAATCTTTCTTTCCAACCTGTGGATAACCGGCACACAGCATATTATCAGAAATCATGTTAGCAGAATAATTTGTTGACCTACATTCTTCATTAGAGATAACTGGAACTTCAACTTTGTTCAAAATGCAAGTTGGTTTGCCATCCTCTTTAAGTGTTCCCCAGCCTGATGCAATAGCCGTAGAACCAACATAAAGGTTATCTAAAAATATATTTACACTGATTATAAGTCAACGAAATACAGGGAATATAACAAGAACCTACTCATAGCTTTTATCGACTTCAGAAGTGCTTTCGACTCTATAAATGGGAAGGGCATTAAAAAAGATAGGAATCCTAAACAAACTGATAAAACTAAAGCAAATGTGCCCACAGAACTCCAAAGCAAAAATAAAATTTCAAGGAACAATATCTGACAAAGTAAATATAAACGGTGGTGGAACACAAATTATCGCTTAAGCGGATGATTTAATAGTTGTATCAGAGAAAAGGGAAGATTTAATAAAAGCTATAAACAATTTGGATAAAGAAGCAAAAAAGGTGGGATTAGTAATTAATGAAAGCAAAACCAAATATATGAAAGTGAACGGAGATGCTGGAAGGGGACTAATAATAACGAGAAAATATAAATTTAAAGAAGTTACCAAGTTCAACTATCTAGAAGTAACAATAGGAAAAATCACCAAAGAGTGAATACAGAAGAGGATCCAGAAGGGTATGCAAGCTTTTGAAAGGAATAAACAACTACTCAGATCCAATAACCTCAGCAGAAAAACAATAATCAAAATGTACAAGACATTAAATAAACTATTTAAGCTATTTGTAAATTATAATAGTTACCTTTTTTCTTTGGTAAACAAATGGGTTTGATAAATTGTGTTATAGGAACTCGATCATTTAATCTTAGTAGAGCAATATCGTTATCAAAATTAAGGAAGCTAAATGCTCCTGCAATAGCTCTTAGTACAAATCTTGATTCTGGTTTCTTGTTGTCGTTACATCTGTCGTGTTCTCCAAATGTTACTTTTATCATAAACCACATAAATCTAAAAAAAATGTCAATTTTTATATCAATATTGCTTAATTATTATAATGAACGAATGAGTAAGTACGAGGAATACGACAAGGAAATAGTATCTCTCCAAAACTATATCATGCCTCTATGGCGGTGGGACTAAAGATCAACACAAGTAAGACGCAAGTAATGACTGATCTGGTGATAAATCGAAATGTTTTTGTGCAGAAATGGACATAGAGCAGACCACATCGTATAAATACTTAGGACATGAAATCCGTTTAGGTAGAGATAACCAGACATGTGAGGTCCCCTGTCGCATAAGATTAGCTTGGGCAGCATTTGGTAAACTAAATTATGTCTTTAAGTCGGATCTACCCATGTGCCTCAAAAGAAAAGTCTTTGACCAATGTGTGTTGCTCGTTCTGACTTATGGAGTCGAAACATTAACCCTCACAAAAAAAGACAGTAAACAAGATTTGCGTGACTCAGACAGCCATGGAGGGGCGGATATCTCTCTTAGAGACTGAATCCCAAATGAGAAAATATGTCGCAAAACAAAAACAACAGATGCTATCAAAAAAATCACGACGCTAAAATCGATTTGGGCAGGACTTGTTGCCAGATTATCAGACAACCGATAAACAAGACGTATTGTCGAGTCTAGTCCAAGATAAGAAGCACATCGAAGCAGAGGCCACCTAGTGGACCGATGGTCTAAAGCGAGTTAACGGAAACTGGATGTAAACCGCAAAACAGAGATAGATTGAAGAAGGTGAGTGAGACATATGCCCCTCAGTGGACGCATATGGGTTGTCGAAGGTGAGGAAAGTTTATTTGTGTAACAATATATCGATAAACACTCTCTAAAGGCTTGTTCAAAAATAAAGCATAGCCTAATTTGCAATCGATTTGGTGTTCAACGCCAAAATAAATTTGAACCAGAACAAGGATAAAGTATATATGGCGTTTGGTTTACAATAACACTAGCATTGTGTATTTATTCATGTTTGAAAAGATAGGAAACTGGTGTGAGTCGAATTAAAAAAATCTATATGATAGAGGTCAACCTCACATATTTTTCGTTAAAAAACAAATAAACCTATAACCTTTATACGCGGCTTTAGTCTTAGTAATTATGAAGAAGTATATATGAACGACTACTAAGAAATGACGTAGTTCTAATAATCGGTGTTTTCAACGCAAAAACAGGGAGATAAATCAATATAAGGAAGTCGCAGGGAAAGAGACTATCCATGACGAGACAAATAGTACTGAAGGAAAATTATGTAACCTAGCAATAACAACATAGAAGAATACAAAAAGTAACATGGATGATACCGGGAAAATAGACGGGAATCAGATAGACCACATCCTAGTATCCATAAAATGGAAAACAATAATTAGTACAGGACGTTAGATCATACACAGGGGCAAACGCTGATACTGACCATTTTCTAGTAAGAGGATAAAGAAAAGTAATTAAAACAGAAAAAATAAAACAAAACAAAAAAAGATGGAGCAAAGAAAAGTTAAAAGTATGGGAAATAAATGACCAATATGTAGAAGATGTACTAGGACAGACGGAAATAAAAAGAAGAAAAGAATGGTTCGATACAGAATGCGAAGTTAAAATCAAAGAAAAGAAGTAAACAAGAAATAAATGGGTATCAACTAAAGAAATAAAAGAAATCAAAATAGGAAATTACACTTTTGAAAAGTTTCATCAATTTAAATACTTGCGAGTAATAGTAAATACAAAAAATAAAAGAAGTGTCGAAATAACGGAGCGAATAATAGCAGACAGTAGAACATATTGGAGATACCATAACGTAATGAAGGACAAAAACTTATGAATCAAGAATTACAAAGCTGAAAGAATACAAAGTAGAAATCAGACCTGTAACTACATACGCAGCCGAGAACAATCTTCCGCGTAAGTAAAGACGAAGAAAGACTAAGAATATTTAAGAGGCGGATCACAAGGAGAATCGTGGGTCCAATTAAAATGGAAAACGGTGAAATGGGAAGTAAAATGAATTGTGATATTAGAGATTAGGAGAAGATATTGTCAGATTTATTAAAGCTCAAAAACTGAGATGGGGAGGACACATAGGGATAAAAAACGACCTTCTGATCAAAATGTCATTTGATGGAAACCAGAGAAAAAAGATCAAGAGAAACCGAAAGAAAGATGTGAGGACCAGATAAACATATTAAGCCATGAACGTAAGAAGCTTGAGGGAAGTATGCATAAGTAGAAAAGTGTGGAAGAAAATCGTAGACAAAGCCAAATGGCACAATAACTTGTAAAAAGAACTATGAAGAATAAAGTTGACCATTTACCATTAGCGTCTTCAAAGTGAACTTCGGAAATCACTGTGAGTATTACTGTTTTGAAGCCGTATTATAATTTGCGTTGACTACAACTTTATATTTCTAACATTTATAATCTCAAAGAAAATACGTGACTATCACTGCAACCTTTATCTAATTTTGACTAAATCGAAAGGTCAGAATGTACTCCAATCAATACAAAATTTTAATTCTTTGTCATGTAGACATTCATTTAATTTTTATATATTTTACGTTAAGAATAATAAAAAATGAGAAAGATCTAATCTTTTGAGATTCAGAAGTGCAATTTTCTTTGGTTATATTATTTTATCCATATGGAGTATTACATATATGATTTTATCGACCTCCGCCATTGTTGTTTAAAGTAGTACTTATATGAACAAAAGGGTACAGAACTGGTTGTTTACTGCTACTTATTTTCTAGTATACTTATCGACGGTAAAAGCTGTTATTATGGAAATCACTATTTACGTGAACGTGTTTCACTTCTACTTTTTATCATAATTACATACCGTAGCCATGCTGATACAAATGAAAAACTGAAAGAATTCAACTTTTGTGTTGGAAAATATTTGCATTCACCTTTGTGAAAATAACTGTACTCAGATTGAGTAAAGGTTCAATTAATTTCATGCTGTACGAACGAGTACCTGATCATTAGACAATATATATGAATATTTGAAGAAAAGATATTCAAGAAGACCACCAGCGAATTATACATCTTTATACAGGGTATTGAGGTATCGCTCAGCTATATACTCTTTTCTTCTATATCATCAGTCTTCTTTATCATTAGACTATTATGAAAATATGAGTGTACGGTGTACGTGTAATTATTAAAACACAACTACTTCGACTTCGAAAATATTTAGAATTAAATTATGAAGAATTTTTAATATGTAATAACCACATAAGTCACACTATTTGAAATAGAATGTGATCAAGTTAATGTTAATGACGATGATGATAAAGAGAAAGAAGAAAAAATAATAATAAGAGGAAACAAAAAAAACTGTTTATTATACGAGGTCTGTCGCTAAGTAAACAGAACTTTTAAGAAATATCCAATACCAGTAGCGACATCTATTATTACGGATAGTGTTCGATAGGTACATCTTTCATTGATGTTTTGTCAAAATTTCATGACAATCGAACCACTTCCTTCTTTATCGCGTACCTTTTTAACATCGTTTGAAAAATGAGCATCGAACAAAGGGCCAATATTAAGTTCTGCTTTAAACTTGGTAAAATATTTTCTGAAACGCATCGATTATTTAAACAAGTTTATAGTGATGATTGTTTATCTCGTAGCCACGGGTGGTTTACATGGTTCAAAGAGAGTCCTGAGTCACTGGAAGACGAAGAACATGTTGGCAAGCCTGAATTTGTGATTACGCCAGAAACTGTCGAGAAAGTACGTCTCTCTATTAAAAATGAGCCAAAATCTTCATTGAGGTATAGGCAAATGGAATAAAATATCTCCAAAGATTTGATCTATGGCAATTTGACCGGAAATTTGGGCATGAGAAAGGTGTGTTCACGGTTTGTTTTGCACAAGCTAGCGAATGACCAAAATGCTTCTAATTCAACATTCGAGAGATATCATTAAAGAGCAAAAAAAGATAAAAACTTTCTGTACAACATTGTGACTGGTGACAAAACGTGGTGCTTTCAAAACCAAGCTTCAAAGTTCCGCATGGACGCACCCAAGCGAGCCAAATCAGAAAAAAGCTGTTTGGAAAAGTCAAAATGTTTCGTTTCTACGGGAATTCGTTCCAGTTTTTTGCCAGAATATCGCGAAGAAGGAAGCTTGCGCTTGTTGCACGATAATGTACCCTCTCACATCGATTGACAATTGTGTCCGGTTTTTTCGACACTAAATGGCATTTTAACCATTAACCACTCCCCATATTCTCCGGATACGGCACCGTGCAACTTTTTTGATGTTCGGTAGACTACATTTGCCCATGAGTGGACACTGTGGACAGCGGTAGGCCGAAGTAGAGGCCATCCAAAAGGCGTTGACGACCAGTTTGAAGAACATCCCGGTCAATAAGCTGAAATCCTCATTCGAAAAACTTATGGACCGTGCAAATCGCTGTATTAATTTTGAAGGGGACTATTTTAAATAAAATATATTTAATTTGCTGAAAACAAAAATTGTTAATTTTTTTTGCCCCGTTTACTTTGCGATAGACCTCGTATTTCCAATTTCTTAAGTTAAGGTTTGTTTTGAACCCTTTTGAATGAGAATTTTTTTGGCAGTCTTCTAGGTGTGTAAAAACCAAGAAAATTTTGTTTTAATCTTATACTAAAAATTAAAAGATTGTTATTTTCTAAAGAGCACAGTGAACTTGAAAAAAAAATGATATTCATTACCAGTAAACGATCATGACCTCAATTGATGACTACTGATTTTTTTAACATAAAATTACCTACTTTCAGGTAAAAGGCACTTAAATTTATTTAATTAATTTTTAAAATTCTTCTAAAGAAAGTGATTATATAGACTCAAAATATTTGGTTTAGTTCATGGCTATTTATATATCGCATATCTTTTATTATATTATTAGCGATAGCTATTTCATTTTGGTGTTTACATTATTTTCGGTCATTAAACTAAACTATCAATGAACTCCAAATGTCGTAGTTGCTTACATTAATATTTATAATCTTAAAATGTATGCATAATTTTTTTTTAATCAGATATTGATAACTACATTAACTGATTTATTCAGTAGACGACTCAATAAAAAGTAAAATTTAGATGTGTTTAGATAAAAACAATGAAAACATTGTGTTCAAATTTTAATTAAATTGGTAAACATTGATTTTATTTGTCCACAACTTAGTGTGCGAAATCTCTCATTGTAGTCGAGGCAATAAAGCACTAAAATCGGCCTTACCTCCGAAATTTAAACGGTAAGCGGATTTTAATGATTCTTTTTGCATTCAATTCGTGAGAGCGTCAGGAAATTTTTGATCCTATGCAATAATGTAAAATTGAAAAACAGCACTTATAAATACAAAAGAACGCATTTTTAAAGTGCATTTCAAACATAACTCGTTACTAATTGGCGGAAATGAATTTAATTTTGCTATTCAGAGATTACAATTAAAGTGATCTATGGAGTATCTGGTGCAATGATCCTTACTGTTTACCTTGTCTTCTGGAGTTTTTGGTAATATCGTTTTACCATTAGTCAAAACTAATAATGCGAGGGGTTTTTGCACTAAGTTTAAAAAAATGGGTTTTGTTTTCAATATAATCGATAAAACTCCAGAAGATGACGTAAAGATTGTGTGCTAGATACTCCTTAGATCGCTTTCGATACAACATACGTTTTCAGCGAGCCTAAATCCCCCGAGTTTTGAGTTTTGACTAATTGTTAAACGATATAACTAAAAACTTCAGTAAGTATCCTTGGCACCAAGTAGCTACTCCGGAGAACACTTCCAATGTCATATTCGTTTTTAGCGATTCCAGAAACTTCTGAGTAACAAAATTGAACACATTTCAGCCAATAAATAAGGAGTTCTGTTTGAGATTCCCTTTAAAAATGCATTTTTTGTATGCACAAGTACAGTTTTCCAATATTACATGATCGCATAAAGTAACAAAGTTTCCTGATGCTAAGACGAAACAAATGCAGAAGAATCACTAAAATCCGTTTAAATTTAAGAGATTCAGTGCTTCATTGCTTCGACTATTATTTTGCTCTTTAATTGAAATTTTTATCTTCATTAAGATCTATTCTTTTGTAGAGTTCGTTTGTAAAATAATATTATTTTTAAATTAAAGTCTCTTCCAAAGGATATATTTTTAGACACGACTAATCGATCTCTGAAGGGACAATAACCGTCTGGAATTAACCTTTGAATAAACTTTGGATTGATTTTACTGGATTATTTTATATAAACTAACCTAACTTACCCTTTCACACAGTGAGCAGCTGTTAAAACATATCTGTCATTTATGAGCATACCACCACAGTAAAATCGATTGAAATATGAAAGTCGTGCCATCCAAGGAAATTCATTTTCATTAGCAGGTTTTCCTCCTACTACTCTACTGTCCTCGTTTTTTTCACCACAAGCTAAAAATAGATAATTAGATTTAGAAAAATTAAAATTTTTCCATTTATAATCTATGAAAGGAGAGATATTGACACAGAAACAGTAACTATTTTCACTATTTGTCACTAGATATAGACGCTACCAAAATATATTCACGGTTTAGGAGGGAATGTTCATTGGTACATTTTTATACATTTATACAAATACAACCATAAATTTAAAACGTCTACAAACAATGCAACCATTTTTTTTATACAAAATATTAAATTAGTTTTCCCAATTTACAGAATGCACTTGAAATAAGTAAAACTGATATCAAAATCAGGACAAAACAATACCCACCAACAAAGTATTTGTATAATTTTTATACAAGTTACAGTTATAGAACTAGTTTGTTTTATAGACGCTATATTGCAGCTTTGTCATTACCATTCTGTTATATTAAATGTTCTTAGAGACAATAATGTTTTGAAAACATTCTTGAAATAAAATAATACGAGGTCTGTCGCAAAGCAAAAAGAACAATGCCAAAAAAGTAACAAAAAAATTTCTTCAACAAATGGAATTTATTTTATTCAAAATAGTCCTCTTCAGAGTTAACAGACTGATTTGCACGGTCCGCAGTTCTTCAAACTGGTCTTCGGCGCCTTTTGGATGTCCTCTACGTCGACATACCGCTGTCCCTTCATGGGCAAATATAGTCTACAGAACAGAAAAAAGTCGCACGGTACCATATCCAGAGTGGTTAATGGTTAAAATGTCATTTTTTATTAAAAAAACGACACGAGTGTCGATCGGTGTGATGCTGCATTATTGTGCAACTAGCGCCAGCTTCCCTCTTCGCGATATTCTAACCGAACACGACGAAAAGGCGAAAGCATTAACCGTTTGGCCCACTGGAACGAATTCTTTGAGAATAATTCCTTATGAATCAAAGAAACAAATAAACATTGTTTTCACTTTTGACGTTTCCAAACTATTTTCTTTTCGGGTTTGGCTCACTTGGGTGCTTTAACGCAGAACTTTGACGCTTGGTGTCAGGATCGTATTAAAAACACCACACTCACAATACTCCACAGAAAGTTTTTACTTTTCTTAGCCTATTTAATAATGTCTCTTGAATGTTGAATTCGAAGTATTTTTGATCTTCTGCACGCCAAACCGTGAACAAACCTTTTTCATGCACAAATTCCTGGTCACAATGCAATACATAGATCAAATTTAATTCCATTTGCATGTATCTTAATGAAGATTTTGGCTCATTTGTAATAGAGAAACGCACTTTTTCGATAGTTTCTGGCGTAATCTCAAATTTCGGCTGGCCAACATGTTCGTCGTCTTCCAACCACTCACGAACCTCTTTGAGCGTGTAAACTACTCGTGGACTTGGCTGCGAGATAAACAATTAGTACCATAAACTTGTTTTAATAATCGATGCGTTTCGGTAAATGTTTTACTACGTTTTTTGTTCGATGCTCATTTTTCGACCGATGTTAAAAAGGTACTGTCACTTTGAGCGCGATAAGTCGGCGTGAAGTTGTTCGATTGTCATGAAATTTTGACAGAATATCAGTAAAAGAGGTACCCAATAACAGATGGCGCTACTATTGGATATTTTTTTAAAAGTCATTTTTACTTTACGACCAACCTTGTATAACTTTTTGCAGCAATTAGCAGACTATTGTATATACGTTTAAACACTATTAAACTAAAGCAGATTGGTGTATAAAACCTTTATATTGCTGTTCAACAGCATTAATAACCACAAGAACTGCGCTAAAACAAAGTTTAACATTAATAACTTGATATAACTGTCGGTTGAAATTGAATATAAACACATTTAATGATTGAAAAAATATTGTGTTTTTGCAGGGGAAAATGGTTGTCAATAAACTTAACATAAAACCAAATAGTTGATTGTATATTCATCTTTAATTTACAATAAATTTCTAAAACCACTTGTAGGAAATTATTACAGAATAATAATAAATAGTTATAGAGTTACTTAAGGTACCAAAGTATAGGTACTTATAAAATGGTTTATAAATGGTCCAACATACGCTGCCAACTGCTCGAATTCCAACACATAAAGAAGAAAACTGATATATACCTGTTTTATGCATTTTCTTAAAACCATTTAATTTTGTATAAAAAAGTATTGCAAAATATTTAATAAAAAATAAATGTACACTTACTACATTGACAATCAGATGCAGGTGTGTCATGTCGTGGTGGAGGTCGATTACTATTTCCGAAATTTCCAAATTTTGGTCCAAATATTTTTTTCATATCAGCTATTGGATTTATTTGAAGCTGTGACTAAAATAAGAGACTTAAAAATATGGAATCTACTGATCGTCCCAATAAAGAAAAGTTATTGAGATTGGTATTTACATTTCAAATTTTGTCGTAAAGGTCCGTACTTTTTTAATAACAATTACGGATAAGGATCATTATTAATAGGTTTGGTCTCTTTAATTCCTTCATAAAATCTTTTGATTAGGTAAAGGATTACTATGTTGTAATTGGAATCTAAAGGTTGTCAACTAATTGGTATGAACGATATGAAAATATAAAATTTAATTATTGATTTAAAGTTACGTGATTTGACTTTATTTTTTAAATTTGTTTGTGTTATTCCAGGTAATCTTCTATTATCTATCTGATGTGAAAAAAACGAAAAAAAAAACATAAAAATCTAAAAAATAAAACGAAAAAGAAAAGAAGAAGAAATCATTGATTGATAGGCGGTACAAAGCTCGCCGGGTCAGCTAGTAAATCAATAATAATCGTTAACAATGTTTTAAAAATAACTACATAACCTGGAGAAATATCGCAAAATATTATTTAACCCGCTTAAAATAGTACATTTATCCAAAATTTTTGTTGGAAAATATTTAAAGATTTAATCAGAAATATGACACATAAGAAATATGAGTACAGCTGTTAAATTTAAAACTCTTCGAGAATACTATCTTGGGTAATTGTAAATTTTGTATGCAAAGCATGTGCTAGAAGTAAAAACAGTAACTTAAACGTGTTTCTGGCTTTGTGCCGCATAATTCAATTCCGGAACCAGAATATCAATAATACTAAATACCGTTAACTATTTTCCCACTGTGGATACCCTGAGGCACACTATCACTTAACAGTAACACAAAGACTTACAAAACATATGTGTTTTTCAGCAAGCCAGCAAAACAAAACTAAAACACCAATTATCCTCACACAATCAGCCATGTCTGGTATCGAAGATTTCTTCTAATAGTTTGATATACCGCGGATGGCTACCGCTCTTCAACTGCTTCAAGAAGATCTCTCTTGACGTTCCGCTGCGGGCGCTCCGATCTAGTTGACTACCACTTTTTTGTATCTTGTGCTTTATGTGTTATGCCTAACAATAAGTTTATGTTTTGGTGTTAATTTATTCTTCAGTTTCGCCATTCGGTACGTACGCTCTTCATACGTGGGCGAAGGCAAATATCTTGTCCACATTGTTTATAAACCTGATATTTAGATATAGCTTGTACTCAATAAAAATTTGGGAAAGTGGTATAGATTTTAACAATATAATATTTATTTATATTCAAAAAGAGAGTTGGAAGCTATCGACTTAAGTATAACATTCCAACTATATACAGGTAATATGAGAAAGTATAAAACGTCAGAGATTAAATTATAATAAGGATGAAAATATTTTATTAAAGATGATAATAAACAATAAAATTGAGAAAGTAAACAGATCAAGAGATATTCACGATCGGAAATGGAGATTAGACAATTTAGGGCAAGAAAACAACATTTTAAAACACCCCATCGTTCCGGTATGTTGCAAAATTACTATAGACAAAAACTGTAGATATAATTATCTATTTAATATTTTTTCCCAAAAAGCCACCGTTTCTGATATATAACGCTGCTGTAATATAAGTAAATATACATCTGCATTTTACAGAAGGGGTAAAACAACGGTCTATAAAATGTATCAATGGTTTTTGGGCTGTTAGAACGGCCTCGATTGTCATGTTGACTTGACGTTTCGCCAACACGAGCGGTTGGCATCTTCAGAAGTTGCTTTCTGGTTGACAGTCTGCGAACTACTGAGCTCTGCGTAAACGGAGCCCGTATTTATACGTCGGGAAGCAAGTGGGCGGGGCCTCAATTGCTTTTGATTCCAATCGGTTCTGGTCGGTGTTGTTCGTTAAGGGTAGAGTTTTCGCACCCTTAATTATGGGGGCCCATGTTTTGTTGATCTTGACTGCGTCCTCTTTTTTATTAAAGTTGTTCGGGTGCTTCTCTATCTCTATGGCTTCTCTATAGAGTCTGGAATGGTATGCTGATGTAGTAGCGAGGACTTGGGTCTCCTCAAACTTAATCCGATGGTCCATAGTGAGGGTATGTTCCGCTACGGCGGATTTGTCCGTCTGCCCCAGACGACAGTTGGCCTTGTGCTCTTTAATCCTGGTGTTGATCGAGCGTTTGGTAGTTCCTATGTACACGCTTCCACATGTGCACGGAATGCGGTAAATTCCCGAAGCCGACAGTGGATCTCTTCTGTCTTTTGGCGATCAAAGACATTCTTTGATTTTTCTCGTTGGTTTGAAAATAGTTTTCACATTTTTCTTTCTTAGCAATCGACCAATTCTGTCTGTCACTCCCGGAATAAAAGGCAGAAATGCTTTTGCCACTGGTTGGATTTGCTCATTTTCTTTGGGTCTTTTGATTTTTCGTTCTGAATAACCATTGGCCCTTAAAGCATCATGAATATGAGTTAGCTCTTCGTTTAGTGCCTCGGGTTCGCAAATCCTTCTTGCCCTTTCTGCTAAGGTTTTGATGACTCCATATTTCTGACATGGGTGGGCTATAAAATGTTTGAAAAGCAAGATTTAGTTCAATGTAGTGAAGTTTTGATAAAAAAGTATTCAATTCCATAAGAAGTTATCACCAACGAAATTCGATTTCTTGTTTGTATGTAGGTACGGAGCCCCTAAAAACTACCTGCTTAGATAAGTATCGCTATACATGTTTTATTAAAAACAATCGGAATAAAACTCCAATGAAATTAGCTTCTCTTCCTCCAATCTGAATTGCTGCTCATCAAAATCTTTTTCGGGTATATTATCAAGTTCAAGTGTGGCTTGGTTATCAGCTAGACGCAACAGATTGGGGTTGGAAGCTGGTCGATAATACTAATTCAGACTTTGCTTCCACCTTTGCCGCAAAAGCTACTGAATGCAATTTTAAAAGCGAAGTAGTGCTAAATGTTGATGCAAAAAAGTTGAACTGTTTTGTACTCTAGCATACACGAATACATCGCTATTGACACAATTTACTTTCGTCCAGGATGATGAAGAAGAAGATCAAGAAGAAGGATAAGAAGAATAAGAAAAAGTAATGGAAAGTTAGAAATCGAAGTAATAATTTTTTATTATTTATTTAAATTGCTCAACAGACCTTGTAGGCCTCGGCATTTGTACGTAATATTAAATTAATAATATATACATATACAATAAAACATCTACAATACCAACTACATATAAGCATATTACCTTTTAGTTGTTTCTTGCCTGTGTGTATTACTTCACTATTCCTCTCCATTCTATTCTATTTTGTGTTTGTGCCTTCTAATCCTTAATATTTGATATCTTTATGTCTTTCTGTACCGAGCTACTCCATCTTTTCGTCGGTCTTCCCTCCCTTTTTTTCCTAAAGGGACTTCTGTATAGAACCATTTTTGGTAGCCTGGTTGAACTTAATCTTTCCACATGGCCAAGCCATCTTATTCGCTGTGATCTTATAAAAGTGCTTATGTTTGGTTCACCGTACAGCATTTTAATTTCATTATTTGTTCGTATCCTCCATCTATCCTCAGTGTTTATCCCCCCATATATGGTTTTTAACATTTTCCTTTCCCATCTTTCTAGCAATTTTGCATCTGATTTTCTTAAAACCCAGGTTTCGCAGGAATATGTTACTGTGGGTCGTACGCTGTAAATCCTTGTTTTTGTAGCTTCCGTATTTTTTATTTCCCCTGGCAATTCTCGCCTTTAACTCTAGGTGTTCTTGTCCTTTATCTTCTATTAACACTCCCAAATACGTGAACTGTCGTACTCTTTCGAAGTATTCTTTCCCCTTATATGATGTCATCTTTACGTGATCTGTTTCTTGTTGTGTACTTCCCATCACCATATATTTTGTCTTCTTCTCGTTTATTACAAAGCCAAATTGCAATGCTTCATTCTCGATATTCTTATTATGATTTTCTGTAGTTCTTTTTTCCTTTTGTTAATATTGTTAAACCATCCACTAATGCCATACATTGATGTTCGTTGTTAAATATTGTTCCTTCCATCTTGATTTTAGCATTTCGTAGAACCATTCCGAGTACTATATTAAATAGCACAGTAGATAGGGGGTCCCCTTGACGTAGAACCTCGGTTAATAATTTTTTACTGCTTTTTAATTTTCATCGATTTTATAAATTCCAACTCTTGTGAATATCTGTTATTATGCAAAAGTTTCCAAAGAAAGAAAATCACAACAGATCTGTTGAATAGGCCTACACTACCTCAAAGGTCTAATTTGACAGGTCTAATAGGTAAGCATCATTTCAACTACTATATCTTCTTTATTTAGTTTTATTATGGGTAATAAGATTTGCAAACTACGTAGATACTAACGAAGACCGAAGTGTCGATTTACTATGCAAATTTCCAACTGTAAACAATTTAAAGACTTATTTACCTATAGATTGCTAGATTTGGGATTAAACTTTGTCACGATTTGTTAGAATCGGACCACCACACATTCTGTTACATCGTTTTACTAAATTTCTTAGTTTTGAATTTTGTGTATTATCAACTACCGACTAATTTAAACTGTAGTATCTGTAACGTATCTTTAACTCTTATAATTTATAAGGTATAAGTTATAAGGTATTCGTAAGTACAGCCCTGTTTAATTTTACTTTTAGATCATTGTTTACGGATCGGTATTTGTTTCTATTGAACACAGAATATACAAATAAATAAAAAAATCATATTAAAAGTGACCCTTTTGACATCTAAAAAAATAAAAAAACTTGTTAAATTTAGTCGTTGGAAACAAAAAATAAAAATATACAAATTCCAAAACCGGATTGTTCAGTTTACAATAATAAAATGCTAATTTGTAAATCTGGTTTGCAGAGAAATCTTAAAAAGTTTAATTGGGGTATTGAACTTAATATATTTTATCCTTGAATAAATATCTGCTAAACTAAATACAAAAGTAATTGCAGTTGTACTTTGGGTAACTTTTTCTGTTTCCATAATATGGAATAAAAAATATTATAGATACGGGTAATAAGGCCTGAGTATCAAAAATGCAACTTAAGAAATAGAAAAAAAAATTATGCTTGTGGGGAGAATGAGACAAAACAATGTTCAAAAGGCGATAATGAAATATATTGTAATTTTAAAGAGTGGGCATAATTTATGCAAATATAATCAGTTTTGATCTTAATTACCAAATATTAGTCGCCCATTTTGACTAATTAGGCGTGTTAACAATGTTAGGCCTTATTATCCTACCTATTGACAAGGTTTTTTAAAATGTATAATTTTATGTTCGTTTACAGCAAAAGATAACATTTTTTACAAATATTTTATAGCTGTTCTTCTGTATGTTTAATTAGTATTAAAATTTATTGATTAAGATAACTAGTTTGTATTTTACATACATTTCTTTTTAGGTAGACCTTCTAGTTACACCTAACTTGATGGCTATTGAGATGAAAGTTTCTACAACAAGACTTTTGCTTCATTGCGTGCAAAAGATAATAGTGTATTGTGTGGCAAGGGGTGAAACAAGACGATTTCTGACTAGGGCGAGAGTTGACTGCCCGAGTGAAGCGATGGCTGTCTTCGCCCGGCCAGAAATCGTCTTTGTTTCATCCCGTGCCACACACTATATTTTTCATATCACATGCATTGAAACAGCGAGTTTTGATCTATGTAGCCAGTCGAAGTAAGACTATTTCAGACAAATAGCGTAGTAATATCTTGACAACGATTTGACGACAGCTGTCAGACGATTATGATTTTATTCGCTTTTGTTTATTACAAACTAGCTGTACCCGCGACGTAGTTCGCGTGGCGTGTTGATTGTTATATAAAAATTTCTCCCCCGAATACGTTAAAGGGTCGGGCAAGAAATTTTTTTATACCAGATGTTAAGTTGAAAGAAGGCAAATACATCTGTGAAAACCACATTCGAATCGGATCAGTAGTTTTAATGTGATGCGCGCACAAACATACAGACAGACAGACAAAAAAATCTAACCACATTTTTAGGTTCTAATTATTTTTTAAATATCTTTAATGTACAGACTTTTCATTTCTACAGATTTTTTATATGAATAGATCATTTTTCACGCCCTCGCATGGCCCCTTGTAGGTGGCATTTTCTAAAATCCGTTCACAATTGACATCAAAATTATAAAAATAACTACTATTGTGCAAAGTTTCAAACCTGTAGGACCTGAAATTTTGTAAAATCTGTTCACAGTTGACCTCCAAATTATAAAAATAAGATGATTTCTGTATAGCTTTAACCATTAAGGTTGCACACGAGACGGAAGCTTAAAAAATGGTGTAACTTCTCCCGTTTTCCCAACATTTCCCTTCACTGCTCTGCTCCTATTGATTGTAGCGTGATGAAAAGTATACTATAACCAGCACAGGAGTATGAAAAATAATTGTACCAAATTTCGTTAAAATCTGTCGAGTAGTTTTTGTTTCTATAGCGGTTATACAGACAGACAGACAGATAGACAGACAAACAGATAGACAGACAGACAAAAATTTTACTGATTGCATTTTTGGAATCAGTATCGATCCCCAATCACCCCCTGATAGTTATTTTGGAAATATATTTTATGTACAGAATTGACCTCTCTACAGATTTATTATAAGTATAGATGAGATTCTGGCAGACCTGAAATAAAGACATAAATAATAAATAAATGAATGTGCTGGGCAGAAATAACGTTGTTTCTCCCCTAGGGCAGAAAAAACTGTCAGTTTCTGACTGACAGTTGCATTGGTCTGAAATTGTCTTGTTTCGACTGACAAAACAGGGATAAAAACAAGCTGTTTCAATACATGTGATATGAAAAAGTGATTACTTACAAAAAAAGCTTAATAAAACAAGTAGGTACTTGATGTAAAATAAAACTATATTTATAAAACAATAATTTATTTTTTCTACATACAGGCATCAGCTACAGAAACAGCTATCTTCAAGGTTATACCGTAACCAATTTAGGTATTTATAAACTCGTGTATAAACACCTGGATAACCTGGTCGTCCGCAACCAACGCCCCAGGATACAATTCCTATAAAATAAAATATAACATAAATAAATAACAAAAGACACCATCCCCCCTATTTATTCTATTTGAATATCTTCGTTCTTATTGGTTTAAGCTGTAATCTGGTACAACAAATAGTCCAATTTATATTCCGCTTCAAAACCTAACTGCTGATTTTTTTAGATAATTTTATAGACTCATGAGCAGTCATTGGTTTATTGATAGTCGAGGCCATAAAGCACCTCCGCAAGTTGGATTTTAATGATTTTTTTTGCATTCGATTCGTGAGAGCCTCAGGATATTTTGTGCTCCTATACGATCTTGTAATATCAAAGAAGAAGCCATTGATGTCTTTAAAACAGCGATTTTGCAGGTGTCTACTAAAGACTAAAATAACTGTTTAACCATATCAATCGTGGTGGGACATATTTTGGATAGCAATAAACTACTTTATAATTTTTGTTTTTATGGCTATATGCAAAACTAAAAAGACAATCCTTGTATAAATTTCTAGATAAAGTTGGAAGCTGGGTTAAAAGAAAAGTAACAGAAGTAAATAAGACCATGTTGAGAAGAAGTTAATCAAAACTTCTTTGAAGATGATATCATTAACACCCTTTTTTGTACCTACTGTCAATGTTAAAAATAAAAAGGTAAAAATCCTTTCAAAAACAGTTTTTATAAATTTATTGTCATATTTATAAACGCCAGACAAAACCCTTTTTAAACTCTTTTATTTTACCTGCAACTTCATATTTATCCCCACTATGAACTAATAACGGTCCTCCGCTGTCACCTTGGCACGAATCCTGTGTTCCTTTTCCGGCACACATCATATAATTAGTAATCCTAGACGCTCTGTATTTCATTGACTTACATTGAGTTTGACTTAATATAGGAACTTCAACTTCTTGAACTACAGTAGGCAGCATACCTCCTTCTGAGGTTCGACCCCATCCAATTACTGTGCCTATTTTACCAGTTGGATCACGGGCTAGAAGAAAACTATAGTCAAAATAAATAGAAGAAGTAGAAACTGAAGGAAAGGAGTGATCTGTCTTCCGAAAACTTACTTTTTGGTAGGCATACTGGCCTAATTTGTTTTGTTAATTCGACTGGTTTTCTTAATTTAAGAAGAGCTATATCATGGTTAAAGGTATCTGCATCAAAACTTTTATGTCTGATAATAGATGATACTGCTCTCATCATTGCAGGTATTTCTGTTGTCGTAGAGGCATCGTGATCTCCAAGAATCACTCTGATCTTAGATTTTTTTAACCTAAAAAATTTTATTTTAGATCTAGTTAATAAAAGTTCATTCGTTTTACTTTCTAATACAATGGGCAGCTGTAAGCACATAATCTTCTGTTAAAAGAGAAGCGCCACAATGATAATGACCATCATATACTATTCTAGCTATCCATGGATAACGATTAACACCTGTGGGACGACCACCTACTATTCTGGTTTCTTGGTTTGATACACCACATTCTAAAAATTTGTCTATAACTAATTAAAAAGATAGGAAAAAATTATAAACATACAACGAAGAGCCTTTAACTTACATAAAAAATGATAACCCAATAAAACGGATGAGACCCAGTTAAAAATAAATTATGTTTAAAAATTAAATATCAACTGCCAATAATAAGAATTCCTAATAGATGTCAGTAAGGTGGCGCAGTCAGTTAATGTCTTATGTATTTAAATAACTACATAATTCCAACTTAATTAAGTATCGCAGTTAATCTTACATAAATTTAAACAAGCAATTCTTACTTAGGTACCATGAAACCACCTGAAGGTGGCGCGGTTAATATCTATATACAAAAGAAGAAGTTCTCACTGACTCACGTTTAGTCGCACACACAGTCGTAACCACTAAGGGTATAAACGTGAAATTTGGACAGAAGTATATTTTTATAATGTAAATGCCGCTAAAAAAGGATTTTAAAAAATTTTAACTCTGAAGGGGTAAAATAGGGGTTAAAAGTTTGAATGGAAAAATCTGTAAATCCACACCGATTTTTGTAAAAATTAAAATAAGGATGCAAATAAGGGGTTGAAATTTTGTGTGAAAAATATTTAAAAATTACACCGTTTCCTATAAAAATTATTATTCGGTCTCCTACTGATAAAAAATGTTGAAAATCTTGAAAAAACGTTGAAAATGGTAATAAATTGTTAAAAATCTTGAAAAATTCATAAAGAAATTCTGATAAACGTGAATAATTGTAGAAAGTTCGTAACAATCTTATAAAATTATAAAAAAAAATTTCAATCGTGATAAATTGAGAAAATCCTGTAAAAATATTTAAAATCCAGAAAAATTGTTGGAAACTGTAAACGGTTAAAATTGTGAGAGCTTTTAATAATTTTAAGAAATTGCTGAAAATTGTTAAAAATATACTAAAATGTCAAAAATCCTAAAAATAAAAAAAAAATAAAAATCTTAAATAATTATTGGGGTAATCAAAAATAGTTAAAAATGGTGAAAAAATTTCAAAAATCGTACAGAAATCTTGAAACGCATGAAAAATTGTAGAAAATTGTAAGAAATTCTTGACAGTCTTAAATTGATAAAAATAGTTAAAATATTGTCAAAAATCATAAAATAACAGTCGTAAAAAATTTTTGAAAAATAGTTGAAACGGAAAAAGTGTATTTAAAATCGTGAAATTTTGTCAAAAATGTAAAAAATGGATAATGGGTAAATTCAAAGAACGAGTAGGGATAAGAAAATGAAGAAAAATCGAAAAAAATTGAAAAACCAAAAAATATAAATAAACTAGCAAAATTGGAAAAAATTGAAAAACGTACAAAAATAAAATAAAAAAGAAATATATAAAAACGTTAAATTGATAAAAATTGAAAAATTGGAAGAAACAAAAATAACGAACAATTTTACAAAAATTGTAAATAAGAGAAAATTGTAAAAAACAAAAAACTAAAAAAGGATAAAAGAGTAAAAATTACAAAATAAAACAAAAAAAGTAAAAACCTGTAAATAAACAAAAAATATGATAAAATTGACGAAAGAGTAACAAAATAATGAACATCAATCAAAAACACAAAAAAAATCATTAATTGCTATACGAAGTTGACCGGGTCAACAAGTAATGATATAAAAAGAAGAGAAAAAAGATTAAAAGATAGCAAAACGTGTTATAAAATTCAAATTATGTAGTATCTAATAAATACAACAATTTTGAATCATAACTGAACAAATGCTACAAATCTCCAATACAAGATAAGAATGACCAGAAATCTCAAACCCAGAAGTCTTGTCTATCAAAAAAAGTAATGATTTTATATACAATGTGAACTATCTAGGACAGACATTTTTATTTTGCTTACCACAACTACAGTTTTTTCCTTTTACTTCATCACTCACTCCATCATCATCAAAAATTGAAAATTCTGTATTTGAACCACCCAGAAAATTCGTTAATCCAAATAATTGGTTAAAAAATATTTTTCCTTTTCTTTGTTGGGTTTGATTTAAATGATTTTGCTGTAAAATGTACAATTATTATTAGATATCAAAGATCAAAGAATATTATTATTCTAACGCTTTACAAGTTTTTGAAAAACATTTTCAAAGACGATGACCGTTCAACTAAGAAGAAATAACTACTTCCCGGGCTATATGCCCCGACCGACATTGGATTATACTTCAAAGTCAAACGGGGTTGGCATATCTAATAGATAATTTAAACCAATATCCGTCAGGGCATATAGCCCGGGAAGTAGTTGTTTCTTCTTAGTTGAACGGTCACCGTCTTTGAAAATGTTTTTCAAAAACTTGTTAAGCGTTAGAATAATAATATTCTTTGATCTTTGATATCTATTGATAACACGCTTTATTAAATACGACAATGTTAACAGTTTTCTGTAATAATACTTTAATACAATTATTATTGTCTAACTTAGGTAGCTTCAAGAATGAAAAAAACATGCGGGTAAAGTGCACTTTTAATAATTGGCAAAATCAAAATTTATCATGATATGTTATCTGGTTCGTAAATTTTATTAGAGGTCTTTTAAAACTGAAACTTTGGCTATTTAAAGTAAGAAAAGCTTAGAAAGCAAACCAAGAAGTGGAAATAAAATGTAAAACAGTTTGATACATTTCTACGTGAGTACTAACATGTGTCTTAAGAAGAGCTACAGAAGAGAAAAGTGGAAATAAACTGTAAAACAGTCTGGAATAATATACTTATTTCTTTTTACAAAATTACTTACATGTGTCTTAAGAAGTGCTACACCCCCAACAATTTCAAAAATTAAACAAAAACAAACGCATAACTTTACCACTAACATGTTCATTTATAACCCAACAAAAGAAATAAATCACTTCATATCACTTTCTACCAAAATTTTAAAACAAAACAGCCCACGGAAGACTCCCTGTGACACTTCCTTCCATAACTCTCATTTAAATGAACAAGAAATGTTACAAAGATACGCAAATACTTTCACTATCTTGGCAAAACTAAGAACAAAAATTTCTTGACCATAACCTTCAGAAGAAAGTAAGTTAATTGAATATACGAGAACGAAGACTAATAAAACCATTGAGAATTTTATTGGAAGAGATGAAGAAAGTAGAAATCAGTGAAGTAGAGTTAATATGGGATTCCCGATTTGAATGTAGGTTATATCATAAAAAATATAAACTTTTTTTAATGAATAAATAAAAATAAAACAAGATAATATGATGTCCTACATTTTACCACTTTTACAATAACTTAAAGATATTATTTTCTGATTTTTCGAATATAATGTAATTTTTGTTAGAATCAGATAAGATTTCACTTTCTAATAAATGTTTATCTACGTCTATGATATGTAAAATATATAGTGAGTTTGTTCTGTTTTTGGAAAGTAAAAGTAGCTAGTAATTTATGTCATATGACGGTTACTTTATGCGGTAGTTAATTAGTAAGATTATACTTATTAAAATAAATGCACCCAGTCTATAGAATTTTATTATATTATCTTATATTTATGTAATCATGTGACCATAAAAAAACAAATTGAGCTACAGATTTTCGTTTGTAAAAATGCTGACATTCATTTGGTGAAAGCAGAAAATATTGGTAATGACCTCCTGGTATAATTCTATATAATAAATAATTTTGTCTTGTGAAATAAAACAGACACTTAACCAATTCAGTTATGACCTTTTGTTACTTTCTTATAATTATCTAAATAGAAATCTAAATTTTTAAAAAGTAAACTGCGAATCAATCATTAACTAGAATTTTTTACGTATGGTGCTGGAGACACATAGATTGGAATTACTACAAAACATTGAGCAAAGTATTCTTCTTAAATTTTTGACAAAAGATGGTGTCTTAAGGAGGCTTGAGGCAAAGTTCGAGTATGATACGCATAATAAAAAACAAGTGCTGTGGATAAACGATATTGTTAACAAATCCTAGTAAATTTGTGGAAAGAAATATACAAGTCGAGCTTCAGTGTATTATAGGACAGATCTTTAAAAACTAAAGGAGTTGTAGATAGACGCGCAATTTTGGTTAAGAAATTATTGTCATGGTACCGATTCATAAGCTAGATCTTTGATCTTTATAATCATAGTATAGTATAGTATATGGCTTAACACCCCATTTGGGGTTTCGTCGCTTTCGCTTCCTAGATCCATTTTACGGGGTGGATCAGTCCCCATCATCATTGTATTTGTTCGTTTATATGTCTTCTTTTTCCATTTTGTAATTCCTGTCCTGCTTAGGTCCTCCTCTACTTCAGTTAACCATTTCGATCTGGGTCGACCACGTCTCCTTTTTCCTCCTGGATGTCATAATATCATAGCTTTTGATATTGATTCTGAACCTTGTCTCCATATATAACCCAGCCATTTGATTCTTTCTCCATTTAATTTTTCTAAAATTTCTTTATTCGTTCTCCTTCTATACTGCTGTTCCTCAATTCTCACTGGACCCAGTATTGTTCTTATTATCTTTAATTCATTTATCCATAATTTCTCTTCTTCTTTTTTGTCATAGTCATCGTTTCTGATGCATACAATCATAGGGTTTGCAATAATCATTTTCATCCTGTATTGAATTGATTTCAGGGACATTAAAGTCTTCACAAATCGCAACAAACGTATCAGTAATATTACTGAGACATATACCAATAAGTTTATTACAAAAAAAGCTTAACGCAGCCATGTCTCTGGCCGGTATGTAAACACATCCTATATAAACTTTTCAATATCCATTTTGAATGTTGACAGTAACCCAGATGTCCTCAGCTTCAGACCACCAAGAATCTTAGGATAACTAATTAGTTCGTCGGACACAGCTATAAAAACTCCTCCACCTATTAGTTTGTTGGTAGAACATGTCTCCCTGTCTCGTCTATAAACTTTATATGATGAAAAGATTTCTTCATTTAACACTGATAAATTAAGCAAGGTTTCAGTTAAGCAAATGATATTTTGTTAATTCTTGAGGATGTTGCTAAAAATAACATGGATCTCTTCTTCTTTAGTAGCTCCTTCTAGTCCACTCCTTGATATAGGCCTACCCTTGTTTTTCCAACTTCGTTTGTCTTAAGCTAACTGGTGCCAGTTTCTCCCAGCATGTTTCTTGATGTCATCAGCCCATCTTTTTTGCGATCTTACTGCACCTCTTTATGTTGTCTTGGTCTCCATTGTATTATTCGCTCTGTCCACTTTTCTTCGTTCTCTCGTGCCACGTGTCCGGCTCATTTTAATATAAGTATAAGAGATAAATAGAAGTCGTCAGGCATATTTAAAGCGAATGTCAAAATATATGAGCAGTTACTTGAAATTTCAGAGATTAATTAAGTTTATCAATATCTTCAACACCGGAGATTTTGATTATATTGGAGCTATCATCTTTGCGCACGTAAATGATGCAATTTCTGGTTCAGGTGTATTTGTAATTTTTTGATTTAGCGCTATCTTAGTGTTTCAAAGTATTTTTTTATTTTTGGTGTTCAAGTGTTCACTGATATATATCTCGTTGAAAATATTTGCAACATTGATTTCTCTGGTGCTACCATTTTGCCGGCGTTTAGCCTTTGCAGCAACCAGAAATAACCTTTTTTTAATTTCTTGGAGAATTTTAAAGTAATAGGTTCTGGCAAATCTGTTCGAACAGATGCAGAACGGTAAAATAAGTCAATATCAGTGCTATCTATTGAAAACTCGATGGCTGAACCAATTTGAGAAACTATATCCAGAACATATGTTTTTAAAACATGTTGTTAAAAAACATCAACTCGAGAATTTAAGGATTTAACTTTATTTTTCACATATAGATTTTCTTTAGTCAGCTTCTCAATATCTTGATTTTGTTAGTGAGTGCTTTTTCAAAATTGCAAAACTACAGAAGTTGACTGCGTGTAATAAATCACCATATTTAGTATTCATAGATGCTATGTCTTTCTGTAGGTATGTCATATATAAAACTTTTGATGTAGATATTGATATTGAGAGGGTATGTTCTTCCGGTGCGACATAAAAGTCGTCGTGCGCGACAATAATTGATCATCTCTTGTTTAACTCAGTCGTACCCCTACAGTAAGAGTAGATCCAGGATAGGCTTGCTATAAAAAATCGTGACACGTCCACTTTGGTCAAGCTGTCACAGCAATTACAGATGCCACGCTCCACGCTCTTTATCAAGTACATGACTTTGGTAACTTTTTCCGATAAGACACACAGAGGGATCTCATTGAAATCGACAACGCAGAAGCCATCCATTTCTCGAAGATTATCCAGGTGTTTGGTGGCGATTCTATACTAATCGCCAACCTACTTCGACGAATATTTGCACAACCAGCAGATCTTCACGACAATACCATACCATCAACTAACCACAGCGTCAACTGGACATTAGGATCAGTAGAAACATTAATACCAAATCAACACCTGGACCCGCTCTTTTGGTACATCCCAGTGACCCCATAAGATTCATTGTCCGCCAATGGTATCGGCACAATGTCTTTTACTGTTTCTATTATTATTTGGTATATACAAACCCTAATTAATGTACAACCAACCTTCAAAGATGTATATTATTACGAGCTGGTCCGGACCTGTCACCCAGATAGTAGTGTAAGTGAGTCGCTGTTCTGAGAATCTTCGAATATTCTAGTGGCTGCTAGAACGTCCGAATAATTCGAGAGTGTTCATTTCTAGATATAATTTCAGAGACCCTTCTAGAAGGAATTAATTTCATATATAAGGGACCGCTTTGGATGGAGAAGGGGAATTGTAATTGTAATAGTTGGTGATAGACGTGCGAATTGTTGTACGAAGTATTTTAAAGACGTTATTCAGTAATTGAAATCACGAATCCACGAAGGAAAAATATAACAATATTAAAAAATCCAGTTTATGTGTTATAAAAAAATTAAACTCAAATCACTTCAATTTTATTAAACGACTTGCTAAATGTGTTTTTACATTTTAAATGTGCATTTATAGTAAGAATTTTTGTGGTACTAGTTATTCATTACACAAGTTAAATACCTAAATCTAAAAATAGTCATTAATAATAGATATCTCTTAAATGGGATTTACTAGTTCACAAAATCAAAATGTTTAGCATTTTTTCCATGTGGTAAAATTAATTTATTTCTTCTATAATTATTATAATGAAAATTTCTCGCATAGTGCCAATCGGCAGTATTGTAGTAATTATTCATATTAACATTAATAGTGGAAATCTTTCTTTCAAAATTCCTTAAAAACCGAGATCTTCTCATTAAAACACATTCAAGTATTAAGATTACTAGACTTGCTATCCATCCAAAAAATATAATAAAAAAAGCTGCAGAGAGGTCCACTAATCTAGCACTTTCAAAAGTTTGTGGTTTCTTACATTTTAATAGTTGTGGATAGATGAGGGAATAGATATACTTATATACTCCAGTTTCAAACATTTTTATTATGCTAAAAAATAAATATAGATGCTTAAATGTTTAGATTTAATGAAAATTGGATAATAATAACTGCGATTATTCACTTAATTATACTTTAAAAATATTTTAGGCTACGGCCACACGAGCGGAATTTTAGTAAAGTATCGATAGATTTTGTTCGATATCGTGTCCCTCTATAAGACCTAAAGTTTAGTGTAAAAAGTACAAAAATGTGAGAAGTGAGAAAACTATAAGTATAATTACAGAGCTTATGATAACTCGAGGTCCAATTGTCTGTCAGTGACGTCATTGTGACGGAAATGCAAGTGGAACCAATGCGAGGTTCGAATGAATGCTAGTTGTCATGTTTAACTTAGAAAGACTTAAGGTGGGTCCGCACGATAGAGACTATTGTTTGTACAGATATCTGTACAGACTTAAAGTCTGAGTAAAAATTTTCATGACAAGATGACTAAATGTATGTGTAAACTTATCACTAGTTCAGGCTTAGATTATTCAAAATCAGCCATTTTTCAAAAATTTTCCTCACCACAATTTTAGTGAATCTCTGTGCGTAAAATAATTTTATTCAAGTGAAAAAACAGTATATATTCGCTATTTAGCAAATTAGCACATTTGCTCATCTATTAATTTTTTATTTTTAATAATACGCAGACATACACGCATACTTCCAACTTCCGTGCTTAGACTTTTTGAAGTTATACTTCTATTCGGACACTCTGTGGAATGAATTAGTGTGTAGCTAAATGGGAAAAATCATTACATATGTAATGGTGTGAGTAAGAGAGAGACAGAATCACATATAAGGTATTGTAACGAGCGAGACTCCCTGAGTACGCCTCTGTCGCCTGATAGCGCTAGGTAAACTGATTCCCGGAAGTCTAGTGACGGCGAGTACAATCGAGATAATTCCTGATCATACGCGCGCTGACAAGACCTTCGAGAAAGTGTTACCGAACGATGTTCTGGAAGCGGTGAACAGCTATATAAGCTGAGATGCGGCGGACAACAGGGAAGTAAAAAAAGTTAACGGTGACAGTCTAAATATTCGAACGAGCTACGCAGTGCAAATAAATTTAGTGAATATAAATCGAAGTTAATTGTAGTACATAAATTAGTGTGTTATAGTTAGTTTAGTTATTTAGTTATAATTCGTTTAGTTTATTGTGTGTGTAAATAAATTAGACATTTTCGTTCAGCAGTGATTTTATTTTGAACCCCAAGAACGTAACAATTGGTGTCAGAAGTGGGATAAATCGAACTGCTGTGTTAATTTAAATTGTGGACTTCATTAGTGAATACTTTGTATGCCAGTTACGAGATCACAGACGAAGAAAATGGATCAGGCGACAATGGAATTTTTCAAGCAAGCCCTTGAAAAAATGAGCTTGAATATGGAGGAAAATATTAGGAAAATGGAAAATAAAATGGACGAAAACACAAATAAAATGGAAGAAAATACTAGAAAGATAATGGATGAGAACACCCAGAAAATGGAGAATAAAATGGAAGAAAACACTAAGAAAATGGAAGATAATTTGGGAGATAAATTGACATTCATTGAAAATGAGTTGAAGAATAATTACTCCAAACTGGAAAATGAGATTGGAAGCGTAAAAGACGAAATTGGAAGCGTAAAAGACGAAATGGGAAACGTAAAAGACGAGATGGGGAACGTGAACAATAAAATTGGAAAATTTGAAGACAGGGTTGGAAACATTGAAGGCAGATTGGTTAATATGGAGGAAAAAATGCAGGTAAAATTGGAAGAACAGGTGAAAACCATGGAAGAGCGATTGAGTAAGAACTTCAGCAAATATTGTTCGGTTAAGCTGGGAGAACGGGGTGAGCCAGGCCGAACAAAGATCAAACCTCCAACTTTTCATGGCAAAACACCCTGGAGCACATACCAGAAACAATTTGAAGCAGCAGCCAACGCCAACTGCTGGGACGATGAAGAGAAAGCAACTGCTTTAATTGTTGCATTAAGAGGGGACGCACTGAATATCCTTCAAACCATTCCTGTAAGTCAACAAGGTGATTATAAGGCTCTGACAAGTAGACTGCAAATGAGATATGGTGATGCACATCTCCAACAAGTGTATCACGCACAAATCAAGAGTCGCCATCAGAAGAGTGCAGAAACCTTGCAGGAATTCGAAGCAGACGTAGCAAGGTTGGTAAGGCTGGCCTATCCTTCAGCACCGGACAGCTTCCTAGAACAACTTGCTGTCCAGACCTTCGTCGATGGGTTGAGAGACACGGAAACTCAGCAGACGTTGCGGTTGGCCCGACCCAAAACTCTAGATGACGCCCTGGCCCATGCCCTAGAATTTGAAGCTGCTAAACAAGCTTCTCACAGAGGACAGAGCAAAGTGAGACAGCTTGATGATTCACCAGTCTGCGACGATAGAATTGAGGAATTAATTCGCCGAGTTCTCCAGGAGAAACGTAATGGTGGACCAAGATGCTGGAACTGCGGCGAAAGAGGACACATTCGGCGTAACTGCAAGAAGCCGGTTAAACCACAACGCCAAGAACAGGAAAACTAAAGCGGGTTGGCAAGAAGGGGCATAAACCGACCCGCCACGACAATGCCCCTGAGGTTATTATTCAGGCCATCTCTTCAAGTATTTATGTCGACGGTAAAATTATTGGGAGGTCCGTAAAAATGTTAGTCGACACTGGTGCAACCCGAACTATAGTTAAGCCGAGTGTAGTTGAAGGAAATGGAAAAACCTTACCAGCGATGGTTCGTTTACGGACTGCAACTGGTGAAGACGTGCCAACACATGGAAAGAAGAGGATCGTCATCAACATTGGGGACAGGTTTTTCGAACATGAGGTGCTGGTGGCAGATATCATGGAGGAAGTCATCTTGGGAATGGATGTCATTAAGGGTTATGGCTTCCAGATGGATATGAGAAACGATGTCCTAAGGATCGGAAGTCTGGAAATTCCATTCCTGGGATGTGAAGATATCACGACTCGAGTCTTACTCAGCGAAGATGTTCACCTACGTGGACAGGCGGAAACCATAGTGAAGGGGTATTTAGATAGAGACCTTCGAGATAGCTGTATAAGACTCATCGAACCAGCCAGTGAGAGTAACCTCGGGAAAGGACTGTTAGTCGGAAAAACCTTGGTGAGAGGCGGAAACGAAGTTCCTGTGTGAATGTTGAACACCAACATGTACCCTGTGATCTTGAAGAAAGGTACGATCCTGGGAGAAAGCTGTTCCGTACTTTGTGTGACAGGAAGCGTTCAGGATGTGAAGAACCCGCTACCAAGAAGCGACAAGAGTTCCAAAAAATTATTTGAGACATTGGCTTCTTCCTGCACAGAACTTGCACCAGAACATATTAGCAAGGTGAAGAAACTGATTCATGAATACAGTGACGTTTTTGCTATGGACAACACTCAGATGGGTAGGACGAATGTTGTGAAGCATTCTATCAATACCGGAAGTTCAGATCCCATTCGCCAACAACCGCGAAGGCTTCCCATAGCAAAGAGAGAAGAAGCAGAAAATATAATCAAGGACATGCACGAACAAGGAATAATAAAGCAATCTGATAGTCCTTGGTCATCACCTGTGGTTCTGGTGAAGAAGAAAGATGGCAGCACCAGATTTTGTGTCGACTATCGTCGTTTGAACGACGTCACCAAGAAGGATTGCTACCCCATTCCAAGGATTGACGACACTTTGGACACACTTTCTGGCTCGACATGGTTCTCCACGCTGGATTTGAAGAGTGGGTATTGGCAGGTGGAATTAGATCCCAAAGACAAAGAAAAAACAGCTTTTACTATTGGGACAGGATTGTGGCATTTCACAGTAATGCCATTTGGCCTCTGTAACGCACCTGCAACTTTCGAGCGATTAATGGAAACCATTCTTCGAGGATTGTCATGGAAGTCGTGCCTAGTTTATTTGGACGATGTTATAGTATTTGGCCGGACATTTGACGAACACCTGGAAAATTTAAGAGAAGTCCTTGAAAGGCTACGCACTGCAAATTTAAGACTCAGTCCAAAGAAATGCCACCTCTTCAGGAAAGAAGTGAAATATCTAGGACATGTAGTATCTGCAGATGGCATTAGTGCTGACCCAGACAAAGTCAAGGTTGTACGAGAATGGCCAGTACCACAGGACAAGCACCAAGTAAGGAGTTTTCTTGGCTTGTGCACATACTACAGGAAGTTCGTCTTGGGATTTGCTGACATCGCGAAGCCTCTAACAAGACTGACGGAAGATGGAAGGGACTTCAAATGGGATACTGAATGCGAGGATGCTTTCAATCGACTGAAGCAAGCACTAACAACAGCTCCTACATTAAGTTATCCTCAGACCAGTGGAAGGTTTATATTGGACACGGACGCAAGCAACACGGCCATAGGAGGCATATTATCCCAAATTCAGAATGGCCAAGAGAAAGTTATAGGATATTTCAGCAAGGTCCTGTCGAAGCCTGAGCGTAACTATTGTGTTACGAGGAGAGAACTTCTCGCCGCAGTCAAGTCCATGGAACATTTCTATAAATACTTGTATGGTCGCGAATTCCTTCTAAGAACAGATCATGCTGCTCTGAAGTGGCTTCTGCAATTTAAGAACCCAGAAGGTCAGGTTGCGAGATGGATAGAAAGGCTGCAGGAATATCATTTTTCTGTGGAACACCGGGCCGGAAAGTCACATGGCAATGCAGACGCATTATCTAGGAGACCTTGTCCTTCCGACTGCAAACACTGCAGCAAAGCAGAAGAGAAGGAATTCTGTTTAAGAACAACCGTAGTGGATCTGGATTGGCTGCCAGAATCCCTGAAGCGAGACCAAGAAGGTGACACCGAACTAAAGATGTTGCTTGACTGGAAAGCAAAAGGACAGAGACCAAGATGGGAAGAAGTGAGTCATCTGAGTCCTAGGGTCAAGTCCTACTGGGCGCAGTGGGACTCCATCATTTTAGAGGATGGATTGTTGAAGAGGTCCGTCGAGAATGACGAGGGTACTGCAGCTAGGACTCAGCTGATAATTCCCCGGAGCCGGACGACAGAAGTATTGGAAAAACTTCATAATGGAACCTCCGGTGGACACTTCGGCATCAAGAAAACGTTGGAAAAGATCAGAGAACGTTTTTACTGGGTCAACTGCAAAGAAGACGTCAAGGACTGGTGCCGAAAATGTAGACTTTGTGCTTCAACGAATGGCCCAAGAGGAAAACGACGAGCGCCAATGAATCAGTATAACGTAGGCAGTCCTATGGAAAGAGTTGCTATAGACATCGCAGGCCCATTCCCAGAGACCGACGATGGGAACAAGTACATATTGGTGGCGTCGGATTACTTTACCAAATGGGTTGAAGCACATGCCATCCCAAACCAAGAGGCCTCGACAGTGGCAGACGTGCTGATAAAAGAGATGTTTAGTCGGTTTGGAGTGCCACTGGAGCTACATTCTGATCAGGGACGAAATTTCGAGTCTGCCCTATTCCAGAGCATTTGTGAAATACTCGGAGTCAAGAAGACCAGGACAACGCCTCTTCACCCACAGTCAGATGGCCTATTAGAAAGAATGAATAAAACTGTGGGAAAATATTTGGCTAAAGTGGTCTCTGACCATCAAAGAGACTGGGATCGGTACCTTCATCTGTTCACCATGGCCTATAGATCAGCCGTGCAAGAGTCTACTAGAGAGACACCAGCTTGTGTCATGTTCGGCCGGGAAATAAGATTACCCTGTGACCTAGAGTTTGGATGTAAGCCCGGAACAGAGATAGCTGGTGAGGACTACGTGAGCACATTGAGGGGCAGGCTACACTACATTCATGAGAAGGTCCGACGAAACATACAAGTAGCTAGTGACCGAATGAAGACCCGCTATGACAGCAAAGCTACAGAAGGTTGTTTCAACGCTGGAGATTTGGTCTGGCTGTACAACCCTCAGAAGAAGAGAGGATTATCACCTAAGCTACAGAGGAATTGGGAGGGTCCATACAGAGTGGTAAAGAGGATCAATGATGTAGTGTACCGTATACAAAAACTACCAAGGGGCAAGAGGCGCGTGGTCCATGTAAATCGGTTGGCGAAATACGAGGCGGACTACGACGAACAAGACGAGACCCATCTGAGAAGGACGACCAGCCCAGAGCATGTTGAGATGAGTTTCGACCAGTTCATGGAGAACTATGGTGGAACTGGGAAGGCACGATTCGGAGTTACCACCGAGCAGCAGCAGGACCTCTTCTCTGTGCCTGGAGATTATTCCCTAGCCCATTGTGTCGCCGAAGATCTGCGTATGTCCAGGGGAATAGCATTAGTCTTCAGGAAGAAGTTTGGCCGTGTATCTGAGCTCTCCAGACAACAGCCCCATCCCGGAAAAATTCTCACTGACGGTCATCGTCACCTCTTCTACATGGTGACTAAGAGGTTTTCCGATCACAAGCCTAGCTATAGAAGTATGTGGAATACCTTGCTGAACCTAAGAAACGAACTCACCAGGTTGGAAGTGAAGAAGCTGGCTGTGCCTAAGTTGGGTTGTGGTCTAGATCAACTCAACTGGAGAGTCGTCCGGAACATGCTCGAGGTGCTTTTCCATAAGACAGGAATAGAGATACTCGTGTGCATTTTCAACCCGAGCGGAAACACAATGAAGGAGAAGACTGTGGATTGCTATTTCGAAAAGCAAGGGAGCTGCAGAAAGGGAGATGCCTGTATGTTCAGACATACCAACCAAGGTGTTCGGGGACCGAACGTCTTAAGGAGGGGGCAGTGTAACGAGCGAGACTCCCTGAGTACGCCTCTGTCGCCTTAACTTAGAAAGACTTAAGGTGGGTCCGCACGATAGAGACTATTGTTTGTACAGATATCTGTACAGACTTAAAGTCTGAGTAAAAATTTTCATGACAAGATGACTAAATGTATGTGTAAACTTATCACTAGTTCAGGCTTAGATTATTCAAAATCAGCCATTTTTCAAAAATTTTCCTCACCACAATTTTAGTGAATCTCTGTGCGTAAAATAATTTTATTCAAGTGAAAAAACAGTATATATTCGCTATTTAGCAAATTAGCACATTTGCTCATCTATTAATTTTTTATTTTTAATAATACGCAGACATACACGCATACTTCCAACTTCCGTGCTTAGACTTTTTGAAGTTATACTTCTATTCGGACACTCTGTGGAATGAATTAGTGTGTAGCTAAATGGGAAAAATCATTACATATGTAATGGTGTGAGTAAGAGAGAGACAGAATCACATATAAGGTATTGTAACGAGCGAGACTCCCTGAGTACGCCTCTGTCGCCTGATAGCGCTAGGTAAACAACTGATTCCCGGAAGTCTAGTGACGGCGAGTACAATCGAGATAATTCCTGATCATACGCGCGCTGACAAGACCTTCGAGAAAGTGTTACCGAACGATGTTCTGGAAGCGGTGAACAGCTATATAAGCTGAGATGCGGCGGACAACAGGGAAGTAAAAAAAGTTAACGGTGACAGTCTAAATATTCGAACGAGCTACGCAGTGCAAATAAATTTAGTGAATATAAATCGAAGTTAATTGTAGTACATAAATTAGTGTGTTATAGTTAGTTTAGTTATTTAGTTATAATTCGTTTAGTTTATTGTGTGTGTAAATAAATTAGACATTTTCGTTCAGCAGTGATTTTATTTTGAACCCCAAGAACGTAACAGTATATTGTTCGGTAAAAACAAAGATGAAATATTTACTACATGTTATTAGTCATCACTATAAGTCCTTTGAATACCGTTTAAACATTCATTGCATTGAAAAGAGATAGATATACAACAAACAGTCTGAGCTATTGTTATTGTATTACATTGACGTATCGCATTATGTTTGACATATTATTTTATAATTCTGTCCAGTAAGTATACATATTAAGTTTAGTATTTATATTAATAATAATATTCAGTAATGAGTATTGTATCATCACATCACATTGTCAAAGGTAAAATTGTTGAAGATTCAATAACGAAATATTTGATGCTTTCTTAGATTCAATATACAATGCCAAAAAAATAAGTACAGAAATTCACAACAGCATCGTTAGATGTTATGGTATGTTTAGGAAACAAGCTAACAGCTGTGAGAGTGTTTATTTAAATCAATTGGCCGAGGTTTTTCAAGTAAGTACGATTTTATGTGTATTTCTTTTAAATCAATGCTAGTCGCTAACATAAACTTATATATTTTGCATTAGATTAATTGAGAGAGGTTTTTGTAATGAATTTATAAATATGTATCACTTTTTTAAATAAAATTTATATTATTAAAAGAACACATAACCTTTTTTGACAGATATCATAATAAATTATATACAATGTTGTCAGATTTCAAATTTCGAAATTATACAATTTTGTAACTATAATTTAATTCAAAATTTTGTTAAATATTTTTAAATCTCTTAACTACCGTTGTGTAACTGAGGTATATTTTTTGAATCTAATTAATATGACAAACATTCTAAATGCTTAATTTTTTTAGATCAGTGTATCGAAAATACGGAAGATTATTAAGGAAGGATTGAAAAATAATGAGAAAGTCGCAGATAAAGGATGTAAAACTGATACATTTGAGAAGTTTATTTTAAAAAAAGACTAACAGCGACAGATTTGGATGTACCATGCTAAAACTGAACATTTTACTTTAGACAAACTTTTGACTGATGCTAAACAAAATTTTGATTTTAAAGGGGGACGTACGACACTATACAAACTTATAAAATTAATGGGATACAAATTTAAAAAAGTAAATGGTCGACATATTTTATGTGAACAACGACACGTTAAAATTAGAAAGATCGCTTTCATTCGGAAATATAAACAACTAAAAAGTCTTGCTGAGAGAATTAGATTCGTGTACCTAGATGAAACATGGATCTATCAAAATGGTAGTTCAGTGCGTCAGTGGGTGCACGATTCTGACCTAAAAAGTAATCCAGCTCGTGTAAAATCCGAAGGAAAGCGATTTACTATTTTACACGCAGGGACTGATACTGGATTTTTGGAAGGATGCGACTTGTTACTAGACTCTTCGAATACAGACCTTGACTATCACAAAAGTATGAATGGTGACCTTTTTAAAAACTGGGTTGTTAATCAACTGATTCCTGCTCTATCTGTATTTCAAGAAAAATGTGTGGTGGTCATGGACAACGCGCCATACCATTCAGTTCAAATTAACAAACCACCCTCTTTTTCAGCGAAAAAAGCAATGATGCAGGAATGGTTGATTAACAATAACATTAGGTTTGACACAAAAATGACAAAGAAACAACTGTACTCTATAATCTTACCTTATAAAACTGACGAAAAGACATATGTGGTGGATGAAATTTTAAAACAACGAGGACATGAAGTACTTCGACTACCACCATACCATTGTCACTACAATCCAATAGAACTAGCATGGGGGTTTACTAAGACATATTATAACAAACATATTACATCTACTTATCTTGACCAGGAAAGAGTTAAAAAAACTTGGACAGAAGCATTGACTAAATGTACACCAGACATGTGGCAAAATTTTTGTAGACATACAGACGAACTTATTTTGGCAGATTGGACTACTTACATGGGAAACTGCTCACATGACAATATTCCTCCTTTAATTATTTCATTGGAGGAATCAGATTCTGACGATTCCGATTTTGGATTTGATAGTGACTCTGATTCTTCCAGTGAAATAATGGAAGAGGATTGATCATACAAATACACCGACAACATTTACATGTTACATCTAAATCTGCATCTGTATTTGTTTTTATTTGCTTTTATGTAATTTATTAAAATATTTTTTTCATTGTATTGGTTTGAAATGTCTAACAAATCTTAATTTTTCTGAAAAATTTCTGTTATAAAGAACATTATTAAAACATCAGCATATTTAAGTCAAATGCGACACCACCTGGGGCGGACCAGGAAAATCAAATTTTTACTGGAGTATAGTTTCCTCAATTAACCCATTGGATGTGAAATTTTATTATCCTACAGCCACTAATACAATAATGTTACACTACGATGCCATTTGGATGTAAAATAGAAGACTTTAAAAAAGATGGATACCTATAGACTTTGAGTACTGTGTTTTTATGTTAAACTCAAAACTGATGAAATAATTTTTTTTACCACTGCTTGAATAATTTAAAAGTTTTATTATACATTTGTAAAAAGGATCTTTTACTATTGCTTGAGTAATTTAAAAGTTGTATTAAACGTTTTTATTAATATATGTATATTATTGTATATGTGCTACATTTTGAATTTTACTTATATTATTTATTTGTAATAAAATGTAAATATAAAAGTATATTTTTCTACAAGCATGCGTAAAACAACACTTTTCCGCACGCATTTTAATTCAGAAAATATCTCTTTCTCTTTTTTTATTAAATGAATATGTCCTTCAATAACCTTTTGGAAAATTATTGTATTATTACTTTTATGTTGTTGTACCTACTACATACAAATAGTAAAAAAAAGATTATTTTGCATAAAAATAGAGATTTTTAAAATGTTTGTTCTTAAAAAAATCATAATTTATTAAAACACCTCTGTAAACGTTACTCAAAGCAACAACAAACTTTAATTGTCACAAATTAAAATTTTGTTACATTGTTAGGAGTTGAAAATAAAATTTAAAAAATGAATAAAGTATCTTTTTTATGCTTGTAGAAAAAATATTGATCCTAACTCTTGCGGGAAAGTATAACTTTCCGCACTTAATAGGATAATAACTATTTTCGTTCTAGATCAATAATATAATATGATAATTGACTATAAACAGGGATCTGTTCTGTGCAAAGGAATGTGTTATTGTGAATATCAGTCAAAATTCATGTGAATTTAAATAGACCATTCTTGGATATTAATAGTACCTACTTGCAGCGAAAACTGACGTATCTACTTTAGTACCTATTCAATTTAATATTAAATACATTGACTTATTTTCGGCAAGTTTTAAATTTGGTTTGCAGATTTAATTACTTAAGATATTTGTAATGAATACACATATTTTTATTGAAGACGTGACAACATCGTATTTACAATTAATAAGACCACAGAACAATATGAACAGACGTGTATTATACTGGGAGAATTTCATGTAACTAACAGAGCCTACTGAGATGGAAATAAAAAGTGAATGGCTTATATATGTTGTTAGAAAATGTTTTGCATTGTTTTCTAGTGTTTTAAAATCTGTAATAGCCCACGGTAAGCAAATCGGGTTTTGTAAACACTTTTTTTGTACATTGATCGTTTTACTGTTTGGTTTTCGTGTTTGAAGTAAGGACACACATCAACTGGTCTTATTTTTCTTAGTATTTATTTAATTGAATGCAGTTAATTTAAAAAAAAATATTTCTACTTGCCTGTGTTTGTAGTTATTAAGTTTTATTAGTTAACAGTGCATAGAAGTATAACTTCTGCCGGCAGTCCCACCCTTTTTTTTAACTCAGACTTTTCCATCATACCGACTAAAGTTTGCACTGATTTGTGCGCAGACAAAATTCTATAGAAGTCTGTGTGAAGTTGGTATCTTGTGGACCTACCTTTACTATCTTTGTCTTATTAACGCGCAATAGAAAGAGATACTTTTAAGAAAAATGTAGCAGCACTATCGCACTTTATAATGTTGTCCAGTGTTGACATTTTTTTTAAAAGTATCTCCTCCTATTGCGCGTTAATTAGACAAAGATAGTAAGTCTTTCTAAATTAAACATGGCAACTAGCATTCATTCGAACCTCGCATTGGTTCCATTTGCATTTATTTCACAATGACGTCCCGGACAGACAATTGGACCTCGAGGTACCTATAGTAGTTTTAATATGGTTTACAATAGGAATATTCTAGGCAATTTTTGTGATTTATAAGTTTCACAAATGAGATTTGGAGGGTTAAATACAATAGGTGTTGAAAGTAAATTGGAAGTTTAGTCTAAACGACGTAATTATTATGACACTGTATTTATGAATGTTATATAATGTATTAATCAGGGTGTTAATATAGAGAATTAAATTTGCCTTGAATGTATGTTGAGCCATCTGATTTCTGTAACTTGAATCACTCGATTAAATTCTACAGGAAACTAATAAAGTAATCTATGTATATATATGCATATGAAATTATTATTGAAGGTGTCACTAACCTGTGGTTAATTACATGTATAAAATTAGATTTTTTTGGTACTATAAATGCCATGTACTCCACGGTATTTTCTATTGTAATCTCATCTAAATCATATTTACATTTAAATTTAGTCATATTCCAAAATTCCATTCTGGCTAAGTAAGCCGAAGCAAAAAATGCAAAGTTACCTTCGGTGGCCTTTTTTAACCCATTCGAAATGTTTGTTATGTCATTTTGGAGATATCCTCTAAGATAGATTTGTTTTAGTTCGCTCACATTTACCGACTAAAAAAAAATCTTTGGAGTAATGGGAAAAACCGATAGAATCTGTACAAAACAATGTACCCTTAAATATTCTTCATCCACACTTTCCCTGGTGTAACCAACCGTGTAATCGCTTTCTAACAAATCATGAACATCTTTAATACTGTTTATTTCAACAGATAAAACAGAAGTAATAAACGCAGAATATGAGTTAAATATTACTAGTGTAAACAGTAACGCTATAAGCACTAGAATTTTTTCTGAATAGGATCTTGCTTTTAATATACTACCTGAAATAGAATTCGTTTTAAAAATAATAATAGTTTTATTATTGTATGTCTTTTATACCTTGTTGGGAAAAGACTCCGATACACCAAATGACCGACTCCGATATGTTTTTATTTCTTCTTCGAATATCACTGAAAACCAATTTTGCATTGACAAAATTGTTAATAACCATCGCAATTGATAAAATTATACCAGTTCCAATCACACATAACACCAAATTCGAAGCAAAAGGTACTAGAAATATGTTTCGTAAAATCTGAGATTTTTTGGGTTGTACATAAAAATTTCTTCTAAAAATTAAAAGTCGAGTGACAAATGCATTTTTTGCATTATCTGTTGACTAATCTAATGTTTAGGCATTGTCTGCAGGTGAGTTCATAAAAAACTAAAAAGCGGTGATCTCGAAGATTTTGCCGTTGTTTCGATAAAGTTATTAAGTGGCTTACTCTAAATGGTGGAGGCAAAGACTGATTTTAATGATTCGTTATGCATTCGATTTGTGACAGCATCAGGAAACTTTGTGACCTTATAAGATCATATGTCATATTGTGCATACAAAAAAAGCATTTTTAAGTGCATCTCAAACAGAACTCGTTATTTATTGGCTGAAATAGGTTCAATTTTGTTACTCAGGGGTTTCTGAGGTCGCTAAAAACGAATATGTCATTGAAAGTGATCTTTAGTGTACTTGGTGCCCTGGACATCTTCTATTTACATCGATGAGAATTTCCCTGACATAGGCTGGTGTAAGTCAATATTCACCCAACACGGATCTTCTGATTTCAAAAAAAGCAGAACAGTCACACAGTATATGCTCTACTGTTTCCTTTACTTGTTCGTAACCTTTGCATAGGCGTAATTATGTTAATTTTATCCTAAAGAGATGTTGTCGCAATTGGCAGTGACCTGTTAAGATTCTCACAGCTTCGTAGATTTTCTTGCTGTTTCCTCGCCAGGATGAGGTAATAATTCTCTGGCCAGTCTACAGTTCTTTGTTTTATCCCAGCACTATATAAAGTATTGGTGAGAGTGCTGTTTGATAAGATCTACGACGGCGGACATAGTTAGCTTGGTAGATGGACAAGGGCTAACATATTCGTAGCCCGCAGCCCTCCTTTTAAAATTGTCCGCAATACGGTTACCTTTACAGTTCCGATGTCCTTGTGTATCTATTACCTAATAATTTGGTAAAAACTTCGTTATCACTAATCAGAACACCAAAAAAATATTAAGTCGAAAATAACTATCCACTATATAGACTAAGTCTCAAAACACGTCGAAACCTTTTGATGTTGCCGCTTTCGAACAGGCCACGAAAAACAAAACTCGAACTGCCCTAAAACACGCCAGTCTTAAGTAAGTTTGCGAACAGTTGGAGTTTTGTTTTTTTTTTCGACACGAGTTTGTCTGTTGTTTTAGTTTTGTACGTTTGATGGAAAACCGCTATAAAAGCGGTATAGAAATCCAAAATCTTACTTATTTTTTAAAATATCAAGGCTGAACGACATATCTCGAATTATGTCAGTAGTTTTCGATACTCCTTCAGCAGAAATATCGATATGACCATGGCATATACCATCTAAAAGATCTGTCCAATCATCGTTTTCTCTGTGTCCTAATTTTGCATATCCTATGGACCGTTCACTAAACAAAAATTTTTTAATTATAAGTATGTCGAAATTAATAATCAGGGTATTTTTTTAGGATATATTATCTTCCCGGCATTTATAATTTGTAACAAATAAAAGCGATGAGAACATGTCCCACTGCTGCAATGGAAATAATCCCAAATCTCTCGCCACTGCATCTTCAAGTAGAAAATGCTAGGAAGAAAACAATATATAGAATGATCAAAGAAGGAATAATCAAAGAAAGACCTCGATCATTCCAACTTGATCAAACTTGGGAAATGCTCCAAGATGACATGTCAAAGAAATTAAACTTTGTAAGAAAATTTATTACAAAACTGGGAACTAAATCTGAATGGGACGAGAAGACCATATTGGGGCTAAGCCAAAACGCCATAAATCAGTATACGGACGGCTCCAAAACAGATAAAGGAACAGGAGCAGGGGTTTTTGGACCCAGAACCAAATACTCAGATAGTCTGTGTGCGTACCCAAGCATCTTTCAAGAGGAAATTCATGCCATCAAAAGAATTTAACATTGAAAGGAACTATCGTAGACAGAAAATTGTGATCATGTCGGATAGTCAAGCAGCCATCAAAGCTTTGAACTTAGATACAATCAGTTCAAAGATGGGCTGGGAATGCCTAGGCAAATTAAACGAGGTAGGGCAGAATGCAGAATAATAACACTGTTAACCTTCTCCAGAACACATAGGAATAGAAGGAAAGGAAACAGCAGACAAGCTGGCAAAAGAAGGTGCTGAAACCCCATACCTGGGACCAGAACCATCCTGTGGAATCAGCATTAGTACAATCTTAAGAAAACTAAGGAAAAAATTGATAACCAAAAATCCAAGTACTGGAATGATCTAGAAGGACTAAGACAATCGAAGACGCTCCTGGGAAACTATAACCAGAAGAGATCTCAAAGCTGTCTTAACCTTAGTAAGAAGAACCTCCGAAATATAACAGGATTACTAACCGGGCACTGCCGATTAGGTTTACAAAGATGATATGACAAAAACGTTAAAAACGTAGAGATAGATAAATAGAAAAAAAAGGGATGAATAATGACGTCCAAAACGTTTTATTTCTTATACTAATGAGGACCATTCAATGTAGATTAAAATCAACTTACGTGAAATTTAATAATTTGCTAAAATAGTCCATAAAATACGTTTTACGTTCATCTAAATCTTCCTTTTTAACAATCCCTTCTTTGTTTGTATTAGAATATCCTACTAATATTGGATATTCGTGAAAATTTGTACGTTTTTCTATATACCAAAATTGTTTTAAATTTTTTATAGAACTAATACTGTTCCATATACCTATAAAAATATAGTAAAGCCAATAAAAAATGTAAAAATAATTGAATTATCCAAAAAATATGTACAGCAAAGATAAGTGTAAAAATATACCTACTGATAAAGACAAGATTGGGCTTGAAAAAACACAACTTGACTCTGCACTATAAAATCATCTATTCAGAAGTGGTTTGCTAAATTTGAACCAGACGAAATGAGATCGAAGACGATGGACGTCCAAAAGATTTTTTTCAGACAAAAATGTTAAAAAATTCTGACTATTGTCACATAAGATAATAGAGCGGTTTTGCCTTTATACTAATGTACTAAAAGTTTAATTTTTATTCTCACGAGGAGTTCGGAGTCTGAGGTTGTCTGTAAGAGTTACTCTTTGGGGTGCTCTAAAACTGTCACTTGGTTCTGGGCTGTTGTGACTATTGGCGTATTTTCGAGAGTAAATGTGACATGCCACCATATAGTTTAATTGCTAAGATTAGTACATTATTTGATTCAGTGAATTCTTATTCATATTTTTAACATTTATTCGTTGTTGATATATTTGTTGTTTGTTTCCTGTTGTTTATCTCATTTCCCACTTGGTTTCGTTTCTGCCTTCAGCAGGATACCCGATACCCGGTGGTTAGATAACCATAACCTGGGTGAGAACTGCCTCTAGTAAAGCTATCCCTTATCTCAACCACTAGGGCATATTCTCTCTCCTCCTAGGTCTGACACTATTTGGACATATAGAAAAGCTGTGTGTAAAGTGAGTGTAGCGCATGCTCACATTCAATCAAAAGCAACAATGGTTGTTGCGGAGAATATTTAGTAATCTTCAAACGAACTAAATACGAAATTTTTCGTTGATATATGAATTAAACAGTTCCATCAGTACACTTTGACAGTCCGCCGACTGGACTCAAACACGATGAAGAAACCGATGACAAAATTGAACGAATTAGACTGCGAATTGATTCCAAACCTATCCTACTTTTCATATGTAACCATAAGTGAGTATTTCCTGTCTGCAGACCTCAAAAGAATGCTTACTGGAAAGTAATTCAGTACTGATGAAGAGGTAACTGCCGAAACTGATGCCTATTTTGTGGTAATGGAAAATTGCATGACTACTATATATGGTTATTGTATCACCTTTAAAGATAACTGTGTTGATGTTGAATAATAAATTTTACCATAAAAATTACTGTGTTAGCCTACGAACATTAAATGTTCAGCTCAACTGTAAAGAGGAACAACATACTCACCTAACGATCTTACCACTAGAGATGTATTATCATTTTTTCTTATTTTATAGATTTGATACAAAGAATAATTTAATTCCTGATCAGCAGTTTGAGGATGTTGTATACACTCCATGAAACTATCGAAGTTAGTAGCTTGACCTTTGCGATCTTTAAAGGGTAAAAATTCTTCATCTTGAGGATTTCCAAAGAACGTATCGGTGTAGTTACCTTCCTAAAATATCATAAAATAGCTATAAAAAAGTCATCGGGTAAATGAAATTATTTTCGTACAAACAATAAACATGTTTATATAATGACTAAATATAAGTTTTTAATTTACTGTAATTAATCTTCTGTTCAACATCGGCTGATTTGACTTATTTGTTTCTTTTACTTCTAAGAAATATAGAAGAAATTAACACTTGACCCATTCTTGTCTATTAATTGATTTAATTATCATATTATTTATAAATTGTATGCAAACATTTCTTACTTCATTTTTGCCAAGATTCACGCGAGCATCCAGTGCAATTACAATGTCGGCGTTGAGTCCAAAGTTTACAAAACGCAACACATTCATTATCTGAAGATGGCAGGCTGCTAAAATCAACCAGGATATTTTTTCTCCGTAGTTAATGATTTCGTTAGCCTAAAATATTATCATTCTATTAAATATTAATCGCTGAAAACCTCTCTTAAAGTTGTCGCAAAAGATTAATAAGCTTGATTTTTACAAAAATAAAATAATAACCATTTTCCAAAACTTTTTATTGTGTTAGTTAGGAGTTACTAATATTACAGCTTGCTTGGGTGAGCACTACAACTCGAAAGACTTAAAATATACTCGAATTAGAACTTTTAACTTAGAATTGGTGGATATTGAAAAAGAAGAATACGAAAGTTAGTTTAAGGAAAAAATGTTAAGGAGAAATAATGAACCAGCAATAGTTACGTTCTTGGGAAGATAGCAAAGAGAAAGGTGCACCAGAAAAAAAAAGAGGCGTGGTGTGAAATGAGAAAGTACATAAAGTACGGAAAGCGAAAAAGGTGGCAAAGAAAAAGCGGTAGGTATTGGAGTTATAAGAAAGAATATGAGGTAGCAAAAAAGAATACAAAGGGAGCAGTGCCAAAAGCGAAATTAAAGATTGAAAGACATAGTTGCCTTCCAACAAATTAAGAACAAAGAAGGCAGAGTTGTACAAACTTTTGAGTATAAAAGCAAGATTGAAGAGGTATTAGAAAAATCCGCTTAACGAGGAAAATGAGGGAGATATATTTGAAAAGTGCATATTTTGGAATGGTGAGAGACATGTCTAGGGAGAAAGTGAAAAGTGCATTGAAGAAGATGAAGAATGGAAAGGTGGTGGGAGCGGATGGGATATCAGCAGAAGTGTAGAATTTGCTTGGTTAGGATGGAGAGGATACTCTGTTGGATCTGATACGAAAAGTGATGAATCAAGAGAAAATACCGAAATGGAGTAAAAAGGTGTTTGTGTCAATCTATAAAGGAAAGGGAGAATGTAATAACTACAGTGGTATTAAACTGATGTTGCTTACTTTAAAAATTTGGTAAATAAAGGTTGAGAAGAGAATAAGAGAAGAGACGAGCAATTTGGATTTGTGCCTGCGAGAGAAACGACAAATGCTGTTATTGCAATAACAAGAATAATAGAGAGATGTCATAAAATGCAGCGTGATATACATGCTGCTTTCATAGATTTAGAGAAAGCGCTGAGACAAGAAGTGTGGAAATGTATGCGAGTGAAATTAGTGCAAAAACGGTAGTAAAAAGCAGTGTTGGTACATGAGCACCTATATGTTTAGTATGGTGATGGATAAGATCTGAAGCCCCATAGGATATAATGAATGCGGATCATATTGTGATTGTAGATGGTGTGAAAGGTACTTAACTGGAAAAAAACTCGAGAAATAGAAAAAAGCGCTTGAGAACAGAGCGTTGACGAAGATTTAAAACAATGGAAGGAGAGTACGATGAATCACCGATTTAAGTGTGAATAAATGAACTGAAGAAGAACCAGTGGAGTGAGTACAAAATGAAAGGTAGACTATACAAGAGAGTTGTAAGACCAGCGTTGATGTACAAATAAGAAATCTAGTTAATAACGAAATAGTAAGTTAGAAAGTTAGAAGTGGTGGAGATTTTGCGCTGGATGTAGGGGGAATACGCAATGAAACGGACGGGTTTTGAAACGGACACTACTGTTATTTCATAATTTCTAAACGAAAATAATATAAATATTTAGTGGTTGGTAACACTGATGACCATAGACAAACCCACAATAATGACAGCTCCCGCGGCCATGTCGTTCAGTTTCTTTTATGCATGACTGTAATTTGCCTAACTTTTGTAAAATGTGCCAAAGATTTGCGAAGTGCTTTACAATTCAATAGTAACATTTGCTGCAATCGAGATAGTCGTATTTACTACAACATATTATTAAACACACACGTAACGGTAAGTTATAATCTTTACAATACTTATTATTTGAATTTTTTTATTAATGTGTCATAGGTTAGGTTTGCAATGAATCGGACAGGTGCCATCGCATTGAAGCGGACGTCCGTTTCAATGAGTCAGTGCTGTCCGATTCATTACTCCTAATTAATTTCTTATGTATAATAATTTTTAGATGCCGCCAAAGAAGAGAGTTCGTCCAAACAAAGCTGCAAAGAAAGAGCTGTCAAAGAAGTATTAGAAAAAGGACAGTCAATTCGTTCAGTTTCATCAGCATATAAGATATCGAAATTATATTTGGCAGATATCGTTAAGAAAGCTAGAACATCTTCGACTGCGTATAAGCATGGAATATTGGAATATTGGAAATAGAAGAATTTTTTTCCCGGAACAAGAGAAACAACTAGCCGGGTATTTAAAAAGGTCTTCGAAAATGTGTTATGGACTAACTACAACCCAGGTAAAGGAGCTTGCTTATCAATTTGCAGCAGCCAATAATGTCGCACCAGAAATATAGATTTAGAGCTACGAAGGACTGGTTTCGTGGTTTTATGAAAAAAAAACAATCATTATCAGTACGTAAACCCAAAAATACGTTTCTATCCAGGGCTACATCTTTTATGAAAATCTTGCAAACATATTGCATAAGAAGGCGATTGAGCCGCATAAGGTATGGAACCTTGACGAAACTGGATGTTCGACAGTTACCAACCCACCAAAAGTAATTGCAACCCGAGGGTGTAAACAAGTTGGACAGGTAACATCGGCAGAGAGAGGACTGTTAATCACAATGCTTGGATTCATTAATGCTTCGGGTGGCACTGTACCTCCGGTGTTTGTGTTTCCTAGGGTCCATTTTCAGGAATTCATGTTACAAGGTGGTCCAAAAGGGTCGCTTGGCTTAGCCAACCCAAGTGGTTGGATAACAGAGGAGAGTTTTTACAAGGCCATGATACACTTTGTCAAATATGTGAAGTCATCTGAGGAAAATCCTTGTTTGATCTCAGTTCGTTTTAATGCTAACGTGTTTGACTTATTGTAACAGTAGTTGATGTGTGATAGCACATTCAAATGGCACCAAGGGTCACATTAGTTCCTTGTCCGTTTCAAGACACCTAGTGTCCTTTTGAATACTACCTGAGTCATGAAACGGACAAACGACAGTCAAATGAAAAATATATATATTTCTTAAAATAAAATTAATTTTCTTAAAATATGGTGTATTACTAATAGTATAATATGTCTGAATTCCCTAAGGACACCCAACGACTTTTTAAGTATTTATCTACTATATGTATTAATACTTCAAAGTTAAACGTCCGTTTCATAGCGGATCTCCCCTATGCATTAACGAGGAGAAATAGAGTAAGAAATCAGACAGTACGAGGTGCAGTGAAAGTGTGACAGGTAAGCAAGAAAATTAAGGCAAATAGGTTGAGGTTTGTTTCTATACAGAGGAAAGATGAGAATTGTGTAAGTAAAAGAGGAGATGAATGTGAGATTAGGGCTAAGAGTAAGAGATTAAGGCCAAAGTTGAGGTGAATGGAAATATTTATGAGAATCTCAAAGAGAAAAAATGTACAGAAGAAGACGCATTAAATAAAGACGGTTTAAAAGAAATGATAAGAAGATGAACTTAGAACTATTTATCAAACAATAGCTAAGTGTGAGCAAGTAATAGGTATTATGTATTTCGCTACGCGGAAAGCCCACAAGAATTTATCACAAAAGAGGTTGGTAAACAGAACAATAAACCAGATGGGAATGTCAAACATAGAGAGGAATCCTTATATGGTGTGCAATTTCTAGCAGAGATTTATATGCCGAGCTTTTTGTCAGGTTTTTATGGGGACAAAAAATGATTTGAATTTCGTACAGGACATCAGAAAAGATATTCAAAGAAAGTAGTACCTAGTGGAGAAATATGACATACTTTACATAATTCAATAGAACAATAATTTACTTTAACATTATGTTGTAGTTTTAAGTAACCAGTTTAAATAAGTTTGTTTATTAAAACAACAACGAATATTTTGTGTATATCCAATATTTTATTAGTTCTTTTTTTAAAATATCTTTTTTTCAATGTGAATGTGATAAACCTAACATTGTCTAAACATTTTATAACCGTCTTGTACCAATAAAAATTTTTAATGATTACCTGGTCTATTAGTTCTTGGGTAGAAAAATTAACACGCAGAAACGTTACTACCATCACTTTTTGATCAATTTGTTCTAATACAAATTCAGAGAATTTTAGTGAAGTTTGTACAGTAAAGTAAATATTTCTTGTAAAAAATACATTTGAGTTTTCCACAATAGCTTTTATATTGTAAACTAAAAAAAGACAATAAACTCAAAATAAATCTAGTTAAACAAAAAACGAAGTGATATATATTTCTAAAAATTATAACTGCTAGGTATACATCTAACAATATCATCAGCATGTGTTTGGAACACAAATCAAAATCATTTCTAAAATTTACTCAAGACAATTATCAGGTATTCTCTTCCGTAGATCTGTGAGCTATACTCAGTTTTAAGGGAGAGTTGTTATCCCAGTTCGCAAAATTTTCCTCTTTTTTTCGTTTTTGGGACCGGCAAATGACCTCAACCCACCCAAAAATTATTGATCGATCACATCAATGAATGGGTACAAGAGAGAAAAATAAAATAAAACGAACACATCGACTATATGCCAGCAGAACGAAGAAACAGTAATAGGCCTAGAAATATCAAGCGAAAATCTTCGAATCTTTAATCCGAAAACTGATTACTCCTTATACATGACAAACGTAGATTTCCACATTCAACATTATATGTACAAATGTGTCTTCAGCTAAAAAACTAAAAGATGAGTGAATGAGTCCATGGAACTACTAACTGATGGTTTAAATTAAACGCATATAAAAAAGTTTAATCGTACGAGGTAGAAAATGAAAAAAAAATGTGAAGAGAGTGGAGATGAATGAGAAAATGATGGGAAAGATGACGTTAAAGATGTATCTCAAGATAGTGAAGAAGGTAGTCGTAGAGATGAGAGTCAAAATGACCAACAATTGCTATTTTTGCATGGCAAATATAGTTGGCTACAGCACTTTTGGAATACATCTAACATTATATATACAAATATGTCTTTCAATGGTGCAGCTTAAAAATTAAACGATATACATCATTTTGTAGATGAGCCCATAAACCCAATAATAGAGATGCAGAAGTTAAATTAAACAAGAAGAAATAGAAGAAAGTCAATACAGTCAAAACCATGGAGGCAAGATTGTGGAAAAAAACAAGCATATTATCGCCAATATACTGAAGGAAGAAGAATTATCCAGCATTGACTATAAAATAAAAGATAATAATTTGATAAGATCCAATTGGATCGCTTTCATTCTGTCCCTCTAATAGAATAATTTATTAAATATATAGTAACAAAACCATTACTTAACACTCAAAACCTGGTTGAGTTTTCTTGTTATCTGGTATATACCTACAACTTTTATAAGATTGTCCTTACTTATTAGCTGATTCTTATGAGCTAGTATATATTTTAGAAGTAGCAATTTTGGTGGTATAGTAAAAAAATTAGTTAAAACAAATTTATTACCTGAGTTAATATCATCGCCAACCAAAGATATAAAATTTATTTTTCGCCATATAGCATAATCTCCTATAAATAAAAATGCTTTCGAATAATCATCGCATTTACTAATCGTAAGAGGTATAAGTAAAACGAAAATAATGAGTTGATACTTCAACTTGAACATTATTCCAACACTGATTTTCTAGATTAGGTACGTGTCTTCTTTATAGCTTTGTAGAAAAAAATAGAAATACTTACAAGGTGGATATATGTTTATGAAATAACTGCATTGAATTTTACAACTGCTTTTAGATTTTTAGATAATATATCAGTGCTGCCTAAGTTGAACACTCTTCTAAATCAAAACTATTTTTTGAAATCATTTCTTTATCAAAATTTGACAAAGTTATATAAACCCATAGATTCAAGACAAATCATTAAGTAATTCAACGGTTTTCTTTTTTAATCATATTTCCCAAATTCTTTTTTATAAGGATTGTTCCAACAGACCAACGAACCATTCTAAAATCGTCCGAGAACTGCGCAGTAGACGAAATTTCAATACCTTTGACGTACTGAGTTATTTCTTAAGGGTTCTAGAACGGTTTTTTGGTCGGTTGGAACAGAATTTGTCAGCTGAAACTTTGCTTGCTATACATTTGTTATCAACAGATCACATTCAATTAGATATTTGCACAGACACCTTCCCTTGCAACAACGGTATAAAAAATATTAATACATACCCTCCTATTGCAGAATTAATTAGTTATTCTATACATTAATTGATAATACTTCATGGAGTCTTTTATACAATTATAGCGGAAACCTTGGAAATAAAACAGCTACATGTGTCGCAAGTGATATCTTACCAATAACCACAATACCTAAAAATTTTAACTCTTTTTGTACCCAATATGTATTTTAAAAATTCATTTAGAATTGTTGGTATGCTCATTGGAATAGATTTATAACCAAATTGGAATAAATTCAGCCAACAGTCGCTTCAAAAATGGTAGAAAATCAAAAACTGTCCCCAGAGGTATGCCAGACAGCTCTTTTAAACCGGTCAAACTGATTTTAAATAACTTCTTATATCATACATCAACTGTACAACTTGTACATATTATCTTACTGTACAAGTTGTTTATTATTTTGTACACCAATGGACAAATGGAAAAATTTAACCAAAATTTGATATTTTTGGTGCTTCAAAAATGGGTCTAAAATCAAAAATTGTCCTCAGACGGCTACGAATTACAGATTAGATGGTAAAGTTGTTTTCAAATAGTTTAAACTGCTTTTAATACAGCTGTAATCGCTTTTTAAACCGGTCTAAACTGATTTATTAGCTTCAGTAGTGCGAACAATTTAAAGTTGTTTAAATGGAGTTCTACAGTTATAAAAAGTGCTTAAAGCTGTTTAAAAAGCAATTTAATCTCCATATTTGAAAAGCAATCTGATCGGTTTGACAGTGCTTTCTAGCGTTGCTAAGGCACTATAAACATAGGTATTATCGTCAGCCATGTTTTGTCCAATGTCAACCACAAAACTAGAGATAATAGAACAGATGTGTTGAAGCCTAATATAAAGTTGGCAACAAGTTCCGACATCAGCGCACCATGTTTTTGTTTAAAATTTTACTTTAACACCCTTTTTATGCTTAAAGTACCTTAAATTTATTTTAAACTAAAACCGCTAATAGTACTTACTATACCGTTATAAGTACTTTTTCGTTTTTCGCACCACCAGCTAGTTTAGTTCCCATTTTCACCACAAAATACGATTGCACGTGTCTCTTTAAGTTGTCTATGGTCTGACACGTAAATTGATTGACATTGAAATAAAAATGGCTGATGATAATACCTATATCTATAGTGCCTTAGCGTTGCTATCTCAGACTAATTCATGGATAGTCAACTTCTTCCAATTCATCATCTGTACCACAAACTCAGATTTTCTTACCCGTAAAATAAAAAAGTATGATGCACCGTGTAACTCCAATAAGCTGCTTTTAATTATAATTGAATTTAACATGAAATCAATCAATTTGTCAAGTAATAATAATAGTGGGAAACACAATATGACTTTTTTAAAGTTTCTTTAAGTTATTATTAATTAACTATCTAGAATAAAAAGAATATATCAATCAATCGAATACTAGTACTTAAATTTATTAGTTTTTTATTATATTTATTTTTTGGTTGTTATAGTTTGTTTTTAATTAAATATCTTTTTTTAATTATACGAAGTGTGTCGCTAAATACACAGGACTTTTAAGACTTATACGATATTAGTAGCACCATCTGTTATTTCGGCTACCTTTCGTTCATTGATATTCTGTCAAAATATCATAACAATCGAACCACTTCACTCCGATTTATCGCGCTTGTATGTATGTATAAGCAGTTAGGGGTAACAGATACACATGCGACCTATAAGATCTATTGTGTCCCCCCTTTCTTGCTATATTTCTGATGATTTCTCAGACTTATAGCAGCTCTTCTAGTCCTATCTTCCTTAAAAAGTTTAGGATATTATTGGGTTTCAAGTTAGGTAGTTCTTCCTTTTCTATTTCGTATGATCCTAAGTATTTGACCCTAGAATTACTAAATGCGATGCATTCTGAGAGTATGTGTATTAAGGTTTCATCCTCTACCTCACATAATCTGCAGTTTGCTTCACCTACCAATCCTAGTTTCTTAATGTGTCCTCTTAATCGGCAGTTTCCGGTTAGTATTCCTGTTATAATTCGGAGGTTCTTCTTACTAAGGTTAAGACAGCTGTGAGATCTCTTCCGGTTATAGCTTCCCAGGAGAGTCTTCGATTGTGTTAGTCCTTCTAGATCATTCCAGTACTTGGGTTTATCGATATCCATTTTTTCCTTAGTTTTTCTAAGATTGTACTACTACTGATTCCACAGTATGGTTATGGTTCCAGGTATGGGATTTTAGCTCCTTCTTTTGCCAGCTTGTCTGCTGTTTTGTTTTCGTCTATTCCTATGTGTCCTGGAACCCATAGGAAGGTAACAGTATTATTCTGTCTTAGTTCGTTTAATTTGCCTAGGCAGAGTTATCGCGCTTAAAGTGACAGTACTTTTATAACATCGGTCGAAAAATGAGTATCGAAAAAAGAACCAATATAAGTTCTGTTTTAAACTGGATATAGTATATTGTAATACAAGTGTTACAATGACAGAGGTTTCGTAGTACGAGTTCAGTCTGTGAAACGAACCGCGAAGCGGTGAGTTTCGCAAAGAACGAGTACTACAAACCGTCATTGTAATTCGAGTGTTACATACTATTTTTTATAATGAACTTTTAAAAGTATAAAAAATAAATAAAATGAGAGTTTTTCGAAATATTTATTTAAGTTGGCAATCTTGACAGTTTTGACACTTGTCAGTTTTAATGATTTTAAATTAGAATGTTTGTCAAATTTGTATAAAATATTCTGAATTTAGCAATAACGCTGATAATGTAGTTAATAATTTACTACAACATACTTCTTGATTTACTACCTGAACTCTTTCGTTGAAAATCAGTGCAGTGCAACCAATTGTGTAAAACAAAAAGTTACCAAAAACAGTGTTACAATGAATCTATTTCGATACTGTTTTTAGTGTCGAAATAGAAACTTTGTGAACGTGAATTATAAAAAAACATTTACATGGCGATGATTCTTTATCTAGTGGCCGAATCCAAGAGTTGTTTACACGGTTCAAAGAGTGTCGTGATTCGCTGGAAGACGACGAACATCTTGGCCAGCCGAAATTTGTGATTACCACAGAAACTATCGAAAAAGTGTGTGTGTTTATTAAAAATGAGCCAAAATCTTTATTGGAATACATGGAAATGGAATCAAATATCTCCAAAGATTCGATCTATCGCATTTTGACCGGGAATTTGGGTATGAGAAAGATGTGTTCACGGTTTGTTCCGCACAAGCTCACGGATGACTAAAACATGCTTCAAATTCAACATTCAATAGACATCATTAAGGAGGTTTTCCTTTTAATTGAGACACAGTTTTTAGAGGCAGGTTGATTGAAAAAAAGAAACAATTAAAAATTTAAATATCTTTCATTGAGGTGTTTATTGGGATACCTGGTCGAATGCACGATGCCAGGGAATTTAGAAGCTCAACTCTTTACCATCGTCTTCAAAATGTAGAAAACACTCTTCTCAATCAAGAACGACTTTGCTTATCCTCTATTAACAAATTTGATGACACCAATAGTCATTTAACTGGTGATCCAACAAATTATAATCAAAGTTTAAGCCGAATTCGTTCTATAACAGAACGTTCTTTTGGATTACTGATTTGTAAATTCAGAAGACTGAAATACTTAGACATTTTCGACTTTTCAATTTGGAAATAATACCGTTCGCAATCCTGGTATCTATTCTTCGTGGTGAAGCGATTACATTACTCCTTTATCTGTATTTCGGATTCTAAGGGGCGGTTTCTCCAAATGTGGTTTAACTTAAACTGAGAATTTCTTTAAACGAACCTTTAAACTGCTTACGATTTCTCCACAAAATTTGTCAGATGGTTTAGTTAATACCTTCAAAAGTCTCGGTTGGCTGCCCTGTTTGTTTATACATATTAGCATTGTTTTTGTTTTGCTATTAGAGGTTAGTTCCATTGTGATTATAGTTTTTGATTGAATTAAACTAGTTTTCTGGCATAATGGAGACAAAACAAGTAGAAAAAATGTACTTAAGAGAAACAAAAACTTTAAACAAACAGAAATTGATATGCTGTTGGATTTAGTTCACGATTTTAAGGAAATCATCGAATGTAAGAAGACCGATCATATTTTGTAACGAGAGAAGTATGATGTTCGCAGAAAAGTGGAAGTTATTTTTAATGAAAAAACCATTTATAAAACGTTAAAAGCCAAACACCAAAACATCTTTTAATAGGATTGTGAGTACGCACTCGAGCCTCTTGAAAAAGACGTTCCTCCACCAACACTACTTCATCTAGTGGTGGAATGGTGTAGTTTGTGCAGCCATAACCACCATCATCTACTAATACACTGTTCCTGTATACACCATTTCCAAAATCTAACTCTTGATGAATTATGTGACAGTCATGCGTAAATCCAGGCCATCGTGCAACAACATTACTAAATAATATAGAACTGTAACAAATTGCCTGTACATTCATAGAAAACAAACCTTTACGATTGCGATAAATTTCTGCAGTTTCCCCTCCCCCAGACTCTATTTTAACATGAGTAGAGTCTAGAGCACCGATGCAATTATGAAATTTTCCTTTTTGGTAAAATCCATGTTTAAGCTGATTCATTTCAGCTTCAGTGGAGGGCATTTTTATGAACTGTGGAAGGAGCCTAGCAATGTTGTGGCACACTTTCTTGTTGTAGAAATGTTAATACCACTATGATCTCCAACATTAATTAAAAAACTGCCAGAGGCAAGGTATCGAAGGGTAGTGAAAAACTTAACTTCAGGAGTAACAGCTTGGTTCTTCGTTGTTCTTGACTATATGTTACCTCGAATAAGTTCTAAAACCATGCTAGCGATATTCTTGGTTATCTTAAACCTATTAAAAAATTACAATTCATCCCATATTTGAAAATGATCAACCCTGTCATGGATTCTTCTAGGACCACGTCTAATAAGGGCTCGTATTTCCAATTCTTCATCTTCCACCGCATTCAAAATATCAAAGATTTCTTCCATGTTAATCACACTTCATTTACTTAACACGACACGGCAAAACGAAGTAATATTGTAGGTTATGTTACTTCTGTTTACTATGACAGCCGACAGGAGTAGCTTAACCCACAATCGAGAGTTTAAACCAGATGGAGCGGTAGTTTAATCGTCCCCAGCAGTTAAACTAACGTTTTCGGTTGAATAAATCGATTTTGAAGTTAAACTTTCGGTTAAACGATCCCGGTAGTTTAAACTAGTTTGGAGAAACCGCCCCTTAAAGTCATTTATTTAAAAAGTTTCTGTGGTGCTCGTGCCTCTTTCGAGCACACAAAGTTTCTTTATTTAAAGATTTTTAGTTATATGCAATCGTTGGCGATCATTTGGTCTCTTCTTTTCTTTTTAATAATCACTGATTAAGATTCATTTTCTTTTTGAGAGGCTTTATGATATTATTCGTATGGATAGCAAAATAATCTCAACCTGTATAGAAAATATGGAAGATCACCGTTGCCAAGACAGTGGATCGTGGTTGATATAAAAGAAGGCGAAACAAGTTTTTTTGATAGATGATTATTTTTGATATTTCAACAAAAAGTCAGATGTATTTATTTTGCTGCAGTAATACAAGTTGTTATATATTCATTTTATTTTATTTTAATTTTGGTGTATAGTATAACTAAAACTACTTGAATAGGAATTATTTTTACGATTTTACCAGGGGAAACTCAAAAGAACGTCATTATATGAACGAACGTAGTAAAATTTCTATTTAATTTTGCATTTAACTTTCCGACTCACATCTGTATTGTTTTAAAGACCGCCCATCGAGTCATAAGTTATTGTTTCAACGAATCAGCGCGTGCTATAGTCGTCCAAACTAGTTAATGTACATTCCTGCGACATGCATCGATGAATGTTTGTTTGCACGGATTTCTAGTTCTAAGAATTTTTTTTTCTACAAGCATGCGTAACACAACACTTTCCCGCACGCATTTCAATTCAGAAAATATCTCCTTCCCGCACGGAGTGCGGGAAATACTTTTTCCCGCACGGCGTGCGGGAAAGAATTTTTCCCGCACGCATTTTTTTTTATTAATTAGAGATGTTTGCCGATAACCTTTTTGACAAATTATTGTATTATTATCTTTATCTTGTTGGACTACATACAAATAGTAAAAAAAAATTAGATTTTACATGAAAATAGGGGTTTTTAAAATGTTTGTTTTTAAAAATTTTTTAAAAAATCATAATTTATTAAATCACCCCTGTTAACCTTACTCAAAGCAACAACAAACTCACCTGTTTAAGTAGGGTTGCTATAGCTACGTTCGTGTATTTATTGACACTATGAAAGATTTAATTGTCACAATCGCATCTTTTCAAATATCTAAATAATTTTCGAGGTGATTTTGCTTGTAGAAAAAATATTGATCCTAACTCTTGCGGAAATTAACTTTCCCGCACTTAACTGCTTGCCCGAACTCCGCTTCGCGTCGTTCGGGCATCGGCAGTTCGCGTGCGGGAAAGTATAACTTTCCGCACTTGTTAGGATAATAACTATAGCGCCTTCGAATATTGTAACGGTTAAACGGTATACCTATTAGCATCACTTCACAAAAGTGTTTCATAGGCGTCGTGTGGCTGATTTCAAAGTTATAACTGAATTTTTCGAAAGATTTTATTCGACGTACAATTTATAATTTTTATAAAGAAAATAAAGTTCCTACGTTAGAAATGATTTTCTATAAATTACAAGAATATGGCGAATATAAATATAAATCCTTGGAAACATTGAGAAATATTTTAATAAAATGCGGTTTTAAACATAAAAAACTTGATACACGGATGATTATTATGGAATCTTCACGTATAGTTATTCTACGACAAATCTATTTAAGAGAAATAAAAAAATATCGTGAACTGAATAGAAATATTGTATATTTGGATGAAACATGGTTTGATACTCACGATACTGTTAAATACGGCTGGGTAGACGACTCTAAAAAATGCGTTTTAAAGGTAAACAGTAATACACGTTCAAGAGGTAAACGAATTATAATTTTACACGCAGGGAATAAAAATGGTTTTGTACCTAACGCTTTACTACTATCTGCGAAAAACATAAAATATAGTTCTGCTGATTACCATCAGGACATGAATGCCGAATTGTTGGAAAAATGGCTTAGTGAACAACTGGTGCCTAACTCAATTATTGTACTGGATAACGCATCATATCATTCACGTAAATTTATTAAAATACCAAATATGAACACTAAGAAAGCCGATTTTCAACAAGAATATGCCATAGATAACTTTTGTCGACAAAAGATGCACACGATTCTTCGGTTACCCCGTATTATTGCATTTTTAATCCCATCCCTACTTTGGAGTAGTATTAAAAGTCGCCTTCGTAAAACAAACCAATCGCCGACGTTAGATACTCTAGTTTTAAATAATATACGTTCAGCTATCAACGACCCCTCTAACAAGGAAATTTGGAAAAACAGTGTGTCTCATGTAATACGTAAAGAATCAGAATATCACGTTTTGCCACCGTTAAATCAAATTATAATTCAACCAAATAATAATTCTTCTTCCGACGAATTTTCTGACAGTAACTGATTACTATATGTATTATTTTATTACCATTTATTATTATTATTATTATTATTAACAGCATTATATATTTTTAATATTTACTTTATGCAGCATTATTATGTACCTATGTTTTTCTTCCAGAGCTTTTATATCAAGCGTTTTAGTAACAATGATTACTTGGCATCAAATATTTTGTCATTTAATGAGAGAGGGTTTGGAGTCAAAAAATACCGTAAAAGTGACGAGTTATGGGGTCCTTATCTCTCTTTGAACAACAATTATATTTTTTTGCAAGCTAATTTATGTTATTAAAATTGCACTTCTAACTGCCGAACTGTACTAACATACCTATCCCATTCCCTTCCCGGCAAAGGTAACTCACACCTCCTCGTTGGTCTTTGCTGGACAGTGAACTTTTATATTATAATGTCACTGACTAACTGAGTATAATAAATCATAAATAAAATAAAAAAATAAATTAAAAGAATCATATGAATAATTTTTCGTACGCCCATGAATTCTTAGAAATTCGAACAGCGCGTTGACCACGCCTTATTCAAGTAGGTTTAGTTAAACTTTAATGACCATTGCACTAAAATATTGGTGACCCAGAGTTGAACTCAAGCTGAACCCAATCTGAACTCAAGCTGACCCCGAGTTGAACTCAAGCTGAACCCAATCTAAACTCAAGCTGACCCCGAGTTGAACTCAAGCTGAACCCAAGCTGAACTAAAGCAGAATCAGAGCACCACGACCAGAGTTTTCCGACCTGAGCATCCAGACCCAAACGTTTTGAGCTAAGCATACCGAATCGAAATCCTACGGATAATCGCGTGAAGCTTCTCCAAAAAGGATTTGATTAGGTGAGCCATTTGATTTGCCATTTTTTAGAAAGATTGCATATAACCATTTTAATATGACAGAGCCAAATATCTCTGTCACTGAGTGTATTGATTCTTTAGAAAACTTAAAAAATATTAGACTCCCAACTTTCTGGTCATCAAAACCAGAACTTTGGTTCAAACAATTAGAAAGTCAATTTTTTATTTATAATGTCAAAGGTGACAAAAGTAAATTAGTGGAGTGTCTATAGGTTTTTACCTCGGATTAAAGTTACAGTGAATGAATTAATATAATCGACGTGGGGTTTTGTTTTTTATACTATAAATTACAATGTTTACCCAAAATTTTTTTGTGCTTTCAATTTTTTCATTGTTTAAACAAATTAATATGAAAAATTAATTTTTGAGCATACAATTTTACTTTAAATAGTATTTTTTTTTTTCATTTATACGTTAAATTTCACCTGAATAGACATAGAGGAACATCTTTCGAGAATACCTGTGTATAAAAATAGCAGTAGCGATTTCGAACAGGTAACAAAACTTGAAGGGGAGAGCAAAGCGGCAGCTGCTATGTAGCGCCTATCCGAGCGCGAGCGCCTAATTGTGAAATCCTTCCGAAATTTTTTTAACTGCGTCGGGTCCATTTTAAACTGTAATTCTTTCATATTTTGTAGATAAATATTTGAAGCCTTCACATAGGAAAAATGCCCTGATGCATGAAATAATGGAATCATTAGCTCAATACTATATAAATGTAAATTCCTATCTCCCATACAATTCGCAGCAATGAAGTCCTTCAATATAGTAACCATTCGAAAATAAGTAATTCATAGTTTTGACGCTTTATTTTTATTTTTAAGCTCCATTAACTTATTTAAAAAAAAATTAGTAAGCGTTTGAAATCCATGGTTTCCAGTTATTTCTGTATAGTTGAACATTTCAAAAATCATAGAGTTATCATTATGACTTATTACATTTGCAAAATCTGTATTGTGTTCCATAAGATTTTCAAAAACCAATTGTGATAAAGCTTGCTGTAATAAAGTATAAGCACGTACTGATCTAGCATACGCATGTCCATAAGTTATGCGATCAATTGTATTTTCAGCATATATGGTAGAAAGAGCTTCTTTTATCCCACTTCCAGCCATAATATAACCAATGGATCCCATGTAAGATATTAGAGTATGAAACGAGCCTAGCCTCCACTTGTCAGACCAGCCAGAGCAACGCGACATGTCAACTTAATCCACCCTTATACTGTTTAATGCCCGACATCGAGAACGGATCGAATAAAAATATAGATGCTGTTTATTAAATATCAATACTATTGATTGTAAAGGAACGTTTCATTATATGGGAAGCATTGAAATAGTTAGTCCAAGTGATGGTATACAACATACAACCTCGACGACCTATCAAGCGCTTGAAGACACTTCCACCTGAATCTGAATTTTTTAAACACGGAAATATCCCTCTGCAAATATATCCAGCTTCTACAGGTACAGGAGTTGCAAAGATAATAATCACGTTACCAGAAGTTGAACCGGATGGCAAGAAATTTACTACAAATGATCAATTAAATATTTTGTGGACGTTTTTAAAGTTCAAATATAATAACAAATTTTCCGGATGGAATGGATTTATGAATTTATTAACTAATGCCCATGATTTTGATGTGTCATCGATAATTTTTTTGCCTTTCATTAACGCAGCTCCAAGTGATTATCACACAATTTACACAACAATAAAAAATTCAGTAGATAATGCTAAAGAATTGGATATGAGAACATGCATTTTAACGTTCGATCAACCTCTATACATGAAAGCACGGGATATTGCTTCTGCTGTGTATTTTTTTATTTTTTTTATTAAGGATGTCCTCGTAGGTATAGACCTAAATACAAATGTACCGAGAACATCTATTGCGGCAGAAGAGACAATTTATTAATTTGGCATTTAAAGGCCTGCAAGTTGGGACGAGTGGGGAAGACGTGGGAAGGTAAGAAGTTCCACAATCTGGAGACCCTGGGGATGAAGGAACGATCGAATCGATCCGTTCTCGATGTCGGGCATTAAACAGTATAAGAGTGGATTGAGTTGACACGTCGCGTTGCTCTGGCTAGTCTGACAAGTGGAGGCTAGGCTCGTTTCATACTCTAATATCTTACATGGGATCCATTGGTTATATTATGGCTGGAAGTGGGATAAAAGAAGCTCTTTCTACCATATATGCTGAAAATACAATTGATCGTATAACTTCTGGACATGCGTATGCTAGAGCAGTACGTGCTCATACTTTATTAAAGCAAGCTTTATCACAATCGGTTTTTGAAAATCTTATGGAACACAATACAGATTTTGCAAATGTAATAAGTGATGATGATAACTCTATTACTTTTGAAATGTTCAACTATACAGAAATAACTAGAAACCATGGATTTCAAACGCTTACTAATTTTTTTAAAAATAAGTTACTGAAGCTTAAAAATAAAAATAAAGCGTCAAAACTGATTACTTATTTTCGAATGGTTAGTATATTGAAGGACTTCATTGCTGCGGATTGTATGAGAGATAGGAATTTACATTTATATAGTATTGAGCTAATGATTCCATTATTTCATGCATCAGGGCATTTTTCCTATGTGAAGGCTTTACACATTTATCTACAAAATATGAAAGAATTACAGTATCAAAAAGACCCGACGGAGTTAAAAAAAAATTCTGAAGGATTTCTCATCTAGGCGCTCGCGCTCGGATAGGCGCTACATAGCAGCTGCCGCTTTGCTCTCCCCTCCAAGTATTATTACCTGTTCGAAATCGCTACTGCTATTTTTATACACAGGTATTCTCGAAAGATGTTCCTCTATGTCTATTCAGGTGAAATTTAACGTAACAATAAAAAAAAATACTATTTAAAGTAAAATTATATGCTCAAAAATTAATTTTTCATAATAATTTGTTTAAACAATGAAAAAATTGAAAGCACAAAAAAATGTTGGGTAAACATTGTAATTTATAGTATAAAAAACAAAACCCCACGTCGATTATATAAATTCATTCACTGTAACTCTAATCCGAGGTTTTAACGTTTTGAATGCTCCAGGCACTCCACTAAATATCACATTACTGTGGCACATTTACCGCCAGAAATTTTTAGCGAGGTTTATGATGTAATTAGTAAATCTCCAGTAAATGATTTATATAATTTTCTAAAAGATACCATTCTGAGTCGGTTAACATTATCATAGGAAGCTCGTTTAGATAAATTGCTGTCTAGCTCTGAATTAGGTGATAAAAAACCTTCTACATATTACAGAGAACTTTTGCAAATAGCAGGTGATAAAACAATCGATGAAAAATTATTAATTAAATTATGGAGAAGGCGGTTACCGGATGTAATTGAAATTGCTCTAACTTCTTCTAGTCAACATGATCTCTCTCATTTATTAAATCTTGCAGATAAAATTTGGGAAACACTTAGACAAAACTCGAAATCTGTCTTTGAAATTCAAAATTTTTCTAAATCAGACGAAATGTCTAGTTTGAACAAAACAATTACTTACTTTATAGATCACTAGCTTTTGCCCGCGACTTCGTCTGCGTGTAATTCGAATAAAAGCAAGGTCTTTATGTATCAATAACTGGTGCCCGCGACTTCGTGTGCGCAGTATTAGTATTTCGAGTAGCTTATATTAGCGTGAAAAGAACTAACATTATGACATTAAAATTATAACATACATAATTTTTGGGTCGTATTTGAAAAATATAACAGTCTGACAATATTGAGATGTTACATTCGCACTGTAATAACGTAACAATATTGTCAACATAAGAAATACAGTAATTTTTTCAGACTTAAATGACATTTATCGTTATATTTTGGACAATTCACACAATATCTTTATAAATTATAGCCTATATGTTATTCTGATCTATAAGCTACATTACTGTAAAGTTTCATTAAAATCCGTTTAGTAGTTTTTGCGTGAAAGAGGAACAAACATCCATACATCCATACATCCATCCAAACAAACTTTCGCCTATATAATATTAGTAGGATAGGATTGTCAAAATATTTTTAAGAACATATTAGATAAACAAACCGAATTTGAAAGAGAAATTTCCTCTCTTAGAAATAATTTTTCAAAAAATAATTTTTCATCAGACGATTACCATAAATGTCAATGTCAAACTTACCGAAACAGATCAAAAAGCCGCGATTTATCAGTAAATTCACGTAATCATCGGAATAGAAGTCGTGATAAATCAGGCAATTTATGTTATTATCATCAAAATTTTGGAAATAATGCCAAAAAATGTAACGGTCCACCATGTCTTTTATCAGACTCTTTCAACAAAATTAATAAAAATTTAAAAAAACTAAATAGCTCAACCGTAAATAATTGTAAATCTACCAACAGTGTTCCTATGTCAAAACGTCTTTTTGTTTACGATAAAACTAATAAATTAAATTTTCTCGTTGATAGTGGAGCAGACATCAGCTGTCTTCCCTACAATATGTTTAGCAATCATAAAAAAGATAAAAATATATTACTGACTTCCGCTTCAGGCAATACTATTCTAACTTATGGAAAAAAATTTCTGAACGTAAACCTCGGTTTACGCCGAAAATTTCCTTTTCTTTTTACAATTGCAGATATAGCTAAACCCATAATAGGTGCAGATTTCTTATCTAATTTTGGATTGCTACTTGATTTTAAAAAACAAAAATTAATAGATAACGAAACTTTTATTATTTCCACTGGTAGATTACAAAATTTCAATCAGGAACTCCCAAAACTATTTACGGTTGAAAATCAGTATACAAATTATTTTAAAAAGTATTCTAGCATTTTTTCATCTCCCAATTTTCATTCTGAAGCAAAACATGATGTAAAACATCACAAAGTTACCGAAGGACATTTACCTTATAGTAAGCCAAGAAGGTTAGATCCCCTTAAATATAAAATTGCCAAAAAAGAATTTGAAGACATGGTCGACTTAGGTATTTGCAGGCCAGCATCATCTTCAGTGACGTCACCATTGCATATGGTTCCTAAGAAGGACTCTGCAGATTGGCGTCCCTGCGGTGATTATCGTTTTCTTAACAAACAAACAATTCCAGAACGTTATCCATTAACGTTGATTTCTGACATTAATTTAAAAATTTACGGATCTCAAATTTTTTCAAAAATCGACTTAGTAAGAGCGTATCATCAAATACCCCTGGCTGAAGAAGATATTTACAAAACAGCAATTACTACTCCATTTGGTGCATTCGAATTTCTACGTACTCCTTTTGGATTACGTAATGCTGGTAATACATTTCAAAGATTTATTAATGAAGTCACCAGAGGATTAGATTTTTTGTTCGTTTACCTAGATGACATTTTCATTTTTAGCAAAAATGAACAAGAACATTTACATCATCTAGATATTTTATTTGAAAGGTTAGAAAAATTTGGCGTTAATGTCAAACCATCTAAATGTATTTTTGGAGTTACTAAGGTTAATTTTTTAGGTCATTCTATCACTCCAGAAGGAATTTTGCCATCTGATGAACGAGTTAAAGTTATCTCAGATTACGAAATTCCAAAAACTTGCAAACAATTACAAAGATTTGTAAGAATGGTTAATTTTTATCATAAATTTGTACCTCAATTCGCAAAAATCTTAAGTCCTTTACACGAATTCATTAATTATTTAAATGCAACTAAGATTAAAAATATTGAAAATTGGCCAAAAGAATCCCAAGAATGTTTTGAAAAAGCAAAAGAAATGTTAATTAAAGCATCTTTGCTTAATCATCCTAAAGAAGGAGCAAAATTGATCTTAACTACAGACGCTAGCTCAACAGCCATAGGTAGTACTTTAGAGCAAGTTATTCAAGATGTTAGACAACCTTTAGCATATTTCTCTAAAAAATTAACCAAAAGTCAACAAAACTACAGTGTTTTTGACAAAGAACTTTTTGCTATTTATGAGTCCATTAAACATTTTCGTTACATGTTAGAATGCATAGATTTCCATGTTTTTACAGATCACAAACCTATAGAAAAAGCAACTTTTTTGAAATCAGAAAAATCACCACGTCAATTTAGATATTTCGAATATATTCTACAATTTACTAACAAAATTAAATACGTAGGCAGCAAAAACGTTGAAGTTGCAGATTTTCTTAGCCGAATTGAGCACGATCAAATCAATAATATTAATTTCACTTTACAAGATATATTTAACGAACAAAATTCAGATATAGAATTAACTAGTCTTTTACAAAAACAAAATTCTTCAAACCAAAGAAGAAACAATAAGGTTTTCCTCAAACAAATTAAAGTTGAAACACATAATTTCAAAATTTGGTATGAAACTTCTACTAATAAACAACGTATATATATTCCTCGAAGTTTACGTTACAGTTCTTTTCTTAAAGTACATAACGTAGCTCATTTAGGCATTAAAGCCACAATCAAAGCAATTAAAAACATATACTTCTGGCCTCATATGAATAAAAACATTAATCTTTGGACGAAATCATGTATTCAGTGCCAAAAATCCAAAATTTTCAAACACACCAAATCTAGTCTAGGAGATTTTAACGTCCCTGAAGGTAGATTTCAACATATTCACATTGACTTAGTAGGTCCATTGAAGCCTTCAAAAGGTTGCACTTACGTACTCACAGTCATTGATAGAGTTACTAGGTGGATAGAAGTTTACCCACTTCGGAATATTGAATCAGAAAATATTATTAGAACTCTAATAAAGCATTATATTCCAAGTTTCGGAATACCTCATAAAATTACGCACGATCAAGGTTTTCAATTCGAATCAAGTTTATTCAAAGAATTCAGTAAACAATTAGGTTTTCAAAGTTTACACACCACACCTTATCATCCACAAGGGAACGGCATGATTGAAAGAGTTCATCGGACTCTTAAATCAGCTCTTGTGTCAAAACTAACTTCAAATTCTTGGAAAGATGAATTGCCTTTGATTCTTTTAGGTTTGCGATCTGCAATCAAAGAGGACTTACAATGTTCACCCGCAGAACTTGTGGTGCTCGTGCCTCTTTCGAGCACACAAAGTTTCTTTATTTAAAGATTTTTAGTTATATGCAATCGTTGGCGATCATTTGGTCTCTTCTTTTCTTTTTCAGTGATTTAATAATCAATGATTAAGATTCATTTTCTTTTTGAGAGGCTTTATGATATTATTCGTATGGATAGCAAAATAATCTCAACCTGTATAGAAAATATGGAAGATCACCGTTGCCAAGACAGTGGATCGTGGTTGATATAAAAGAAGGCGAAACAAGTTTTTTTGATAGATGATTATTTTTGATATTTCAACAAAAAGTCAGATGTATTTATTTTGCTGCAGTAATACAAGTTGTTATATATTCATTTTATTTTATTTTAATTTTGGTGTAATGACCATTGCACTAAAGTTTCCTAACTGATTTTTCGAGTTTTTTAAATGTTTAACCATAGCAAAATCCAACGAATACAAAAAAAAGCTTTGTATACACACTGTGTACAAACTATACCTACGTTCTTCAAGTGTCGGCCAACAATTGATTCATACGGGGCTTTAATTTTGCGCGGAGAAATAAAAACAGATTGGATACTCTCAAGAGAGAACTTGTTTTATAATAAAAAAAAAGTAGAAAAAGCCCCACAAAATGTTACCAAGCATAAATTTTCGATACTATTGCAGTTTAAATTTGTACTGTATTTAAATTTTATTTTTTTTATATATTCAAGGACATTTAGATTTTTATGATGAAAAATTATCCAGAGTTCTTTTTGAAGTTATACTTCTATTCGTACACCCTGTAGAAAAAGATTATGTAGAGTTAAATGGGAAAAATCATTACATATGTAATGGTGTGAGTAAGAGAGAGACAGAAACACTTATAAGGTATATTGGTCGGTAAAAACCAAGATAAAATATATACCACATGTTATTAGTCATAACTATAAGTCCTTTGAATACCGTTTAAGCATTCAGTACATTAAAAGGAGATAGATATACAAAAAACATTCTGAACTAATGTATGAATATCATAGTGACGGACCACATGATTATTTGACAGATACTGGTTTAAACCACCTTGGATACCATCACTATCAAGTCAATCACCAACGAAATTTTGTGGATCCAAACAATCGACTTATTCACACCCAAAATATCGAAAGTAAATGGTCTGTCATTAAGAGGAATCTTCGTCGACGATTGGGAAGGATGTGCACAACTAGATTTGAAACATATTTGGTGGAGTATGTTTGGCGTAGTCGATGCACCACACATGAAGAGCAATGGACGGATATTACCAATGCGATACAACATTTTCACCCACTGATGAACTAATCACTTTTTTACATTGACAAGTAAGTACTACTATTACATACATTTGCCAGAGGTATTTTTTTGCATGTTGGTGAGGGGTATATTTATTACTATTAATATTTAGATATGCATTTTTGGGGTATTTAAGGTTCTTTTCTATTTTGATTTCTTTTTGCATGTTGGTGATAGGTATATTTATGACTATTAATAGTATTAATATTAATTGACAAGTCCTGTTAGATACAGGCGCTAAAGGTATTTTATGTTATATTGGGTGTTGTTTGTTTCTCAGTGTAATTTAGAATATTTTGGTGTCATATCTGTAAACTACAAAATTTTGCGTAAGTATTATATATGGTTGAAATCAGAAAAAAAAATATCTTTACGTTTCTGATATTTATTTATTTTTATTTATAAAAAATTAAACACATATTTGTTAAATATAAACAATAGATTGTAAAATCGTGAATTCATATAACCACATGCGGTGAGGGTAGGCGAAAAGGTCTCTTTTATTGCTCTTTTATTAGCACCCTACTGGGCTCAGGTAAGGGGTGACGCGGGAGTATGTTTAACCGATTATTTTATAATTCTGTCACGTAAGTATACATATAAAGTTTAGCATTTTATATTAATAATAATATTCAGTAATAAGTATTGAATTGTAGTCTAAAATACCGTCACATTGTTGCAGCATATTTTGCTCCATGCTTTTAAGGTGGTTGGATACATAAACAGAGGAAATAAAGCACCAAAACCTCCGAATTTTGTAACGTAAGATGGATCGGAATGCGTTTTTTTGCATTGGATTCGTTAAACTATCAGTAAAATAATGTAAAAATGGAAATTGCATTTCTGCATTCGAAAAGGACATTTCGAACAGACAATAGAGAGAAAACTTACAACTCGGTAAGTATTGCTGAAAATGGGTTCAATTTATATACTCGGGGTTTTTGGAGTCGCTGAACACGAATATCACGATTCCAAAAGTCTCCGCGGCACTTGGTGTCTAGGGTATTTACCTCTTCTCCTGGGGTTTTGTGTAAATTCTGTACGAAATCAGTGCACACTTGGTACTCGGTGGTTTTTTTGAGTCGCTTAATACGATTATATTAATGGCGATGGGGCGATGGTCTTCGAAACACCTGGTGCCGTCTCCAGGAATTTTATGCAAATTCGATACAAAAAGAGTGTGCATACGGTACTAGGAGGTTTTTGGAGTCGCTTACCACGAATATCATATAGAAGTATAACTTCTGCCGGCAGTCCCACTGACTGCCACACTAGTTTTTTTTTTGTTAAACATTAACACTTTCAAATTGTTTTTTCCTCTCCTGTATTAATATATCTTTCTCAATTTAATTTCTAGACTTAGATTTCGAATCAGTTTTATTTTATAATGTATCAGTAGAATTATTTTGAATATAAATAAAAAAAAAGTATAAATGTTCCGTAAAGCTTTATCAGTATTATTAATCTACATTGCAGTAGTAAACATTGTGCAAGAGTATTAGGCAGATAAAATTAAACATATCTATCATGGTCAAGGTTAAATAATGAGAATAAACTACAGAATTTAGTTAACTGTAATATTTTCTTTATTTTAAATAATCATATTAAAATCATATTTACCTATATACCTACACACATAGATCACATAAAAAGTGTTGCAATATCAAATGCACACAATAAATATATGTATGTAAATATATTAAACTAAGTATTAATTAAATATATAAATAACAAACAGTCTTAAAGGAGTAGGTACTACTTAAAACAGTGTAGCTCCAGAAGATTTTTTTGACAAATTAATGGCACTTCTGGCCTAAACCTAAACCATCATCACTACAATAGTTTCTAATTAAAAGGCAATAATTCAAATCATCATTTTTTTTTTCAAAATACCAAAATAGGCCGTATTAACAATGTTTTAAACGGTAAGTCGGATTTTAATGTGGTTTATTGCGGTGGATTGGTGAGATTCTCTACAAATTTTGTGAATCAGACTGATATTGACGAGATTTAAAATTGTATTTGTGAATAAGAAAAATAAAAAATAGATTTTGTAGTATTCAATCATTAAAAAATATATAACTTGGTACATAATGATGAAAATAAATCTGATTTTAATACTCGAGTGCGATTATTTGTTTTTCGTAACCGGCAACCTCAAACATTCCCAAATAATGGGTTTGTGTTATGTAATAGTAGTTTACGTAACAAGTCCCGAAAGTGGTCTTTTAATGGACGAGTGGGCAAATTGCAGGGCGAGCCGCAGGCGAGTCCTGCAAGCCTGCGAGTCCAGTAAAAGCACTTTTGGGACGTATTACGTACAATTTTTTTTTAAACGGGCATTGTTGTACTATAAACTTCATATTATTCAGTTTTCATTTTTATAACAAGAACTCTTTATTAACTAATTTTAACATTTTTTTTTTACAAACGTTGCTTGGGTGGCCACCTTAACAACTTCATCTGCTATAATCTCATCTTCCATTAATTCACAATGAAATGCATCATTTTAAATATCCATTTTATAATAAATTTCACGTTTTCAACTAAACGTCATAATATGTCAAGTTATTTTATAGTTTTAAATATATACAAAACTTGGTTACCATAGAAACCAATTTATTAACTATTTTATTGTTTTTTTCATTAAAGATAGGCCGGAAAGTAAATAAAAATGAGTCCAGTAAAAGCTTTCACCGGACTCATTTTAATTTTCTGGCCTTGTCCGACAAAATGAGATTTTTTGACCTAAAAATAAACCGGAAAGTATTAATTTCTGGCCGGTTTAAAAAAAAAACTTTCATAAAATTCCAAAGTAAGACGTTGATAGCACCCTTTTCGGGTATAAGGCAGTGTATTTTCTTGTTCAGCCATCAAAATCCTTCGCGTTATAAGGTTAAACTAAATATTGTATAATTTTTTAAAATGCTACAAAAGAACATATTTTCATGCACAAATTACTCCAAAGACCTTCGTCGATCTCAAATGTAATTTGGAAATTTGTGATTAGGTATCTATTTAGTTCACAAAGTTTGTGTACATTCTCATGAATTCAACTCAACGAACCGCACTAAAATCAGACTTTCCATTCAAAATATCGATAGTTCACAGCTTATTACCTCGACTATTATTTGTGTTTAGAAGATCTAAATTTACAAGATTTTTGTAACTGTGCACTGATGATGGTTTGCGCCGAAATCATATTTTACAAATGTATCATTTGTAATAGACAAATTTAGTTTCTAATAACATATAAATAAAAAGGTACTACTAATACAATAAACAAAACTAATAAAATCAACTTCACAATGAAAAGAAAACTATTGTAAAGATTTATCAACTGATTTTAACATAATATACATACACTTTGGCGTTAAAAAAAATTAATATCAGTTGGATATATTTTAGAGGTAGATATTTAATTTCATAAACTTATTTTAATATATTCTATAAAATGAAAAAATAGTTACTGCAAACGATAGATAAAAAATTGTAATGAAATGTAAAGAGGCTTTTTTATAAGACAATAATAATAAGTAGGTACACTAACTATTTTCTCATTAATACTGTTCCGTTATTCGGTAAAAAATATAAAAATTTTTGTAAAAAAATTTTAAAATCCTATAAAACTAAAAACATCACAATATTTTTTCGAATATTCAGATCTCACTCTCTTAAAATTATCTATTTATAAAATTATTTAATATAAGAAACGCAAATAAAGATATGGCAAAATAAAACTGGGTTAGTAGAAAAAATCGTTAACTCAATTTCTTACAAACCATCAAAGCAATTATCAGTCAGGCATTTTGTTTTACAGAGATGTTTATACCAGTTTGCAGAAGTCTTTGCTGTTCTATTTCTATCATCGTTATTAAAATCCACATGATACAACCCAAACTTTTGTCTGAAATAAAATATATTTTATCTGTCTTTCCAAATATACAAAACTCGGACAAAGGAAAGCAACAGACATAAAATATCAATACGATAGAATAAGATGCTTATTTAGGCTACGGTTACTAAGGCTACGGTTACTATTGATGCGAATTCTGACGAAATTTTGTTCTGACGAGTGCGTCCGAGATGCTCGTCAGAACAAGGCGGTTACACTATCCGCGTTTTCTGACATTTTGATAGTCAGTACGCTTCTACCGCCCAGTAAATATGGACGAATTTTATTTTCTTGAAAGTCCGTAAATGCAGTTACTGCTGTTAAATGGAGGAAAACAGAGCATTTCAATCCTTTATTTTCTAGTAGAGACGACAAAGTAGAGTTTAAAATTCGAAGAATCTCTTCCCTCTTTTGCCGACAAATATCTCTGTTACGATAATTTTTTTCTCTGATATCCCACAATAATCTGTTCTCGTACACAAGAGTAATTAATTTATCGTTGTACATGATGGAATAACTAAGTAACTACGCGAAAACAAACGCAAGTCGTACGAAAAAATCAAATTTGTTTGAACGCTCAAATGGTTCTGACGACGTCGTGCATGTTCTGACGTGCTGGTCACTGGCAGTGTAAACACGCTCATTGGGAAACAGGCGTTTGTTTATTCGGACGAATTCGTCAGAACTTGTCAGAACAAAATTTCGTTAGAATTCGCATCTATAGTAACCGTAGCCTAAGGATGCGAATTCTGACGAAATTTTGTTCTAACAAGTTCCGACGAATTTGTCCGAATAAAAAAAAAGCCTGTTTCCCAATGAGCGTGTTTACATTGCCTGCGACCAGCACGTCAGAACATGCACGACGTGGTCAGAACCATTTGAGCGTTCAAACAGATTTGATTTTTTCGTACGACCTACGTCTGTTTTTGCATAGTTACTTAGTTATTCCATCATGGACAACGATAAATTAATTACTCTTGTGTACGAGAACAGATTATTGTGGGATATGAGAGAAAAAAAAATATCATAACACAGATATTTGTCGGCAAAAGAGAGAGGAAATTTTTCAAATGACATTTTAAACTCTTCTTTGTCATCTCTACTAGAAAATAAAGTATTGACATGCTTTGTTTTCCTCCATTTAACTTCATTAACGGACTTTAAAGAAAATAAAATTCGTCAACTTCGTCCATATTTACTGGGCGGTGGAAGCGTACTGACTATCAAAATGTCAGAAAACGCGGATAGTGTAACCGCCTTGTTCTGACGAGCATCTCGGACGTACTCGTCAGAACAAAATTTCGTCAGAATTAGCATGCATAATAACCGTAGCCTTAGGAATTTTTGGTCTAACGATTTCTGCAACTAAAAAGGAAATGGTTTAGAAGGAAAGGAATCTAAAAAAAATTTAGTCTGGATATTTCAACAACTGGATGGAAAATATGACTTTAAAGATCTAGTACCTATAGTAGCGTTAATTCTTTTAGATATTGTATCATCGTAAAATTTCAACATTAAGAACCACGGGTTCGATGAAGTAGGTACTTGTAATTTAAACGATAATTTTTTTTAACGAAATGTAAAAGAGGAACTAGGATCTAATAATATGTCTTGGAATACAGACACTGTAAGATATTAATTCTTATACACTTGCTTATTTTAATTAAAATAATTTTTGACCTCAAATAACCAACAAGAAAGTTGAAATCAGGTTTGAGAAAGAACTAGAAGAAAAAAAATACGTTTTGGCTAATGAATATAGATTTTTTTTTTATTTAACTCAGCTAATTTTTAACGAAAACAGCATTCCTTCTTGATATAACGCTGATAAGATCTCAAATAAGGTTAAATAAATTGGAAACAAAACCAGGGGAAAATACTATATTTGGTTGGCCAATATAAACGCTTGGTCAAAGTCGATGAATACAAATTTCAGATATCAAACTATGAAGCATGATTATGTTGCAAAGAAACTGTGTATTATACTTTTAAAGGAATTAATAACGCAATATTTTGCACTACTTACAAATATCGGCATTTAAACGACTATAATATTTACCTACTCATTATAATATTCATTACTTACTTGTATCCGGAATTCCACTCCATATTATCCATCAAGGTCCACGCAGTATAACCGATAACCTTAACACCATCTTCCATTGCATCACGAGTGTAACTTAGATATTCCTGTTAATAAAAAAATAAAATTATGACTTCAAGTTATTACTTATTAGTATTAAACATAATTTTTTGTAATAATTTTTTCTTTGAATATTTTTACATTGCAATTGTTCATATATTTTGTATTGGTATCTCGATTTCCTTACCTACTTTCATTATTAGCGTTATCGTTTATGCACCAGCTTTAGAGATTATTTATACGTTACAAGTTATATAAACATTTACGGTTAGCTTATTTATTCATTCATACATCGTTTAAAATGTTATTCATTCATTTCAGTAAGTGTCTGGTATTTCTATAGTTGTAAGTTTCACAAACGTCATTGAAGATTATGTTTCGTTGATATTGTCTTGTTTTCCTCGTGAAATAGTCTTGTCGAATACCATTCGACAGCAAAACTTTTCCCGGCCAAATTTTCTTCTGGTTTTATTCAACTTTGTTGCTTTTTGGCAATTTTCGCTCATGAAATTTTGACAAAATCACTCGACTGACGTCTCGTGATTTTGTCAAAATTTCATTCGCGTAAACTGCCAAGCAACAAACTTTCATACCAGTCGAAAATTTTGGCAGCAAAATTTTCTCTCTTATGATATTATATACGAAAAAATCCAGAACTTTGAAGACTGAAAATTTGTATACAAACTTACTTTGTGATAATTTAATCTGTTTATATCATTAAGGCCACCAGCATCAGGATAACCGTTTTCAATTACAAAAATTTCTGGATTGCCGTAAGCATTTTTAATCCAATTGAGTAATATTCTCATTCCATGTGGAGCGACCTGAAAGTTGATTTTACAAATAAGTACTTTTCGGTTAGAAGCTGGGAATAAAAACAAATATTAATTCAATAAATTAAAATTTGATTAAGCTATTGTAGAATTAGTTCATGTGCTTGTTTTTTTTTTGTATACCTACTATGTAACTAAAACTTTTTAAATAGGTATTATGACTTATACTATATCTTGTATTTCGTATTGCTCTTCGATGTCTGTGTTTCTTACTCTGTCTCGTCGTGTTTTCCCTGATATAGTTCTTGGTGTTTTTATTTTGGCTACCCTTTACAGCCCGTTCAGACGGAACGGCACGGGTAGTTTATAGGATGTCGGGTTTCTTAGTGGCGCATAGTTTTAAATGTGCATCTTCACACGAGTCGACCGTGTCCCGGGATTGGAAACTTTGCCGGTGCCGGCGATATTTACACCCGGTTTTGTCACTGCAAACCGGCTGCCGGGACATGATAAAAACTCTTTTTCAGGTATTTGAAGGTTCTAAATTGGTACCTATTTGGGAGGCAGGAGATGATAAATCCGAATACACACTGCTAATTTTTCCTGTTTTTCTTTTAAAAAATTACAAAAATCGAGAAACAACTTATTTGTTAATAACATTTTTCTATTTAATTAAGGAGAAAAATAGTTAAAATACAAATTAAATATTTTAAATAGTTTTTCAGTATTAAAGTTATTTAAATCCATAAACAATTAACCGGGATAATTGAAAAAAACACATGAATATAGAAATTCTTCCCGGTTCGCCGGGTTTCGTGTGAATGAGTATCACGGTTACCGGTTTTTATCTACAATCGTGCCGGGCATGTCGTCTAAACGGGCTGTTAGAATCTGTTTGTGTCTGCGCTTATTCTATGCTGTACATCATGATCGGTCTTGTACACATTTTCTTAATTTTAGTTTTTCTATTTATGCCTATTAATGGATACGACCAGACCATATCTTGTTGACATATTGATGGCTTTGTTAATCCTCCTCACATATCTAACTTTGATTATCTGAATTAAATAACTTGTTTTATGTTGTAAGAACTGGAAAAGCTGTCTTCTGTAGGTCCTTTCCTACATTTTACTAATTTTTTTGTTGCTATACTGATACTGTTTTCAAAGTTAATAGTATTATACGTTACAAGGTCGGTAGGTGACTTATTACAGTACGAGTTAGTTTACGGACGAGGCGACGTAGGAGCCAAGTCCGGAAATAAAAACGAGTACTGTAATAACACCTAACGACCATGTATCGTATTATATTTTATTTCATCCAGTTTTTATAAATTAATAAATTCATAAAAATTTTAACAGTAGTTCTTAACTTGATTAGATAGGTCAAATTACCTTAAAAGCCATCTGTCATTGTCAAATAATTTTTTTATTATTAAGATTTAATTGTTAATATAAAATTGAATAACATTGACTTCTTTTTAAATATGGATGTAAAAGTAAGTAATTAATTATTTTGTTTTTATTTTATAGTCATTATAGTATTTTTAAATGACAAAAATTAAAAGTAATTGTCTTCCCTTAAGCAATCAAAACCGCGTTGCTAGGCAACACATTACAGTACCTGATACCGTGATGTTTTACTTACCGGCACCAAATTGATTATAGGAAAGTATATTTACTGGACAGGATGAAATAAAATATATTACTTTATTAATTGTATTCTTGTCTAATTCCTCCTGGTGTTGGAATGTTTTCATTGAAGTGATCTTCGGCATTGACCTTGGTTATGTACTATCTTTGTTATGTTGACTGGTGGCTACTTTTGGAACGTCTTCTAAATGGACCAACTTGAACTAATTTAAAATTTGATATTTCAATTGTCGATGAGGCAATAATATTTTTTTTATTAAAGTTAAATATGTGCTTAAGCGAAAACCGAATAAGTGATCACAGATTCGATTCCTGTCAGATACAGCAATATTTTTTTTTAAACAATTTATTGTTCCTAAGTTCTTAATAGAAATATCGTGATGTGTAAATAAATTTTACTTACTTTTAACCAGTTAATTGTAGAATTTCCCCATTCAGAAGGTTGAAAAGTTCTAACGCCAATATCTCCATATCTAGTTGGTGAATTTGTAACAGGAGGATCTTCTATAGCTTCTACCAATTCTCCTGTGTAAGTATTGAAGGCAAAAAAATCAACACTTCCTTTTAGCTGTTCTTTTTCTGCTTCAGTAAAAGAAGGTAGACGAGATTCGTATCTTCCTTCTGCTGCACTTCTAGCAGCTATTCGAGTTTTCATTATTTCAGGGTAGTCTCCATAGTATAAAGTATTGGCTTGCCATCCCATCTAAAATAACACAATGCAACATTAATGGTAATACTTAATAAAATAAAAAAAACTTACTTCAAACTGGTATACAACTTCTGTTGCTTCACGGTCCTTAATACTGTTTTCATTTGCAGGTGCGTACCAGTGGCTGTCAACGACAATTGAAATTTTACCTAAAAAATGTTTAATTCACTATTGAAAGACAATAACAATTTTTTCAACAAATATCTATATATTAGTAAATATAATTTTTTTAAATTCTTTTTTACAATATTTTCAGAAGAAAATTAAAATAAAATACATACCCTTTTGAGTACTTTTAAATTCTCTTTCATACATTCGGTAAACTCCAGAATGAGCCAGCATCATAATGTGGGAACAAACATATGCTAACCCGCCCGGAGAAGAAATTCTTGGTGGAAAAGAACCTTTTCCATATCCTCCCACGCAAAACATCTTTGGTTCATTCATAGTTAACCAAAAAGGAACATCATTTCCAAAATTTTCGAAAAGAACTCGGGCATAACCCTCAAACCAGTCAATGAAAGATCTGTTAAGTATTCCCCCTAAATCTTGAAGACTTTGTGGTAAATCCCAGTGAAACATGGTAACCATTGGAATTATATTGTTTTGTTTTAGAGTTTGGATCAATTTATGATAGTAAGCTATGCCTAATGGATTTACAGATCCATTAAAACCTGTAACAATGAAATAAAATTTTTATTATCAAACAAAACGTAATCAGTTCATCATAATTACAACTGTGCTTTAATTCTATATTAATATCTTACCTGATGGTAAAATTCTTGTCCAAGATATTGAAAATCTATAATGATTGACCCCAAGTTCCTTAAGTAGTTCAATGTCTTCTTCCCATTTGTTGTACGAATCGCAAGAAACATCAAACGTTCCATTATCTGAGACATAACCAGGGTGGTTATGGATATAACTATCCCAAAATGATTCTGTTTTTTCGTCTGCGTTCCAAGCTCCTATAAAATGAAATCGTTTAGGAAAATTTGAGATTTGTATTTCAGTAGATATAGGGGGAAGTGCCATAACCATGGGTGGCTCCTAAAGCCGTACAGAATTTGAATCTATCCAAGAAAGCCTGACAATTTATGCTCGTATGGCGTTTAGAAAGCTATATCTAAGAGAAGTGCACAGGAAGACGTGTTTTAGTCAGTGGAGTGTGCATATAGATTACAATACAATACAAAGTGGGCACAGTTTGATTCGCGGAGCCAATCCGGAACAAGTTTTTAACAAATTGTTGGTAGAAGATGCTTGATCCTATTTGACATTTTTATAAATAGCGTCAAGTAACATCGATTAATAAGAGAAGAAACCGGAACCATAATTCCGGACCCTTTACAACAGTTTTTTATTTAGTAGTAATAATGTTATTCATTGCATAATCCATTTAACTAATTTATTGCAAAAAACGTTATCATTGAACTTGTAAACACTTAGTTGAGTACATTAACCAGATGATAAATATGTATTATCGGGCAAGGTTACTATGTGAACGTAAAACGTAAGTAGTGAACATTAAATATTCAGCATTATGAATAACTAGCTTTTGCCCGCGACTTCGTCTGCGTGTAATTCGAATAAAAGCAAGGTCTTTATGTATCAATAACTGGTGCCCGCGACTTCGTGTGCGCAGTATTAGTATTTCGAGTAGCTTATATTAGCGTGAAAAGAACTAACATTATGACATTAAAATTATAACATACATAATTTTTGGGTCGTATTTGAAAAATATAACAGTCTGACAATATTGAGATGTTACATTCGCACTGTAATAACGTAACAATATTGTCAACATAAGAAATACAGTAATTTTTTCAGACTTAAATGACATTTATCGTTATATTTTGGACAATTCACACAATATCTTTATAAATTATAGCCTATATGTTATTCTGATCTATAAGCTACATTACTGTAAAGTTTCATTAAAATCCGTTTAGTAGTTTTTGCGTGAAAGAGGAACAAACATCCATACATCCATCCAAACAAACTTTCGCCTATATAATATTAGTAGGATTTGAATATTTTCGATGAATGGAATACAATCGTTGCTATTTCCATGATAAAATTTTTTGTTGATTATACCTAGTTTAAAACATTGCTGCTATGAAAAAAGGATTAGAGGCAATTCTCTACTTACAATTATTAATTAATAATGTGTTATAAGTATCGTTTTTTAAATTGTTGGAATATATCATATTTTTCCATACGTGCTTCTAAAATGCATGTATTTTGACAGCAAATTGGCTGCTTATTTACGAAGTATTTTTAAAGAAAAACTTAGTGCTAAGAATAAAGAGAAAAGAAAAACAAATTTATCTGTTTTCAGCATATTTAGGAGATTTTTATAGAAAAAATACTAAGTAGAATTACCGCACGTTTTGTACAATATATATATATATATATATATATATATATATATATATATATATATATATACTATTCCGTTATATTTTTACAGTATTATAGGTACTTCTTCTGTTTCATAGTATTATTCGTTACAAGTTCGTGCGCACTGACTAATCTTAACAGGTACCTAAGCGAGACTTTAAAGCTCAGGGCCGTAATGGGATCTATATTATACCAGCAGATATTGACTGTTTTTTTAATTATTTTACTGAACCGCGGTATAAATGCAAAGATTTTTTTGTAAACCCAATAAAAAACTACTATTTTATTTTTTTTAACTAAACTCTATCGGCTTAAACATTAAAAGAACGACATCAAAAGCATTACACTATTTATTAAAATACTTTGTGTAAAAAATCTTTAAGAATTAAAAAAAGAAATTAAAAAAACCATCAAAAATCGAAAAATGTTGAAAAATTAGAAATTACTACGAAGAATTGGATAATTTTTTTTTAAATCGGAAAAAAACGTAAAAAAATGTAATTGAATAATCAAAAAAAATGTGAATACTCAAAGGGAACTCTTGTTGACCTCGCACACCGACGCAATACGATATAGCCATCGCCTTTCTAGAGCAACATATATTGCTAGCAACACGACGTGCTGGTTGAAAAGCTACTATATCGCCCATAATTTGCCAATAATTTGTTCATCAAACAGTGTTAGATCATTAAGGGTTTTAATTTTACACCCAACATGTCAGTTGATGACAATAGGAATTCGTCTTTAACAGAACAATAATATATTTTTTTTAAATTTATTAGTTTTTGAAGTTATACTTCTATTCATGCACTCGGTGGAAAAGATTTGTGTACAGTTAAATGGGAAAAATCATTACATACCTATGTAATGGTGTAAGTATATTTATCACATGTTATTAGTCATAACTATAAGTCCTTTGAATACCGTTTCAACATTCAGTACATTGAAAAGGGATAGATATACAAAAAACAGTCTGAACTAATGTATAAATATCATAGTGACGGACCACATGATTATTTGACAGATTATTTTATAATTCTGTCACGTAAGTTAACATATTAAGTTTAGTATTTTATATTTATAATATTAATAATAATATTCAGTAATGAGTATTGTATTGTAGTCTAAAATACCGTCACATGGTTGCAGTATATCCTGCACTATGCTTTTGCGGTTGTTGGCTACATAAACAGAGTTTTTGCGAATAGTCGAGGAAATAAAGCACCAAAACCTCCGAATTTTGTAACGTAAGATGGATCGGAATGCGTTTTTTTGCATTGGATTCGTTAAAGTATCAGGTTTGTCGCTATATTTTATAATGTAAAAATGGAAATTGCATTTTTGCATTCGAAAAGTACATCCCGAATAGACAATAGAGAGAAAACTTACAACTCGGTAAGTATTGCTAAAAATGAGTTCAATTTATATACTCGGGGTTTTTGGAGTCGCTGAACACGAATATCACGATTCCGAAAGTATCCGCGGCACTTGGTGTCTAGGGTACCTATTTATTACCTCTTCTCCTGTGGTTTTATGTAAATTCTGTACGAAATCAGTGCAAACTTGGTACTCGGTGGTTTTTTGAGTCACTAAATACGATTATAATAATGGCGATGGTGTTCGAAACACCTGGTGCTTAAGACGGACCTCGTCTCCAGGAACTTTATACAAATTCGATACAAAAAAGCGTGTGCACACGGTACTAGGAGGTTTTTGAGGTCGCTTACCACGAATATCATATAATGAGTTAGCTAAATCATTTGCATACAAATTTATGAATCCATGCGCGTGCATAGAAGTATAACTTCTGTCGGCAGTCCCACTGACTGCCACACTAGTTTTTTTTCAAAGTTAATGTGATTAAAAGTTGTTCCTGTGAGCTGATCGCATATCTGTAATTGGTGTCTTGTTTAGTAATATGACGTGTTATCAGCTGAACTAACGTTTCAAAAGTACTCGGACGTCGTCTTCATCAGACGACATTTTCAACAAGTGATTTTTTATTGCTTTGGTATGCGAAGTACAACAAAATATGTTGCCTGTTGCTTATTGCTAGTTGCATATTGCTCCGGTGTGCGAGCTGCCTTATAATTAAAATAGAGTACTAGCAAAACTTCTTTCGTTCAATTCCACGATTGCCAAATTTTCTATTTTTTATATTTATTACTATCAACCAAATTATTAATGTGCTATACAATTTTGGTTTTTATAAAATATCGTATATTTTGGTGAAAGTATTTTAAATACCTAAGTCAAAAGAACAAGAAATGCAATATAAAGAAGAAGCAGAAACAGGCTAATCAAAAATGGAATATTATTGCCATATCGAGTAAAAAGAAGAAATTTAACTCTTATTGATACAAGGAAATACACAAAATAACTCATCGAGAAACTAAGAATATACTACACCTACATATAATCCGTTCACTTCTTATTCCTATCTCAGTAGACTATGCATTTTATTTCTTGTATTGGCACTTCAGTTTGTTGGGTTGGTACCTACTGTCGAAATATTGACAGCACATTGTCCAAGGTAAAATTTTTAAAGATTCAATCACGAAGTATAGATACTTCGTGGATTCAATAAACAATGCCAAAAAAAATCAGTATAGAAATACAAAACATCATTAAATCGTATGGTATGTTTAAGAAACAAAGCAAAAGCTGCGATAGTGCTTATTTAAATGAATTGGCTGAGATCTTTAACCGTAAGTACTATTGTTGTTTCTTTTAAATCAATCCTAGTTCGCTAACATAAAGTTATATATTTGGCATTAGATTAATTGAGAGAGGTTTTTATAATGAATTTATAAATATGTATCACTTTTTTAAATAAAATTTATATTATTAAAATAACACATAACCTTTTTTGTCAGATATCATAATAAATTATATACAATGTTGTCAGATTTCAAATTTCGAAATTATAAATTTTTGTAACTATAATTTAAGTGAAAATTTTGTTAAATGTTTTTAAATCTCTTAACTACCATTGTGTAACTAAGGTATATTTTTTGAAACTAATTAATATGACAAACATTCTAAATGCTTAATTATTTTAGATCAGTGTTTGGAAAATGCGGAAAATTATTAAGGAAGGATTAAAAAATAATGAGAAAGTCGCAGATACAGGATGTAAAACTGATACATTTGAGAAGTTTATTTTAAAAAAAGTCTTACAGCGACAGATTTGGATGTACCATGCTAAACAAAATTTTGATTTTAAAGGGGGGCGTACGACACTATACAAACTTATAAAATTAATGGGATACCAATTTAAAAAGTAAATGGACGACATATTTTATGTGAACAAAGACACGTTAAAATTAGTAAGAACGCTTTTATTCGGAAATATAAAAACTAAAAAGTCTTGCTGAGAGAGTTAGATTCGTGTACCTAGATGAAACATGGATCTATCAAAATGGTAGTTCAGTGCGTCAGTGGGTGCACGATTCTGACCTGAAAAGTAATCCAGCTCGTCTAAAATCTGAAGGAAAGCGATTTACTATTTTACGCTCTGGGACTGATACTGGATTTTTGGAAGGATGTGACTTGTTACTAGACTCTTCAAATACACAAAACTATGAATGGTGATCTTTTTAAAAACTGGGTTGTTAATCAACTCATTCCTGCACTATCTGTATTTCAAGAAAAGTGTGTGGTGATCATGGACAACGCGCCATACCATTCAGTTCAACTTAACAAACCACCCTCTTTTTCAGCGAAAAAAGCGATGTTGCGAGATGGTTGATTAACAATAACATTACGTTTGACACAAAAATGACAATGAAATAACTGTACTCAATAATCTTACCTTATAAAATTGACGAAAAGACATATGTAGTGGATGAAATTTTAAAACAACGAGGACATGAAGTACTTCTACTACCACCATACCATTGTCATTACAATCCAATAGAACTAGCATGGGGGTTTACTAAGACATATTATAACAAACATATAACATCTGCTTATCTTGACCAGGATAGAGTTAAAAAAACTTGGACAGAAGCATTGACTAAATGTACACCAGACATGTGGCAAAATTTTTGTAGACATACAGACGAACTTATTTTGGCAGATTGGACAACTTACATGGGAAACTGCTCACATGACAATATTCCTCCGATAAATATTTCATTGGAGGAATCAGATTCTGACGATTCCTATTTTGGATTTGATAGTGACTCTGATTCTTCCAGTGAAATAATGGAAGAGGATTGATCATACAAATACACCGAACACCTTGACACGTAACATATAAATCTGCATCTATATTTGCTTTTATGTACTTTATTAGAATATTTTTTTCATTGTATCGGTTTGAAAGCTTGTATGTCTAACGACAAATCTTAATTTTTCTGAAAAATTTCTGTTATAAAGAACATTATCAAAACATCTGCTTATTTAAGTCAAACGCGACCCCACCTGAGGCGGACCAGAAAAAACAAATTTGTACTGGAGTATAGTTTCCTCAATTAACCCATTGGATGTGAAATCTTACTATCCTACAGCCACTATTACAATAATGTCACACTACGATGCCATTTGGATGTAAAATAGCAGACTTTAAAAAGATGGATATAGAATTTGAGTTTTTGTGTTAAACTCAAAACTGATGAAATAATTTTTTTTACCACTGCTTGAATAATTTAAAAGTTTTATTAGTTATACATTTGTAAAAAGAATTTGTTAACTATTGCTTGATTAATTTAAAAGTTGTATTTAACGTTTCTAGTTAATATATGTATATGTGCTACGTTTTGAGTTTTACTTATACTTATTACATATTTGTTTGTAATAAAATGTAAATATAAAAGTATATTTTTCGTTCTAGATCAATAAAATAATATGATAATTGACTATAAACAGGAATCTGTTCTGTGCAAAGGAATTTGTTATTTTGAATATCAGACAGAATTCATGTGAATTCAAATAGACCATTCTTGGATATTAATACTACTTGCAGCGAAAACTGACGTATCTTCTTTAGTATTCAATTTAATATTAAATAGGTACATTGACTTATTTTCTGCAAGTTTTAAATTTGGTTTGCAGATTTAATTACTTAAGATATTTGTAATAAATACACATATTTTTATTGAAGACGTGACAACATCGTACTTACAATTAATAAGACCACAAAACAGTAACCGATTCTGTGATCAGACGTCTATTATACCTACAGGGCGAATTTCATGTTACTAACAGAGCCTACTGAGATAGGAATAAAAAGTGAACGGATTATATATTATGTCTATATTAATGAAATAGATATGTTTACAGTTCATATCAGGTTTGTCTTTTAAAATTTAACAAGAAATAGTTAATGTGTAGAGAAAATCCAGAAATCTTTGGTGCAAATATTTCAAATTTTAAAATTGCTTACCTTCAATTTGAATAGCTGATGATCCTACGCCAAATAAAAAATTTGATGGGAACCGTTTGTTGTTAACTGTTGCAGTAGTTGCTGAAAACCTAATTAACAAATTTGGAAAAATTATATTTTTTTACAACATCTTTCTATTTAAAGATTGAAATAGATTAACTAAATTTTGATCTTATCCCTAAATTTCTTTAGACGTATAAAAATTCTAGCATTAAAGAATCATAGTGCTAATTCTTGAAGCCATTGGACATATGGACGAATAGAAAAATGGCTCTCGCGGTAAGAGCATTAATTGTCTAAAATTGTTTAAAAATCGAAAAATTTATAGAAAATTAAAAAAATTGTAAAAATCGTATATCTTAAAAAACAACAAAAATCTTGAAACGTCAGAACAGCTCATCAAAAATTGGATAAATGAAAAAAGTAGTGAAAAATAATAAAAAGTAAAACCGCAGAGTAGAATCATAACTTGTAAGTCACATGACTGCCAAGTACTTTTTTTTGAAGCTATGCTTTTTAAGGAACGTGTTGGCAGATGTGCTGAAAGTGAAACAAAACACAATTGAAAAAAAAAACATTAAAAACAGTATAAAAAAATAAAAAAAAATTAAAAAGTCTATGAAAAACTGGAACATTTTTAAAAGTTGGAAAAATTGTGAAAAATTATGAAAAATTGTGAAAAATTGTGAAAAATTGTGAAAAATTGTGAAAAATTGTAAAAAATTGTGAAAAATTGTATAAGAGTGTAAAAATTGTGAAATATTGGAAAATCGTGAAAAAAGGAAAATATCCAAGAGAGTTTTTATAATTTATTTTTACATGTAGAGTAGAAGCATATATTCTATTTTTTCTTTCAAAATCGCGTTTTAATTAAAGAAAAATAAAATAATTAATTTAAATTTGTTTGGTAAAGTTAGATTTAAAGAATCAAATCTAACAATTATTTTTTACCAGCACAGATTTTTGATTAAAAAAAAGACTTACAATTGACTAAGGAACACAAAACCAACAAGTATACTCATTTTGAACAAGTGGTTTGAAACAAAACTGAACTAAACTACATATTATTCACATATTTATATAAATCTTAACCCCACAATAGCCAATCAATAACTAGACTAATTTGTTATTACTTTTTATCTTTTTACATAAAAATCTCCCCGGCGATAAGCATTCATTTTATTGTTTTGAATATACATATTATGTTAATCAATCCACTGCAAGAGAGATTATTGGGTAACGAGTTCGGAGAGGGCAAATCAACACGCGAAACGTTTTTTTTTAATACAAACACACCAAATATTCAATTTCTATTAATAACCGTACATCAGAAGTAACAATTTTGGGTGCGTAATGTCATATTAATAAAGCGATAATAATTTAAAAAAATTTGTACCAAATTTCTACAGCAATAAATATATAAATATAAATGTTTCTTTTGTGGATTTATTATATTTTCCAATTTTGATTTCCTTCAGACATTTTTTAATTACTTACCTATACTATTTAAGCAAATTTTTGGCTTATATCTCCAAAAAACGCAATAGGTGCAAACAAATATAAATGAAAATCTGCTGTCTGTGCCTATATTAATTTATTAGCCAGTTGGGAATTGTTATTTAAAAAAAAAAAAAAAATTAAATAAATGTTGAAATTGACATCATCATCATAGCCTTACAATCTCTAAGATTATGGCGAAGGCCAGGGCGTTCAACAATCCTTTTTTTAGGGTTGGATTATTCCTCTGTCTTCGTTTTAATTTATCATACCTTGTTGTGTGTTTTTGCAGCTGTTGTGATTTTCTTTCATTGTTTCCGGTCCCTGCATTGAGCTTTCCAATCTGTAACGTTCATGGCTTTTGCGTGCTTTTCCACATCATCTAACCATCTTTTTCTTGGTCTTCTTCTGCATCTGGGCCATAACGGTGTCCAGTTCGTTGTTCTTCAAAGCATTTATTTGTGTGGCCTTCTGAGTATATGTCCAATCCATTCTAGATGGTGTGATTTAGTATATCTAACTATGTTTTCACAATTTTGTTCTTTGTCTATTGTAATGTTTGTTTTAAGACTTCTTTCTCCTTCGCTTGTTGTATCGGGGTCTAGTATTGTTCTCATTATTTCAGTTGACTGTCTTCCTCCTTTTTATTTAGTGTTGTTGTCTCCAATGCATATTTAACTACTGGTCGTATAAGGGTCTTATACAGATTCATTTTCGTTTTTGTTTAGTCAATACTTTACTTCTCAGAAGGTTTCTGTTCATACCGAACGCCTGATTGCCTATTAAGATTTTTTCTTCCACTCTCTCCTTCCCGGTCTTTCCTATTCTGACTCCTAAATAGTTAAATGTGTGTACCACTTCAAGTCTATAGTTTTGTGTGATCAATTTTTCCTGTGGAGTTATCTCTTCCTTACCTATCTTCATGTGTTTTGGTTTATTTTCATTCATCTCTAAACCCATTTTTTTGCCTGTTTGTCTAGTTTTTCAATTGCATTTATTAGTGTTGTCCTTGTGTTTGTAATGCTGGCCAGGTCATCTGCGTAAGCCATTATTTGGAGTTGATTTGTGATAATATTTTTATTGTCTAGCTTTGCCTTCCTTATTATTACTTCTAAAATTAAGTTAAAGAGTGTCAGTGACATAGCATCTTCTTGAAATTGACATAGGCACAAAAAATTATAAATTCAAAAGTTAAAGTAATGGCTTTCACAGGGTGTATACGACACGATCACGATTGTTAGTTTGGCATAAGACTTAAAAATATTAATATAAGGGAAGTGTTAAAAAATGTGGAGTAAAGAAAACAGCAAAAACCCCACAAGCTTTTTTCTTCTTGTAGTTGCTTCGAAGGTATATTTCAATCGGCTCTTTCAAAACTTGGTTTTGTTACCTCAATAACGTTTAAAAAAGGAAGTAAAAAAGTATTTAATTTAAAGTTATTTTTCCATGCTTTAAATGCAAATTATTTTAGATCTTCCACACACACCGCTACGTGTATGGCCAGCTTAAGTCCATATATTAATTTATTTCCACTGTACTCATAAAAGTTTTCAAAGTTGGTGTAAAATTCGACGATCTCAAGAAACATTTTATACGGAAACTAATATTTAATTTAAACTCCATATTTTGTTACTTTAAACAATTAATTTATTATGTCCTTCTTCTTTAAAATATCCTATTAGACTTAGACTGTGTGATAGTTTTATTAAACATGATATAAAAATATTGCTCTGGCAACTGTTCTTTATCTATACCAATTTGATCTATTTTGAACCTTGGAAAGCAACCAAATATGACTAATAGCTGTAGAAATTGATAAACAATTTTCATCATTGATTACATGCATCAAAAATTTCATATCTATATATATATAAAAGGATGTGTTTTTATGTACGAAATCGATGAACTCAAAAACTACCGGACCGATTGTTATGAAAATTGGTATATATATCTATTTTTCCACGGAGAAGGTTTATATGATATGCTCATTGATGCCACTCGCTACTAGGTGGCGCTGCAAAGTAGCAACTTCTGCCCCGTTTAACCGATTGTCATGAAAAGTGGTATGTATATGTATTTTTTCACGGAGAAAACGAATATGCTATGCTCATTGATGACACTCGCCAACAGGTGGCGCTGCAGAGTAGCAACTTCTGCCCTGTTTAATCGATTGTCATGAAAATTGGTATGTATATGTATTTTTTCACGGAGAAAACGAATATGCTATGCTCATTGATGCCACTCGCCACCAGGTGGCGCTGCAGAGTAGCAACTTCTGCCCCGTTTAACCGATTGCCATGAAAATTGGTATGTATATGTATTTTTCCAAGGAGAAGGTTTGCATAATATGCTCATTGATGCCACTCGCCACTGGGTGGCGCTGCAGAGTAGCAACTTCTGCCCCGTTCAACCGATTGTCATGAAAATTGGTAGGCATATGTATTTTTCCACGAAGAAGGTTTAAGGTCGCGCTGCAGAGTAACAACTTCTGCCCTGTTCAACCGATTGTCGTGAAAATCAGTAGGATGCTGTATTTTTAATGTTTAATATGAATATGATATTCGTATTAATGGAAGTTACCACCAGATGGCGCTTCCATTAAACGAGCAACCACTACTTATTTGATTACTTCAATCACGCCACCGTAAGGTGGCGCAGTTAATATCACATATATTTAAACGAGCAATCCTTACTTAAGTATTGTGATGCCACCGGAGGGTGGCGCAGTTAATATCACTTATATTTAAACAAGAAATTCTTACTAAATTAAGTATTGTGATGCATCTAATATATTTTATCAATAAACTACAAAATATAACGAAAACAAAAATAGTATAAACCTGATAACTAACGAGAAAATATGATGAAAACGATAAAATCAAAATAAATTGAAAAAACGAAAAATGGAAGAATGACATAAATGATTTGCGGTACGAAGTCCGCCGGGTTAGCTAGTCTATATGTATAAAAAAGGATCTGTTTTTATGTAAGAAATTTATGAACTCGAAAACTACTGGACCGATTATTATGAAAATTGGTATATATATATATATATATGTATTTTTCCACGGAGAAGGTTTATATGATATGCTCATTGATGCCACTCGCCACCAGGTGGCGCTGCAAAGAAGCAACTTCTGTCCCGTTCAACCGATTGTCATGAAAATTGGTATTCATATGTATTTTTTCACGGAGAAAACGAATATGCTATGCTCATTGATGCCACTCGCCACGAGGTGGCGCTGCAGAGTTGCAACTTCTGTCCTGTTCAACCGATTGTCATGAAAATTGGTATGTATATGTATTTTTTCACGGAGAAAACGAATATGCTATGCTCATTGATGTCACTCGCCACCAGGTGGCGCTGCAGAGTAGCAACTTCTGTCCTGTTCAACCGATTGTCATGAAAATTGGTATGTATATGTATTTTTTCACGGAGAAGGTTTGTATGATATGCACATTGATGCCACTCGCCACCAGGTGGCGCTGCAGAGTAACAACTTCTGCCCTGTTCAACCGATTGTCATGAAAATCAGTAGGATGCTGTATTTTTAATGGTTAATTTGAATATGATATTCGTATTAATGGATGTTACCACCATACGGCGCTTCCATTAAACGAGCAACCACTACTTATTTGATTACTTTATATCACGCCACCGTAAGGTGGCGCAGTTAATATCACATATATGTAAACGAGCAATCCTTATTTATCTATATATATAAAAAAGGATGTTTGTATGTATGAAATCGATAGACTCAGAAACTATTTGACCGATCATTATGAAAATTGGTATGTACATGTATTTTTTCACGGAGAAGCTTTATATGCTATGCCCATTGATGTAACTCGCTGCCAGGCGGCGCTGTAAACTATCGACTTCGGCTCCGTTCAACCGATTGTCATGAAAATAAGTATGATGATGTATTTTTAATGGGTAAGATGAGTATGATATTCGTATTATTGTAAGTTACTATCAGATGGCGCTTTCATTATACGAGCAACCACTAATACTTATTTGATTACTTTATATCACGCCACCGTAAGGTGGCGCAGTTAATATCACATATATTTAAACGAGCAATCCTTACTTAAGTATTGTGACGACACCGAAAGGTGGCGCAGTTAATATCACTTATATTTAAACGGGAAATTCTTACTAAATTAAGTATTGTCTAATATATTTTATCGATAAACTACAAAATATAACGGAAATAGTAAAAACCTGATAACTAACGAGAAAATATGATGAAAACGATAAAGCAAAATAAATTAAAAAAACGAAAAATTGAAGAATGACATAAATAATTTGCGGTACGAAGTCCGCCGGGTCAGCTAGTTTGATATAGAATTCCTCCTCTGCGGCTCCTTGAAATCAATAAAATCTATCTTATACAAAAATCAAAACTAAAACTATAGCAACCGATTTCCTTAAGGGCGAATCACATTCCTAGCAATCTATTGAAAGAAACACTTTTAACTGTTAAGAAAAAACAAAAAATCAAGTTAACATAAAAGAGGATATTCGCATAACATTTATTTATAGATTACTTAGGTATTAGTATCTGTTACAAAATATAATATAAAATTAAATTATAATTTTAGCCTGTAAAACACATTACATCATTGCTATATTAATTATTGTTGGTTTTAGAAAACTTATCTATAAAATTAATGTGTAATGCAATTTAACATGAATAAACAATCAATAAACTAATAGATGAAATTAAATTGTATAAAAGAAATATTTAAGAAAGACATACAAAATCTACTCAAATCGGAGCTCGCATGTATTCATCTTAATAAATTCAAATATTAAAAACTTTTTTAAAAAACTTAAACCGCCTTCAAAAAAAATGCACTTTCTTAAAAAAAATGGAACCAACTAGCTATCTGATTGCCATTTTCTTGAAGTCGGCTCCAATGGCAAATTACCCTCTATTTTAATCTTAGCTAGAAGTCGGCTCCAATGGTATATTTTTTTGTAAAAGATTTGAGTTACTAACATACGAAATCTAGAATTAAGATTAAAGCTAAGATTAAAATAGAGGGTAATTTGCCATTGGAGGCGACTTCAACGAAATCAAAATGAGATGCCTAGTTGGTTCCAATTTTTTAAGATATAAAGATTGTATTTCTGGCTTTTTGGTGCATTTTTTTTGAAGGCGGTTCAATTTTCAATATTTCTAGATGCACCGTGAAAGATGTATCTGTCCAATACTTTGTTAAGTTAGAATCTCTTAGAGAAAGGAATGTGGAAATCAAATTTTTGAAACAAAACCTATTTACGTAAATAAAAACAAAACAAATGAGCTAAACTGTCTTTAAAAAAAATTAGGTTTGATGTACTAGAAGGAAAAGAAAGAGACAAATGTAACAGCACCACCTACTACGAATATAGATCTTTAAAGTATAAATAAATTCATGACAAATAAAAATAATTGTGTTATATCTTAAATCGATGATTGTCTAACTAAGTCTATACTTTTGATTTTTAAAGTATTTAAAACTTTTGTTTTCAGCTAATTTTTCATTATTACTATTTCCAGTGTGGTGAAACTTAAAAAAAAAAGAGTGTGCGTGTAACCTTTACGCGCGATTGAAGTAAAACTTTTTGACGTACGTATCGGAAAATAAATATTTAATTACAATTCAATTATATTTATTGTCTATATACTTTACAAAAAATGAGATGTTATATTTTTTATATTATTCATTAGAAATAGGAATTTGAAAGTTATCATTATTTTTTATATATGAAATAATAGGTTTATAATAACTAAAATGTGAAACATAGATTTTACTCTCTAAATACCATTAATGTATTTGAAACCGTTTGAAAATTTTGAAAATTTCATAAATAAATTTTGAAAATTTAAGCTCCTCCCATAGCTGAAATCACACCGTTACTTCCATTAGAATCTTCTGTTAGAATCTAACGTTAGAGTTACCCCTAGTCGCGCCTAAAGAAGTTTTGCTTCAATAATAGGTAAACAATATTAAAAATATACACACATTACGTTTAGAATGTGTGATTTTGTAGCTGTATCTACCTTATTGTAATACAACACAACACAAGAGCCTTCGATAGTTAGATAACCATTTCATTTTGTAGCATTTTATAGCATATTCCATAAAATTTAAAATCCTGAGTTGAGTTTGTTTTCTTCAGTTCTACGAAGGATCTGTTATTGCTGGTAAAAGATCAGCCATCCTGACTAGTGGTTTTATGGCCTTTATGGCTACCTAACCAAACCTTAAATAAGTATAAGCAAGTGTTAAAACATTTAGAATATTATTATTTTATGAACAAAAACGTGCAACATGCTTCTTTACTTAACGTAAAGCTTCCCTATAAACAATTATTTACTATCATAATATGTATGAATGTATATAAACTTACTTGATCAAATCATAATGAATGTCGCTGTCTCGTCTTTTTTTCATTTTCATTTTTCTTTAAATCTTTCTGGCGCTGATAATATGCACTTTGACGTTCACAATTTCTTTTTTTTTAGCTCTTTAAGTCTATAAAACGAAAATAGCTAGGTATAAATAATAGGTATAAATAATTAGGTATAAATAGTGTGATTACACACCAAAAATAAAATGTATGCATATAGAGTACGTACTCACTCATTTTCATTCAATATTTTTTCATCACTTTCTTCATTAATAAATCCACTTTGTTTATTCATATTTAAAACAAACACTTTATACACAAATTTAAACTATTTACCACCAATGTATTTTGTTTGACAAGCTGTCAATTCATACAATTACAGATTTAATTTTATTTAATATACTTAGTAGGCGGAATCGTGTTAGGTATTTTGTATCAGGTTTTGTTTCCGGTACGCGGTACATTAGAATGACGTCACGTCCGTTAGAATTACTGAGTTACCCCTAGTCGCCGCTAAAGAAGTTTTACTTCAAAATTATAAGATCTTATTGAGATTGGTGTGTATGAGACTTAAGTATTCAAAATATTTTTGCAGGTAGAGTCCTTCCAATGTCAGTTTGCTATCATCGGTTTTTTGGCGGCATTTTGATCTCATTGAGGCCAGAGCCGACCATTGGCGTGAAAATGACGAAAAAGAGCCGTTTCACAAACGCATCTTTCGAGAAAAATCATATCATTGTTTTAAATTTTACAAGAAAAACCGTTTTTGCATATCTGTATATTTTGTGTGAATATCAGAATTGTCAAGTAGCAATTTAATTCTTTCAAATTAAAACTTAGTTATTAATAATAAGATTTGAATCATTATATAGCTTGCTCAGAAATCATAATATTTCTAATACAATAATCTGTAAACTATGCTCATTTTGTTAGACAATCTCAAGACATTGTCTGTCCAGCAAGACCACGAAAGGAAGGAAAAAAAGGGGCGGGTATGTTATTAACAATACTTTATATAATAATGAATACTAGAAACTCACAAGAAACAAAAAAAAAACAGGTTTTCAAGATACATCACGATAGTTGTAAAGGAAATTGATTAGAACGACTAACAAGAATTGTCAGTCTTCTAAAGTAGAATACTTCCCAGGTTAGATAACTATATCACTATTAATGCCACTAATTACTTTTCGAATATTCTTAATGACCACTACGTACATATAAGGTTGGCGACTAATTTTATTTGTAAATGTATTTTAATTGTGCTCCAAACCATTTCGATTGGATTAAAGATACAGTAGTATGGAGGTAACCGCAAAATGGTAACACCGTGCTTGCTGCAAATGGTGTCAATGACGTATTCATTTTTAAAATTGTGACTTTTGATTATTATAATATATTCCTTCTTTACTGGAACATTTTTAAAAACAGTGATATATTTAATTTGAAACCTCGGCGTATTGTTGTATCAATAGTATTTGGTTGCCTAAGCGACTAGTTACTGATCTCTATAATCTATAGGTACATATAATAAAACTGTAGAAATGTTTGTGCGCGCATCACATCAAAACTACTGATCCTATTCGAATGCAGTTTTCAAAGACGTATTTGTCTTCTTTCAACTTAACATCTGATGTATGAAACTTTCTCCCCACACCCCTTTAACGGGGAGAGGAAAGAAATTTTTATAGAAAAATCAACACGCCACGCTAATGACGTCGCGGGTACATCGAAATAGAACCCAAAAATGTGGTTAGATTTTTTTGTCTATCTGTCTGTATGTTTGTGCACGCATCACATGAAAACTACTGATCCGATTCGAATGCGGTTTTCACAGATGTATTTGTCTTCTTTCAACTTGGTGTATAAAAATTTCTCTCACATTCTTTAAATGGGGTGGGGTAAGAAATTTTTATACAACAATCACACGCTACGCGAACGACGTTGCGAGTACAACTAGTCATAAATATTATAAAAAGAGCACATAACAAGTTCAACCATTATAACCAATTTTTTCGGAGTTATTTGCAATGTGATCAATGAAAAATAAATAACCAGTAAAATAAAATAATAAATTGTGGGAGTAAATATTTTTGCAAAAACACTGACATCATAAATTAAAAATAATTAAGATCATTGAATGTTAACATGTAAGCCGAGATACGATAAGTCTTATTCAAGGTCAGGTTATCAGCAGTGGAGCAGTGTTATTTTTGATATAATTACATACACTAATAGTACCTACATTTTCTTTCAGGAATGTAAGTATTGTAGTATTGTGACGTACTCACTGATTTAGGATATTCAGGGAATTTATAAAGAGTTACCTGAGTTAGGTTTAATAAGTACGTATTTTTTTCCACAAATCCAGTGCCGAAAAACAAGACAAGCCGACCCATTTTTTTTGTAACTGATTGTTCGAAATTCTCGTGTCAAAACAAAAAAAATTCAATTGAAAAAGATTAATTAAATTTAGTTTAACTTAACAAATAAGGGTACAGAATATTAAAACAAAAAATTCATTTTAGTGTCTAAAATAATTATAAATTTTAACGAGACTTTTTTGAAAACGAGATGTTATCGAGAGGCGAGACATACATTTTTATTGTTTATGGAAATCAAAATAGATTCAAGGCAAACAAAACATCAGATAAGCTGATACCCCATACCTGGGACCAGAACCATCTTGTTGAATCAGCAGTAGTCCAGTCGTAGAAAAACTAAGAAAAAAATGGATAGAGAAAAATCCAAGTAGGTACTGGAACGATCTAGAAGGACTAAGACAATCGAAAACGCTCCTGGGAAACAATAACAAGTAGAGATATTTCAGTTGTCTAACTCTTAGTTAGAAGTACCTCCGTATTATAACGGTAATATTAACCGGACACTGCCGATTAAGAGGACACTATGAAGCAAAGTGCAGATTCTGTGAGGTAAAGGATGAAACCTTAATACACATACTTATTGCATTACGTAATTCTAGGTCAGATACCAAGGGTCATACGAAATAGAAGAAAAAGATCCACGTAACTTGAAGCTCAACGATATCCTAAACTTTTTAAAAAAGATAGTACTAGAAGTCTGAGGAAACATCAAAATTATAGCAAGAAAAGAGGACACAATAGATCTTATGGGTCGCAGGTGTATCTGTTACCCCTAATTTGCTCATTCATACATACAAGGCAAAAGATGCATTTTTAAACTCTTACTAGGGAAAATAATTACTTTTCAATTACCAGAATTATAATATTCATTAGAATCCCATCAAAAACGAACCGTATATGTAAATATTTTATATTTGTTATTAATCGTGATATTCGCTCGTTAACGTAAATGAAACACACCGGGTTCTACAAAATAAAATGTTGTATTTGCCTACAACGTTACAAAACTGCTTAAAACTAAAAATACGAAAAATAGTCATATAAATATGAGAAAATCTTAGATAACAAATATTAAAAACGACGCGACAATTATGTTTCGATAGCTTAATTTGTACTGTTCACGTGCATCTGCAAGCATTTCGGCACACACAAAAAATAGGAAGGGGAAAAGTCTCAGTAACCTTCCCTTGTCGACCGCTGACCGTTAGGAATTAAAATACAGGGTCGCACTTACGCATCGCTCTGATTTTTTACATCCTCCCCCGGGCCGGAATGTTCAATTTCGAGAGGATACAACAACTGGACCGGTCGACGCAATATTGTTCCATCGCTGGATACGACCTCGCACGCGCGCACACAACCATCTCGTCCTTGGAAGCATTTTGTTACACGCACTAGTTTCCACGAAAGTCTTGGACGATACTGATCGTGAAGCAACACAACGTCTCCTACATTAAAACGGGGTCCTCTTGACTGTTTCCCATAGTGAGCTGAACGAAGTTGCTGCAAATAATCGGAATTCCACCTTTTCCAAAATCTAGTCACTAAAGTTTCCTTGAGCTTCCAAGCTCTAAGGATATTTTCACGCTTACTGGTGGACTGTTTTAAATCAGTGTTTAAACTTAGAGTTTTGTTACCTACTAGGAATTTAGCTGGCGAGAGTATTCCTAGATGGCTTGGATCTTCTTCAATATAGGTGATAGGCCTTGAATTAACAACCATCTCCACTTCTGATAAAATTGTTTGTAGTTCGTCAAAATTTATCAATTTTTTACCTAGAGTCATCTTCAGGGCATTCTTAACTGTACGGACAAGCCGCTCCCAGAAACCGCCCCACCATGCAGCTCTTTCAACAATAAATTTCCAGTCTATGCGATGGGACCTGGCTAAATCTTGAATCTTATCTTCATTTAAATTATTCTGAAGTTGAGAAATTTCTTCAGACGCTCTCTTAAATGTTTTGGCATTATCTGAGTATATAACACTTGGAACTCCACGTCGCGCAATGAATCGTCTCAAAGCATTTATACAGCTTTCTGTCGTAAGGTTCTGGACTAATTCCAAGTGTACTGCTCGAATTGCAGCGCACGTTATCAACAAAACGTAAACCTTTTGATTGCCTTGTTTATCATCAGTTATGTAGAGCGGTCCGAAAAAATCGATACCTGCGACGTCAAATGGATGAGACAATGTCACTCGATCACTTGGTAACGGAGCGAAAGGTTGATTACCATGTTTTCCCTTTAAACGCTTACATTTCAAACAACCATAAATGAATGATTTAATTGACTGTCTAGCTCTTCTGATCCAAAATCTTCTTCTAACTACCTCTATCGTAGCATTAACCCCGCTATGTAATGCTTCATCATGGGCTTTACAAATTATTCTTGTAGTTAGAGTTGATTTTTGCGGTAGGATCACGGGATGTTTCTCTTCAAAGGATAGGCATGCTTCCTGCAATCTTCCACCCAATCTTAGCACACCCAATTCATCTAAAAATGGTTTAAGTTCCAGAAGTTTACTTTGAGTAGGAAAAGGTTTATTATTTAATAAAGTAAACACCTCTTCTGTAAATGCTTCTTGCTGAGTTATTCTAAACCAGTAGGCTTCTGCGTTGGAGATTTCCTGAACGCTAAGTTGTCCAGTAATCTTAGTCTTAGTTTTCTGAGCGTTATTTAAAAATCGTTTTACATACGCTGTGATTCTATATATTTTGTTAAGATTACTGTATAAATCCAGACTAAATATAGGCTTGATAACTTCAACTTTAGGTTTGTCCTCCACCTTAGCCAAACAGGTAAGTACTTCATATTGAGTATTATCGTGAGTTTCTTCTGCTGGCCACTCGCATTTATCTAAACACAACCAAGATGGTCCGTTGAGCCATATCTCTGACTCAATTAAGTATGTAACTTTAGGTATTCCCCTGGTAACTAAGTCGGCAGGATTTTGTTTACCTGGGCAATACCTCCAATCAACATCATCAAGCAATTTGTGGATTTCGACAACCCGATTTTTCACGTAGGGCTCCCATTTCTTATCCTTTCCCTTAATCCAATAAAGGGTAATCTTAGAATCTGACCAAATTACTTTGTTTTTTATGTTTAAATTTAAATTATCTGACAAATATTTAAGCAATCTTGCAGCACACACGGCAGCTGTCAACTCTAGCTTCGGTAAAGTAAGTAACTTGTCATTTTTCTTATTTATCGGAGCTACTCTATGTTTAGATGCTACAAAATAGCACTCACTTGACGTTATATTTTTAATATAAGCTACACATCCGTATGCTCTTGGGCTCGCGTCTGCGAACACATGAAGCTCGATTTCATCGGTAGGTATCAGCAACATGCATCGCTTGATAGAAAAATCTTCAAGGTATGGGAGTTCTTGTCGCCATTTTAACCATCTGTCAGTTAGATCTTGCGGCAGGACTTGATCCCAGTTGAGATTTCTTTTCCATATATCCTGAAGGAGGATTTTAGCTATTACTGTGAATGGTCCCAGCACGCCAATAGGATCAAAAACTTTCGCGACCGATTGTAATACTGATCGCTTAGTCGGTAGCACCGAGTCATTAGAGTTTATCGCGCTTAAATCTATAGAGATTTCGTCCGTAAAGGGTTTCCAAATAACACCTAAAACCTTTTTTGAAACGTTAATGAAATTGTCACTAGCCGAACTTACATTATCATTTACGAATCTTTGCATTAATGAATGATTATTAGTGCACCATTTACGCAAGTTCATATTAGCTTCAGACAAAATATTTCGCGCTTTTTCATAAATTTCTACAGCTTCTAAGACCGAACCAACTGCCAGAACCAAATCGTCAACGTAAAATGATTCAAGCAGTATTTTGGACACTTCACTTTCGGTAGAGTTCGTTAAATGCTTCTTTAAAACAACGGCTAGTAGAAACGGGCTAGTCGTCACGCCGAACGTTACTCTCGTCATACGAAAAGTAGTAAAATCTGACAATTCTGCGATTGAAGATATATTATTTTTAAACGGTTCACGGTACCATAAAAATCTATGATAGTCCCGATCACTTTCACATAAACCGATTTGTAAAAATGCCTTTTCTATATCGGCAATTATCGCTATTGCACCGACTCGGAAATTTAACAGAATCTTTAAAAGATCCGGAAGAAGATTCTGCCCCGCTGATAATTTATCATTTAACGACAAAGAGCCGATAGCATGCGCAGACGCATCGAACACAACTCGAATTTTCGTCGTTTCTTTATCATCTCGGTAAACAGGTCTGTGCGGTAAATAATACGATTGCCCATCACTAACTTTAACACTAGGCACTTCTTCCGCGCAGCCCGAATTAATATATTCACGCATAGCATTGTCATATTCAATTAACTTTCCGGTTTTAGAAAGTTTGTTAACAAGTCCTTTAGTTCGCACGTACGCTCCGGAAAAGTTCGAATCTAAAAGTTTATCGCTTTCCCAAGGTAATGTTACCTGATAACGGTTATTTTCAAAAAACACATTATTTTTTATAAAGTCATCTGTGAAACTGTTCATAGCGACGGAATTATCGGAATTTATTCCTAACGTTTCCAGATCCCAGAACCTTTTAAGATCAAATATTTCCGATTCAGACTCCTTAAAATATTCAACTTGAGACTGAACATGAAGCACTACGCTTGCATTAAAATTTACGATATAACTATCTTGTAAAAGTTCGGTAACACCGTGAATTGTCCACCCGAAACACGTATTAATAGCCGTTAGCTTATCCGTCAATTTTACAGTTTCGGAAAACACGATTTTCCAATAATTATCAGATCCGATCAATAAAGAAAATCCATTTATCGGTTTCTCGTTCCCTCGAACAAAATCAGCCAAGCAATTTGTTGAACTAAATTCCCTTATAATTTGATTTTCCAGAGAAGGGGGCGTTAAATTGTCAAAACAAATTTCAGGCACTTCAACAGCATAAATTTCTACAACGTTATTACTATGCTGACTTTTCAGTTTAATTTTTACACGGTTACAAAGTCTTGCAGGAGCCTTGTCACTTTGCCCAAAGGCTTGGATCGAAATTTTGTGCGTACCCACTCTTGGCAGCCCTAATTTACGCGAAACTTCCTCCCGTATAAAGGTAAGTTGGCTACCGCCGTCGATGACCATACGCACTAGAGGCTCACCAAAGTCTGTTAAAATATGCGCACATGCAGTTTTTAAATAAATATTTTCAACAATACTACTAGCAACTAATGAAACCGACTGTTGATTAAGAGAATTATTAGTCACATCGGCAACGTTGCTTCTGTCAGCTGAGCGCGCGTTAGAACCGGGCACATTAAAGTTATTACTTTCGCACATAGACGTCACGTGACGCCTTTTACACTTACCGCACGATATGTCACTAGTTTTGCAATACCTAGAATTATGATTAGGCTTAATGCATCGAAAACACAGTTTATTTTGCTTAAGAATGTCCTTTTTTGCTGTTATATTAACCGAACTGTCACAGAGGGCTGCTAAATGTGACTTTGATTTACAAAAAAGACATATTTCCTTAGCACCGGTTAAAAGTCCCGCGGCTGTAAACTCGCTACCGTTACCGTCACTACTTTTTACGCTACGAGTAAAACGATTAAACTTTTTATTGTCCTTTGCGTCAAACTTATTATGATTATTATCGCTAGGACCGCTAGCTTGTTCAATCGATTCCAATTCTACTTTAATAAACTGCAACAAGTCTTTAACTTCGGTCTCAAAATCGCCACTTTTATCGCTGCTAAGGTGACTGCCCGTTACATTCGAGACAACCGATACATTATCACCCATATCAGCTGATTGACCCAAGGTTAATTTTTGTTTTTTATATGCCACGCGCATATTATAAGGTAAAGATTTAAATACGACTGATTTTACTAAAAGTCCATATTGATTAGCTGATATACCAAGTGTAGATAACGATTTTATTATAGTCGATACAGTATTGAAGAGTTTTCTTAAAGAAAAAATGTCTTTCTCGTGTTTAACCGGCGTGATAGATAAAAGTCTTTGAATATACGTATCCATAATTTTATCGGTACAAGCATATTCATTTTTTAATAAATCGATAGCACTTTCATAAGAGTCCTGACCAGAGGCCAAACCAGATATCGTTACGGCGGCCTTGCCTGTCAAATACGATTTTAAATACGCGAATTTCGCGGTATTGTCTAAAGACTGATTTTGGTGAACCGCAACGTTATATTGTTCCCAAAATTCAGGCCAGTGGGAAATATCCCCGTTAAATTTAGCAATATCTAATTTGGGTAATCTTACCGTAGTCCTCTGCAAAGTATTTTTATCGTTACCAACATTGCTGCTCTGAGGATCCGTAGTAGAAGCCCCATTCGCCTCATCCAAGTCGTTTTGCAGCTGGTTTTGGATCTTGATTTCAGATTTCACTTTACACTGCAACCTGGCCACGGCCTGCGTCGCGTTGTCGTCATATTCCACTATTTTTTGGCACTCATCCTCAAACTGTTCCTCTTTAAAAGTCGGCGCTAACTTAACATTTAAATCTTTTAAAGAACTGTTTAAGGCTTTAATTCGATCAATTAGAACGGTCACTTCATCCAAACTCACGCTATTGTTCGTTATAACATCGTCCACGGATTTAATTAATTTCGTCAATTGACAGCGGTACGATTTTCTCAACGCTAACTCCATGACTACGAACTAGACGTTACAAACGCTAATCGGCAAGACAAATTACAACAATCCCTGGTTTCGGCACCAAAATGTTATTAATCGTGATATTCGCTCGTTAACGTAAATGAAACACACCGGGTTCTACAAAATAAAATGTTGTATTTGCCTACAACGTTACAAAACTGCTTAAAACTAAAAATACGAAAAATAGTCATATAAATATGAGAAAATCTTAGATAACAAATATTAAAAACGACGCGACAATTATGTTTCGATAGCTTAATTTGTACTGTTCACGTGCATCTGCAAGCATTTCGGCACACACAAAAAATAGGAAGGGGAAAAGTCTCAGTAACCTTCCCTTGTCGACCGCTGACCGTTAGGAATTAAAATACAGGGTCGCACTTACGCATCGCTCTGATTTTTTACAATATTTACTAATTTAAGAGTCTCTAACAAAAAACAATTTATTCTAATTAACAGTTTGTCGCCCCATTCTTTTAAAACTATTTATTTCTTTAAAAAAATCGGGTCGTTATTTTTGAGTGACCCTGTATAAAAAAATATGCATATTAGATATTACGTTACATTGTTGATATACATTACATCACTGATAAATATTTGTAAAATATAGGATATTTATTTTTAGTTTTTTACATATAATATAAGGATGTCTGGGGAATTCCGAATTGCTTCCGATATCAATAAAGCAACTTACCAGACTATGTTGGTTAAATTTATTACTAACATAATATTTATATCTAAATTACAGCTTATTCTGAATGAATATAGCATATATATATATATATATATATATTGAAATGGATCCTCCTTCCGGAACACCCTCTCTCAATGAAGTTATCGGTCGTGGATTCCAAAATTTTTAAATTGATTGTCCTAAAATATAAAAATTATAAATAAAAAAAAATCTATCGCTTCTTTCTAAATCTTTCTTCTTCCGTTTTTCCACTCTTTCTCTATATCTTCCTCTTCCAACTACTTTCCAACTCCTTCTTGCTGCTGCCTTTCCATTTATTTAATACCTTTCTACTGCTCAACTCTTACTCTATACCTTCCCCTTCCTACAATTTTCCAACTCTCTGCTTTTCTGTATCTTTCAAGTTCTGGGTTATTTTATATTTTATATGATTTTAATCTTTTGATCAATACCTTTTATTTACTTTTCATTCAAATTCAAATTCTTTTATTCAATTTAATTTATTCAGTGACTTTTTAAAATTACAAATCCTTTGACAATCTAATCAATCATATCTTAACAACATAACTTCTGAAATAAACAAAAACAAATACAATATCAAAAAAATACTTAATCCAGACAACCGATTTAAAAATCATGACCACGTTCCAACATTTCATTGAAAGAACGTGCACCATTGAAGAAAAATCCGTATCAATTTCCCCCAAATTTGATTTGACTTGGTGAATCACTTCACCTTGCCAAATCAAATTTCCTTTCAGTAGGAAATTTTTCTTCACCATCAGTTGTCAAGCTTTTAATTTAGAATATTTCAATTTTACTATAAAATACACTACCCCTACCATATCAATTCCCATCACTATATCTAATTTTAATTTCTTCTTTTATTTCTATTTTTTTTTTTCATGCCCCCTTCTTAACTTTTATCAAAATATAATTTTTTTATAGTATTAAATTTGTTCCTCCTCTTTTGAAATTTACCTATAAATATAATTTTTTTTTATAGACGCCCCCTCCTAATATTTTCCTATATATATATATATATATTTTTTTTTTTTAATTATGTGACTTTACCCCTTTCCTGATATTTCCCACGATACAAACTTTTAATAAATTTAAATTTCTTTCCCCTTTCCTGATATTTCCCACGATACAAACTTTTAATAAATTTAAATTTCTTTCCCCTTTCCTGATAGTTCCCTCGATACAAACTTTTTATGAATTTAAATTGCTTTCCCCTTTCTTGATATTTCCCTTGATACAAACTTTTTATAAATTTAAATTGTTTTCCCCTTTCTTGATATTTCCCTGTATATAACTTTTTCCTAAATTTAGATTCAACAAAATTCCCCCAGAAATAACTCAAAAACATCTTCTTAAATTTTTCAAACACAAATATTTCATCTTTACTGGCAAAACATATCAATGCCTGCCCATCTAACATCTCACGCAGGTTTTCTCTTATTTCTTCATGGTCTCTACACCATTTTAATTTATTTTTCACCATTCTTATGAAAATTTCGGATGAGTCTTATTAATATTTCCATTAAATTTATGTTCAATTTTAATTATTCCCATGTTATTTTGATTTTTATTTATATTCCTTTTTTCCAGTTCTTCTAATAACATTTCACGTTCTTTTTCTTGTACTACCTTTATTTCTTCTACTTTTTCTTCCATCTCACTTATCTTCTTTACTGTATCTTGTTTTATAATCTTTTCTAAGTCATTCAATTTTTTATTTGTATTATTATTGATTTCTTTTATTTCATCTTTACATTTTTACTTCTTGTAACTCCTCTATTTCCGTTATTCTCGCTATTATCTCAGTTCTTATTTCTTTCTTTGTTTCTTCCAATTTTTGTTTGTTTGTTTCCATTTGGTTCCTCATCTCATTTTTGAATTCTTCTTTTATTTCTTTTTTTATAGAATCCATATTCGTGTTCATAGCATCCATATTTAAATTTATTGCTTTAATATCTTTGTTTATATCTTTTTTCATTACATCCATATTCTTGTTCATATCTTTCATTTCTTTTTTCATAGAATCCATATTATTGTTCATGTCTTGTTTTATTTCTTTTTTCATAGAATCCATATTCTTGTTTATATTTTTTAACATTTCCATCATTTGTTTCCATGATGAATCCCTTCTATCCCCTATCTTACTATCCTGATTACCCTGACTATCCTGAATACCCTGCCTATCCTGATTACCCTGCCTATCCTGATTACCCTGATTACCCTGGCTTTCCTGAATACCCTGACTATCCTGACTCTCCTGATTATCAATATTATCCCCTTGTTCTGACATTCTATCTGTAATTTCCTTTCCCCCTCTTAATTTCATATAATATACCTATAATTTATTTAATCTTTTACTCCAAAATCACACACTTTGTTTTTAATAAAGCAAGCTTGACACCTAACAGTTAAGAAAAATCTCTTACCCTCAGTGCCGAAGCAGCCACACGTTTCTGGGCGCCAATTGAAATGGATCCTCCTTCCGGAACACCCTCTCTCAATGAAGTTATCGGTCGTGGATTCCAAAATTTTTAAATTGATTGTCCTAAAATATAAAAATTATAAATAAAAAAAAATCTATCGCTTCTTTCTAAATCTTTCTTCTTCCGTTTTTCCACTCTTTCTCTATATCTTCCTCTTCCAACTACTTTCCAACTCCTTCTTGCTGCTGCCTTTCCATTTATTTAATACCTTTCTACTGCTCAACTCTTACTCTATACCTTCCTCTTCCTACAATTTTCCAACTCTCTGCTTTTCTGTATCTTTCAAGTTTTGGTTTATTTTATATTTTATATAATTTTAATCTTTTGATCAATACCTTTTATTTACTTTTCATTCAAATTCAAATCTTTTATTCAATTTAATTTATTCAGTGACTTTTTAAAATTACAAATCCTTTGACAACATAACTTCTGAAATAAACAAAAACAAATACAATATCAAAAAAATACTTAATCCAGACAACCGATTTAAAAATCATGACCACGTTCCAACATTTCATTGAAAGAACGTGCACCATTGAAGAAAAATCCATATCAATATATATATATTGAGATGATATAAGATAATATGCTATAATTAAAAAAAATAAATAAAAAAAATAAATTAAATAAAGTTATGATCAAATTAATAAAACGAGGATATTTTTGATCCCAGGGCAGAATCCAAAGTTATAGATCTTGTATAAATTTGTTCAATTTTCTTCAGTACTATAAGTTTTTTATCAAGTTTTTCTTTCTATTCCCTAAAAAAAAGGAAAAACAAAATAAGAAAATAAGATTAGTTTTTTTTTTTTAAAGCATATCTATTTTAGAAAGTGCATATAACTGTTTGTTATACTTTAAATTAAAATGATTTTTTTTTTAATTAAAATAAGAAAATTAAATATTTTTAAAAAAAGGTTTCATATAAAGTACAATGATACATATTGTTGTTTTGTAATAATTTAAATTAAAGAATTACATTTAAATAGAACAAGAAAGTTAATTGTGAAAATATCAATACTAAAGATATATAATTTCAAATAAAGAATAATTTAAATCATGGACTAAATTAAAAATTACTTACATTTGCAATAATCAATATTGGAGTTTCAAAGCCATGATATTGTTTGTATTGATTTAATTTTGATGAAAATGAAAAATTTTGAAATTTAAAAGTATTTTAGATTATAATTTTATAAATATGAAATTGTAAGTTCATTTTAAATGTAATAGGATTTTGGATATAAATAATTGTATAAATCTGAATCAAAAATCAAGTATTCGAATTTGTAATTTGTATGACAGAATATCAAGTAGGTTAAAACTAGATAGAAAGGTAGTTTAAGTTTGTTATATTATTTAATTGTCTATTTGTTGATTTTGTAATCGTGCTCTTGTTTTTGATCGTTGAAGAAGAAAGATGTATTAAATTTTGTTCCTGTTTGAATTTGCGTTTTTATTGAAAAATATTGAGATAAAAGAGTTTGATTAATATAAAAATATTACTAAAGCAAAGAAGAAGTTATTGAATACCTGGGGTAAGCAGAGAGTTTCATTTATAATTAAAAATAAAGTCCAGAAAAGGCAAGAGCAAAGCAGCAAATTGTACGAGATGAATTTGGATTGAATTTAGAAGTGTATAATAGTTGATAATAGATTAAAAGTATCAGAATTTACGTACCTGTATAGCAGTTCCCATAATTAGCAGATTATCTAGAACGAGTTTTATGGTTTTTGGAGATAGTCATATTTAGTCCTGAAGTCGAGACAATCCTAGGAGTAGAGAAGCACTCCAATATTAACGGTATTCAATTTTCATTTACAAATAAAGAACTTTCTGTGTTTTACTTTTTATATTTGATGAACATTTTTCACTGTTTCACTGTACACTATTTCTTTAGTTTATAAGATAATTTTCATTGTTTCAAGTGATAATAGTTACAAAATTTTTCATTTTCATTCAATTAGATAAGTAAAGTTTTGAAATCAGTTATAATTATACTGTTCAAAGTAAAGATAGGTTAACAAAATTCTTCTTTTTCCAAATCTCAACAGTATTATACCATTTGGTTCACTAGCATAAAATTTTTTTTATATTTTACATACAAAAGTATATAATTAATCTAATTTAAACATTGAATTCTGCCCATGAGTAAAGAGTCATTGTCAGGAAATATAAAATAAATTAATAATATTTAAAAATCTAAAAAACAATTTGCCTATATAAAAATTTTAATAAAATTTTATTTTTCTTGAATTATAAATTTAAAGGCAAAGTTTATTTATGGCATATTAACTTATAATACATATTCATAGCAAGTTATATATGTGTTATATATATTTATATATATATATATATATATATATATATATAGATTTTTCTTCCAATGGATTTCTGGGATTCCGGGAATGAGGATCGCCCTTAAGAAAATCGGTTGTTAGTTTTAGTTTTGATTTTTTGTATTAGATAGTTTTTTTGTTTGTGTTGTTATAGAGTTGGAATATTGTTGAAATTTTCATAAGAAATTGGAAAGGTGTCAGATGATTAAAAATATAAAACGCTACTGAATTATTACGAATGAATTTAAATTCTAAATTAAAATATAAAAGTAATAAATAAATAAAAAATATAACCAAAGGTATAATTAAATATAAAGGCAGGTGCAATTAGAAGTAAATGTTAGAGCTGGAAAATGGTAGAGTGAGGAGATAAGGACATAGAAAGTAGAGTTGCAGAAAGAAGGAGTAGCAAAGTAGAAGAGTAAAAAGATCATCCACAAGTAGACTAAATTTTATTGTTTTATAGCAATCGATTTTTGTAACTGCAGAATCCATGTACCCACAGATTTTATTGATATTCGTATCAAGACGTCTAATAATTTTTATTATGTTTTAGGTAACAGTCTGAGGAAACGTCTAGGTTGGGCAAATTATGGAAAAACGCCAGTAGTAGGAACTTTATTTTTATCTTGCGAAATTTCCGGTTAATTTTTAACTTTTATCAGCGCCTAACGGGAGTTACAATTATATAAGGGTTTAATTATATTAACGATAAAAACTTACAAAAAAATCTCCGAACGACTGTGGGAATCTTGACAGGTCACTGCCAATTGCGACGACATCTCTTTAGGATGAAATTAACAGAATCGCCGCTATGCAGAGGCTGCGAACAAAAAGAGGAAACAGTAGAACACATTCTCTGCTTTTTCTGAAATCAGAAGATCCGTGTTGGGCAAGTATTGGCTTACACCAGCCGATGTCAGGAAGATTCCCCTCGGGAGCCTTATCACCTATTTTAAATCACTAGGCCTGGCGACAGCCTGAGGTGAGGATATCCCTACAATACGGAAGGATGCACAATGGGTCATATGTGGCCTCAGTGCTGGCTAAGTACTAGCTCGCGCCTCCCCAAATTTCCAGATCCAGATCCAGATGTGTTCTTCTTACAAATCATATATGAGAAGAACCCTTACATGGAACATGACCAAAGTGGGTTGTTGAAATATAAGTAAATTTCATTGGAAACTAAAAAGGATTTAACAACATATACAGGAATTGCTTCAAAATATTATGGACTCCCAAAAATCCATAAAGACAATTGTCCACTCCGTCCCATTATCTACTGTAATAAATCTCCAACACAAACTTTGGCAGGATTTCTAGCTGGCATCTTGGATGTATCGTTTCACTTTTTTAACTCCTTTAGAATCAAAGACTCGAGTTCTGTGAAAAAATAAATAAAATTCAACTACCACCCAATTTCAGACTGGTAAGTTTTGATGTCAGTTCACTTTTCACTAACATACCTTTAGATTTAGTAGTATCCATTATTTCTGACAACTACCACCTCGTGGTGGTCAACACCACGATCCCTAAACACACATACATTGAACTAATTACCTTTTTATATAATAGTACTTACTTTTCTTTCAATAACCAGTTTTATTTACAAGTCAAACGAGCCCCAATGGGATGTGCTATCTGACAGCTTTAGCTAGTTATGAACTCCTTACTGCAAAAAAAAGGTTGATTTCCAGTTTCCCTTTATTTATCAGTACGTCGACGATCTGATATGTGCTGTACCTGAAAAGAAGATCAATTATATATTAGATATACTTAACTCATACAACAACAATCTAAAGTTTACTTACGAAACTGATGGAGGATTTCTTTTTTTGGATACACGAGTAGTCAGACATGAAGATAACATTATTAGGCTTGATTGGTATAGAAAGAAGTATTATTCCGGAAGATACATACCTTTTTATTCCTACTATCCCTATGAACAAAAGGTAAATATAATCCTAAAAAACAGAATACAGAGAATTTGCGATCCTTATTTGCCATCCTTCCAATACCGGGCAAAAATTTAAGAGTGTTATACGATATTCTAAGAAAAAATTACTATCCCAAGAAAATACTTAAGAAACATCTCTTTGATAAACCACCACCGCGTCCTCATTTTTCAGAAGAAATAAAGCGGAATTAGATGCACCGCTTAAGTATTCGTTTTTTTTATAAATACAACATTTAAAACTTGGATAGCAGACTTCTTACGAGTACTTAAGGTGAAGAGCGAATCGGAAACATAAGCTGAAATTGTTTAAAAAGCGAGTATGAATGATTCTTGATTAGAATTAAAATATCAGCTATAGTTTCTTGTATAGTATAACTAGACCCACTTGGATAGGAATTATTTTTACGATTTTACCAGGGGAAATTTAAAAGAACGTCATTATATGAACGAACCTAGTAAAATTTCCATTTAATGTCGCTTTTAACTTCCCGACTCACACCTGTACGCCCATAAAGAGAATTCTTGAAAATTCGAAAAGCGCGTTGACCACGCCCATTTAAGTGGTTTAGGATAAACTATAACTGTTTGTATAGTTCAACAAGTATCTCGTGAATAGGCGGTCCTTGTAGTGCGCAGAGAGAGAAAGCATTCGGTCAAAGTAGGATGGAATTTACCTGAACATTTAATGCTTGATCTTGATATTGTATCGTAATTTACTTTACTAATATACCATACAGTGCTTCTATCTCGCATACTAAACCATTCTCCTATTCTTTGATTTTATTTTGAGAATATCGTTCTGTATATCTTTAATGCTTACTGTATTATTTTTGTTTTTTTTTTAGTTTTTAGTCGATTTTTGAAAATTGAAATGAAATATTTATAAATTAAAAAAAATGTCAAGGTAGTATGATACTAATGAGAACTTGTCGGCTTTATGTAAAAACAATTCTTTTTTTACTGTTTTTCATTAAAACTGATAAACATAAGGCGCCAATCCAGCTGCACCGATTACTCGAACGTTGCCAATAAGAACACGAACAAGCTTACGAAATAACAAACTAAAATCCCTTACGAATAGTAGTTGCATGGCGTGTACGTGCTATATTTTATCTAAGGTTATCATTTCCTGTAACCTTATTGTTTGCCGGCAAAACTTATATTATTTTCGTAATTTTTAATAATAACTGTAATTTGTATGAATAACAATATAATGATCAAAATTCATTGAGCAAATTAAATCTGTTTTTGATATAAATTAATCGCAAGTTTAAGTAAAGAAGTATTATTAAAGCGAAGCTTTCCATGTTAGCTTTGGCAACAGGTGTGAATTAAGAAAAAGTGTCCGCGTACGTACAGGAGATGACCTTGTTACGTATATATGTATACAACTAACAGTTTTACAACATATTATTATTTTATTCAAAATATTCTTATTTTTATGAGAGATTTAACTTAAAAAATTTAATGAATTTTGTTATTGAAAAGTTATAGTTTAAAAATTATATATTTTTCCTGCTTTCTCCTCTGTCAAAGATAGCAAAGAATCGCTTCCATCATAATTCCTTGAGTTCCACACTCCACACGTTCTTATTTTATTTAGTTCACACTTTTTTTAAATGATTAATACATACTTGAAACTTTGTGTATAGCTTTCTATTGACGAGTCCAACAAAGTTTGAAATTATCTAAATTTAAAACTGCTGCTTTTTCGAGCTAGAAATAAACGTAATATTTAAGCTGTCGGACAGCAAAAACGCAGCAATTAATTTGTCGGATAATGTGAGCATTTGATTTAATACTTAATTATAAACAAATTGTGTAAAAACGAATTATATAGCAGTAAGCACTATGGTGCCACCGTTAGGTTGCGCAGTTAATATATCATATATTTAAATATTGTACTCTAGGTACCTAAAATTGATGCTAGGTTCATGATATACCAAACTTCAATGAGTTATATATGTCTCTATGGTCCTGAAAGGGTTAAACTAGTTTATATAATATCATTTTATAAATAACTTTTTGTTGACATCAATTCTTTCTCTTTAATAAAAATTAGAAAAGCTTTATTACATCGTTGTAAAAAGTGGCGACAATAACACTTGACTCATCGCGTGTTCTTTATTAATTTACTTATCATGTTATTTAGCCGTACTTCATCCCTTTATCATTCATAAACATTATAAGTTTGTTGCAATTTGTTATTTTAATTAACATATTGATAATTGTTATTTTAATATATATTTTATATCATCTCTATTAGACTACGTGATCAATACAACGAATTAAATGTTGGTTTATAAACGAGCAATTCTTATATACTGGGTGTTAAAAGAAGTGTCAGAAAATGAAATAGGATGTAGTATGGCCCAAAATATGCAGAAAAGTGTTAATAAACATATGTCCGCAAATTAACAAACAAATTTTTCATTCTCAAAAACTTGGTTTTCTTCTCAAATTCGACCGATGTTTTATCTAGATATTATGTGTAGCTATTATTTAGTTGTTGGTGAACAATTTTACAAATCTTCGCTATGGTTATTTACAAACGTTTAAATGGTAATGCGAGGGAAGTACTACGTCTGTATGTAGACGCTTTCGCTAATCGCCACATGGCTTCAGTTTGTGTGTTTGGAAGACTACACCAAAGGTTGCGTGATACAGGTACATTTTCTTTGTACTATGCCGAAAGAACGTCGTTCCGGCTTCAATATTACGGCAGAAAGCCTGACTTTTATGCCGCGATAATGTCGCGCAGACATTGGGCCGAAAGAAATTATTCGTGCACTGATGTTACTGACACTGTCACTGCAAATGTCGGAGCAGGCATCAATATCTTTTAACACAGAAGGCAATTTCCTTCGCACTTTCGGCATAGTACAAAGAAAAATAGTATACACTACATGGGCAGAAAGTTGAGAGCCCTGCACTGCGCCCGAGGCGAAGCCAAGGGCAATAATGCGCGCAGTGCAGGAATCTCAAACTTTCTGCCCTTGTAGTGTAATATACTATTGGGAACCTGGTCCGGAAGACCAAGATCGGTGTCCACCCCTGAGACAGAAGAAGCAATTTTGGCAAGAGTAGAGGAGAATACAGAAACTAATTTGCGGAGAATATCAGAGGAGGTAGGAGTTGAGACTACTCTGGTTTAAAGAATACGCCACGAGCAGCAGCTTTAGCCGTACCATGTCCAAAGAGTGCATGGTCTAAATCCACTTGATCATTAGACAAATTTTGGTTTGGCCGCTGGTTTCTTAGAAATGATGCTGAGGATCCCAATTTTATTGCAGACATTCTTTTTAGGGTTTATACGAAATGGAGTATATGTTGGCCGGCGAAAATCCCCATAGTATGAATCCAGGCATCAAGTACGATTTTCGTTGAAAATTGGCATAGGGCGACTGGTTACTAGGTCCGATTGTACTACCTAACCGATTAATGGGAACTGATTACTTAAACTTTTTGCAGAACACATTGGGTGATCTTTTAGACGATATTCATTAAATACAAAGAAATCAAATGTGATTCATTCAGCACGATATTCCGGTCAATTTTTCAATTACCGTAAGAGAGCATTTAGAATCTTTTTGAGAAAGATGGATAGGTAGGGGTGGACTAATACCATGGCTTGTAAGATCGCTTGATTTAAACCCCCTTGATTTTTTCCTTTAGGGACACTTAAAAAATTTCGTATCCGCCACTTCTGTGAATAACCTCGAGGAGCTGCAGCAAAGAGTAGAGCAGGGATGTCATCGAATCCTAGCCAATAAAAAATACAATGGAAGAGGTAGGAAATGTGTAAATAAAACTTAGTTTTATAGAAACAAAAAGAGCATTGAAAAAACAAAAGACCTTGTTTTGTATTTAAAAATAGAAATTAATATACAGGGTGAAATAAAAATGTTACAATGTGATATATTAAATAAAAAGTCAGATTTAATAAAAAATTCTTTATTCGCAGTATGTAACTAGAACGTTACGATTAACACAAATCTATTACAATTTATAAAAATTTTAGAAACATCAAAAGTACCTTTAACAATTTTTTAAGGTAATTATAAAAATCTAATAAAATATGGGTTGTATAAAATTTTCGCGTGATAAATTTTTCATGAATTAAACCTAATACAAAAATGTAAAATTTATTCGAAATGTATAAAATAAATAGTATAAATATATATTTATGGCAACTACGTGGCAATATGTTCACAAGGTAGTAATATACAACCATTGATTACTAATTATATTCGAGTTAATTAAATAAGTAAAGATAAGCTTTTAAGTAATGTAATAATTATGCATCTATAAAAAGATTATGATGTATGTTATGTTATAAATTTTTATCATAATAATGAATCTAATTATTTTCAATAAATATTTTTTTTAGACTTTTTGGTAACAATTAAGTCAAATTAAAAATTAAAAAACAGTAACATTTAATGATCACAATATTTATGGAAAATTTTAAATATCCCTTTTTTTAAAATATGACCATACGCAATATTCCTATTGGTAACCGAAGAACAGCATAGTAACGTGAAACTTAACATAGCATACTTTTTAATCAATTAGTCACAAAATATAAAAATGTGGGTCTATGGGTAGCTGAGAAGTAGTTCAATTGGAAAATTATTTGTTATTAAAATTTCTATCTTTTTTAAATCAACTAAACCGATCAGTTAGTTTTCATGTAAATGTAAACCGTAACAGTGACCAAGTTGTAAAGTTTATTAGAGCACAGTAGTATTGTGATCAATGATTTCTCGTCAGAGTAGAAGTACATTCGTTCATCATTTCGGTTTTATTTACGCCCACGTTACGATTAGGGTGATAATTGTGAGAATGACGGAAGTTGAGGCGATTTAGGAAAATATTTGCGACGTTTAATGTTTAAAGACAATTAAGTTTTATTCAGTTACAATAGAAAAAAAAAAGTAAAGGCAAAAATCGGGAATATAAACGATCTTTAAAAACAGACATTTATTTGGGTCGGAGAATCAAATTTTTGAGGTTACTGGGCCCAAAACCATTTATTTTGTTATCATCGAAATCTTGATAACATGGGTCAAATCGCAGAATAACTTGATTTCCAGAGAAAAGACAAATTTTTAAACATTGTGATCATAAAGTGAATCACCTCTCACATTTAGTACATAGTATATAACACTTTCTGTTTACAAACTTAACCCTATTGTGTTAAATTCTGACGGTCAGTACTGACAACAAGATCTATAAGATCTATTTCAAAAATTTTTTTAGGAATAGTACATATGGTATCAATATCACTAGTTCCTAAAAACTAATACAAAAAATCAATTTAAAAACTAAAATAACAAGTGGAACACGTATCTGATCACTAGGTAGTGAGATCAAATAATATTTTATTACAAATTATTAATGCAGGTATCAGTCAGGCATTTGGTTGCGCAAAGACCAGCATACCACTTGGTAGAAGCTTTAGCAGTTCTATTTCTACTGTCGTTATTAAAATCGACATGATATAATCCAAATTTTTGTCTGAAAGAACAAAAAAAAAATAATTTAATTACTTAATTGCATAAATTAGATTAAAATATCTAGTTAGTCAACCTATTTTTTTCTTGGAACAAAAATTAATACCACAACAGATGGCGGCACTTGTCAATCAGCCTGTTGTATACCTAATTTGTTTGAACAGAACTGAGACCAACAAGAGGTACAGACTCGACTCTGTTAAAGATCCATACTAATATCAGTAGTATAGTAAACTTGTATTATTATTAATTAAATAATTATCGTAAAAATAAAAAGGTGTATAATTAAAAACAAAACAATATATAGAACAAAAGAATTAAATAGAACCCAGACCAGAAGCCGACTTAAGGTAGGACCGCCAAACCAGAACCCAGACCAGAAGAAGCAAGCCTGAGCAAACAACCCATACATTACAATATATAAAGGGTGTCCCAAAATTCACGCAAGAAGTAATTTTGATACAAAACACACGTTTATAATTAAAAATTGTAAATTTTTTATTGATTTATATAGTGTACAGTATAGTGTTATGTATGGAATAGCATATCAGGTAAATGGCCTCCACAACTTTGCTGGCACATACGCACTCTTTTGTTGAAATTTTCCATGATTGTTTTGCATAATTGTGAATTTCGTTGATACAGCGCTCAATTTTCTCCTTCAAGGCGTGGATGGTCGTGGACTTATTGACATAAAACTTGGACTTAAAAAACCCCAAAGAAAAAAATACAACGGCGTTAAATTCGCATGATCTGGGCGGCCAATTCTGATTACCAAAACGGGAAATTACACGACCAGGAAATGACTCATACAATAATTGAATTGTTTCTCCGGCTGCATGGCATGTGGCACCGTCTTGTTGAAACCACATGCCGTCCACATTCATATCTTGCAATTTTGGCACAAAAAATTGGATTATCATGTCGCAATAGCAAGCACGATTAACCGTTATTGTCTGACCAGCTGCATTTTTGAAGAAGAATAGTTCGATGATGCCTCCAACCCAAAATCCGCACCAAAAAGTTACACGTTGTGGAAGCATTTGTTTCTCAACAATCACTTGTGGATTTTCTGTATCCCAAATGCGACAATTTTGTCGATTAACAAAGCCATCAAGATGAAAATGAGCCTTATCGCTGAAAATGATTTTGTTCGAAAAATCAGCATCCTTTTTTTTTTTGTTGCATAATACATTCAACGAACTCTCTTCGCTGTGCGTGGTCAGTAGGCTTCAGTTGGAGTCAATTGAACTTTATAAGCATGAAGATGCAAATCTTTCGTGAGAATACGCTGTAGAGAGCTTCTCTAAGTATCCAATTATTGACCACGGCGCCGAATTGATGTTCGTGGACTCTCAGAAAGACTCTCTCGAATTGCTTCAATGTTTTGTGTTGAACGACTAGTTGTGAGACGGCCAGACTGTTTAAGATCATTAATTGATCCAGTCTCTCCAAATTTTTCAATTAGTCTCTTTACAGTTGATGAAGTTAAATCACTATCCCGACTATTTTGTACGAAAATTGCGAACTGTTGCTGCCAAACTTTCCTTATTTGCAAAATATTGCTTAACAATAAAAATGCCTTGTTTTTTTTATGTAGCGCTCCATTTTTAATAACCCTGAACTGTCAGCTGTCACGCTGTTTTTTTTGTTGGCAACACTTTACAGCACAAATGGCGCAAAATTCAAATCTTTGGGTGGATTTTGGTAAACCCTTTATTTAAATTATGTATGTTAATAGATTACAATTTAATAAATTTTTCGTTATACGTTAATTTTAAATGAGTAACATATACAATAAATTTACTTATTTTACTAGATTTTTGATATTTTCCTTTTTTTAAACGACCACAAAAAAGTTTAATAAGGCATAAGTCTTTAAAATGCCAGTGTAAATATCCACAACGATATTTATAAAAAATAAACCAGAAATTAAGTTACTTACTTGTATCCAGAGTTCCATTCTATATTATCCATCATACTCCATACTGTATAGCCAATAACATTAACACCATCTTCCATTGCATCACGAGTGTAACTTAGGTAACTCTGAAAATTAATGATTAAAATTAAAATTTTATTACAGTAAATTAACTTCCTTTTATAAATTTTTGAAAAGTTATAGCAGGTACTTACTTTGTGATAATTTATTCTTTTTGTATCATTGATATCACCAGCATCCGGATAACCGTTTTCAATTATAAAAATATCTGGATTACCGTAAGCATTTTTGATCCAGTTGAGTAATAATCTCATTCCATAAGGAGCAACCTGAAAACGTTTAATAAGAAAATAGTATATTACGTATCAAGAGTGGTAAATAGGACATTACGTACGAGTGGAAAAGTTACGCACGAAGCCGCTTAGCGGCGAGTGCGTAATTACACGAGTACGTAATACCTCTTACCACTCGAGTTACCTACTATGCTTTATCTACGACTAAATATTTTAATTTTAATTCTAAATATTTGACATCTCTAAAAAAATATATGACGTACGTACTGTACTGTTATCTACTCCTTTGACAGTAAATGTCATTTATACTTATGGTCACCATGCAGGGTAAGTAAGCTATAACGCACAGTTGTGCGTAATGAAACGTCATTTCAACATTCGCAATTTCGTTATTCGATCTTCTAAATCAATTGTTGTACAATTGTGTAGATTTGGACACAAAAGTTACGATCATTTTCTTTGATACACTTCGAGAACAGTTTACATTTGTTGGTTTTTTCTTTATCGTGAAACACCCACACAGTGGATTGGCGTTTATTTTCCGGTTCGTAGGAGTAAATCCAAGATTGATGCATCGCCACTAACAAGACTATAAAACTTTTTCAAACTTCCTATGTTGAACCGTTCAAATGTTTTACGACACCTATTGACGCAAACCACTTTTTGCTCTTCTGTGAGCAAATAGAATCCAACGATAAACAATCTTCGTATCACGCAGTTCTTCATGTAGAATCTTTTGAATCCAGATCTTTGAAATGCCCAAAGATGTCTCTACCTCCCGGTTACACGGCGGTCATCCTTAATTAGCTGACGAACCGCATCAATATTTTGCTGTGTGACTGCTGTTTTGGGTGGACCTAGCCTGGATTCGTCGCTAAGACTGGATCAACCACTTTGAAATTCGAAATACCAATGGGAAATAGTTGACTGGTGTGGTGCTTTTTTCCCAAACACAGAAATCATTTCAGAGAGATATTGCTGTTGGGATAATCCTCTCCGAAAATTGTAAAAAATTATTGCTGTAAAATGTTCTCGACCAATAAACATTTTGTTAAAAACAGACGACACTAAATTACAAGATTATACAAATATACTAAATACTAAAAAAAAAAACTAAGCTACGCATATATTAATATTAAAATATTTATTACTTTCAACCAGGAAATTGTAGAATTTTCCCATTCTGGTGGTTGAAAAGTTCTAACTCCGATATCTCCATACCTATTTGGTGGATTTGTAACTGGAGGATCTTCTATAGCTTCTACCAATTCTCCAGTGTATGTATTGAAGGCAAAAAAATCAACACTTCCTTTTACCTGCACTTTTTCTTCTTCAGTAAAAACAGGAAGACGAGATTTGTTTCTTCCTTCCGCTGCACTTCTAGCTGCAATTCGAGTTTTCATAATTTCTGGATAGTCTCCGTAGTACAGAGGATTAGCTTGCCATCCCATCTGAAATAGGGTTAGGTTTAATTTTTAGCAAAGTATGTGAACAAATCAGATAAATTTGACTTACTTCAAACTGATACACGGTTTCAACTCCTTTGCGGTCCTCAATACTATTTTCATTAGCTGGAGCAAACCAATGACTATCTAATACAATTGAAATTTTACCTAAAAATTATAAAAGTTAAAAAAAAGAAGTACAAGAAAAAACATAATAAAACTTAATCATAATACAGTTTCGGAAATATTAGTAAAGCAAAATTGGTAATTTCACATAACGTCTCGTGTAAACATAGTTGTACGTTGTACTCGCAACGTCGTTCGCGTGGCGTGTCATTGTTGTATAAAAATTTCTTACCCCACCCATTTAAGGAATGGGAGAGAAACTTTTGTACACCAGATGTTAAGTTGAAAGAAGACAAATACATCTGTGAAAACCGCATTCGAATCGGATCAGTAGTTTTCATGTGATGCGCGCACAAACATACAGACATGCAGACAAAAAAATCTAACCACATTTTTGGGTTCTATTTCGATGTACCCGCGACGTCGTTCGCGTGGCGTGTTGAATTTTGTATAAAAATTTCTTTCCTCACCCCGTTAAAGGGGGAGAAAGTTTTATACACCAGATGTTAAGTTGAAAGAAGACAAATACGTCTTTGAAACCCGCATTCGAATAGGATCAGTAGTTTTCATGTGATGCGCGCACAAACATGTACATTTCTACAGTTTTATTATATGTATAGATATAGATAGATGTATAGATATCCCCAAAAGTGTGTGATAAAAAATGTTGAAAAAATCCATGAATTCTTATTTTGGTACAAAAATTATTGTGTGTGAAATTATCAAAGTTACATTTGATAGAATCTCCTTAAAACCAAATTTTTCGTACCTTTTTGTTGACTTTTAAATTCTCTTTCATAGAGGCGATATACTCTAGAATGAGCTAACAGCATATTGTGTGTGCAGAGATATTCTAAATTTCCTGAGGAAGAAATTTTTGGAGGGAAAGTACCCATTCCATATCCCCCAGAGCAAAACATCTTCGGTTCGTTTATAGTTAACCAGAAAGGAACATCATCTCCAAAATTCTTGAAAAGATTTCTAGCATAATTTTCAAACCAGTCAGCAAATGAACTATTTAGTATTCCTCCCAAATCTTGAAGACATTGTGGTAGATCCCAGTGTAAAATTGTAACCACTGGGATGATTTTATTTTGTTTTAGAGTGCGGATCAAATTTTTGTAGTAAGCTATGCCTAATGGATTTACAGGACCTTTATTACCTAAAAAAATAACATATTAAGACCAAATAAGACAATAAACTTGAATTTACATGTGTTAAAAAAACAAGATACTACTTAATTAAAAAAAATGCCTTACCTAAAGGCAAAATTCTTGTCCATGAGATTGAAAATCTGTAATGGTTAACTCCCAATTCTTTTAGTATTTCAATATCATCTTTCCATTTATTGTACGAATCACAAGATACATCAAACGTTCCGTTATCTAAGACATAACCAGGGTTGCTATGGGTATAGTTATCCCACATTGATTGCGTTTTGCCATCAGTATTCCAAGCTCCTAAAAGTATGTTCTTATATGAATAATTTTAAAACAGTGCCATCTCATTTTTAGCGGTTTATATTATCGATAAGGCTTCAAATCACCAATTTCGTAGCTCACAAAATTAATTATTGACATTAACAGATTCACCTTTATTTTACAAACTTACATAACATGTACTTATTTTACATCTGATGAAGATATTATATATCGAAACATGTTATGTAAGTTTGTGAAATAAAAGTGATTATTTCCTTCGATTCAAATTAACCAATAGAATGTCTTAATTTTTTGAAATAGGACCAATTAGAATCAAATATCAGCGACTATTGCACTAGAACAATATCAGCGACTATTGCACTAGAGAAATAATCACGTCAAATATAAATGTCAAATATTTGTCAGTTTATAATTTCTCAGGAAATAATCTTCATAAATATAACACGACCTTGATTAATAGTCTGCTATTTTTGTTGTTGCTAAATTTCTCGAAAATTTTACAATTTGTTTCGACATATTTTGACATTAATAATCAAAGATTAAAGCCCTCGAGTTAAAGCTCTCGGGCTTTAATTAGATTATTAATGTCAAATTATGTCTCAACAAATTGATACTAAAATATTCTCGAAATCTAGATACCACAAAAATATATTACCCATATATTGTTATATTACCCTTGAATATCAAAAAGTACTCTTATTTAATCTGAAAGTTTCATCAAAATCCATTTAGTAGTTTTGTGTATATGTATATAGATTATATATGCTAAAATTTTATTACGTCGTAATATTTTTTTAGTAGGCTTGCATCATTGATAATTATTTAAAATGTTAGTAATGGCTTTTACAGTACAACCAGAAATATAGTACGATTATGGCTTTGACTCGTGATTACTTTATGACTGGCTTAACCTAACCCCTAATAAAAGTAACCCCGACCGCTTGTTTGAATGGACTAGAAAAGTGTGACGTCAGATATGGGAGGAGCTTAAAAATCTTTCCAAACAAAACAAATTTGCATTGAAAAAGCCATAAGAGATTTTTCTATTACTTGTTGTGGTTCCTAATCAAAAATCTTAGCATTTTCCGGACACTTTTCATACGACCTAGTGTATCCAATTTATGATAGTGAATAAACATTGAAAGTTAGTGTAGGTGTTTATATTTTATATGCATTTTAGTGGAATTGAGGTTATGTTTGTTCAGAAGTTTATAAATTTTGTTATGGTAATCTTGTAATTAATTATGTATTTTTTAACTATAACATATTATTCTGTTTGAGTAAAAATGGTGATGTGTTTTGTCCCCAATTGCAAGCATTATAGCGAGCAGAAAAACTGCAAATTTTTTTACTTTTCCTAGAAATGATGTGGAAAGGAAGAAGTGGATTTCTTCTCAAGTATATACGTATTTCGGTATTATAAATATAATAACATTTATTTGAAGATGTTATAAACAAGCAGGACAATTTATTACTGTATGTTTTGGCTTTTTTGTTTGTGAGTTTCCTAAGTATGTTTGTTATTTTTTTAATTTTTATTTTAGAATTACTCTTAGGTAATAGATTATAAAGGCTCTTGGTTACATAGAAAATAAAAACGAATATATTAAAATAGTATTTTTATTTACAAAACATTTACCTTAATTTGGGAAAATAATGGTTTATATAAAAATCTTCTAAATACGTTATATTCACGTCCCAATATGGATCTTTTTGAATTTCAACAATTATTATCTCTTTTAAGGTCCAAATATACAAAAAACATTTTTCTCTTTTTAAAATATATAGATTTCCCTGAACCTGATGGTAACAATTATGATTCTGATTCACTACCAGTTCATTTTTTTCGTTGTACTAACAAATGAACTTATTATTTTTGAATTTTTCTAAAAGCAAATCATTGCGTAATGCACAATAGCATTGTCACTTACTAATCCATCTGGACTTGCCCCTAATATACCAGAATTCTATAACCAAATTCCTGTTGGCATTACATCAATTCCTAGGGATGATTTTAATGCATCCAGACCATCTTTTTCGTGAGTTTTCCCCCACTGGATTGCTCTAGATTTCTTTATTGTTATCTACAATCATTAGAATATTAAATAATTATGCTAATAAACTTTAATTAAATGTTTTAGATGAACTAAATAGACCAAAGTAACACCTCAAAATAAAAGGTGTACAAGCGGAACTTAAAAAAAGAATTTAAGACAATAATTATAAGCTAGTTATCCTTACCTCAGAAATATAAGTTTCGTCTTTCATACTAGCATGTACAACCCCTTAAAGAGTCATAAAATTAGTATAGAAATGCATACTTTTAATATGGCCCGAATCCACTGCATTTTAACCTCTTTCTACCATTTTATTATTATTATCAAAGAAATGCATAATAGCAGACAGCTTAATAACATGATTCGATGTCATTTTTACTGAAAAAAGGAATTAAAAACTTATTTTTCACTCAAAACTTAAAACAATACAAATAAAAACATAACCTCAAAATAATTCTAAGGCATGTCTAGAAAAAGTCGAGCTCTCTTACCTTAAAATTTATGGTTTATATAAATATTAAACACCCAAAGAACCGATTTCTACAATTAATATATCTTATTTGATACAGGAAATATTAAAACTATTGATGTAAAAAAACCTTAATGGCAATTTACATACATTAAAAGTTTGTTTGGAAAGATAAAATGACAGATCCCGCCCTCTGACGTCACAGCTTTTTTAGTCCATTGCATTTTGCACGTATTTGTGAAGATGGTCCGTAATAAATTAAAAAAATTTATTGTCGAGATAATTCAGTAAATTTGAAAAAAGTGTTCCAAAGTTATTTCTACCGTTAAATATATTTTTATTTTTGTCACTATTCTTTCATGCTTAGTCATTTTTTGTCATAAAGTAATTAAATTATTATCTTTCCACAATCGCAAATAAATTTTAAGTACGGCCTTTGTGAGGGTTCTAACAGTAATAGAATTTCGCTTGAGGGTCATAAAAGTGGGCGAATGTTTTCCTACCGTAATCAGTGAGTCAAAGCTATAATAGTGCAATATTTCTGGTCCTACTGTACTGTTGCAAATAAAGTTATCAAATGAACTTCTGACTTCTGACACTGATATGAGAGCATTGACCAGAATTATTTTATCTGTCAAGGTTAGTATGTGAAGGTGAAGCATGTAAATACCGGAATACTTAAATGGATTATTATTAAACATATTCCTTTTAAAAATGTTTACATCTCCATATATTTCCTTCTCAAAAATAATTTTAATTACTTTTACGGAATTTTCAACACCCTCAATAATAATGTATAGGAATATTATTTTCTCCACGACCATTAATGAATGTAATAATTCCGACTTCATTTTTAATAATAGAAAGTGTTCATTCTCACTCTTGAGATAAAATATTCATTCTGAAACACTTGCTTCTTATGTGTTTTGCATGTATTTCCATTCTATAACTAGTGACGGAATAACATTCTGTAATTGCTCAACAAAAAACATAGATTGCCCTGCGAATTTTAAAATTATTGTCACTTAGTTTGTCAGTGCGACGTTCTAATTGTTTTGCCACATATTTCAATTTAAATAAACATAATTATTACATGGTCGTGGAGAAAATACAGTCTGTTACACGGTTAGAATGAAAATTTGATAACTCGTGGTTCCTCTCGCTCGCTACGCTCGCGTTCGGAATTCTCCACTCGTATCGAATTTTCATTCTAACCTTGTTACAGAATATACTATTCTATAACGAGTATGAAATGGGCTATACTCCATAACTATTCCATACGAGAATTATATAATGCAACATGCTGACCAAGACTATTTTCCTGGAATCTAATACTAAAGCAAAGGGGCAAGCAAAGGCGTGACAATAGATTTTTTTTTACAGTTTTTCGTTTTTACATTCAGTCTGATTTTATTGTTTAAAGTATTCGGTCTTATATTTTTGTATAATTATTAAAATAATTTTTTTTAAAAACTAAGTTTTCGAAACGAATTATATTATTGGCGCAGTCAGTAGGATAGTCACGAAGTATCCATCGCGGACAACTTTAGCTATTTCTATAGTGAAGTGACTATTTTCGAATTAATTTTTGAGTTTTCGAACTTTATCGAGTAATTACCAGTTATTCCAGACTGATATCGAATCATTGCATTTGTATGTATGTATGTATGTTGTTAGGGGTAACAAATACACCTGAGACCTATAAGATCTATTATATCCCCCTTTTCTTGCTATATTTCTGATGATTCCTCAGACTAATAGCAGCTCTTCTAGTCCTATCTTCCTTAGAAAGTTTAGGATATCATTGGGTTTTAAATTAGGTAATTCTTCCTTTTCTATTTCGTATGACCCTAGGCATTTGACCCTAGTTAATGCTATGCATTCTGAAAGTATGTGTATTGAGGTTTCATCCTCTACCTCACAGAATCTGCAGTTTGCTTCATCTACTAATCCTAGTTTCTTAATGTGTCCTCTTAATCGGCAGTGTCCGGTTAGTATTCCTGTTATAGAGAGAGAGAGAGAGAGAGTATACTTTATTGTCATAAGAATAATCTTGTGGACAAAGTTTAACTTAATCTACAATGTAATATATTAATTAATTTAAAAGTAGTTTTACATATATATATATATATATATATATGTAAAACTACTTTTAAATTAATTAATTTTCACTTGATACATAATCAGTTTGTATATATAAAAAAACACATAGGTCGTACAGGATACTGATAAATAATAAACCAGCCTGTCCTAACATATAAGTAAATTAATAATAAAAATATAAAAGTCACATTGAGTGTATCACAAGCAAAATTTAAAATACAACATTGATTTCAGGGATTATCATTATAAAATTCTTGTGCATTATAGTATGGCCTATCACTTAAAAAACATTTCACAGCCTTCCTGAAGCATTGTAAAGATTGTATTTCTGTTATATTCTTTGGCAAATGGTTGAACATTTTACAGCCATTATAGACAATGGAATCCTTTATGACTGATGTCATTGGTATTGGCAACTTAATGTTGTTGCATTGCCTTGTCACATAATGGGTTGGTGAGGATGATTGAAATTTTTTCAAATATTTTTTAATTAAACATACTGTTTCCATTATAATTCGGAGGTTTTTCTTACTCAGGTTAAGACAGCTGTGAGATCTCTTCTGGTTATAGTTTCTGGTTATTCGAGTCATAGAATTTACTTTTTCTACTAGGTACTACTTGTAAAATTTTTGTTAATATTCTCATTAAATTATAATGCACTTAAATAATTAACCTATTCCCGTGGGTAGTCGGTAAAGTTCTGGACTCTCGATTTAAACCTTCCCAGTCTGTGAGAATCAGTTAAAAATGAAAAATTCTATTAAAGTAGCAGAAAAAGTTTTAAGGACTCAGATCTAAAAGGCTGCCTCCTCTCTAGGTGGGGCAGCGCTCAAAAGGCTATCCGAGGTACCAATAAAGGTGTTGCTAAAATGAGCAGAAAAAATAAAAAGGGGGTTTACGTATACAGAATTTATTAATAAAAAATTGCTAAATTAACAAAATTAATAAGGTGTCCCTAATCTAAGGAAAATAATTTTTTAATCACGTTGTTGAAGAATAACTTCAAAATCGATGTGATTTAAGAGTAAGTGCAGTAAGCTACTCTCTCTTTTGAACAGTTTTAAGCGAAAAAAAATATTATCGTACCTTATAATCCATAATAATATCCCTTAGTATTCCACAGGTTAACCTTATTGGGGTTTATACGGGGCACGGTAAAAATTAGCAAACGTATTTAGATGTTGCCAATTTGCATTCAGAGTTAGAATTAGTCTTTAAAGATTAAATTAATTAAAGTTTTTATTAACAACCTTTAGTGTTTAAGAAAATAGACATACCGGGTGAGGAAAAATTATGGAAACCTCGTTGTAACTTAAAAACCAGGCAAGACATAAAATTTATGGTTTTTCCCTGGCTATCAGATGGTTAAGATGGATTTGACCATGACTATGAGTCAGGCGATAGTCAGGTCAATTTTTTTAAATGAAACCATGTATTTTTGACAAGAAGATCGAAAGAGCGTGAAATTTGTCGTCCAAATATGACTTTGACAATTATTAAAAATTTTACCATGATGGTCATGGTCAAGGTTAAACTAAAAATTCCTAGACCATCGCAATAACTCGAATTGTATCAGTCGAGTATACAATTCGAGTTATTGCGATGGTCTAGGAATTTTTAATTTGACCTTAACCCTAACCATCATGGTAAATTTTTTTATTATTGTTAAGGTCATATTTGGACGTAAAATTTCACGTTCTTTCGATTTCCCTTGTCAAAAATACTTAGTTCCATTTAAAAAATTGACCATCGCCTGACCATGCTGGCCATGGTCATTGTCAAATCCAGAGTTACCATTTAATAGCCAGGGAAAAATCATAAATTTTATATTTTGCAAGTTTTTTTCTGTGACCGATGGTTTTTGAATTACAACGAGGTTTCCATACTTTTTCCTCACCCGATATAATCTAATCAGATATTTGAAGATTTTTAAAGAAACCTTTAAGCCTAATATACGTTAAAAATCCTAATAGCCAGAATATAGAATAAAATTGTTTGTTCTTCAAACACCAAAAAAATGCATAAATATATTTTGGTTTAATTTTGCTTAAGCACTTACCTTCAATTTGTAGGGATGATGATCCTACGCCGAATAAAAATGTGGATGGAAACTGTTTATTGTTAATAGTAGTTGAGATTCGATGGTAACTAAAAAAAGAAAGTAGATTATTTTTATTGTTTATTGACTTTATTCTTAATATATCAAACTATACAAACTGTTTTACTTTTTATCCAACCATATAATATAAAAAAGATTTGTGATTTTATGACGTTTAATACTTTTGAGCTTTAACTTTGCTTATCCAATATACTGTGACTAAAGCTAATGAAGTCTAACTGTATGTTGCTTTTGTGAGAATTAAAATCTATTAAAAATGACTTTTTAAGTGAACAATAGTTATGATTTCAGAGATGATTAAATGTGTTGTTATCTTATCTAATGAAATGCAAGTATGTCTATTTAAAAGCTTAAATATCTTTGTCCACGACTGTTCTACAAAACGTTGATTATACTAGTGCTTCATAAAGAATAATAGTACCTATTATTCACTAGTAAATAATGGTTCATTATTCACTGCATGACGTCACAACAGAACGTATGTCCAAACTTTATAAAAGAATAACTTATATTAGACAAATTTTATATTTTCATTTGACATTTCAATCCGTATTTATATGTCAATGGTCAATGGTGTAAACAATCAAAACACAAGTATAAAGAATCGACCTACCTTTTACCACTTCATCTAAGCTACACACTTTAATCTTTAAATTTAGATCGTAGTTAGTGTAAGTCGTATACATTTGAAACTTTAATTACATTAATTATAGCGTAAATTTAGAATTTTAAAGTTGTGATTATAGCAATTGTGTCGTGGACAAAGTATAGTATTCTATTCGTGTATAATGGCTATTATTCACTCAGATGATTCATCTTCATCTTCGTGAATAATAGCTACCATTATACGCTCGTTGAATAATATACTATTATTCATGTCAACTGATGCTAATAGACAGCTATTTTCCCAATAAGGTAACTTTGTGTGAATTGAAGCTAATGAGAATGCTGACATCTTTCCTATATGGTAACTTTGTGTGAATCGAAGCTAATGAGGTGCAACTGTGTGGTGTGATATTTTGTATATGTGTGGTTTGAAGCTAGTTAGTCAGTTTTTTTAACTGTATGACTTCGTCGGTCGTACTGCTGTCTAATTATTCTTATTATACTTCTCCCATTGTTTAATTGCACCAATTCCAGAATCTTGTTAACCTGTACTGATTTGTACAAGTCTAGAGTGTGAGTGCCATACGTTTGTATAGTTATATTAAATTGACTGCCTTGTGCTATTTCCATTAAACTGCTCGATGTTTTACTGATGCGTGACCCGTAAGGAACCTTCTAATGACTCTTAGCTGATTCATGTTTGTTCTACGTAGAACTTTAGCTATTCTAGCACTCGTCTATTTAATACACATCTTGCCGTGTGTTTGAACGGATAGTGATGGTTGCTTGGCTTGATGATGGCATGGCTTTGTTAAATCTTTAGCTACCATACCAAAGACGCATATGCGACTGTTTAACCACCAGGTTTTAAACCCTATGTTTGGCGTAAATGCGTTTAGAATCATTAGAGTGGTTATGGCCCTTTTGGTTGGTTATCAACTTTTCTCACCATTTGTATGTTTATCCTATTAAGCCTTAAAGAACCTGTGATGTCTAGGCTCCTTCATAACGTTAAACTTCAGAGGGCTTAATGTAAAACCCTACAATTAAGATCTATTCCGTGACTTTATTTAAAGGCTGCTGTACTCTATTTCTAGAAGTAGTGTATAAAATGACTGAGTGAATTGAACCGCTAATACTCTTAACCTTTAACTAAATTACAATTAATGAACTGTAAAGAGATGTGACTTTATGTGATGGTTTCTGTAATGGTTTATGTGAATTATTGTGATTTTCTGTTGGATAAAGCTACAATCTATTACACTACAAAAACTTACCTCGAAACAAATTCAGTGTGGAAAAGAAGTTCTAGTGACAGTTGCAGAATAATACAGAAAGCCAAAAAAGTTTTTGAGGAAATTGTTAATATCCGCACTTTTGTCACATCTAATGCTCGCCAAATCTTCAAAATTTCTACTACTGTTAACATAACAATAAGGGTAATAAGAAACATTTTGAAGCAGAAGATTAAAAGTATCCTGTAATTATAATAATACTATCATATAACAAATATTTTAACAGTAGGTATATTAACTAGCACACACTTGTTTATTTCAATGCATGGGTAGTTGCAATTTAATAGTAAGACTAAATAGGGTGTGTTTATTATTTTCTTTATTACATGAAACCAAAAATAAAATGCATTGTTTATAAACAGAGTGCTATGAACAAGACAAATTTAAAATATTACCAATTGAAGTTATACATCATGAAAACCAGGATCACCACAGCACATCAGAGAATTGATGATTTATCCGTTGATCCTAAATATAATGAAATTAAAGATATACCAAAAATTAACATAACAATAGAAAAAAATATATAAGCTTACGAAAATTTCAATTATTTTTGTAATTTTTCAATTCATTGAACCTAAACCTAGCGTAGGTATGTATTGTTAAAAATATTCGGTATTTTCGTATTTATAGTTTAATTCTAATATATGGGAACAATGAAGAAAACGGAAATTAAATTATAGACTTACAAAAATATATAAGACTTAATAAAATAATTTTAATCGAAAAATAACGAAAAGCTGTACCTAATAAAAACTTATTATAAATTAATTGTAAAAAATTAACAACATACGAATCAGAAAAAACATTGCATTTGATTCAGTGTACACAGACTTTTCCAAGGCTTTCGATAGAGTCAACCACACTTTCTTACATGAAAAGCTCGAAAAATATGGTATATGTGGGACATTGCTGCAATGGATAAGTAGCTATCTTACGAACAGGACTCAAATGGTGAGAGCAAATCATCATAATTCAAGTTACCTCTGGTGTTCCTCAAGGGTCGCACCTCGGTCCCTTACTATTTAACTTATTTATTAATGACATCATTCACTGTTTAAAATACGGCAAAACACTATTATTTGCAGATGATTTGATTAATTGATTGATTATTAAGTCCTCTTATGACGCTCTGTTACTTCAGCTAGACCTTGATAATCTGTCCAACTGGTGTTTCTTAAATGGCATGAACTTGAATGTTATCAAATGCAATGTCATGAGTTTTTATCGATCACATGTGCCTACTATTATTTCTGATTACAACTTAAATGGTCACACCCTGAAGTCTGTTAACCAAATCAAAGACCTTGGAGTTATTCTTGACCCCATCTTAAATTTCAATAAACATATAACCTCAGTTATTTAAAAATCCATGAAAATGTTTGGTTTTAATAAAAGGCTAACCAGCGATTTCACTGACACAACTGCAATTAAAGCTGTTCATTGTTCATTAGTTCGAGCCCACCTTGATTATTGTTTTTCTGACTGGTCTCCACATTACATAACTTAGCAGGAACATCGAAAATGTGCAGCACAATTTTCTTAGATACATAGCCTTTAATTTGGGATATTTGGGAACCTTCAGACACAAATCTAATCTCAATCTTTTGTTGACATAAATCCAGAGTTTCATTGCGATACACCAAGTCGAGTAGGTACAGTGAATTTTTGAAATTAGCAAATCTGTTAAAAAATAGATATTAGCCGAGCAATAATTTCTTACAATTTTCGTTGAGGATTATCCCAACAATAATATCTCGCTAAAATGGTTTCTGTGTTTAAGAATGAAGCACTAAATCAGTCAACTATTCCGCTGGTATTGCGAATTTCAACGTGGTGGCTTCAGTCTCAGCGACGAATCAAGGCTAGGTCCACCCAAAACAGCAGTCATACAGCAAAACATTAATGCGGTTCGTCAGCTAGTTAAGTATTGGCTTCAAGTAATATAACGGGAGATAGAGGCATTTCAAAAAATTCGATACAAAAAATCCTACATGAAAAACTGGGTGTTAATGAAGTTGGTTTTCCGTTGGATTCGTCATTTGCCTACAGAAGAGCAAAAAACGGTTCTCTACAATTGGTGTCGAAAAACATTGGAACGGTTCAACAAAGGAAACTCAAAGAAAACGTTTATAGGATTGTTAGTGGCAATGAATCTTAAATTTACTCCTACGAACCGGAAAATAAACGCCAATTCGCTGTGTGTCTAAGAGGATGATCGTAACTTTTGTGTCAACCTCTGGTTGAATTCAATGCGTGGACAGCGATTTCTCAGAGACACAATATATATTAAAGGCATAAAAAATTGTGTTATTAAACATGGTCAATCGATTTATTTAATAATTTTTGTCACCAACTTGACACACCTATTGCACTTTGTAACCTTTTTTATCCGTAGATGGTAAAGGCTCGTCTTAAGGTTCACTATTGCGAACAGCACTCAGCTGGTTGGTGGAGAGCAAGCGTGGATTCGAACGAGCTCAATGAAAAATTATAAAAAATTAATAAATTTAATAAGATAATAAAAATTCAAAGAAACAGAAAAAGAAAATGAAAGAGAAAGGAAAATGGGCGCCACTATTTTTTTTATCCTAAGGATGGGGAAATATAAGAAACCCAGGTAAAAGATAAAAGATATACAAAATTAGATAAGATAACCCGGCAGATTATTCTTTCCAGAATTGAAATTACACACTTTTATTTATGAAACAAATAAGATAATTATACTTACACTTTTCCTTAATAATTATCCTTATGGTTAGAATTCAAACTTGTAAGATAAGAAAATTTTTGATAAATCAAAATTTAGTTACTTTAATAAAACTTATTCGATTAACTGAAAAGGTAGAATTTCGTTGCGACGTCCTGCGTTCGCGGCCAGTCGTGGCGTTTGGCAGCGACGGCCAGCCGTTACGTTCGCATGACTTGGTTGAAACGTCTAGTGTCGGCGTTCGTCAGTCATTTTCTTGTACATCGCTCACAAAAATGGACCGGGTAACATTGGCGGCGCTCATATTGGACGAAGATGAAGAAGACGATGATATTCTTAGGTTATTGTTGTCAATGTGGGAAGAAACCCACGAATTATTTAAATCTAAAACCGATAAGGGATATTACAGATTACTTATCAAAACCCACCTTGAGATCGATGATGAAAAATTTCGTAGGTTTTTTAGGCTCAACAAAAAAAATTTGATTTTGTTTTAAATTTGATTCTTGAAGATTTAATAAAGCAGTCAACAAATAGTGTGAAATTCCCAATTGCTCCAGATGAAAAATTATTACTGGGACTATAGCAAGCAAGGTCGATGGTCAACATCCCAATATGACTCCACGAGTTTTCGCGAATCTGAAAGTCTTTATTTTAATGGTTATATAAACAGTTAAAACTACGCACTTGATCTATCAATATTTCGTCGTCAACGTCCGAAATTTTTTTTGACATTTTGACACCTATTCACCCAGCAAACGAACAGGCACTGTCGACGTCCGCGTCCCGACTTCTTCCTCAGCAGTAGGGACGTAGCCGTCGACGGCTGGCCGTCGCGTTCGCTGGACGAGCCGCTTTAACGAAATTATTACAATTGAAAAGACACTGTAGCAGTGCTCGACGGCTGGACGTTACGGCTGGCCGCGAACGCCGGACGTCGCAACGAAATTCTACCTTAACATACACTAGAAAGGAACAGAAAATATCTATTTAAACTATTAACAATATTTATTATTTGTTTAAATAATAAACAAGACAAACAAATAACAAAAAAAATAAAAAACATATAGACAGATATCTATGTTAACATTGTAAAAATATTTTACACAACCACCTTGGTGATCAGTCCAAAATCATATCTTTTATTACACTTAAATAACAGCCATGTATATTATTTTGTTATTTTTGTGTACCATGTGAAGCTAAAAGTGAAGGAATTGAAATCTAGACAAAAATTATTAAAATTCACCTTTTGCTTTTTTATTAACTCGAGTTAAAAGAGTACTTACATATGAAGGTATAGATCTTAAATAAACAGGTAGGAAATACAGGTAAAAAAAATATAAATGAAAAAATTTACAAATAAGAAATACAAAAAATATATAAATGACAAAGATACAGGTAAGAAATACAAAAAAATCACATCCCGGTTTTAATTTCATTACGGCACTGCACTTTTTATTGCTGAAGGTAGATCGGTACGGTAATTACAATTAAGATTAAATTTTCCAGACAAATAAACGGCACTTTCATATTCGATAAAGGTATAAAAAATATTATAAAAACTTACGTTAGTTTCTTAGTGTTTCAAAGATAGTTTGAAGATCGAATTGCTGCATTCTCTCGGTAAAAGATAAGATAAGATATGTCAAATCTCGACTCCACTCTGGTCTCGATTAACAGGTAATTAGAGAATGAACCATCACTGAATCTTCATAGGTGTCTAGTAACGAAATACTGTAATTCTGACTAATCTACAGTCATAATTACTCGTTATTTGAAATAATCTTAAAGATAGTAGGTACTGTCTGGAAATCTTTAGATAAACCTTCAATCGGAACAAACAAAACTAGGCACTAGAAACACTTAATTACTTCGTAATTTTGAGATAAAGAAAAAAGACCGGGAAAGTTGAAACTAAATGACTGAAGGTTAGTGGCAAAAAGCCACACCTTAAATGAATCTTTCCCGCGTCAGGCATCGCTTAAGCAATTTTTACGAGAGCACATGATTCAATCTAAGGCTATGATTGGTTAGAAAAAAAATCAATAATTTTGTTCTGGAAAGTCCGTTAATTTAAAAGTACTGAACGTTGCTTTGGTTACGTAGGTCAATATTTCAGTTATTTCTCGAATACAATAGAACGTTACGAAGACAGGGCTAGCTTCTAGATAAAAAAATTGTAAAAAAGAGAAATTACAAGACAGGGTTTTTTAAAAACGCTACAACTTTGTCATCACGTTGACATAAATCAATTTACGTTAGAATATTTTCAAAACATACTACTTTATTGTAAGTTTTAGTAAATTGAACACTTTTTAAAAAAAGGTCCAATAGGATTCTCTCAAAAAGAAAGTTATGAATCACATACTAAAACGGATAAAAACAAATTTATTTTAGTATACGAAATTTGTGTTCGGTACCAAATGAAAAATTGTTATAAAATATTTGTCCAATTACTCAGTTACCTAATTACCTAATGTAATCCTAGGAATCAGCTTTTCTAATGCAACAATGACCTTCAAAACTCCGACTTCTAGACACCCATCTAGACAGGTGAGTGTTATTATCTATAAATAAAACACGCTGTTGTTAATTATAGACGATAATTGTCTGTTGCTGTTCAATAGCTGATTGGTGCAGTGCTTCATTCATTAACACAGAAACCAATTCGGCGAGACATTGCTCTCCCCGTAAATTGTAAAGGTTACATTTTTTTCTGAAGGTTCTACTGGTGGCGCCTTCTAAGCGGCTATATGCAAAACTAAATAGACTACCCTCGTAGGTATAAGGTATGCCTTATTGTAGTTTCGATTTACATAGTTTAATACATGATAAAGTTTTTAAAAAACTGTTGATTTTTGAGAAAACCAAAATATTTTTTAAGACCCTACTGATTTAGCATATCTTGATTTAAATGTAAATAGGTATACATATAAAAAAATATATATACCTTGAATTTATACCGGAAAAAAGAGTTTTATATATGTTGAAAGGGAAAAAAATAATCCGATGCAATGATCATACGATAAACGAACTTGAAAATATATCTATTTTTAATTTATATGTATAATGACACACCTCTGGTTAGGTTACCAGTGTGCATCGTAGCAAATCTTTGAAGTTGGGTTCAGTGTACCCACTCTCGTTTTCTGTTAATTTATACAGTTCATTGAAAATATTTTTACATTTCTTGGTAGTTTCACAACTCGTGTTTCTATAAACAGTTTTAAAAAACGTAAACACCGTGACACCCTTTCTGAGAATTGATTAGTTTTTAATCGTAAAATTAACGCACACATAATAGACACATTAAGTCTGTTATTTTAAATAGTTAATCAGGCTGAAGTCGACGTTTCGCCTACATATTTTGGCATACTCAGGAAAATAATCAAAATTGCCAATTGTACAACGACTAATTAATCTATTCATATTTTGATGAGAAAATTCACAAACTTACATAATTTTTTTGTCTAATTTACGTTAAAAACAAAAGGGCAAAAATTCAGCCTCTGACCCCGACTCTATCTCCAGAAGACCTTTAAAACAACTCCCCTTCTCTTATGATTTTTCTTAACTCTTGTCTCAGCAAAGCATACTTTCCTACTATCACAAAAAACGCAAACACCATCCTAATCCCAAAACCTGGAAAAAATCCCACAAACACAAAATTACAGATCCTGCTAAACCTAATTGGCAAACTTTTTGAACTCCTGCTCCTAGATAGAATCAGATACTTTCTAGACATAAACAATATTCCCTTTCCAACAAATATTCCCTTTCCAACATGAATTCAGACCAAACCACTTTCCCCAAAACCCGATTCTAAAACTTCAAACTTTTACCGCCTCTGCTCTAAATCAGAGAAAAGTCGTCTCTCCCATAATGGATGTTTAAAATGCTTTCGACAAGGTTTCGCACGCTGGACTTATCAGAAAGTTGAATGACATCCAATTATCCATTCCAAAATATTGTTTTAAGACACTATTTATTTAGAATATTTCGGATCAAATGTAAACATACATATAAAAAATTATATACCGGAATTTTTTTTTATATATGTTGAAAGGGAAAACAAAAATAATCTGATGCAATTATCATACGATAAACGTCCACGAAAATATTTCTATTTTTAATTTATACAGTGACACGTTTTACGTTACCATTTGGAATCGTAGAAAATATTGGCAGATGACTGATGTCATAAATTATACATACCTACTCTCGTTATCAGTTAATTTCTGCAGTTCGTTGAATAATTTTACAACATTTCTTGGAAGTTTGCTATATACACCGTGGGCCAAAATAAAGGAGTACATTTTTTAGTTGAAAATAACTTTTTTGTTTTTTAGGGGATGTAATTTCTTTTTGCAGGGTTAATAGCCTAACATGTCCTCAACATTACTGCAAATTTGGAAGCAAAAATAACGTACAGGGTCGGACTTATAAAAAAATTTATGAAACGGTGCCTTTGAGGTCGTTGCAAATGAAAACTGTCTTAGCTAAAATTGAATTAATATGCTCTTTTCGTAATAACAAATATCGAGACAAATGAAGTCGTTTTGGTAACCAATGCCGGCATAGGATGTTTAAAACGTCTTTCTTATAAGTACTACAAATATTGGACTCAACTCGTTAATCAGAAAGTGTTTGAGGCCACTAAAAACAAATCTGACAATGACAAAGGCCTGCACAGTACCTGGTGTCCAGAAAGGTTGATATCAACGTCTTCCTTAGGTATTTTATGAAAATTTGTTACATAATTTACACAAACTCGTTATTATTTGTGTTTAGCAACCTCAAAAACTCCGAGATTGAATAGAATTTTATAAATCTTCATAATACTTCAGAGGAAAACACCACGTGTTCAGCAAGCCGTCGTTGAACGCATATTCCTGCAACGACCTTTAAAACTCCCTAGTAACAAATTAAATAGGTATTTTAAAATGTACTTTTAAAAACAGTTTTTCTCTTGCACAAACGCAATTTGGGAGTTCAAGTTTTAATACTAGTCCACAAGGAGATTCTCAGGAATGCAACGCATGACATGGCAGTAAAATCCGACTTGCTATTCAAAATATCAATAGTACCTAAGTAAGTCTTATTTTTGTGTTGTTTTATTTTAAAGATCTTATAACAAATATTTTGCTACGCTCCTGCCCTAATCCATTCTACCCTATTTAATATTTATCTGTACGCACTACGCAGCGGTAGTACTCTGTCGACAAGTGCTTTGTAACCTTGTGAAGAGGGGAAGTTTTCGTTGCGGCAGACAAAATTCAGTTTTCAAAAGGTAGTCTGTTTGAAACTGTGAAGAAAGGGTACTCGCCACGCTCTAAAATATTATTACGTAATATTAATTTTTTTGTATTTTATTCGCAATAAATATTTACAAACGTTAAAACTGTTATTTCGAATCGAACCCTTACTTGGAATAAACATATTCTACACTGGTGTCCATCGTTGTGCCGAAATAACGTGTTGTTCGCGGATTTTGTTGCGAAAATACAAAAATCACGCGAGTTTTGTTCCGATTTCGGACTATAAAGTGCATCAAGTTTGTCGTTTGTCGCGTTTTCAGTTCCCAGTTTTCCGATTTTGGACTGATAAATGCACATTTTTATACTGAAATTGCGTTTTCAGCTCCCGGTTTTCCGATTTTGGACTGGTAAATGTACATTTTTATACGTAAATCGCGTTTTTAGCTCCCGGATTTCCAGTTTTGGACTGGTAAATGCACATTTTCATACTGAAATTGATTTTTAGCTCCCGGTTTTCCCGATTTTTTGACTGAAAATTGAACATTTCACGCGTAGATCATTTGTCAGCTCCAGGTTTTTTCGCTTTTGGACTGCATAAGTGAAAATAGGTTCTTTGTTTCGCAGAAAAGTGGTGTAGGTAAACACGGTTTTTCTTAACTACACACAATAAAGTCTCAGTAAATCGTTTCTTGATTTCCCGTATTAATTGCTACTGTGGACTTGTTACGTATACACTGAAAAAACGTGCCCGTATTTCGGTTAACTTGTCGGATTTTTAGTGACTACGTTTACATCCGTTTTGCATACCGGTTGCCTTGTATTTGTGGTTGTAAATTTTGTTTTTTTTTTTACCCAATTGAGTGCGTTTACATCACGAGCATTACAAACCAGGATACAGTGAGTAGGTAGGCTTATACAAACAAAATAAAAAGGATCACAAACTGTAAGTACGTAGTTCTAAGACCTTCTGCATATTTTTAAGCTGGACCACGGGTATTTCTTGCGGTCTCGTACTAAACAAACAGATTATCGGAGAGTTCAACTAGTTTTGATATATAAAGACTGTACGCAAGTGTCAGATCACAATGCATTGAAAGGGTTGCCAATGTTACTAGAAGGTTTTTCGGCTACCTGGTACTAAGGGGTAATAAGTTCGGTTATTGACTGGAAGTGCTATTGACCTGTTGCGTGATACCTTTGGACCGAAAAAACCGGCTTATAGAGTTTATCGGGAACTTTTCGAAAAGGAGCAAGATAGTAACACTCCTACAGACATTTTTATTTGTGAAGCTAGATCTATTCTTGCTCAACTTGAGCCAAATACGTTATCTGAACAAATACCGTTTAATCGCCGTATTCGTGAAAAAATTCCCCGCGATAAAGTAAATGACTTTAACGAACTGTTACAACAAGCTTGGCAACTTAAAGGACTTTTGACGCGAGTGAAAATAGCAAGGACAAACGTCCGCGTTGTCAATATTGTCGGAATGTTGGCCATAGTAGGGAGAGGAGTGCAGAAAACTTCAAAATAAACCTAAAGATGAACAGATAAATACGGAAACGTTTAGTACAACGTCAAGTAACAGACCAAATGAAAGTTTGACAAAAACGACATCTAGTACGATGCCTACGTTAACGTGCTATGGTTGCGGTAAACCTGGCTTTATTCGGTCTAACTGTCCGGTGTGTCAAAAAACTGAAACAGCCGCGATGGAACTTTTTAGTTTGGACTCTTTAGTGTTTCCGCGCGCGAGACCTGTTTTAAATGTTAAGATTTTGGGACATTTTGGACAAGGGCTAATAGATACAGCTGCCAAACAAAGTATTGCTAGCCATACACTGTTTAACCTTTTAAAAAGTGAAGGACAACATTTTGACTCTAAAACAATCATAGTAACCTTAGCTGATGGGTCAAAACAAACAAAAGAAGTATATACTACACAAGTAATTTTAGAAGAAAAAATCATTTCTACAAAATTTATAACATTTCCTGGAACAGAAACAAAAACGCTGTTTGGAATTGATTTTATTCAAGATGCTAAAATCATTTTAGACATTGCTAGTGGAAAATGGCGTTTTTCCGACAATCCAGAACAAGAATTTGAATTAAAGTATGAAAGTACTGTACAAGATGAATTAAGTGAATTTTCCATGGCTAATTTAACAAGTTAAATAAATACTGATGGCCTAAGGGCAGATGAAGGGACTATGTTGTCAGAAACTGAAAGAAATACGTTAAATACGTTTTTACAAGCAAGACAAGATACGTTTAATCTGGGGGGAGAAGCAACACCCTACGCAGTTCACTACATCAAAGCCAAAGAGTTATATGAAAAGCAACAAGAACGTCCAAAAGTAAATGGAGATGCCAAAAGAAGAGATGTTCCTAAATTTAATGTTGGTAACAAATTCTGGGTGAAAGTACATGCTTTAAGTAATGCAGCTAAAGGAGTCACTTCCAAGTTTTATCCAAAAAGAGATGGACCATGTGAGATAATTAAAGTCATTTCACCAACTAGTTACCAAATTGCCAATGTTAAGGATTTGACAATGTCATTGGAAGTTCATCATTAGAACCAGCAAATGTTCTAGACGAGGACGAACAACCCGTTGTGGTCATAAGAAAGAGAGGAAGACCTAAGAAAAATAACAATTAGCTGGTTTCTTCTCATACGCTCGAGACCAGGGGGGGGGGAGAGTATACCAAATATTTTGCTACGCTCCTGCCCTAATCCATTCTACCCTATTTAATATTTATCTGTACGCAACGGTAGTACTCTGTCGACAAGTGCTTTGTAACCTTGAGAAGAGGGGATGTTTTCGTTGCGGCAGGCAAAATTCAGTTTTCAAAAGGTAGTCTGTTTGAAACTGTGAAGAAAGGGTACTCGCCACGCTCTAAAATATTATTACGAAATATTACTTTTTTTGTATTTTATTCGCAATAAATATTTACAAACGTTAAAACTGTTATTTCGAATCGCAGCCTTACTTGGAATAAACATATTCTAGAATCTTTTAATAAATTTAGATCGATTAAATCTTCATTTATGTCCCAAAAATATTTTAATTGTTATCTTCATTTAAATAAATATTTTTGTGTTACTAATGGATTCTGTAATAATGTTAAACCATTTTTTTAATTAAAGATACTCGATTATACAAAATTTATTTATAAAAAGCTGTAGAAATTGCCAGCGTATTGGTGACTGTGTCACTGTAGGCCAGCTTTATTGCGCTCAGTGCTATTGACTCATAAATAAACGATTATAAAACGTTGATATGAAAATACTACAATCCAATTAAACCCATTTGTAAAATAAAATAATGAAAATCTGTTTATTAATATAAATAAAACTTACTAATGATTTAATGAACATATACTAATTTACGATTAAAGTGGCAAAAGTTCCCCGATTAAAGAAGTAAATAAGTTATGCCACAAAGAAGTTATAGACGTTATTTAAATATATACTTATGGTATTTCGATCATTCTTAAATTATATTCCACTAATTTAATAAATAAAAAAACCAACCTTATTGTAGTGACTGCTCACTGAGGCACTGTTTCACTTTAAGAACTAACTAACAGGATAACAACACTATTTTAGAACAATTTTTATCTCCTGAGCTGAACCGATTTGTATGCATATATCGAATGTGTGCATTCAGTGGGGTCGTAGTTTTATATATACGATAATAATTTTCAATTTTTGAAATTATCTCTGGAGTAGCCAATCAGAAAACGAACCGAAGGTTTAACCAATTTAAATTACTTTGGTGGTACCTGGTACCATTTCCTGTGTCTAAGCAAGATCGTATCGTAAGACGAATAAATTTTTTTGATTTGCTATGTTTGCAGTAAAGGGGGGAGGGAGGCAGTTAGACGACGGAAATGCTGAGGCGTTTTTCAAATCAAATCAAAATATTTTATTTGCCAACTCAATAAAATAAATAAATAACAACATAACGTCCATTTGAGTGACGGAAAAGTTATTTTACCAAAAAAGAGACAAATCAGAGCAAGTTACGTGTATTAAAAAATGATATCATTAATTTTCAATAAAAAATACTTATAATATAAAGAATAATTTATAAATCCAATTCTACAATCAAAATAGGTCACTCACTAATTGAGTAAACATATCCTACAAACAAATTTTTGTCTATCAAGCTCCAATTTTATAAATAACGAATTTGATATTTTATGGCGTTGTTTTAAGTGGTGTATAGCACTTTATAGGGTATCTTGTGTATGAGTTAATTGATTCAGTTTACAAATAGGAACAAACTAGTTAATACCAATACTCTGGTAAATCACCAAGTAAAAAAAATGCCGTTTGATCTTTTTTGTCCAATTCTTTGTTTCTAAAAATATTTGTATGCCATGGGACGCAGCATTCTTATATCATCAACTATGTCGCCCCCTATAAAAAGGAAAAAAATATTATTAAAGGCGTTAAAAAAAATTCCTCTTTTAAATAGATGAATGTACCATAATAGTAGTTTACGTAACAAGTCCCGAAAGTGGTCTTTTACTGCACGAGTGGGCAAACTGCAGGACGAGCCACAGGCGAGCCCTGTAAGCCTGCGAGTCCAGTAAAAGCACTTTTGGGACGTATTACGTACAATATTTTTTTTAAAACGGGCATTGTTGTACCATAAACTTCATATTATTCAGTTTACATTTTTATAACAAGAACTCTTTATTAACTAATTTTTTAACATTTTTAACATTTTTTTTAACAAACCTTGCTTGGGTGGCCGCCTTAACAATTTCATCTGGTTAATTCACAATCAAATGCCTCATTTTAAACATCCATTTTATAATTAAATTTCACGTTTTCAACTAAACTTCAAAATATGTCAAGTTATTTTATAGTTTTAAATATATACAAAACTGGGTTACCATAGAAACCAATTGACCGCTATCTTAGACTAACTATTTTATTGTTTTTTTCATTAAAGATAGGCCGGAAAGTAAATAAAAATTAGTCCGGTAAAAGCTTTTACCGGACTCATTTTTATTTTCTGGCCTTGTCCTACAAAATATGATTTTCTGACCTAAACATAAACCGGAAAGTATTAATTTCTTGCCGGATTAAAAAAAAATTAAATTATTATGCTGTAAAGGACCTGAAAAAAAATCTTTTTGGTATCTTACCGGTAATAACCCCTTAAGAATTAAATAAGAGCTTATTTAATTTGAGTCTTAATTTTTGTACATAGGCTTTTTAAGTTATGACGGACAATAACATAATACCAATTTTAAACCTGTATTAAGGTCTCACTTGTTGTATAAAGTCGATTGGTAAGGACTTTACTCTACTTTAAATTAGTTTAAGTAAATTTGTTAAAACTAAATTATAATGATATGAAACTGGCGACGTGCTCTACGAAAAAAATGCAAAAGATATTTTTTTTACAAGAATTTAATCATTAGTTCAAAAAAATCCGCACTGATGTCGCCCCAAGTGAACTGTTACCCTTCAATGCTAGCCCATTAGTCCAATCAATAGACAAAAAAGCGACAATAATTCAGGAATGAATCGGACCGGTGCAGTTGTGTTGAGGACAATAACTATATATATTATATACAAAAAGTAACCTCTGAAAGGGTATCGTTTATAAGCAGGGAGCTGCCAAAGTTGGCAAAATCAGTTTTTTAATTCTACAGACTAAAGTGTGCATTTGATGAAAAAAAGTTTAAATAAAAGTTGTAGGGAATAAAAAAATCTACAATTTAAGACTTTATACAGCCATTGTTATTGCAAAAAAAGTAAAAAAAAACCTCAAAATGGTCGTTTTTTCAATGCTCTTTATTTTTTTAAAAAACGACTATGTTGTAAAAGTCAATCGAATAATTTGATGCTGAGATATTGTTAATTGTTTATCCCAAGTCACTTAATGTTTAAAGCTGTAACTTTTTGTTGGCTAGTCCTCTTTACTTCCACAAGGTCTAATTTTCTTTTTGAAGGTCCAAATTTTCATATTATCTAAGAGATATAGTCAAAAATTAATTTTCAACTCCCTAAATTTTGCTTTAAAAAAAGGGGTGTCTTTTTTTCATAAACATTTAAAGCTACAGCGCTCTCTGTAAATTTTACAAACTTTTAATGTTAAGGTTCGAATAGCTGACTTTAAAGCAAAGAGTTTAAAAAAGAAATAGCTTTTTTGGACCAATAGGAGCCAATATAGGATACTTTTTTTAAATAATCATATTTCTGTTTTTTTAATAATTAAGAAACAAATCCAACGGCCTTTAGTAGTTAAAAGTTTATATTTTTATAGTGTGAAATATTTGTGAAAAAAAGGTGCTAAAATATAAAAAATAGGTATATAAGGAAAGGGAAAATTCAAGTCACGGTGGTGGAGGAAGCTGCTACCTGCTACGGATATTGCTTTGTAAATCTGAAATCGCTGATTCAAAATCGCGACGCTCGGAAAAAATTGACGTATCTCGGTGAAATCTGGGACAATTTTGATGTTTTTTTTAATCTGGGGTAGCTGAAGAAAATATTAACTTTGGCCGTATTGTATCAATGGTTTTTGGGCTATTAGGCCGGCGTCGATTGTCTTGCTGACTTGACGTTTCGCCAACACGAGCGGTTGGCATCTTCAGAAGTTGCTTCCTGGTTGACAGTCTGCGACAAGTCGCAGAACCTTTAAACTTTATTAAATTATTTAGTGTTTTATTTTATTAGTTGGATATTTCAATAAACACATTTTACCACATAAGAAATTAAAATTTAGAAATTTACAAGAATACATATTTATACAATATAAAATTACAAATATTAGTATTTTGAAAGCAGTATGCCCCAGGAACTATAGGCCACCAATTGTTTTTTAGATACTAAAACATTACATTTTAACCTGAACTAGGGGTTAATGCAAAAAGATTCACAAAAATTCTTTACTTCCATAGTATAGAAATTTAAAATGGAAGCGGAAATGCGTAGGCGTTTGGTGAGACTACATTTATTAGTTTTTTCAACCAAATTTATTGCATGAATACATTATGCAAAATAGTTTCATCTATATTCTTGTAACCTATATGTTTTTTCGGATAATATAATCTAGATACGTCTTAAATGATGCTTTTTGGGAACAAACCGTATTTAAAAAAACTAATGGAAATGTGGAGGCGTTAATTAAGATGTGATTAAACCATTTTTAACCAAATACAATAAAATTAGCATAAAACTAATCTAATAATATAATAGTAGTTGACGTAACATTTACCTACTTAAATGGTTTTCGAACTCAATAAAAGTAGTTGATTATAAAAGTGTGTTTTATTTTGCAAACAATTTTATATTTTCCTTCATTCCTTTGTAATCTTTGTATCTATGTTCGATTCAGAAAGATGCCAACGCGAATATTTGTTTACAAGCTCTGTCAGAAATTTCGAAAGAACAGCAATTTCCATGACTACGATAACCTCGCTCGTTGCGTGGTAATTGTGAACTTTGTTTGGATAAAAATTGTAATAAATTAATCCAATAATTTAAACATACGATTCTTTTTTTAAACATTTTTACGACTACTTGAAACAACAACAATTTTTTATTGTGTTCTGATAAAACTATTTACTTATATTTCTAACAACTCCCTATCGTCAAATTTGTTTGACCATAAGTACCAAAAGTAAAAAATAAATTTAGAACAGATACATGATAGATCGTGAGCCAAGCTAAAAAAAATTAGCAATATTAGCAATATTGGATTGCGGCCATGAATGAAACGTTTGTTAACCTGGAATATTCGATTGAACCCAATCTATTTTAATTTTTAATTTTTTTACGTTTATTTTTTTGCTATTCCAGTTTTCGATCAAGCAAGAATAGCAGAGGCAATATATCACAAACAAAAAATTCAGACATCATTTCTATCCCTAAAAAATGGTAAAACCAAAAAAAAGATGATGCTACAAGTAGGAAGTAGGTAAATAGACAATGGAGAATTTTTGCTTTTTTTTGTTTTGTGCAATAAGAACGTTTTTTGACAAAAGTATGTATATATAACAAAACTTCTGAATCTCCCTAAAATGCAGACAGAAGGTGCACCCGAAGATATTATCAGGATATTGGAAACGTAAATAACGTACAGATCTTTCAAACAGTAGCGGAAAAAACGTGAAAAGAGACCTTGTTTCGGGACACGTGAATAGTAGTAGGTAACTCACTATTATCAAACTTATCAAAGGATAACGTCACAAAGATTGTCTTGATTGAACCAAACGATCCTGACATGACGGCGAGCATCCAGAAGCTGTTCAGAGACAAATACCCTGAAAAAGGTTGCATGGACGGTGAGATAGAGATTCTTGGGTGGGAGAAAAATACATCTCGAGAAAGAGGATTGTTCAAATCAGACAAAATGGGTCAGAAGTGGAAATAACACAGAACGTCGAGGAGGTGTCCATCACATCGAGGGAATATGGAATACAAGGTTTCGTAAGATGTTGGAAGCTGTCTTTAGGATGCAAAGCACGAAAGTAGCTATTTACACTAACAGTGACAAAATGGGTCGTAGTTAAGAGAAGCCTAAAGAAAAGGGATAATCGTGAGTAACGAAGGTAAGAACTACAAGAAAATATTGAGCAGTGTGAAAACTGCTATTAAAGAAGACATAATTAGAAGCACCAAAGAAGGTAAGCTTCTAATTACGATAGACAAAAATCTGAGCTTATTAAAAAATATTGAGCACCAGGCAACTGGAGAAAGAAGACACGACGATCAACATCAGGAGCATTGAATTTGTCACCACGAAAGACGAGGTATCAAGGTCAATGGCAAAAATAATGGGTGTAGACCTAAACTTTATGGGAACCTCGGAGTTAAGACCTCTCCCAAACAACCAGCAGGAGATGACGCTTCATCTGCCACAGGAAAAAGCCTACTTTTATAGCATAAATAATCGTAACTATCCCAGACGACATGCAGTGTGGTCATTTCTACTCTAAACTGTAACACAAATTTAGCAAGGTGCTTTGCGTTGTAGGAAAGGTGTAAATTTGTTCAGTTTGGCATGGTTACATATAAAAATATAAGTTATGTACAAAAATTCTGGTTTTTCTGGATGAATTCTGATTTTTATTGGTTTCAAAGCTTGTTTTAATGAACAATTTTATTTTTTTAATGATCTATATCCATTACATATTTTCTGTTATTATCTTAGATAGTTACTCTTATTTTTGGTAAAATCTTATTGTTATTTTTTATTTTTATCTCTTCCGGAGAGAAATGCATACAAAAATATTTTAAAAAATGCTTTTGTTAAATAAATATTCTTATCAACATTTACATTATAGTGATTTGCCGTAGTAAATTACTAAATTTTCAGTTAAGGTATATCCTAGAAAATAGTGACACACCTTAAAATTTTTCATCGTAAGTAAATATGTTCTAAAATTATCAGAAAACTATTTTTACGCAATATACCAAAAAAGTACCGATCAGATTTTTTAAGATGGTGCAAATACCATTGAGTAACACTGTAATACTATATTTACAATATAAATAAACATTATCTTACTAATTTTAACAAAATTGTGTCTATAGTAATATAGTAAACCATCCATTGATATCGGAAACAGTTGGAATTCCCCACATCGTCAGCTGGATTATACAATTATACGTAAGAAATTACAAGTCGAACCTGCATTATGTAAATATTTATCAGTTAAATAACCTATCTCAACAATTTATTGTTTAATTTTATACAGGGTAGAAAAAAAATTGAAAATTAGGTTAAAATAGAAAAATCTAACAAACTGTATTTGGGAATGATTAATTAATTAAAAACTCGTGATTATCCAATTTCCCATTACCCTTGTATGGTAATTCTCTTCAAAACTTTTATCGAGTTCCTACATGTTCATACTTTTTAACTGACTTCAAAAAAGGAGGAGGTTCTCAATTTGATCATATCTTTTTTATGTATGTTACCGAATATCTCCGCTCTTTATTATCAGATTTGAAATTTTTGCATTCAAAAGAGTAGAGTGTCCGTGTGGTCCAGTATAAATTTGGTTAAGGTCTGGTTATCAAGGTGGAAGATATTCCAGGAAATAACACAAAAATGAACAGAATAAGCTCTGCTGTTAAGTTAATATGTTAATGATGATATATAACATAAAAACATAATAATAAGTTACTGTTAAAGCCAAAGGCCTCTTCTCACAAGGAGAAGAATAGTTATTTGTGACGTGACACAAGGACGGAAAATGACATTTTGCAAGAGCGAGTAAAGTTGTGTAGCCGAGGTGCGTAGCACCGAGGCAAAACAATACGAGCACTTGCAAAACATTTTTCGGACGTGTAACACACACTATTTTTTGGTCCGACTAATTTTTAATATTTTCAAAAGTTCTGTTATGTTCAAGAGTTGACCGCTTGTGCTACCTAAAGTAAGACCAGTGACTAGACGACAGCCGACAGACTGTCAGCTGGTATGACGTGATCTTCGGGTAGATATTAGCGCCACATTGGATGTTAATATTATAGTTGTATAATAACTTGTTTGATACTTAATATACGTGTTTAGCAGTTATTAGTATTTTAATTAACATATGTTGCAAACACAACAGGTTCAAAAACTTTTTACTTTGTGACATACAAGATTAGATGTTTATTGACATCTATTGCACGATTAAAAGAATTAGTAATAAGGAATGATTTTCTGATAATCGATTTAAAGATCCTTAACTTTTATACATACAAATACTGTGCTAATAAGCAGCACAGTAAAAATTGTTATATTGAAAATATTAACATTAATATATAATAATTTTATATAAAAATAGCAGAGACAATGAACTATTTTCATAATCGAATGATAAGTAGTTGTAAATTGACATAAATGTCAAATTTTATAATACAAGTTGTGAGAGAAATTAAATGTAAATTAGAATCCTGCTTACCTTTAGAAAAAGTTATAGGTAAGTTTAGTATATTATACGCCGTTTTTAAATAAATTTAATTAAAATTTGTATTATTCATTATGTATTTTTGATGACTTAAAATTTAAACTCATAGCGCCATCTCTTTAGATAATCTAAAAGCTATTTTGCCGGCCTAGGCCGGAAAATGTCATTTTCCGGACGATTTTGAAGTAATTAATAGTATTGTTTCTGGACGGAGGACCAAAAATGAGATTTAATCACCACGCTTGCTCTCTGTGGGATGGTGATTTCAGACAATTAAGTTCACGATTCATCACAATGTTTTCCTTCAGCGTACGTGCATGGTATCTCTCTCTAAATGTTAGAGAATTTACTCATGTCTCCAAAAAGTCACATTGGTACATGTCGGAATTGCACTCACTACCTCTTGCACGGTTTAGAAGATGGTACTGAATGCTGTACCAGTTCTAAGTCGGAAAATAAAACAAGTGATGAGTATATTCTTATTTATTTAGTCGTTAGATACAATGCAAGTTTATCATTTCCAGAAAAAAAAACAAGATTACACCTGCAAATCAATTATCGACTGTATTGGAAGAGCGGGTCATAAAAAAAGTTCTAGATTTACTGGAAAAACTTATTGAAACTATTGATGCAAATTAATTTTAATGTACGTTTAGATAGCGTTTACATAACATTCTTGATGTTCATGAGATGCAGGAATGTTTATATGCGTTTTATCAATAGCAACAATACCATTGTAGCTTCAAACTTATTTGCGATTTCACGAAATTTACCATTTTCAGGCCATACTATAAAATTTGAGGCCATTTCTACTAAAGCTGTTGTAAGTCTTCGTACACTTGTTAATGCTCCTGCATAACTAAAATTAGACTTTTGGAAAATCGACCAAAAAAGTAACACAGCAAGTTTAAATTTAGTTCATGATAAAAACAAAAATGCTTTAAAAATTAAATAATAATTTTTTATTTTACCTATCCGTATCTAGATTTGCCATTTTTCATATAAATTTCACCTCGACTTTTGTACTTAATGTCATGGTGAAAGATTTTAGTAACATTTTCGTTTAACCATTGAAAGTTTAGGAAAAAAATGTCAGAATCTGAAAATAGTATATTACATAAAGAGTGCGGAAAGTGACAATTTTCACTGGAGTGAAAAATATTGAAGCGTATGCTGAGTGCAACTATTCCACATGTGTGAAAAGGCACTTTCCGGGCAAGTAAACTATTTTTTCTACGACCACGAGATAATTTTACCCAATATTATGTTATGTGATTGTTTTATTTGTGACACGTTCTACTATTCTAGTACTATGTATTTAGTTTATATTACATTTACCATTCTTAAGTAGTAGAATAAAATACATACAAACATTTATTGAAAAACAAAACTAAGTATAACTATAGACGATGAACAGATATGAAAATATTATATTGTCAAAATTTCCAAAAGATAGATCTTTCAAATATGGAACTGACCACATGTGACGTGGTAGCTCAGTGGTTTAAAAGTAAACCCTGGTTCGATTTCAGGCTTTAGTTTTTTTTTCAAAATTTATACGTTTTTTCTGTGACACATTAAACGTAATGGCAAAACTACTCTGATTAAAAAACTGAATATTTGTAAACAGTAATATGTTGAAATAGTTATTTATGATATGAGTGTTAAAAGTGAGGTTTTATTTTGTGAGTGAAAACGTTTGTGAAATGAGCGGAGCGAATTGAACAATTTCACGAACAAAATAAAATCACTTTTAACACAAATACCATACAATGTTTTTTGTACAACTTCCCTATTTTGATAATGAAACGAGCGAATTTTCAATGACAATGAACCAAACCGTGTTAAAAGTAAACTAAACCGTGTTAAAAGTAAACTTGTTTACATGGCAACGTGTTAAAAGTATTTTTAACACGCTGCTATGTAAAAAATCGTTTTTAACATTGTTTGCTATCATTAAAAGTGTCACTTTTAATGACAGTTGTACAAAAACCTATTCTCAGATATTTATTTCGTGTCCAACGTGCCATCGGTAAAAATCACCCTGTATAATTTTTGTCCGTTTGTGTTTTGTTTTATATTTGTAGTTATTACATTTGTAAATGTAAATTAGAAAACCGTGTATCCTTCCGTGCGGAAAAGTAGCACTTTTCATGGGGGTAGAGAGTGTGATAAGTGTTACTTTCCAATGTGGTCATAGTAAAATGCATTTTCATTTGTAGTTACATAACATATTTTGGTATATAAAAGTATTCTAGAAAATGCATCCTGGCATTAACATATGAGCTAACTGACTTTTTTAACAGATTTTAAATTACTAGATTTTTCTTATATTGCATAGCTTAGAAAAACAAACAAGCAACATTAAAGATAAGCAGAAAAATAAATATTTTACATTGTTTCAAAATTTATTGAAATGTTCTAAAAAATTACGTATCTATCTATATATATATATATATAAAAATGAATGTTTGTCTGTATGTCTGTATGTACTCAATGGACTCAAAAACTACTGGGCCGATTAATATGAAAATTAATATGTATATGTATTTTTCCACGGAGAAGGTTTGTATGATATGTTCATTGATGCCACTCGCCACCAGGTGGCGCTGCAGAGTAGCAACTTCTGTCCCGTTCAACCGATTGTCATGAAACTTGGTATGTATATGTATTTTTCCACGGAGAAGGTTTGTATGATATGCTCATTGATGCCACTTGCCACCAGGTGGCGCTGCAGAGTAGCAACTTCTGTCCCGTTCAACCGATTGTCATGAGAATTGGTAGGTATATGTATTTTTCCACGGAGAAAGTTTGTATGATATGCTCATTGATGCCACTCCCCACCAGGTGGCGATGCAGAGTAGCAACTTCTGCCCCGTTCAACCGATTGTCATGAAAATGAGTATGATGATGTATTTTTAATGGGTAAAATGAATATGATATTCGTATTAATGAAAGTTACCACCAGATGGCGCTTCTATGTATCAAATTCAATACTGATTAATAGATATCTATACAAATTCGTATAAATATAATTTCGAAAAATATATTTTTGGTGCGATAAGTAAAACAAAACTATAAACTTTCTTTCCTTCTCTATATCTTCTTATCTTTTATTTGTCTTAAATTTATTTTAGTTGTTGGCGTAGCAACGCGCGCCGGGTACAGCTAGTCTACAATAAAATACTCGTAATTACATAGAAATTATTGTAAGAATATTTAATACATGATGCATTTACATCATCCGAAAAATATAAGATAAATACGTCGTCGTAATATAAATTCATGAATGTTGCAAATAAATGCTGTTTTGAATTACAGTGGCGGCCATTTATGATTATTTGGGGATCGGATCAACAATTAATTTTTCCATTTTTTTTTTAATTTTTCTTTATTTTTGTGTATTTTAACGAAGTTTTTACTATTATTCTCGATTTTTAATATATCTTTTTTCTAAATTTATCTAATTTCGTCAATTATTTAAGATTTTTTACAATTTCAGATGAGTTTTCAATTTTTGAAACGTAAGGGATAATGACCATTTTCACGTACTTATTTATTGAGCGCCACTTTCCACCCGAATTCAAGTTTAGTGGAATACCTAGTTCCCAGGATACCTACTTTTTATGTCTCCTGGAGTTATGAATTAATATAAACTCGATACTCGAGGGTTTTTAGGCTCGCTAAAAACGAAGATGATATAGGGAATATGTGGTGCCTACAATACTCACTGTTTAGCTTGTCTCCTGGAGTTTTTGGTCATATCGTTATATCGGGTATTTCGGTTCGGTAAAAACAAATATGACATTAAAAGTGATCACCGGAGTACATGGTACTCAGGATACTCATGGGTCTGAAATTTTTAGGTAGTACCGTAATATAATTAGTCCAAACACTGAGGTTTTTAAGTTCGCTAAAAAGAATATGACATTGAATGTAAACTCCGGAGTAACTGGTGCCCAGAATACTTACTGTTTACATTGTGTCCTAGATTGTTTGGTAATTTTGTTATACAATTTTTTAAAACTCAATACTCGGGGGGTGGTTTGAGCTCACTAAAAACGAATAGGATATTGAATGTGATTTCCAGAGTACCTGGTACCCAAGATACCTATTGCTTAATTTGCTTCCCTGAGTTTTCGGTAATATCGTCAAACAGTTTGCAAAACTCAACACATACGGGTTTTTGGCTCTCTACAAACGAATATGACATTAAAGGTGATCTTCGGAGTACCTGGTGCATTGAATCACTACTATTTACCTGCTCTTCGGAAGTTTTCAGTAATATCGTTATACAATTAGATAAAACTCAATACCCGAAGGTTTTTGGGCTCGCTCAAAACGAATATAACATCTAATGTCATCTTCAAACTACCTGAGACCTAGGATACCTACTGTTTACCTCGCCTCTTGTAGTTTTTGGTAAATTGATTAAACAATTATTCAAAACTCAAAACTCGTGGTTTTTTGGGGTCGCTGAGACTGTATATAATATGGAAAACGATCTACGGATTGTCTAGTAACCAGCACAGTGCCCTTTACGTTTACAGTTTTGTTGAATATCGTTAAAAAATAGTCCTTTTTTTAATTTAGCGCTTGAAATTTAGTTGGTAACATTGATGAACCTGCATAAAATCGATAGTATAAAACGTAGGAGAAAAAGTAAAAATACGATCCTCTTAAAATATATTTATTATAATCTACCCCCAAACAATGAGTTTTAACAAATTTTATAACGATATTACCGAAAACTACAGGGGAAGATGTAAACAGTACCTAGATATCCTGGGCACCAGGTACTCCGAAGATCACTTTCAATGTCATATTCGTTTTCAACGACTTCAAAATCCCCTGAGTAACAAAAATTAACTCATTTTCACAATAAATAGTTCTGTTTAAATGCTATTTACGTTCTGCTAACTAGAATAGCACTTTTTAAAAACAAAATCGAACTTAAATTTTGAGAACTTTATTCTACAATGAAATAAAAAGATATGAATTTTTATTACAATTACATTAATTTATAATCTTGTATAATGTTACAACGTTAATTATAAAGATTTTTGTTGAAAATCATTTTTTAAAAAATATTTTATTTTTATTTTCAAAAGCTACAACAACTGACTGAATTAAAGTTCTTATTGAAGTTCAATGATTATTACAATTTACTTCTATATACAGTGGAACTTCGATTATCCGGTAGGCACGGGACCAACAGCCTGCCGGATAATCGAAAACGCCGGATAATCGAGATTTTTATGAAAAAGCTAAGAATTGTATGCTGTAATTATTTTTTTGAAAAAAAGCATTAAAATATTTATTTAAAACTAAAATTTAACAAGAAAATTTGTAATTTTTGTTTGCTTCACTGTTTTTTCGGATTTATCCAAAGCCAATTTTCGCATTCGCCTGAGAAGCATTGCATCTGTATTATTCGCATCCTCTTGTTGTTCGTACCGTTCAATAAACTTTTGGATATTTGATGATTCAATATAATAACGTGCATCGAAAGAAATCAAATACATTGCGATGTCAGCAGTGCCACATTCTATTGAAATAACACTTGCTGAAAGAAAATCAAACGCACCGCGACATGATTTACTACTAAAAGTACATAGCACACTATCATCAGTTAATGGGAAGCCGGATAATCGAGGTTGCACTGTATAAGCTAAAAATGATTACAATGCAAATTGATTAAAATTTATAGGGTGATCAACTTTTCAGTATATAACTCGTCCCTCCTTAAGCTGAGAGAATCAGGGGTTGATTCTTCGAAGTATCTTCTTCATTCTTCGAAGTGTCTTTTTCTTTTTTCAAAGTGTCTTCTTCTTTCTTCGAAGTGTCTTCTTCATCGTGGTTTGTATTATCTTCGAAAACATTTTACCAATTTTCTTCTTTGGCTGGTATGAATAAAATTTCGTCTGTAGTTATTCTTTTTAAAATTGATTTTAAGTCGACATCTAAAATTTGGCCTTTTTTTGTATTATTTCCATTTGTAATTGTAAGGTGCAATCGTCTTTGATTTCAAAATTTTCTTGACAATAGATTGTTTTTTTCAATGACAGGGTATTCTTCTTTTTCAACTGTGCAGTAATAATCTTTCGTACCATAAAGGGGTAGTTGGGAATAAATATTTTGTTTTCTGGGATATGAGGATATAACTGCATGGTATGTTTAAAGGATTTCAAGTTTACAAATAGGAAAGTGTATCGCAAATATTAATTTTGAATTTGTAAAAGTAACTTGAGTACCCAGAAATTGGTAATATGATAATATATTGATATGGATTTTTCTTCATGGTGCACGTTCTTTCAATGGAATGTTGGAACGTAATCCATTATTTGTAAATTGGTTGTCTAGATTAATATATTGATATGGATTTTTCTTCATGGTGCACGTTCTTTCAATGGAATGTTGGAACGTAATCCATTATTTGTAAATTGGTTGTCTAGATTAAGTATTTTTGTATTTAGATTGTTTTTGTGATATTTTTTGTTTGGATTGTTACGTTGTTAAGAATGATGGATTGGATATTCATTGAATTTTGTAAGAGAGTTGTCATTAATTAAAAATAAAAAAAGTTAAAAACATCTATAGAATTTGTTTAAAAATAGAAGAAATATCTAGATTTAAATTAAAATAAAAATAATAGAAAGAAAAATAAATATTAGAATAATTATAAATAAAGCAAGGAGCAAATAGAAAGAAACCAGAACTTGGAAGGTATAGAAAAGCAGAGAGTTGGAAATTTTAAGAAAGCAGAAAGGCAATAGATAAAAAGAAACGCAGCAGAAAGAAGGAGTTGGAAAATAGTAGGAAGAGGAAGGTATAGAGAAAGAGCTGAGCAACGGAAAAAAGTGGAATAGGAAAAAGAGGAAGAAAATATTTTTTTTATGTTTACATTTTTTTAGGATAATCAATTTAGAAATATTGGAATCCACGACCAATAATTACATTGAAAAAGGGTGTTCCAGAAGGAAGAGCCATATCAATATTTTGAAAACTACGAATTTCTTCTTCTTTATACATATATATATTTTATAAATATTTTAACATTTTAATTATTTCAGTACTTAAGACAATTATATTTTGTCAATCTAAATTAATCTAATTAATATGAGACAAAGTTCCTTTAAAGTTTATGTATGTATTTTTGATTGTACTAATAACTGAAATTTTTCTAAAACATAAGCAAAATTCTTTTATTTGTAAATATTTCTTCTCGTTTAATCAGATTTTTTTGTACATCGCCTATTGTTAAAATTATTTGATTTTTATAAGAATTGAGACATCTATTAGATATTGGAATTGATAAAATAGGATTTTCTTGTGAAGTATGAACTGTCACTAAATCAGTTTCTCTTTCTAAATTAGGGGGTTAAATTTGAAGATCTGAAATTATATTTATTTTTGTTTCCAATTCTTGTAAGTCTTATTAGTCTAATTCAGGTAATTCGTCTTGTCAATTAATGTAATTTTCTAATATTTCGTCAATGTCTACATTTACATCTGTACTATCGGTTTCTAAAGTATTAAGGTATTCTTGTCTACTAGGGGGATAACGAGATAAACAATCTGCTGCTTGGTTTTGTTTTCCTTTTTTAATTTTTACTGTATAATCAAATTCTTTAAGTTTTAAACGCCATCTAACAAGTTTAGAATTTGGTTCTTTTAAGGAAAATAACCATTGAAATGGTTGGTGGTCAGTAAATATGGTAAACTTTCTACCAAATAAATACGGTTGAAATTGTTTGCAAGCCCATACACAGGCTAATAATTCTTATTCAATTGTTGAATAGTCCGTTTCAGCGCTATTTAATGTTCTAGAGGCGTAACATACAGGGTGGTTATTTTGAGATAAAATTGCTCCAATAGCATAATTTGATGCATCGGTAGTGACTTCAAAAGTTTTATTAAAATCGGGGTAAATTAATACGGTTCTAGGAAAAATGCCAACAGGAAAAGTACCCACAGGAAAACTGCCCATGGGAAAAATGCCCACACGGAAAATTGCCCACATGGAAAAATGCCCACACGGAAAAATGCCCCACACAGAAAATTGCCCACAATAAAGAAATAATAGTGTATTAAACAAGTTTAGAAAAGCAATATTTTACCAAAAAAGTTTTTAAATTAATATTATAAATTCAGATTTAGATTTAAGAATTTATTATTTAGATTCATACCAAATTATTTTATAATTTACACTGTTTTCGCATTTTGTCTTATCAAGTATAATAAGGTACAAAAACAAATTTAATAATATTATTTGTACATGTCAGGATTCCCATAACTCAGGAAACTTGAAACCGTTTTGTTTATTTTCATAAATGGTAGGTATCTATGATTATAATAACATTCAATACATTGAATACCTACCTACCAGATAATAAACGTTTAAATACTTTTTGATCTTAATCTTAATCCCGAGTAAATATGAAGGTATTTATAAGAAATGTTTAAATATTTTAAGTACGTACCTAATCTTTGTTAAGAGAAAGTTTTCAGAAATTAATAAAGTATAGGTATGAATCGAAATAATCATATTAAAGATATCTTTACTTTTCGGAAATGATATTAGTTTAAATTTAAATAAGGAAAATTTTAAATGTTGGTTTAAAGAACGAATTTGAAACCAACAGAGATCGCAAAATCACGATTAAATACTGACTGCTTTATCTTTTGTTCCTCCGCGTGAAGTGAGAACAGTTTACGACCACCTTGCTGATACTTATCCCGACGAGGATAGATACAATGAAGCACTGACATACTTTTTTTCTACCTACGTCCAAGGTCCTAGGGGGAGAAGACCACAATTTCCCGTCGAAATATGGAATCATTATGAAGCAGCGCTCGAAGGATCACCTAAAACCATAAATGCTTGCGAAGGCTTTCATAATGCATTTAATTCTCTATTTAATTGTAGTCACCCCAGTATCTGGTTTTTATTTGACGGAAAGATTTGGCTTGTCAACGTTTGCTACCAGCAAATGTCAATTCTGGGCGTATCGAACCAAAAAAAATAGAAAATATGACAACTTAAATATGGAAATCGCGCATCACGTAAGAAGCTACAAAGGAACAGAAGATAAAATTCAGTATTTACGTAGATTAGCTAACCTTCAATAACTTTGTATTTTATTTTTTGTTTTTTTAAATATTTTAAATTTACTGTTTTTTTTTTTAATTAAAATAGCAATAATTCTTTGTTTACTTTTTTTTTTTTATTTTCTTTCCTGAATATTTTTTTTTGCAATTGTTTAAACAATTTCGTTAACAATATGGTAGGTACCGGCTGGCCCAATGGCAGGCAACATGTATATACAGTGTCCACAAAAAATTATATAGAAAAATTAAGGTGAAATAGTTTTTGGTACTCATTACTTTAGGCCGAATATTATCACTAGGCGTATTGTTCGACGGTTGAATGAATTCAAGTGTTTGATGATGTGCCTGACGTATGATCATATGCCTAGGCATATGATCATATGACGTATTTTACAATCCGCCTACGCCATTTATACTTTTAAAAAATAATAAATGGTCAATGCATAAAATAATGAAATATATTATTTTATTTCTTTCTTGTGGACATTTTTCCGTGTGGACATTTTTCCTTGTGGGCATTTTCCGTGTGGGCATTTTTCCGTGTGGGCATTTTTCAGTGTGGGCTTTTTCCGTGTGGGCATTTTTTCGTGTGGGCATTTTTCCTGTGGGCATTTTCCTTGTGGGCATTTTCTTGTGGGCATTTTACCTGTGGGGATTTTTCCGGTCACCATTAATACAGGTTCTGAAGTTAATATATTTTAACATATCTTAAAAGATTCTATAAATTCATTTGTGTGTTCGACTTTTTGATTTTTTTCAAGACAATTTGTTAAAGGTTTTGTAATTTTTGCAAAATTCTTAATAAATTTTCGGTAATATCCCATGAGTCCTAAAATAGTATATTGTAATACAAGTGTTACAATGACATAGGTTTCGTAGTACGAGTTCAGTTTGTGAAACGAACCGCGAAGCGGTGAGTTTCGCAAAGAACGAGTACTACAAACCGTCATTGTAACTCGAGTGTTACATACTATTTTTTATAATGAACTTTTAAAAGTATAAAAAATATATAAAATGAGAGTTTTTCGAAATATTTATTTATGTTGGCAATCTTGACACTTTTGACACTTGTCAGTTTTAATGATTTTAAATTGGAATGTTTGTCAAATTTGTATAAAATATTCCGAATTTAGCAATAACGCTGATAATGTAGTTAATAATTTACTACAACATACTTTTTGATTTACTACCTGAACTCTTTCGTTGAAAATCAGTGCAGTGCAACCAATTGTGTAAAACAAAAAGTTACCAAAAACAGTGTTACAATGAATCTATTTCGATACTGTTTTTAGTGTCGAAATAAAAACTTTGTGAACGTGAGTTATAAAAAAGATTTTATTTCTTTTTGTGTTCGCGGTATAGGAAATTTTTTAATTGATTCAATTTTTTTCGGATTAGGTTTGATACCATTAGGGGTTACTATATGTCCTAAAAATTCAGCTTCTTTTTTCAAAAATTCACTTTTATCTAATTGGATTTTTAATTTTGCTTCTCGTAATCTAGAAAATACTTTTTTGAGATTTTGTATGTGTTCTTGTAGACTAGTACGATAAATTATTATATCGTCCATGTATACCATTGCAACTTTATTTAGTAAATCTTTTAAAACAAGATCCATTGTTCTTTGAAAAGCACTTGGGGCGTTTCTTAAACCAAAGGGCATTCTTAAAAATTCTTAATGTCCGTTGTTTACACTAAAAGCGGTTTTTTCGATGGAGGATTTGCTCATTTCAATTTGATAAAATCCGTTTGCAAGATCTAATGGCGTGTTTACATGATGCCAGTAACTGGCGCCAGTCTTACTGGCATGCCAGTGCTTGATTAGGACAGCGCTGGACTGGTACGTTTACACGTATCCAGTAGCTGGCGACAGTCTCACTGGCACCCTTGTTCCTACTTGGTGAAGTTTACCCTTCACATGTACGCCAGTCACTGGAACACAGTGTTTACACGTGTCTACAACCACTGGCGCGGGGTTTGAGGGCACGCGGACGAGGGTCACTGTCTATTCGAGACAGCGCTGGACTGGCGCCAGTCTCACTGGCATGCCAGCGCTGGCATGGTACCGGCACTTTCTTGTGCCAGTCCAGCGCTGTCTGCCAGCGCTGTCTCGAATAGAAAGTTGGTCTATTTCTCATGCCAGTGGCCCTCGTCGGCGTGCCCTCCAACCCCGCGCCAGTGTAAACACAGCGTTCCAGTGACTGGCGTACATGCGAAGGGTAAACTTCACCAAGTAGGAACTAGGGAGCCAGTGAGACTGTCGCTAGCTACTGGATACGTGTAAACGTACCAGTCCAGCGCTGTCCTAATCAAGCACTGGCATGCCAGTAAGACTGGTGCCAGTTACTGGCATCATGTAAACACACCATAAAGTAGTAAAATACTGAGCTCGTTCAAGTTTATCTAAAATGTCATTTATGTTAGGTAAAGGATATCTGTCTTTGATAGTTTTTTCGTTTAATTTTCTAAAATCAATTACTAAACGCCATTATAGGGAATATAAGAGGGTCTAATTATATTTCTGTCTAACATTTCTTGAATTTGTTTTTGAATCTCATTTTCGTGAATATATGGTAATCTATAGGATTTTGTATGTATTGGGATTTCATCAGTAGTTTTAATTTTATGTTTTACTTTGGATGTACAAGTAAATTTATCACCTGGTTTGAAAAATATATCGGAATAGTCTCTACAAAGTTTTATAATAGCGTCCTTTTCTTCAATACACATGTGGTCATTTCTAATTAGTTTTGAAAAACATTCAAATTTGGTTGTCTAAATTTAATGGGAATTTCTGTAAAATTATTGGAACGAAGTTCCCTTTCGCGCGTTACGAACAGTTTCGGCTGACGCTAGGAGCTAGCCCAAAAAAATTTATACCAAAAGTTGTCACGACACTATGCACCGACACAATGCACCGACACACGCATGTTTCTTTCTCTCACAGACCAAAAAATAAATAACTCTCTCTCCCTCTCTCTCATAAATAAATATATTACAATTAAAAAGACACTATTTTAAATTAAAAGAAAATGTACATTAAAAAGAAAATACTGTAGAAAAAAACATAATTACCTATAATAGTATTATATTTTATTTCATCCTGTTTTTATAAATTAATAAATTCATAAACATTTTAAAAATAGTTCGTAACTTGACTACGTCAAATTACCTTAACTGTCAGTCACTGTCAAATATTTTAATTTTAAATTTTTTGTATTGAATTGTTAATTCCTGTTTTAAATTATAAAAAGTAATTTTAAAAAGATGTGTTATTTAAAGCTCTGGTATTGTATAAATGGACACTTTTGTTAAAAGAAACGAACTGTTAGGTAAGTAGAGATTTTATACAGACAATAATAAATGCTTATGTATCTATGTATAAACACTGTTATGTTTACAAATTACTAATTCCTTCACTAATTAATCGAAAGGAACTTCGTTCCATCCGGGTGTCTCTTGACACCTAACACTTTTTTTTATTAGACATTTATTTTGAAAATCAATATTTAATTGCATATTCATTAAGTCTGAGAGTCCAATGACTCCATCAAAATAGTCATGAAAGTCGTAAAGAATAAAATTTATAATATGATTACTGTTAAATTCTGGGAATGCAGGGACATCTGCTTGATAACGAATATTTTTACTGCCTATGGCAGTTTTTAATGTTATATTGATTTGATAAATTGTTTTAGGATATAAGGTTTCAATTACAGAAGGTTTTATTATTGACTTGGAACAACCAGTGTCTATTAATAATTTACTGCATATGAATTAATTTCTATTAAGGCATTGTTTCTGAGAGGCTCGTTGTTTGAAAATGTATGCTTTCGTTGTATTCTTCGTTAAATATCTTCATGGGTTTCACTTTCATTTGAAAATACAGGGTAATCCTGACAATTAGCGGAATAATCGTCATTCTGATAATTATTATAAAATTCATTTTCATTTATTGGGTAATCGGGTAAAATTTCGTTTTAATGATGTGTGTTATGTAATTCTTCAAAAGAATAATTAGGATTTAAATCTGGATTTCGTTGAAAATAATTTGTCTTGAGGTTGTAGACATGGGTTCTGGTTTTGGAAGATTATTTGGATGAATTTGTCTTGGTTTGAATACATTTGTGGGTGTACCAAATACTTGTTTGTTTGTAAAATACTTTTTATTTGTTTGAGGTATGAGTTGAATATTTATTGGTTGACAAGGAAAATTGGATTTATTGAAAGATTGTTGTTGATAAGTGTCGTATCTAGGTTGCTGAAAATAAGTTTGTTGTTGTCTTGTGTTGGATATATTATTTTTATTTTGGAAAGTATGTAAGGTTTGAGGTTTAGACATTTGTCCATACATTTTTTCAAAATTTTCATATTCATTTACATATGCCATTGCATTTTCTAAACTAGCGGGTTTCTTTAAATGTAAATTAATCTTTAAAATTGGGAAACAACCTGCTATGAATGTATTTAATGCTGTCTTTTTATGATGATTTGTTTAACAAATTTTTGCGTTAACATTGTCACGGGTTAAAATTCGCTCTAGTATAACTAAAATTCTTACTTTATAATTTCCCATTATTAAAGGTTTACTTGAGTCAGGAACCGGTTGATCTGGTTCGGTTATAGATAATCATCAACTTATAAATATATTCTGCCATAAATTATTGCTATTATTGTCTTGAAGTATATTTATTAATTCAAATGTAGTGGCATTGTTTATAAATCATTCACTGATGTATGTAAACGGTTGACAATTCTCTTCCTGTCGATAACTCGTAGTATTGTGTTCCACAGCCAGCTGTTTCGTGGTATTGTTATTTGCATAATAAGATTGAAAATGAATGAGGAAATTAAGTAATGTTGAGATTTTTGCTGTTATCTTGATGAGTAATAAGATTACGACCACTGTTTGTTTGTAAATTGGTAGCTGAAGATCCTACGGTTATTGTCCTTATAGTAGTAGAGGCCATTTATTTTGAAGTGTGTCAAATTTCGTGAACGGAGATATGTGGAAATCTGGAAATTCGTCCTTACCAGCTTCTGACTGGAAAACGTGTTAGTAAGAAGATTTTTTGGGTTAAGTTTGTAATCTCTGTGCATCGGAGTCAATTAATTTTGGATTTACGAAACTAAACCTTAGTTTTCCTATCGAATATTGTTGGAGTGAGATTTCCTACTATTTTGGTAGATTCGTTGGAAAAAAGTCCTCGTGGAGGGATATTTAGTAAAATCTTCATTGGTGAGTAGCACGTTTCTTTATTCATGTGGTTTTTCGATCCTTATGGTTTTTTTTCTCTTTCCTTTCGTTCCCTATGAAGTGTAGGTAGCCCACAGAGCAGACAGTGGAAAAATTGTTAATTCAAAACCGTTCAGTCAGCAAATCGTGTTCAGAATTCCCCATTATTGCAGTTAGCAACGTGGATATTGTTGGATTTTGAAAGAATCCAACAGCGCGAAAACTATACATTTTGTTTTACCCCGTATACAATTCTCATCTTATATAGAACAGAACCCTCTTGAAACGATACGAGCCAGTCTTAAAAACAAGGAGTAACCCTCTAGACCCGAACTAGACTGGTGGTACTCTCTGTTTCTCTCTTCTCAAGTTAAAGTATTGTTATTAATTCTCAAAATATAAAAATATTGTTCTATTGTTTAGTTTGTTAGTTTAATTTAATGTCAAATATACTCTAAGTACAAGTGTTAGTGATATAGTGATACAGTGTTCCGTGCGGTAAATAATTAATAGCTCTAAACTCAATTTACCATTACGGTTCCGGAAAACCTTTATTAGGCGTTGTTGCCATCGCTTGGTTTTATTGTTATATATGTTGAACGTTTTTTATTAAATATTATTGCTTAAAAATAGACAATTTTTAATTAACCACCCTTTACTCAATAAGTCTATTTTTACTCTATTGTCGGGAGCGATAATCATAGTTCCTTTTCTCAAATTCTCACAGCCACTTAAAATCGAAGAAAGTACGTAAAAGCTAATTTATTCTCCCGACATTATGGTCCTTCGAGCCGGATTTTACCCTCAGTTAATTTAGTTAATTATTTGTTTGATTGTGTGTGCAAAAACATTAGACAATTCGGGAATCAGGTGATCGTTTTCCAATCAATTTAAATTATCGGTGAAGAGTGCGTCGTGCCGGTAAACCCTATATCGTAGTGCGAAGACCCTGCCCTTCTTCAACTTCCAGCAGGAAAACGTGACACCTATTTTCCAACACTTGAAAAGTGTTACCAGCTTTTCAGTCTCCAGTTTTACGGATTTAGTCGAGAGGTTTGGCAACCCTGCCAAACTGCATCAAGATCTCTTCTCTCTACGCAAGATAAACAAGGGTTTATGGTAACCATAATATGCACAACCATATGCAACGGACAATTTCGAAATTTGTAATTCTCAACGCTGTAAGGTCAGTTACAGAATACTAGCAGGTATGAATTTCAACTTAAAAATAAAAACCCTTTGTGTGTTTTACTACCCTATGTGGAACTATTGAATATTTTCTTTTTAAACTTTGTCGGATTTTATGGTTTTTAAACTAGTGTATTTATCTCTAGGTATTTACACATTTTAACTTTTGGACACTATTTTTTATTTTTATGTCTTATTAATTTATGGATTGTATCCGTAATGCATTGGCGTACTCTGAAAATTAATTAAGTTTTAATTTGTTAATTTGAAATTTAAGAAACTTTAAAATATTGGCTCTCGCACTCTTATTAGTTAGATATTGTTAATATTTTTAATTCTATTATTTATTATAATGGCGGATAAACAGCTGGCAGATTTGATTAAAAAACGTGACGCCAAAATAAGACAACTGGATCGACTCTCAATTTGGATAACTGGGCATTGCGCAACGGTAAAGCGGGTAACAGAGTTAGAAACGAGAGTTGTCACTTTAATGGAACTTTTTACAAATTATAATGATTTGCAAGACCAAGTGGAATGCCTAGTTGCCAATAATCCTAACCTCGAGGATGACGAGGATAGAACAGCGTTTGAGGGAAGGTATTATGAGACTTTAGCTGATTTCAAAGATTGTACAAATACCCTCACGGGACAAACCACTCCTTCAAACGCTGGCTCTGGACCTTTTTCTCTCGACAGGACAAATATACGTCTTCCTGAGATAAAAATCAACACATTTGACGGTTCTAAACCGTCAGATTTTGCCTCATTCTTGGATATGTTTGAAGCCTTAATAGGCTCTAACACAAAGCTCAAAAGTGCAGAAAAGCTATATTATTTACGGACTTTGCTAAAGGGATCGGCCTTTAAACTTATTGAAAATTTAAAAGTTATTGACACTAACTACGGTGTAGCTCTAAACGTCATCAGAAAAAGGTTTGAAAATAAATCCATTGTGGTAAACGAACATTTAGCAAATCTTTTCAGTTGTCCTAACATTGTAAAAGCTACTGCAGCTAGTTTGCGAGAGCTAGCTAATACTCTTAATAAGGAGGTGGAGTGTCTAAATAACCTAGGTCTCACCGACAAAGTGCTTGCTGAAGCACTTATTGTGTTCATGTTTGAGCGTAAATTAGACCCTCTTTCTCGAAAACAATTTGAAGAAGAGAGAAACAACGATATTATCCCCACTCTTAACGAATTTATTTCTTTCGCTGAAAGGAGAAGCGTCATTTTGGATAATTTATCAAGTTTTGAAACTCTACAAGACAAAAAACCTATTTCGCACGATAAAAAACCCAATTCTTATAACCACAGATTATCCTTTAATTCAAATAGTAATACCCCCCGCCGGGTTTCCCCTCCAGGTTCACCTACGCTTAGGATTAGTTGCTCTTATTGTAAAAACTCCCACCGCATTTATATGTGTCCATCTTTCGGTGCTCTTTCTCCTTCAGAGAGGCACAGATTTATTAAAATTCAAAATCATTGCTATAATTGCTTGGGTAATAAACATACGGTTAATAATTGTCCCTCGGCACACCGATGTAACCTATGCCAAGGCAAACATCACTCTATGTTACACTTAGATGCACGTAATAACTCAAATCGTGCAGCTGCGCACCATAGTACTTATGCAACTAGTTCTCAGACCCCCCTAGATAGAAATACTTGGCAACAATCTAATCTACCGATATACCCAAACACTCGAAATGTCACAAACTTTCGACAGGATACTTGCAACTCTAACACCTCTCGTTCTCAACCTAAAAATTCAGACAATTCAGTTTCCCCTATTCCTCCGGATCAAAATCCTTATTTACAAGACACTCACTCCCAAAATTTAAATTCTATGACACTGAATACTTCACAAACATTGTTAGCCACAGCTCAAATAGTAGTTTGTGACTCTGAAGGAAACCCTTGTGTGGCTAAGGCCCTTCTTGACTCTGGATCTCAAAATAGCTTCATTTCTCAAGACTATGTAAGACGGTTGAAACTCGCTACATCTTCACAAAGGTTACACATTTCAGGCATCTCTGCGCAACACTCTGTTGTGTCTAAAGAGTATGCTAACATTGTTATTCACTCTAAAGTAAATCCCTCTAAATGTTTCCCAATTTCGTGCTCCGTTTTAGAAAACATAACCAAAAGAATCCCTCAAGTCCCTATTAATCCTAGTAAATTGAAGATTCCTAGTTATATTTTAAATCAGCTCGCCGATCCTTCGTTTTCGGATCCTTCCACTATAGATATCTTGATTGGAGCGGATTTATTCTATTCACTACTTACTAACGGATCTCTACAGCTTGGGAAAGGTCTACCGGTACTCTTTAATACCCATTTAGGATGGGTAATATCAGGAAATGTTCCCTCCTACGATCTGGAGGAAAATAAACAAATTCGTTCTCAATGTTTTTGCTCCACAACCGCTTTCCATTCCTCGGAAAACAATTTATGACTAAACCCAATGGAACGATTAGACGAACTCTTAAGTAAATTTTGGAATCAGGAAGAACTGTCTGATTCAAGCACCTCAATGCGCTCTCTTGACGAAGAATATATTGAAAATCTCTTTGTGTCCACTACAAAAATTTTGCAAAATGGTGTTTACCAAGTTGACATGCCATTTTGCAACCCCCATGAATTTTTAAAATTAGGTGACTCCTTTACCACTGCTCAACGTAGGTTTTTTGCACTTGAGAAAAGGCTCCATAATCATCCTAAACTCTTGGAGGATTATAAAACCTTTATTGAAGAATATTTAACTCTTGGCCACGCAAAAGTGGTCCCTCTATCACTTGCACACAACACTATTGTGGGTCCTGCCCAAGAGAGAGAAATTTCATCAACCACTAAGCACTCTTTTAACAAATACTTTGTTCCTCATCTTTGCGTTGTTAGGCCAGACAGCGCCTCCACCAAAACCAGACTAGTGTTTGATTTTTCATGTAAGACCTCCTCTTCACTCTCGTTTAATTGTATCTCTCTTAAAGGCTACACTGTGCAGCCTGATCTGTACGACATATTGTGTCGATTTCGCGTACCTAGATACGTTTTAACTGCTGACATCAGACAGATGTTTAGGCAAATTAGGACAAACCCTAATCAGAACTTTCTTCAAAACATTTTATGGAGAAACTCACCCTAAGAACAATTGAAATGCCTGGAATTGCAAACAGTTTCCTTTGGCCAAACCTTTGCTCCATTTCTTGCTTGTAGGGTCCTCAAAGACATTGCTGAGCGAAACACACATCTCTCTTTAGCTTCGAAAGCCCTACTCACACAAACTTACATGGATGATGTCCTCTCCGGCGCCGAAACGCTTTCAGAGCTCGAAGCACTTTTCTCGCAACTCACTACTGTTCTAAACCACTCTGGTTTCTAACTACACAAATGGCAATCGAATAGCAGTGAATTGTTACAAAAAATTTCTCACGAAAACTCCACTGAAAAGGATTTAAATTTAGATGAGTCCTCTTGTAAAATATTAGGTCTTAAATGGAACTCTTCTCTTGACGAATTTAGAATTTCTGTACCCTCGGTGTTGGACTTACAACCCCTCACCAAAAGAAAAATTTTGTCTGTGATCAGCTCTTGTTTTGACCCATTAGGATTGGTCAATCCAATTATTGTGGCTGGTAAAAGAATAATGCAAGAAATTTGGGTCTCAAATCTTGATTGGGACACAAAAATTGATGACCCTATACTCTTAAACCTTTGGCAAGACTTTGTACATATTTTGTTTCACCTTAAAGATTTGACAATTCCTAGGTACCTTTTCTCTTCTAAAGACATAGCCAGCATAGACATACATGGTTTCTCTGACGCCAGCACAGTGGCGTACGGAGCTGTAGTATATTTTAGAATTCAATACGCGGACAACACCTCTTCTTGTACGTTGGTAACGGCAAAGTCTCGTGTCGCACCCCTTAAGAAGGTTATCACAATCCCTAGATTAGAATTGTGCGCCATGGTCCTCCTCTCAAATTTAGTTAACAAAGTTATACACGTTTTTGGTAACGAAACTAACTTTGGTGCTGTTAACCTTTGGACCGACTCCACAATCGCGCTTTGTTGGATCGAAAGTCACTCCAACCGATGGACGACATTTGTCTCCAATCGAGTTTCTCAAATTCAGTTACTTACTGAGAAATTCCAGTGGCGTCACATATCTTCACAAAATAACGCCGCGGATCCGCTATCTCGAGGAATATTTGATCGCAAAATGTGGAACAGTTGGTTTCACGGACCTGAATTTTTACGCGATGCCAATTTTGATGTAAACTCTTTTAAAGCTACCCCTCACGTAATGGACAACCCCCCTGAAGAAAAGAAAATTTCTTTAGAAATTGATACAAGGAAAGAAACCTTTTGGATAACATTTTTGGCTAAGTTTTCTAACTTTTCAAAAGCACAACGTACAATAGCATACGTAATTCGATTTGTGAAATTGAAGTGTCCCAAATTCAATAAAGAACCTACAAATTCAGGCATCTTAAGCGTATTTGAATTAAAAAATGCCACTAATTTCATTATTAAAATTATTCAACAAGAACATTTTGCCCAAGATATTCAAGCCCTGTTGGCAAATCATCCCGTAAGTAATAAATCTATTATTTCTCTCAAGCCCTTTATTGATAAAGAAGGTTTTCTGCGAGTTGGAGGTAGACTTACCTACGCAGACATACCAGACACTCAGAAGTACCCAATTTTGCTCCCTCCTCACTCACAAGTAGTATCTCTTATGCTCAAACAAGAGCATGTCAGATTGGGCCACGCAGGCGCTCAAAACACGCTTTCTAACTTTAGGTTACGTTTCTGGCCTTTGAACGGTCTTAGGGAAATTAAACGTATCATTCGCACTTGTGTGACATGTTACAGGTTTAATGCCACAGCAGCTGAACAAATCATGGCAGATTTGCCGAAAGAGCGAATTTGTGTAGCCCGTCCCTTCCAAAAAGTGGGCGTGGATTTTGCCGGCCCATTTCTATTAAAAAGCTCCAGGTTAAAAAAGGCACCTCTTATAAAAGGTTACTTAGCTCTTTTTGTATGCATGGTCACAAAGGCTGTGCACATCCAATGTGTCACTAGTTTGTCTACCGAAGCCTTTGTTGCTACGCTGAACCGGTTTATCTCCAGACGTGGGAACCCTACCACAATTTTCAGTGACAACGGCACCAATTTCCTCGGTGCAAAGAATGATCTTAGAGAGCTTTACAACTTCTTTAAATCAGAATCTAGTTATGATCATATTCGAGAGTTCTTGTCGCAAAATGAAACCGAATGGCGATTCATCCCCCCACGTTCACCCCATTGGGGAGGTATCTGGGAAGCGGCTATTAAGAGCGCAAAATACCACTTAGTAAGGATATTAGGTGAAACCAAAGTGACTTACGAAGAGTTTTCGACTATACTGACACAAGTCGAGGCCATACTGAACTCCAGACCGTTGTGTGCACTTTCCAGCGACCCTTCGGATTTACAATCGCTTACACCTGGTCACTTCCTGATAGGAACGCCTCTAACGGCATTCCCTGAAAGGGATTTAACCCATTTACCAGATAACAGACTTTCATTTTGGAAAATTTGCTCAAAGGTCCAACAAACCTTTTGGAAGCGTTGGACAGTAGATTACCTCCATAGGCTTCAGCAACGCCCCAAGTGGTTACGCACCCAACCCGACCTTAAGCCAAACCAGGTGGTCTTAGTTAAGAGCGAAGAAACTCCCCCTTTAAGGTGGCCCTTGGCTCGCATTCTTGAAGTAATACCCGGTAAAGATGGTAGAGTGCGAGTAGTGCGTCTCAAAACTCAGGACGGTGAGGTGACTAGACCTATTTCTAAATTATGTCCTCTCCCCCCTGCAGAAGTTGAGACTTTTTAGTGATGTTCTGGATGGCTGCAAGGTTTACTTCCATATAGTTTTTCGATCTTTAGTTTCTGGTTTCCCATCATTTCCTATTTTAAATACAACTTTGCATCAGCACATTATTGTTTCTCGCGCGGGCAGAATGTTGGATTTTGAAAGAATCCAACAGCGCGAAAACTATACATTTTGTTTTACCCCGTATACAATTCTCATCTTATATAGAACAGAACCCTCTTGAAACGATACGAGCCAGTCTTAAAAACAAGGAGTAACCCTCTAGACCCGAACTAGACTGGTGGTACTCTCTGTTTCTCTCTTCTCAAGTTAAAGTATTGTTATTAATTCTCAAAATATAAAAATATTGTTCTATTGTTTAGTTTGTTAGTTTAATTTAATGTCAAATATACTCTAAGTACAAGTGTTAGTGATATAGTGATACAGTGTTCCGTGCGGTAAATAATTAATAGCTCTAAACTCAATTTACCATTACGGTTCCGGAAAACCTTTATTAGGCGTTGTTGCCATCGCTTGGTTTTATTGTTATATATGTTAAACGTTTTTTATTAAATATTATTGCTTAAAAATAGACAATTTTTAATTAACCACCCTTTACTCAATAAGTCTATTTTTACTCTATTGTCGGGAGCGATAATCATAGTTCCTTTTCTCAAATTCTCACAGCCACTTAAAATCGAAGAAAGTACGTAAAAGCTAATTTATTCTCCCGACAGATATTGTTTTACCCGTTTACCAGCTAGGTGTGTCACGAGTTTAGTGAAAGAAACCCTATCTTATTAGGTGAGTTACGATATTATATTTTTATAAGATTAATAACGCCATATAGTCGCAATTTTAGTTTTAATATCTTGATTTTACATGTATATATCTTTGTGTATTGTATGTAGGTATTATTTTGAGAAACTAGACTCCTTTTAGTTCTTTTGTGCTATTATTAATCGAGTCATGTTAAATCTTAATTTAGTTTATTGTTATAATTTTGTTATGACTAGTAAGTCAAATTTAAGTTTGTAAGCGCATTCAAATCATTAGTTTTGATTAGTATTTGTAAAATTCAGATTTATCAGCTTCTAATTTTTTGTGTAATTCATTTAAGTTCATTTTTATTCTTTCATTGTTGTGCAAATATAAGTTAATGTTTTCAAATTGTATTAAAGCCAGTAAAGTAGAGTAACGTTATTAAATCAATTAATTCAAGGAGTCATTAAAATTTGTTTGAGCTATTGTTAATTCCAAATTACGATTTTAGGGTCCTAGATACAGGTGTAAATCCTAGATACAGGCTTTAATATTGGTTGCAGACCTGATACTTAGTACGAGCTTAAGTTTTTGTGTTTGGTGCAAGCCTATTGGTTTTGGAACAGGCTTGATTTTTGGTACCGGCCTAAGTATTGGAGAAGCCAAGGATTCGAATTTAGTTAACAGATAAGCCAAACTAGATTTAAGTCGCGACTATAGTTTTAGTTAAAATTTATTTTTCTTGTTTTTGTATTGCGTGTGATCACATATTCTAGATAATATTCCTTTTAATATTACTCATTTATTTCCTTTTGTTTTATATCGATAACGTTGTTAAGAGTAAAGTTTAACATTGGTGTAATTTCTTTACATTTAATTAAAGAAGGGTCTAGTTGAGATTTTGTTTTATTTAGCTCACTTTATCATTTTTTTTGTACAATTCAAGTAATACTGATTAAAGATTCTAAATTTATTTAATTATCTCCAGTGGGAGAGGTAGTGCCTAGAACAACAGGGGTTTCCGATTTTAACCGTATAAATCGGTGGCGGACTCACTTTATTTTGGTACTTACCCTCTACGGCTGAGCTGGGCACAAATTTGCCAGTAGAGAAACCACTACCGATCTCAGCTGGAGTTGGATTTCGATTGGAATAAATTGATTAACTTTCGCTAAGTTTTTTTTTTTTAAATTTGATTTTATTTTATTTTCATTAAAAGTACGTGGCAACATTAATAAGGGGATCCTTACTAATTCTCTGTATAACTGTACTCATTAATAATTGAATTGTATTTCCAAAATTTTGTAAATTTTCATTTTTAAAAGGTCTACTTCGTGTTAATTCCTGGATAAGACAATCAAGATCTCTTCTATCTAAAAAGCTTTGAATTAACGCGTTTTTTAAATCGGGCCATGTAGATATTTCTACTCTATTTCCTACCATTAATTCGGCTCTATCTACTAATTTACCTATTAAGCAATCAAAAATATGCGTATTTAATTCATTGTTATTTAATGATGCGTAACTTTGAATAAAGTTTTCGCAACTTCTTAAAAATTTGTTTAAAGTGTTACTATCACCATCGTACGGTTTAATATTATTTAGCTTAGATTTAAATAAATTCCAGTTTAATTTGGCTAAATATTGGTTTGCCATAGTTTCTATGTTATTTTCACGTTTAATAAAAGTATTACTTAATAAATTTGTTATTTCGTCAACTTCTGACATAAATATACTTAATTTTCAAAACATCTCAAAATTTACTATCTTATACTATCTTTCCTATTCACAAAATGGAGGGAAAGGCAAAAAGGAATTTTTGGTACTTACAGATTCACAGAAGGAAGCTGTAATACACTGGTCCCTTTCCGGGATTTCTTGTCGAATTGTTGTCCACTGAAGGGCTTCTAGCTTTGAAAACGGTTTTTTCCACAGAAGGGAAGGTAGCGTTGAACAGTTTTTTCACAGAAGGAAAAATGTTCGTTAATTCGCACTTAAATCGGCAAAACGATAAAGTTTGTCAAAATTTCACTACGCGCTCGATGCGAATCCTCGACTGACTGCGCCAATTATAAAGATTTTTGTTGAAAATCATTTTAAAAAAATATTTTATTTTTATTATCAAAAGCTACAACAACTGACTGAATTCTTATTGAAGTTCAATGATTATTACAATTTACTTCTATATATATATAAGCTAAAAATGATTACAATGCAAAATGATTAAAATATATAGGGTGATCAACTTTTCCGGGGCTGGATGAGAACTATGGGGTTGATTGAAGTTGATTGAGTTCGATATGAATGAAAAATCTTCTTAATTTGGTTCCGGGTTGACCTTTGCTTCGTTACGATGTCCTTTCGGTTTCTTTCTGCAAATCTTGTATATTATAGTTATTAAAATATAAACGAAAATCAAATATAGCAAAATAGTGTAAAAATTAATTTTGTTGAAATGAATTGTCCACGTAAGACATTGTCCATTACACGTTGAAAAGTCGAAGGGGCATTTTTAAGTCCGAATGGCATTCTTTTGAATTGAAAGTGTCCCTAGTGAGTACTAAAAGCCGTTTTATGAACGTCTTGTGGGTCAACTTCGATTTGGTGGAAACCACTGGCTAAATCTAAAGTTAAAAAATAAGTCGCACGTCCAAGTCGGTCTAGAATTTCAGTAATATTCAGTATTATCTATTTCACATTTATCAACAAAATTTACTTCTAGTGGATTTAGTATTTCAATTTCAAGAGATTCGTGAATATCTAATTTCACTGGATTTTCATAACTGTTGGTAATGGTTGTAATAGCAAAATGGTTGAAAATATTTACTAAGCATTTTGGCATTTCTAAACCTTTCGAAAATAGTTTGTTGATAGTTTAGTATGCCTGGTCCATTGGAGGCTTTTACTGGTAATTTAAAACTTTGTGTGCAGCGTGGAGATATAACTATTGAATAAAATTTTGAATTGATTTGTTGAATGTCCTTTTCTGAAATTATGGGAATTCTTGCAATTGGTGTTATAATTTTATTTTGTTGCATTTAGTTGTTTTAGAAGATTTACGCCTATGATACAATCAAAACGATTACTGAATTGAAATAGATAAAATTTATGAAATTCATTTGAATTAAAAATAGGAAATAGTGGAATGTGCGCGACTTCGTCGTAGTATGAAGTATTTATGGGCCGTTTGAATATTAAAGTTTTCGTTAAAAATATATTTACGATAAAATTTTTATGCCAAATCAGGATTTATTAAAAATTTCGCGTTAATCTCTGGAATTTCTATGTACGGTAGAATAGCTTTCATTGAATTTGTAAAAATTACGTCGGGTTTGCAGGATCTTGAACTTGAGAAAAATCCTGAGTCTGAGTTTTATTTTCTGCAAGGTGTGTGGGATCGTCGTAAATGTCTTGATTCCTGTTAACATGTGTTGGAGGATAACCGTTGTTATCTGGGTAATATTGAGTTTCATAATTAGAATAATAATCAGGTTGAATCTCATATTTATGTTTCTTGATAATCGTGGGAATTTATTGATCATTTAGCTAAATAATTCAGTCGAAGTAAATTTGGATTTAGGTTGAAGCTTTGAATTACCTGAAGAGGTATCCATTGTTTCTGGTTTGTAATTTTGTGGGCCATTAAAACGATTCCCAAAATTACTAGGGTTATTGACTGGAGTTTGGTTAAAATTTTGTTGTCTCTGTGCAAAATTCTGGTTCTGGAAGTAAGGATGCTTTTGAGTGGAAAAATTATTGTTTGGTCGCCAATTAAACGAAGTATTAGGATTTCCAAAATTATATTGATATGAACCAAAAGGGCGTGGGGGAGAATGTTGTAATATCGGAGGTCTTGGAATATTGTAATGGGAATTAAGATTATTGAAATTGGGACTGAAATTTGGTAAATGTTTTTTTTTTGCATTAGCCGCATTAACCTCGAGGGTTATGAGCGGCGTGAAAAACATTACAATACATTAAATTAAGGTATAGATGTTAATAAGGTTGAAGAATTGTAGAACTCTGTCTATATTGGTAGTTAAAACAGTTTTTAGATAACTAGAAATCTTCGCCATTTTGCGTTCTTCAGAGAAGAGTGGACATTCGATTATTAAATGTTTTACCGATATGGGCACTGCACAAGTTTCACACTGGGGTTGCGGTTCCTTCTTTAGTAAATATTGATGAGTCAAGGTAGTATGGCCAATTCTAAGTCTATTTATTTTGACTTGGTTTCTTCTATTTGATGGAAAATTTAACTTAACTGATAGTGTGGATTTGATTTCAGAGAATTTTGAATTTTGTTGAGTCCAACGATGCTTCCAGAGGTTACGAACAAATTGGTTAATTTTCAGTTTGTGGCCAGCGAGTGGTAATCCATTAATGATATGTGATTCTGGGTTTTTGGATGCTGCATTGGCAATTTTATCAACTTTCTCATTTCCAAAGATGCCGACATGGGATGGCACCCACAAAAATTCTATGAGTTTGTTTTTCAACTGGAATAATTCTTCTTTAATACATTGAATAAGAGAGTTTTGTGTGTAGATTTCTTGTAAACCATGGAGAACGCTCAAGGAATCTGTAATTATAAGTATTTCGTGTGCTTGTATCTCTCCGCACTTTTTTAGGGCTTCCAAAATAGCAAATGCTTCTCCAGTATAGTTGCTGCATTGATTTTGGAGTCGGTAGCTGAAGCTGTTTCCATCATACCAGATCGCTGCACCTATACCAGAACCTGATTTAGATGCATCCGTGAATATATGTTTGAAGTTTTTGTATTGTGAAATGATTTCTAAGTATTTGTTTTTTAATAGAATGTGATTTGTAGAAATTTTTGGCCATTTGGATAAAGATAAATTAATAATAGGGATTTTTATAACCCAAGGGTCAGAAACTCTAATGATTGGTAAGGTATTTTGGAAATCCAATATTTCATAGGTTGAATGTTTTAGTCTTTCATGGAAAGGAAGATTTTTCTTGCTATAAATTAATTCAGAGCGGATGGTATAAGTGGGAAAAGCTACAGGATACATTGGGTTATCTTTGTTTGCTGATACTCTAGTTGCATAGTTTAAGGAAAGTTGCATCCTTCTTAAGTCGAGTGGCATTTCGTTTGAAAGAAACTGGAGGCTTCGAACAGGACTGGTTCTAAACGATCCTAGAATAATTCTTAGGCATGTATATTGAATTGAGTCTAGTTTTGACAATAAAGTTTTATTTGTGGCTCCGTAGCAAATTGATCCGTAGTCCAACTTGCTCCTAATTAATGCTTGGTAGATGTGCAGTAGGTTTTGGTTATCCGCTCCCCACGAGTGATGGGCTAAAATCTTTAATAAATTTATCCGTTGTTGACAGGTATGTATTAAATTATCTATATGTAGGTTCCATTTAAGTTTGTAATCAAAAGTCATTCCTAGGAAAGTTACTGAATCCACTTGTTTAAGTTCAGAATTGTTCATGTAAAGTTTTGTAGAAGCTTTTTTATTAGTGAACCTCGTTTTTTCATTTGAAAATACAAAACCAGAAGTGTTTGTCCAGCATTCTAATTTGTTGATTGCTTTTTGTATAAGTTTTGTCGCGGTAGAAAGGTTTGTGCTTTTAGTATAGATTACTAGATCATCTGCAAACAACATAGCTTTTACTGGAAGATTTATTTCTTTTATCACGTCATTTATGCCTATGAGAAAAAGAGTAGGACTTAGAACCGCTCCTTAAGGTGTACCATTGATCAGTAGTCTTGGTGAGGATAGGTATCCATTTATTTGATTTCACTCGTATTATTCTATCGCTTAAAAAGTTTTTTGTAAAAGCTAAGAGATTTCCTGAAATACCACAGTTTTTCATAAATGTTTATTGATTGGATTTCGTGATACGAACATTGAGTTTATATGATGTACATATTTGAATTTATATTGTTAGCACGTTGGGTTGAATACAGAAAATTTTCTTCTTCGATAACCAGACTCATAGCTTTCTCTAAACTATCGGGAGATCTTAGTCGAACATTTGTTTGGATAGGTAAAGGTAAACCTCTAATGAAAGTTTTTTTATGCTAAATTATCATAATTACGTACTTGAAGGGTACGTTCATTATCGGGTATGACCAAAGAATTCAATTTCAAAATTATTAAACTTCGGAATCTTGACACCTCATGCCAAAATTATACGGAGTTTCATTTTTGTGCGGCCACAAATTAATAAGGTCTTGAACTAGACAATCAATACTACGTTGATCACCAAACCTTAAATTTAGAACATTTTTTACTTCAGTCCAAGTTTTAAGTTCAGTTATCGAACCAATTAGAATTTGGACTTGTCCTGTTAGTTTACCGATAATTGTTTTTAATAAAAAGGTATTTAATGCAGCGTCTGTATTACTCGCAAATACTGATATTAAACTTTCACAATTACTAATAAAAAAAAATGTGAGCCGTCACGGGACGCCTAGCAGATGTGAAACATCGACATTATTGTGTAAAAGTAATATGCAGAAAAGAACAGATTGTGATAGGAACGAAATATGTCATAATGATGAAATAAAATATTACGATTTTTTCCAGATAACGATGACTATTTATTGAATAAATTTAAAAAGTGATTTCGTTTAGCTTTTTATTTAATTGCCTTAAATTCAATAATCTTAAAAAAGGAAATTATTAAAACACAAATTTATATAGAAGTACGTTACTATATTAATATAATTGTAGTTACTTCATAATTATTTTAGTACAAACAAAAAGCGATACTAAATAAAAAATAGGAAAATGATGAATTTAACTATGAATACAACTTTATCGTTGAATAACTTTTAAACGGTATTTAAATGGGAAATGTATTATGATTTAGGCACGGGTTAATGTGAATATTAAGGGCTGGTTAAGGTCTGATAATTTTTGTTAGGTCATAATCTAAAAATTTGATGGGTGTTTGGAGAACAAAACCAAATTTGGGAAATAACGGACACCCCAATGTATATAGAGTAGGTAGGTACTCACTCATTTTTATTCAATATTTTTTCATCACTTTCTTTATTAACACTTTGTTTATTCATATTTAAAACTTATACACAAATTTTACGCGGACAACTATATGACAACTATTCACCAACAATCTATTTTGATTGACTAGCTGTCAATTTTACAGGTCAGCAAAATATGTAGGTATAGTATGTTGCCTATACAAACAATCATTTTTATACAGGGTGTCTGATTATATTCTGACTGTTTTTAAGAGCTTATATCTTCGTTACGGTTCTAGATCATACGATGCGGTTTTTACAGTTAGTTTTAAAATTACCGTAAGTTTTGTTGTGACACATTTATGTAAATGGCCTACTTCCGGTTTACCCGCTAGAAAAGTGACGTATTTTCAGAAAACAGTAGATGTAATTTTTTAAATGGGAGACCCTGTATATTTAGCAATTTCCTAAAAGACGCATATTTTTACTTTATAACAATACCTTAAAGTTGAAAATCGGTGCACAGAAAGGGAAGTTAAAATTAAAAAATTACATCTACTGTATTCTGAAAATACGCCATTTTTCTATCAGGTAAACCGGAATTAGGCCATTTTTATATAAAGGTGTCACAACAAAACTTAAGATAATTATAAACCTAACTGTGAAAACCGCATTTTATTATCTACAACAGTTTCGAAGATATAAGCTTTTAAAAACAGTCAGAATATAATGAGACACCCTGTATATATAGAATAGATAGTAGGCGGAATCGAGTTAGGTTTTTATGAAACAATTCATACCCTGTCCCGCCAAATTTTTGAATCGATGAGCTTCTTACCCCTATTGTTGGCGCGCCACCGTCGCTCAAAACATGAGACCAATTTCATATAATCAGTACATCTCTTTATTATATATTATCGATGCGTTAGGTTTTTTACGTCATACGACTCATACGTCACCGTCACCACGCCAGAAATCTGATTCACGTGCGGCTATAGATGTTTCACATCAATATCGTTAATCTATGTGGGTTTCCGTCAAATGGGGGGATAGAGTCTAGATATAATTTTAATAATTGGTAATTTACTGTTGGGGTAGCCATATCTAAGTTCTCACTATCTGAATTATCTCTACTACTATCACTACTATTATCAGTGTTATATTCTAAATTTTCTCTAAAACTAACTTTATTTTCAATTAAATTATTTAAATTTTCAGTATCGAAATTATCAGTCATTAAATTTATGATTTATAGCAAAGTTATAATTACTTTCGCTTTTAGTTGGTGGAAAAATAAAATAATAAAAGGAAATGAAAATAAAATGAGCCGATTCTAGTAAAATTACGATTTTCATTCTTCTTACACTAATTTCCAGGATTAGACGATTCTTGTTCTTATCCATGATGGTTCCTTAGAACGATTTTTGTTCTGTTCCCAGTGGATTGATTCAGTACTGGACGATTTTTGTTCGTTCCTGAATTTTTGGGATTGGACGATGTTTGTTCTTCTCCCAATTAGGTCGATTTTGTTTACTTCTCTTCTTAGCACTAAACGTTCGGTGAAATAACACAAAACTCGATGTACACTCAAATTTTCACGGTCAATTCACGTCAAAGTTCGGAACTCAGTTAATTCGTTAATACGAAAAATTCGCCGTTCGATACGATCAAATTCTGAAGTATCCTACTGACTGCGCCATTAACGTTCTGCTAACTAGAAAAGCACTTTTTAAAAACAAAATCGAACTTAAATTTTGAGAACTTTATTCTACAATGAAATAAAAAGATCTGAATTTTTATTACAATTAAATTAATTTATAATCTTGTATAATGTTACAACGTTAACACTTTTTCCGAGCATAGTCATCAGTTTCGGTTATGTAACTTGCTTTTAAAAAAGAATTTTTTTAATCCAAAAATGCAGTTTTCAATTTTACATGATTGCATCTGGATCTGGATCTGGAAATTTAGGGGCGAGCTAGTGCTCAGCCAGCACTGAGGCCACATATGACCCATTGTGCATCCTCCCGTATGTAGGGATATCCTCACCTTAGGCTGTCACCAGGCCTATTGATTTAAAATAGGTGATGAGGCTCCCGAGGGGGATCTCCCTGATATCTGCTGGTGTAAGCCAATACTCACCCAACACGGATCTTCTGATTTCAGAAAAAAGCAGAGCAGTCATACATTATGTGTTCTACTGTTTCCTCTTCTTGTTCGCAGCCTCTGCATAGCGGCGATTCTGTTAATTTCATCCTAAAGAGATGTTGTCGCAATTGGCAGTGACCTGTCAGGATTCCCACAGCTGTTCGGAGATTTTGTCTGGTCAATGCCTTAAATTTTTTGGCTGTTTCAGGTAATAACTCTTTGGCCAGTCTACAGTTCGTAGTTTCATCCCAGCACTGTATAAATTTTTGGTGAGAGTGCTGTTTGATAAGGTCCACGACTGCGGACAATGTTAGCTTGGTAGATGGGCGAGGGCTAACATATTTGTAGCCCGCAGCCCTCCTTACTAAAGTGTTCGCAATGCGGTTGCCTTTTGAGTTCCCATGTCCTTTGATCCAGATGATTGCATAAGGTCGCAAAGTTTCATGACGCTTCAAGAATCGAATGCAAAAAGAAGCATTAAAATCCGTCTTGCCATTTAAATTTCGGAGGTTCAGTGCTTCATTGGCATAGTTTTTTGTATAACAAAAACTCTATACTTGATTATTTAACCTGAGTACATGAGATTTAAAGTACGTTTCACAATAATTCGTTGACTCGGTACCTTACCTGAGGGGATTAGTAATGAAAGGTTATAAATTTCTCACTGTACAGTAAACATTAACAGATCCGTAATCCGGTTTTCAAAATAGATTTAAATAAAACTCACTAACATTTACTAAAACTTAAATTTATTTTGTAAAAAAAATCACGAAATTTTTTAAAAACAAATTTTAACTTTATTTATTAATTGCAATTAAACAAATGAACTAATTCTACATTATTTACAACTATTTAATCTAAATGTAGTTCAGTATCACTATCGTCCTCATTTAAATTAATAACTAAGGGTGCTACAGAGTCGCAGTGGAGGGCCTTATAGACCCACTCACCATAAACCTAACCTAACCTAAGGGTGCTACAGTTACATTAACGTTTCGATATGTACCTTCAACCTTAATAACATGCTGAATCGAATTTTTCCAGCTATCAATGGGAATATTACTTGTCACATTTCTGATTAACTCTATAACACTTGAGTTTAATGTGGGTGAAACGTTTTCCGATCTAACTTTGGATTTTAGCTGATGCCACATGTGTTCTATAGGATTGAACATGCAATAATATGGGGGAAGCCGTAACACTGTGTGGCCCATATTTTTAGCAATAGTATCACAAACGTATTCTTTTTCAATACCGAACGCTGCTACAACTTGTAAGAGATCACGTTTTGTGTACGATTCTTCAAAATAAAGGTCATTTTTTAACAAATACTCTTGAATTTCCCATTTATTGTTGTTGCTATTTGGTACTTTATTTAATTGACGGCTATGATAAGTTGCATTGTCCATTACAATTATACTTTTTTCCGGTATATTCGGCAATAAATAATTCTCAAACCAATCTTCAAAAAGGTCTGCTGTCGTATCTTCGTGATAATCTAAACTTGAATTTTAAAAACAAATTACCCCGAAACTCCCACTTTCTCTTCCAAGATAATTAAGAAAATCAAAAATCATTTACTAATGATTTACTATTGATGGTCAGTAATAATAATTTAAAATTTTACCTGAAAAATAAAAAATCAAAAATATATCTTCCTGGACAAAAATAAATAATACCTTTCTGTAAATAGTTCACCGGTTTACGGCCAAAGTTCGAAGAAATATTAACCACCTTTTATTAGTAATCCCTTAAGAGCAGTTAAAACAGGTACCAAGTCAACGAAATATTGTGAAATGAACTTTACCAGAAATTCTTTTATCTAAATGCTTCAAAAAATGGAAAGAATCTATTAAAACAACACAAATTTACCTTATTAACTGTTTTATTTAACTAATAAAAAATATTCGACAAAATACTGATTTCGGTTTTTTCTTTGTTTTAAATGTACAATATAAAATTTTGTATTGTTATTTAAAAAACTGACTATTCGTCACCCTCGGGTATACATTTAGTTTCACAAACCTTTGAATACCATGTAGCAGAAAGTTTTTTTGTCCTCTTTCTCACGCTGCTATGAAAATCTACTTCAATTATTCCAAATTTTTCCCTAAAATATCGTAAAAAATTTTAAAATTTTTAATTAAACGATATAACTATAAAAATTATTAATTAAATATTTGATACAAATGGCTTTTATCAGTTAAAATATTTAAAAAAAAACGTACGTGTAACCTAAAGCCCATTCATAATTGTCCATTAAGCTCCATATTGTGTATCCAACAACTTTAATGCCTTCATCCATAGATTCCCGAATATATTTTAGATAGTCCTAAAAAAATATATTTTATTATTTTATTATTGGATTTTGTGGTTTGTGGTAAAAATTCCAACTTTAAGAACTAACATAGTTTAATACTAGGTGCACCCGCGACATCGTTCGCGTGGCGTGTTAATTGTTGCATAAAAATTTCTCCCCTAGCCCCGTTAAAGGGGTGGGAGGAGAAATTTTTATACACCAGATGTTAAGTTAAAAGAAGACAAATAGATATGTGAAAACCGCATTCGAATCGGATCAGTAGTTTTCATCTAATGCGCGCACAAACATTTAGATAGACAGACAGACGTACAACAAAAAATCTAACCACATTTTTGGGTTCTATATCGATGTACCCGCGACGTCGTTCGCGTGACGTATAAATTGTTGTATAAAAATTTCTCCCCCCACACCGTAATAGTGGTTTTCCCAACATTTCCCTTCACTGCTCTGCTCCTATTGATTGCAGCGTGATGTAAAGTATCCTATAACCAGCTCAGGAGTATGAAAAATAATTGTACCAAGTTTCTTTAAAACCCGTCGAGTAGTTTTTGTTTCTATAACGGTTATACAGACAGACAGACAAAAATTTTACTGATTTTATTTTTGGCATCAGTATCGATCCCTAATCACCCCCTGATAGTTATTTTGGAAATATAATTCATGTACAGAATTGACCTCTTTACAGATTTATTATAAGTACAGATATTCTTAACCAGAATACTATTTCTTTACTTAACACTGTTTAATTTTCAGTTTACTCTTTAATACAAAAATAAACACTACTTACACGATGGTACTCCAATCTTCGTGTATCTCTAACACCACCAGCGTTTGGGTACCCATTTTCAATTATAAATATATCTGGATTTTTATATGTATTTTTAATCCATTTAAGTAAGTTTTTAACACCATACGGCACAACCTATAAAATAGAAAAACAAATTAAAATAAAGTAAAGAAATCCGCATGGGTCCAGTTAAATAGCGGTTTTGTAACAACCTTTGAGAGTTGTCTTTTTAGTTTAGCATATAGCCGCTCAAAGGGCGCCACTAATAGGACTTTTAGACACAAATCTATCCTTAAGCTTTTGTTGACATAAATCTAGAGTTTTATTGCGATACAACAAGTAATATGGATGAATATTTGAAATTAGCAAATCGGTCGAAAAAGGGATCTTAGCTGGGAACATTTTCGACCAATAATTTTTTACCATTTTCGGAGAGGATTATCCCAGCAGCAATATCTGGCTAAAATGTTTTTTGTGTTTTGGAATAAAACATCAGACTAGTCAACTATTTCCTGCTGGTATTGCAAATTTCAATGGGGTCGCTCCAGTCTCAGCCACGAATTCAGGCTAGGTCTACCAAAAACAGCAGTCAAACAGCAAAACATTGATGCGGTTCGTCAGCTAATTAAGGATAATAATAACATACTGGGAGAAAGAGACCATCTTGAGGCATTTCAAAGACCTAGATTCAAAAGATCCTATATGAAGTACTAGGTGTTACGAATTTGGTTTTACAAAGAGCATAAAGCAGTTCGCCTCAATTGGTGTCGAAAAACATTGGAGCGGTTCATCAAAGGAAGCTCAAAATCTGGTTATGTGGCAACAATTGCTTTAGAAGATTAAAGAATGGTTACTTCCGATTGGTATATAAAAGTTATTGCAAAACTCTAACAACACACAGCGGTGTATCATCCTACATCAGGACAAGTGCTTATACTGCCCAAAAGACAATCTAGTTTTTGAAGCTTCAAAACATTTTATTGTTAGACCATCCACCGTACAGTCCGGACCTAAGGCCCAACGATTCTTCACGTTTTGAAAGATCCAGACTTAAATGCGTGGGCAGCGATTCCAGTCGCCAGTAGAAGCCATCGATGCCTTTAAAACAGTGATTTGAAGGTATGCAAAAATATTTTGAAAATGAATAAAGTACTTTAAGTCTATATTTTTTGTGTTTATAGTTGTATGCAAAACTAAAAAACAATCCCCTTGTTCATGCATTAAACGTTTGTAGAATTTTTCTTATGGTAACAACTATATTAAATTTTAAATGAAATCTAACATATGATGTCTATCTATTATAAAGTTTGATTAAATGTGACTCTTAAGTAGAAAAAGAAGCAGTAATGCAATTACTTACTTTTAACCAGTCAATTGAAGTAGATTCCCAACTAGGAGGCTGAATAGTATTATTTACACCCATATCGGCAAGTCTGTTTGGAGGATCTCGGATTCCATCTGTTAAAAAATGAGTACAAAGAGCACCAGTATAAGTGTTCAAAGCAAAAAAATCTACACTTCCTTTGAGCTGAGCTTTTTCTTCTTTGGTAAATTCTGGAAGACGAGATTTATTTCTACCTTCTTCTTTACTACGCTCTCCTATTCGAACTTTCATTATTTCTGGATAGTCCCCAAAGAATACTGGATTGGCTTGCCACCCCAACTAAAAAATAATTTTAATCATCCATGTATACCTTCTGTAAGTTTATAAGACAATTTTATTTTAGACGAAGGTAAGGAAAACACTCAGTAGCCTGTAAATCATTTGTTTGCTTGGTGAGAAAATCTGTTAAATATTTAGAAGAATATTTTTTTATGTCCGGTACCATTTATAAATTTATGGTTTAATCGAATGATAAATAATTTTGCAGCATAATAAATACTAGGTAACCATGTTTTTTTGATTTTTTTATTTTCACAACTTTTGTCGATCAATTTTTTCTAAATAAAAAAAATTGCATTAGATTTTTTGCAAAATCTATGCTCATATAAAAAAAAACTTTTCTGGGTCCCACTTATCCGAGCATCAGTTGTCCCTTTCACTAAGAAAAGAGCGTTGCAAGGCTTAAAACCAATAACGCTCAATAACGTGCTGGTACCAATGGCCACAGAAGCCAAATACTGGGACCTGGGTGTGGTGTTTGACCAGAGGCTATCATGGAAACAACACATTCAAAAGGTCACACACAAAGCTATAATAGCCCTTGGTAGGTGTAGACAACTGTGGCAAGAACTGGGGCTTGAACCCCAAAATGAACCTTTGGTTGTATACATAAGTCATTAGACCAATGTTAACCTATGGTTCGGTGGTGTGGTGGCCCGGAACCATTTGGCGGAGTTGCTGACATAATCAGAAAGGCAGTCATTGAGAAATGGAGGCTAGAGAAGGCCCAGGAGTGGTGGGAAAAATCACCGGGCAAGGGACAAGCCAAAGTCTTCATAAAGGGACACTCGGCGAAGTTTACTGCAGAGCTGCTATCACAAAGGCGAAACGATGTTAGAATGATTGTCAGTCTCTTGACAGGACATTGTAGGCTCAGAAAACACATGAGTCAGCTGAACTTAGCAGATGAAGACATCTGTCGATAGTGCCAAGAGAAGGAGGATCTGGATCTGGAAAATTGGGGAGGGGCGAGCTAGTGCTCTGCCAGCACTGAGGCCACATATGGCCCATTGTGCATCCTTCCGTGTGTAGGGATATCCTCACCTCAGGCTGTCACCAGGCCTAGAGATTTAAAATAGGTGATGAGGCTCCCGAGGGGGATCTCACTGACATCGACTGCTGTAAGCCAGTACTCGCCCAACACGGATCTTCTAGTTTCAGAAAAAGCATAGCAGTCATACATTATATGTTCTACTGTTTACTCTTCTTGTTCGCAGCCTCTGCATTGCGGCGATTCTGCTAATTTCATCCTAAAGAGATGTTGTCGTAATTGGCAGTGACCTGTTAAGATTCCCCCAGCTTTTCGGAGATTTTGTCTGGTGAATGCCTTAATTTTTTTTCCTGTTTCCTCACCAGGATGAGGTAGGAGGAGGAAACCGCATTTCATGTCCTATGCCAATGTGAAGGCCTTGCAAGGACGCGGTATCTAGTACTGGGAGAGGAGAAACCGGCTGCTCCAAGTTATGCGGAGAGGCCACTGTCAAGGCTAATAAGTCTCATTAAGAGGGCAGTGCTGGACAAGGTGCTCTAATCCTATTCTTGAGATAATGGGTGGTCACAATAGATCTGCAAAGGTCGCAGTGATACAGGCTAACAGCCAACCCAATAAACATCTAATCTAATCCCACTTATCCGAATGGTGCTACTCCTTTTGACAATCAATTTTCTGCCTTTAACATTCTGAATGGGGGAAAGAAATACAATACCGATATCTTATATTTAAACATACCAAGATAATGTTATCTTTAATAGAGTAACTACTTATAAATCTTACCTCGAATTGATATGCAGTTTCGGCAGCATCTTTATCAGCTTTGGAATTATTATTGTTAGGACCAAACCAGTGACTATCGAAAACAATAGACATTTTACCTAGAAATATAAAATATTTATACATTATTTGTTGTAATAATATTAGTACCTATAGATTGTGGATTGTAAGTGAAATCGATTGGCGAACGATTATTCTGCAGTTGCAGATATCTTCCAAAAGATAAGACAAAGCAAGGATGTGTAAAAGAACGGGCAATGTGCTTATATACGGAAAAAAGAACAAGAAGAAGACGAAGGAAAAGAAGAAGCAGAAAAATGGTAAGAAAAAGCGGAAAAATTGATAGTAATTAACAAATGACAAAACCTTTCTCACCTACCTTTTTTAAGATAATTGTACTGTTTCTGATATAAGTGATAAACTCTAGCATGGGCTCTTAGTATGTTATGATTACAAATATTCTCATCAATACCTTGCGAATGAATACCTGGTGGAAACGTACCAAATCCGTAACCCTGAGTACAAAAAATTTTCGGTTCATTAACAGTGAGCCAAAAGTTTACATCTTTGCCAAAATTATCAAGAAGAACTCTAGCGTAGTCTTCAAACCAATTGGGGAAAGAATCATTTAAAACTCCATTCAATTTTTCAAGATTTTCTGGAACATCCCAATGAAACATAGTAACCATAGGAATTATATTGTTTTTCTTAAGAGCTCTAATTAATGATTTATAATAACCGATACCAGCAGGATTAACTGTGTCATTAAAACCTAAAACACAATAATCAGGATTTTATTTGTATAATTCTACGTAATGATTTACCTGTGGGTAAAATTCTGGGCCAAGATATAGAAAATCTGTAATGAGTAAGCCGCAAAGATTTTATTAATTGAATATCAGTTTTCCATTGATGATAAGAATCGCAAGCTACATCTCCTGTTGAATTATCAACAATACGAGATGGATCTTCATGAACGAAATTATCCCACATAGAAGGAGTCTTTCCACCTGTGTTCCATCCACCTATAGAAATATGTTAAATATGTTCTTATAATTATTGTATAGATAATATGAAAATGATTTTACTTTAGCCTTAGTCTTTTTAGTTTTGCATACAGTCGCTTAGATGGCACCACCAATAGAACCTTCCGACACAAATCTTACCAATCTTAACGCAATCTTTTATTGACATAAATCCGGAGTTTCAATGCGATACAACAATTTTTCGAGCAATAATTTTTTATTATTTTCGAAGAGGATTAACTAACAGCAATGTCTCGCTGAAATGTTTTTTCTATTTGGGCATAAAGCACCACACCAGACAACCATTTCCCGCAGACTTTGCACATTTCAACGTGGTCGCTCCAGTCTCAGCGACGAATCTAGGCTAGATTCACCCAAATCAGCAGTCAAACAGGAAAATATTGATGTGGTTCGTTAATTAATTAAGGATGACCGCTGTGTAACATACGCGAAGATAGAGGCATTTTTGAGCATTTTAAGAACCTTGATCCAAAAGATCCTGTATGAAGAACTGGGTGTTATGAAGTTGGTTTCCCGTTGGATTCCTCATTTGCTCACAGTAGAGCAAAAAGCGATTCACGTCAATTGGTGTCGAAAAACATTGGAACGGTTCAACAAAGGAAGTTTAAAAAATTAGTATTAGTATTATTAGGATTTTGGATTTGCTGTGTGGATCTTTCACGATGAGGTAAAACCAACAAAAGTGATCCGTTTTCGAAGTGTGTCAAAGAAGTTTTGTGTCAAACTCTGGTCCTGTGGCAAAACTAAAATGACAACCCTCGTAGTTGTATAAGTAAAAAATAACAGTAAAAGGACAAAACATTACCTTCGACTTGATAAGCAGACGATCCAGCTCCAAACATAAAATTAGAAGGAAAGCATTTTTTGTTACCTGTTGCAAATACCACTGAAAAGCTGGAAAGTAAATATAAACTGTTTTAAAACATGTAAAATTCATTGTTTATATACATTAAATGTCCATATTGTATAATGTTTGAGTGCTTTTGAATCTTTTATATCACATTCTATTTTCTACTTTAAATTTTATATAATTATTGATATTATATTATGTGTAGTATAGAATTGTAAAAAGTAATAGTCAAAACTCTTAGATATATCATTAATTAGGTAATATTGTTTGTTGATGACAAAAAATCACTGATGTAAAGAGTAAAATAGAAGCTAATATTGCTGAGAAACAATTTCAGTGATATAAGGAAAATTACAAAAGAACAGTTTCTTTTAGAATAAAACCTAGAAATTCACTTTATAAAGCATTCCAAAATCAAATAATTTGGGAGTTCTTAAAGCACAACTTTATGTTCAAGAATCTTTGAGTCTCATTGAAGATTGGAAACAAGTGTGAAATATTTTACATAGAGGGAATTTAAATAATCAGGAAAGTTACCATAGCTCGAAAAAGATAAAATAACCCACAAGCCAATTTTAGTTTGACAAGTGGAATGTACTCTACCAGCATTTGGACCACATATGTTTCATTGTGCAAACTCCTTAGAGTAGGGCATTATAAACATAGGTATTATCATTAGCCATTTTCTGAAACCAGAGGTAATAGAAAAGATGTGTTGATGCATAATAACAAGTTCCGACACCTTTTCCATATTTAAACTACCTTAAATTTATATTAAACTTAAACTACTAGCACTTACCCTGTCATTATACCACCATAACTGCTTTCCCGCTTTTCGCGCTACCAGCTGGTCATATTTTGGTGGTTTAGTTCCTATTTTCCCAGAATACGATTGCGCGTCTTTTAAATTTGTCTATGGTCTAACACAAGAATTTAGTGATATTGGACAGAATAGCTGATATTAATACCTATATCTATAGTGCCTTACCCAGAGTGATAGAAAACGAATCCTGTCGGTTTTCATAAGACCTATCGACTTAAAATAGTTGACATTACCAAGACTGTCACATCCTTCCCATGTTATTTGATCCAGCTCAGAGTGACCACTTTATTCTCGATGGTCTCAGTTACAGTTTGGTGACATTCTAGTACTAAACTTGAGGTAATACGTGGACTATTTTTGCTCAGTAGTGCTTGACGCCAGACCATGTAAATATTTCTGTTCCTATTAAAGAATTTTAGGGATCTAGAGTATATTCCACATCCCGCAGAAAAATAAATCTGATCCAACCTTAATATTTATGATGATAACTGTAAATTTTAGCGCAAGACCAGAATTGTAAGTATAATTAAAACAGCAATTTTTTATATTCTTTGAGTTTTTAATGTTTTTATAACAAAACTTTAATAATCAACGCAGTTGTCAACCAGACATCGGGTTTGAATTACTTTTTTATAATATTCGCCTGATGGTCTAATAGTTCTTGTTCGATTCTCGCTATTAAAATCAACTTCATAGAGTCCAAACTTCTGGCTGCAATTTGTACGAAAATAAATTTAGAGTTAATATAACACTGTAACAACTTACGTATATCCTGACGTCCATTCAAAATTATCCATAAGACTCCATACTGTATATCCTACCATAGATACATTATCTTCCGCCATAGTATCCCTGATATGACTCAAATATTCCTAAAATACAAATCTATGTTTCTTTACATAAATACCAATAATTAATGCACGTTTTGCGTCTATAAAATTGCGCTATTGAAATATTACCAAAGAGCTGCAATAATTTAATAAATATACTTTACTTGAATATAAGCTAATCTCCTTTCATCCTTATCACCATAACTTGGGTATCCGTTTTCTGTTATTAGAATTCCAGGATTATTATAATGCGTACTAAGCCAGTTCAAGAGTGGTCGTATACTCCAAGGAACGAACTATAAATAATTGGTTATTATGATGTTAAAAGTAATTAATGTGCATATTACCTTGGTGTATTGCATGGTGGTGTTTTCCCATTCAGATGGTTGATAGGAATTGACACCTTGATCACCCCATTTAGTCGGAGGATTTGTAATTGGGGGATCAGCCATAGCAGCCACAATGTTTGCAGTATATATATTTAGACCAAAGAAATCGTGGGTTCCATTTATGTAATTAATTTCTTCAGGTGTTAATTCTGGAAGACGAGATTCGCTTCGGCCTTCTTGTTGGCTGCGCGCTGCCACCCGTTCTTTAACAACGGAAGGATAATCGCCGGCATATATTGGATTTGCATATACACCAATCTGAGAACAAATCATTTTCTTAGTTATCTATTATTTCTTTGTACAAAAAAAAAACTAGATACAGCACCAAAGAGTTTTTGTTAGTATTTTTACAACTAAAACACAGGATTGTTTTCAAAAGTACCCCTTATTCGATATCTATTTGGTTTTGTACCACCAAAATCGATACACTTTTGCATAGGTCCAAATCGATTGTTTAGTTGACACCTGCAAAACCTTTGTTTTAAAGGTATCGATGGTTTCTTCTGGTGACTGGAATCAATGGCCACGCGTTGAATTTTGGGAACGTATAAAGAAGTCGTTGAGAGTTAATAATTCATCCTGGTGAAAAAACAGCAGAAAAATTTAAGTCCTTGGCCAGACAGAATCTCAGAACAACTGTGGGAACCTTAACAGGTCACTACCAATTGCGATAACATCTCTTTAGGATGAAATTAACAGAATCACCCCTATGCAGAGGTTGCAAACAAGAATAGGAAATAGTAGAACATATACTGTATGAGTGCTCTTGTTTTTTCTGAAATCAGAAGATCCATGTTGGGTCTTACGCCAGCCGGGAGTCTAATTACCTATTTCAAAACTTTAGGCCTGAAGACAGTCTGAGATGTAGGTATCCCTACACAGGAGAGGATGCACAATGGGCCATATGTGGCATCAGTGACAGCAGAGCATTTGCTCGCCCCTCTCCACCATTCCAGATTCAAATCCAATGATTACTAACTGGGAGACATGTTAATTTTAGGCTATTTATGCTTTATAATTAGTCAAATCTCCCTAATATGAATGAGAAGACGGTGGTATATAGTTCACGATATACTTACAGTAAAGTGCTGCAGTCTGTCAGCTGCCTCAATGTCTTCTGCACTGTCAGATGCTGGTAGATAAGAACTTGTATCCAGTGTAATTGATACTCTACCTAAAAATCCTAAATGTTAAACAAAAACATCTTATACTTATATAAACTTTTATACCTTGTTGTGTACTTCTGAATTCATCATCATATATATGCCATGCTTTTGCATGAGCTTTTATGACGTGATAAACGCAAAGATATTCCAAAAGCCCTTCTGACTTAATAGTTGGGGGAAAGTATCCATATCCGTAACCACCAGTACAAACTTGTTGAGGTTCATTAAAAGTAAGCCACATTTTAACATCGTCTCCAAATAGAGAAAAACATGCTTTAGCATATTCTCCATACCAGTCAACAAAAGATGCGTTAGTAGCACTTCCCCAATCTTGTAAAACTTGTGGAAGATCCCAGTGAAAGATGGTTACTAAAGGTTCGATGTTATTGGCCTTAAGAGCTTGAATTAAATTCTTATAATATATTACACCTGCTTCGTTAATGTTACCGACACCTAAAAATTCAAATATATATATTAAATTAAGATCGATTAAATTTTGTATAATAAAAAAAGTTGTTTTATATCCTACACAACATTTAGTTAATTGGTTAATAGAAGACGTTAAATAGTAATATTAGAAAATATTATGGGTTAGTGAATTTCATACACATCAATTTTTGTATTAAAATAGGACTTTTCTAATTTTTTTACATCACAGTTTCGGGGATAATCATAGAAAATTAGCCTCTTATTGTAGCGTTATATTGGCAAATGAAACAAAAAGTTTGTAATGCTCTAAATGTGGACATTATGTGTTGAATGTTAACAGATATTTTAGCATTACACCTAAAATCGATGTTTAATCTAATCTAATCTAAGTAACCTGGCGTGGTCTCACCTATGGAGCCCCATGTTTGAGCACTGCTTCCTGTGGAAATATTGTGACCAGGTTCGGCACCAAGAGTCCTTACATGCACCCGTGCTTGCAGGACTCTAGTTTGTTCAGCTGAAAATCGGCATCCCGCTGGTCCTCAGATAGGCTAGAATCCAGGGGTCCTAAATTCCTTGAGTTACTGTTGCCACAGGGCAGTTCCCTTTATAAAAGATTTGAGTCCCGTGACCAGCTCCTCAAGGTGGTGATAGGATTCAGGATTCGTGTCACCGAAGATGAGGAACCGTTTATAGTCCAAGGCCTCACACTCGAATAGAATGTGAGTTGCCGTCTCATCGTCCATGTCACACAGTCGGCACAAGGTGGGTTCCTGTGTCAGAATCCCCATCCTCCGAAGGTGTAGTCTGAATGGTCCATGCCCGGTGAGCAGGCCCACTAGTACTCTGATCTGACTCCTGCCAAGATCCAGTATGTCAGACGTGAATTTTTGGAGTAGCCTTTGAGCATCAGCTTCGAGTGCCTCAGCCCTACAGTGTTACTCCAGTGTTTGGTCGACTCTTCCCAGACCCAGTTCCTGACTTTGATCCTTATCCATGCTCTAGGCAGTCCCAATACAGATTCTGGACCAGTAAATCGTGTAACCGCTACCTTCTTGGCCAGAAGATCCGCGGTTTCATTTCCTTCAAAACCTTTATGCCCTGGTATCCAAAATCGATGTTTATCTTAAGCTTAGTTCATTTTTCCGATTATCCCAATTTTCAGAGGTAACAATATGCGAATATTTTTTTACCTAGTCCAAAATCTGCAAAACATATTTCTCAGTTGCGACTACGTCTCAATTCTGCACCTAGATAAGACAGTTGAACAACTCTTTGCAGACTTTCCAAACGAATTACAAGATCTACTAAATTATTTCAAAGACAATTAGGTCTTGCGGAAGAAGACCCAACGCAAGACACCATCCCATATTTTCAGTTACTATATAAAATCTTCATCAAAAAGTTCTCGATGGAGTCAATCGTACCAACAATCATGCTGAAGCTGCCAATAGAAGACTTCAAAATAAATGATTGATGGACCATCGAACTATATGGCGTTTTACTGAATCTCTCAAAAAGATTCAAAAGGGCAGCGATTTATTTCTGCAGCAAATTATTGCTGATCATGAACCTCTGGCAAAACTTAGGAAACACAAGCTTGCTGATTAAAGAATTTTGCAGCTGGTCATAATCGCAATTTTTGGACTTTTTACGGAGGATATCATACAATTTTAAGATGCAACATAATCAGCGTTTCACAATAGTATATTTAGTATTTAAAGTTTGATTTTGTAGAAAAATAAATGTATCTCCTTAATTGAAGTTTAATTTAACCAAGTCTCCATCTCCATAAGACGGTATGTTCAGTTATCAATTTTCTTAAATTATTTCCGAAACTGTGATATTAAAAAAATTGAAAAAAATTGTGGAGTCTTCCTTTGGTACCAAGAATTCAAGACCCTACAGCATTAGCTTATTTTATTCGAACAGATAAGATCTATTACTTCAGAAAATAAATCTTATCAAAATTCTGCTATATCTTAAAGTACTCTCAAGGCTTATAAAATTAACCAAGGTTATCGTATAATATTTGAATACGAATACCTTTATTACGTTTCGACATATAATAATCAAAATGAAATATGGTTTTTTAATTTAGTTGTCAAGATTAAACAATTCAAAACATCATTACCGTAAATTTGATAAAAAAACAATGATAAAAGCGTGCTTGCGCACGTGAATATTATAATTATGATTATAGGGTAGGTAAGTGCAATTGTTCTTTTATTATTACTTATTTATGAATAATTATGATAAGGCTATATGGATACTTAATGTAAAATAAAATTTATTTAAAAAGATTTTTTAATTAAGAACGTACTTGAATAATTTACAAATATGTTACTTTACTCAGTTAAAAAAAAACGATAAATTAAATATGTCTAATTTTTTACAAAAAAAGTAGTGTCCGACCGAAGCTTCGGCTTCGGCCACCTTCGGCCAAAAAAACCATCTTCGGCGAAACCTTCGGCTTTGGCCCAAAACCAGGCCGAAGCCGTAGGTTTCACCGAAGGTCCGAATAACCGTCGAGATTGAACGAACTGTTACGAAAGACTGAGTGAGAGAGCGACGGACCGGTCGTGTTTGGTGAGGCCGCGGGGAGTCACTGTCAAATATCACATTGCACATTGCATGCGCATCAAGACAATTGGTCTAATTGTAATTTGTGAATTACATAATAAAGAAATGGTTATTTTTTACAAATAAATCACAAAATCACAAACTTTTATTACCATCTCTAAATCAACTTATATTTAAGACAGGAGACAGTCAATATAAACGTTTAATATTGAAGTTTTAAAATAATTTTAATATTAATTGTAGCTTGTAGACAGTATTGAACAAAATTAATTACTGAGAGATTATAAACCTTCGACATCGGCTTCTGCCGAAGGTTGTGGCGATTGCCGATTAATCGGCTTCGGATTCGGCTTCGGCCAAAAATAGACCTTCGGTCGGACACTAAATAAAGGCAGTTTGGACATTTATAGGTGAGCATCAAGTTATTAAGTTTAAAGATTTGCTCTTATTTTTTAAACAACTTATTTAGTGTAAATGGCTTATCTATTTTTAGTGGTCTAGATGGTTTATCATACAACAATATTTTTAATTTAAGATGAATAAGTATTAATTTAAATTTATATCTTGCATTAAAACCTATACACATCCACAAAAATAGGTATTGTTTTAAACAAGAGAAAGAATTTTAGTTACCATCAGGCATGATTCTTGACCATGATAACGAAAATCGGTAAGCTGTAACTCCTAGTTCTTTCAATATAGCAACATCCTCATCAATTTTGTTATAAGAATCACAAGCTACATCACCATTTGTTGAATCAACTACAAAACTTGGATTATTGTGTACGGCAGTATCCCATATATTAGGAGATTTACCATCTTTATCCCATGCTCCTACAAATGGTATTACGATATGTTTAATTTATTTATTATCCACAAGTACATAACAAATATAATTAGTTAGTGCAATAATGTATTTTAGTATATATTACCTTCGACTTGATAAGCAGAAGTAGCTACAGAGAATATGAAGTCAGGCGGGAACCTTTTATTGCTTATGTCCTGTGATAAGCTATATGAATATAAATATATAATTTTTTTTTTGTTTATTATACAAACATATATAAACACTTAACACAAACACTTTGTTGTACGTACATTGTTACATTATTTATCACTATGATAGTTAAACAGCAAATAGTATATATCTTAATAAGTCATAGGTTATCAAGCAAATAAAGTAGGTAAAAGAAATTCAATGTATATTTAGTTTCGCACAATTGCTATAAAAACTGATTTAAAAGTATATATAGAAAACTATTATACTGGCATATCAAGGATAGCATAATCGAAAAAAACGAGGTGTGGTGATCAAAAATGACCGAGGAGGGGAAAGCTTAGCTTTCATAATACTCTGGAAGTATTATTTGACCGAACACACATATGAAAAAATGAAATTAACTCCGATCAGTTACAATCACTTGGGACACTTATGATCACGATCACTTGCAACCACCAGTGTTCATTTTAAATCAGTTGTGATTCTTGTGATTAATCACTTGAAACTATTGTTGATCACTTGCGGTAAGTGCTATTGATGTGATGTAATTACGAGGTATGATCAAAAAATACAGTGAATAATTTTATTAGATACAAAGTAATAAGTTTAAAACAAATTTGATTAAATCTACTTCAAAGTACTCTCCTTGACTAGCGATACACTTATTCCAACGGTGACTCCACGATTGGAAACATTTCTGGAAGGCTGTTCTGTCGTGGCCCTCTCAATTGTATCAAATCTTTTTCCTTTTAGTAAGATTTTTAATTTTGGAAAGAGCCAAAAGTCGCATTGCGCTAAATCCGGAGAGTAAGGCGGATGTGGACAGACAGAGACCTTTGTTTCGGGCAAAAACTCGCGGATTAGTCGCGAAGGGTGGCACGGTACGTTGTCGTGATGCAGAACGAAACCCTTGGTCTATTTTTCTGATCTTATTCTCCGCACATCGTTTAGCAAGCGTTGAAGTAGACCTTCGTTATATTCGGAGTTAACAGTTATTTCCCTTGAAACGAACTGTGCCCTCACGATCAAAGAAAACAATGAGCATAACTTTCACATTAGACTTTGAGAGACATGCCATTTTAGGGCGAGGAGAGCCACTAGTTTTCCATTGGCAACTCTGAATTTTTGTCTGCAAGAGAAACTCTTAATTCCGTGCAAATTGACACACGATTTTCCTTCTGTTCGCCACTAAAAAGTCGTGGAACAAATTTCGCACTGACTCGTCTCATTTGCAAATTTTCAGTTAAGATCCGCTTTGTCCTATCACTTCAACCACAAAAAACAACATCTAGAGCTTTAAAAGCTTTAACAAGCATTCCAGTTTCAGTCTTTTCTTAATCTGTAATAGATATAACTTGATATTTATCGTTGACTCAATGGAATCACATCTTTTTATTGCGGTCAAGTTCGTAATGCGTTTCAAATGTAACAGCTGTATGGAATCCGAATCATCCTGTCTTTCAAAGCAGAAAAAAGCAACATCTAGAGCTTTATTGTTTGTCTTTATGGCTTTATGCAAAACTAAAAAAATAACCCTTCAATCGAAAAATTGGTTCTTGTGACACGTAACATTTTTTCTTTAATGCCATTTCTTGTTTCTTCAATTTTTAATTTCAAAATTCAGAAATATGTCTTAAATAATTTAATAAATTACAACAAAAGCAGATAAGCGGTATTGATAAATAATCAGTATCCTGAAAAGCTAATTAATTCAACTAAAAAGAAATGAAAACAATAAAAAGTTAGATGGCTAAGTTAACCTTAGCCAAATTTTACACAAAAGTGGGAGGACAATAAAGGAGACCTTTTCGCCGACCCTAACAGCATGTGGTTGTATGCACTCACGATTTTACAATCTATTGTTTGAATTTACCTTTTTTTTATTTATTTAAAATTAAACACATATATTTGTTAAATTTAAACAATAGATCGTAAAATCGTGAGTGCATACAACCACATGCTGTTAGGGTCGGCGAATAGGTCTCTTTTATTGGCCTCCCACTGGGTCCAGGTAAGGGGTGACGTGAAAAACTCTTTAACCGAAACATTAGTAATGTATTAAAACAAATTTCCTAACAATTTCAATACAGAAAAAAAATCAGAAATTGTGCGAACAGTATACCGAGTCTGCATTGAGGAATCTCTAATCCTACTTGAAATTCGTTCTTTTGAACACAAAAATTATTTTAGGAAAAGAGATATAGATAAAATCCAGATATCTATACATATAACTGGCTGACCCGGCGAACTTCGTACCGCCTACTAATGTTTTTTTACCATTGTTCCAAATTTTTACGGTTTTGTAAATAATCGATTAGATATGTCATATATTAACTGCGCCACCTTATGGTGGCGTCATAGTACTTAATTACGCACGAATTGCTAATGTAAATTTATACTATCTCAACTGCGCCACCTTACGGTGGCGTCTTAGTAAGGATCACTCTTTTAAATATATGAAATAGCTGTACCCGGCGCGCGTTGCTACGCCAACAACTAAAATAAATTTAAGAAAAATAAAAGATGAAGAGATAGAGAAGGAAAGAAAGTTTATAGTTTTGTTTCACTTATCGCACCAAAAATATATTTTTCGAACTTATATTTATATGAAATCGTATAGATATCTATTAATCAATATTGAATTTGATACATGGAAGCTTTATTTAATTAAGTAACCACGTTTCCGAACAAACGATGCTCTTTCAATTATATAGTCTATGGCTGTGAATGACATTGACATTCGTTACGCGCGCTTTTTAAAATATGCAAAATTAAATGTCTATTTTTCAATATTTCTGAGAGATTTTCTTAATATTTTCTTCCGTAAGAACCTTCTCCTAATAATAACAAATACAACACAAAAAGAATTACAAAAATCGGTCCAGCCATTCACGCGTGATGCCATGACCAAGGAAAACGGGTTTCATTTTTATATATAAAGATAAAACTGTAGAAATGTATATGTTTGTGCGCGCATCACATGAAAACTACTGATCCTATTCGAATGCGGTTTTCAAAGACGTATTTGTCTTCTTTCAACTTAACATCTGGTGTATAAAACTTTCTCCCCCCACCCCTTTAACAGGGTGAGGAGAGAAATTTTTATACAAAAATCAACACGGCACGCGAACGACGTCGCAGGTACATCGAAATAGAACCCAAAAATGTGGTTAGATTTTTTTGTCTGTCTGTCTGTATGTTTGTGCGCGCATCACATGAAAACTACTGATCCGATTCGAATGCGGTTTTCACAGATGTATTTGTCTTCTTTCAACTTTACATCTGGTGTATAAAAATTTCTCTCCCATTCCTTAAATGGGGTGGGGTAAGAAATTTTTATCCAACAATCACACGCCACGCGAACGACGTTGCGAGTACAACTAGTATAAACATAAAGTAAATTTTCTAAGACATGAACTTCAATTTCAGTGTGATATCTAAATCTTGGCTACCTTTGTTAAAATAAGATTGAGTTAGTAATCTATAAATTTATAGAAACAAAAGGAACAATAAAAAACGCTATTGTTATAACAAGCACAATTAAATGAAGAATATAAACTATCAGTAGTGTGTAATCAGGTTTTTCCTCTTAATATTCCTACTCGTTTTATGTTTTATTTATATTTTTGTATAAAAAAAGGATTAAGTTAGAAAAATATTGCAATAGAACATGCATTATACATATGTACAGGATATTCAATTTCAAGCGAGCACTTATTGTAAATCAAATGTCTTGTTAAATCAGAAGAAATACTCAATATTGTATAGTTGTTGTATAGTTGTATATAAGTTAATATGTTAAAAATGATATGATAATAAGAGGAAAATATTTACGGTAAGTTACAAATTTTCTTTTTATTATCGAAATTCTTAAAATTTGCTACCGAATCAGAGATTAAAATAGTTTGTGTTATTATTAGATATCTCTATAATAATTTATTAAATAATACCTTAAATGGATAAATTATATAAGAATAAGTTACAAAAAGGATATTACTTCAAAAACACTTTTACAAATTATACAGTGGACTAGTAAATTTAAATAAATAAAATAAATCTTTATATCAATTTTCAAACAATTAGTAATAAACATTAATAGCTAAGAAAATTACATTACCAAAGACTAGATACGTAGATTAAGTTATTGTTGAACTTCATTATAACTAAGTATAAGCTTATGAGTAGGTTTTTCAAAAGTATGGGTTTTTATAGAGTATCGACTTACCGGTAATCGATAATAATTGTTTACTATTCAGAATGTCTAAAAAAAACTTTATTTTAAGTTATAATAATTCATAAACATTTTCGCTCTAATTATAAGATAAAGATAAAGTTACTAGCATATTTTTTCAGAATAATTGAATTTACTGGTAGTGTATTCGTTTTAATGTCATTGTGAGTTTGACGCAGGTCCGGAATACTTTTTTTATCTATTTAAAGAAGTTTCATTTACTTCTTAGACAAAATTTCTGTGTTGTACGAGGGTTATCTTTTTAGTTCTGCATATAGCCATAAAGACAAAAAATATATTGACTTAAAGTACTTTATTGTTTTTCAAAATATGTCCACCAAGATCGATGCATTTTTGCATACGTTCGAACTAATTGGTAAAACAGTTTATCCAGTCTTCAGTTGACCCCTGCGAAATCGCTGTTTTAAAGGCTTCAAAGGGTTCTTCTGGCGACTGGAATCGCTGCCCACGCATTTAATTCTTAATCTTTGGGAACGTGAAAAAGTCGTTGGGACTTAGGTCGGGATTATACGGAGGATGGTCTAACAATTCGATATTTTAAAGCTCCAAAAACTCGATTGTCTTTTAGGCAATGTGAGCACTTGCATTGTCCTGATGTAGGATGATACGCCGTTGTGTGTTGCTTTGTCGCGATAACGTCTAGTAAAAAAACGTTTATATACCAATGGGAAGTAACCCTTCTTTGATCTTCTAAAGCGAGTGTTTCCACATGACATAAAAGTTGCGACCATTTTCTTTGACACACTTCGAGAACGGATTACTTTTGTTGGTAAAACACCCACACAGCGGATTGGCGTTTTCCGATTCTTAGAAAAATCATCGCCACTAACAATACTATCAACGTTTTTTGAGCTTCTTTTGTTGAACCGTTCCCTGGATTAGTCGCGAAGACTGGAGCAACAACGTTAAAACTCGCAAAACCAGCTGAAAATGTGTGGTGCTTTAATTTAAAACACAGAAACCATTTTAACAAGACATTGCTGTTGGGATAAAACTCTCAGAAAATTGTGAAAAATTAATGCTCGCAAATGTTCTTGACTAAGATCCATTTTTCAACCAACTTATTAAATTTAAAAATTTACACGACTTGTTGTATCGAAATAAAACTTTGGATTTATGTGAATAAAAGATTGCAGTTAGATTTGTGTCTGAAGGTTCTATTGGAGGCGCCTACTAAGCGGCTATATACAGGGTCTTTATGGTTTTTAAACAGCTTTCACCGTTTTTTGGTCACAACTGTCTCTTTTGACGTGTAAATTATTAAAGCCTTCTACAGGAATGACCGCTTTTCAACAATGCATAAAGAAATTCCACAATTTTTACTGGGTATTTATAGTCTTTCTACTGTAATAGAAACGAGTCTTATTAGTTTTAAACTGTTTAATTCGTTTCTAACTAGGTATAACTGGTTTTTACACAGGTCAAACTACATTTCGATTACAGTTACTTTTGCTAAAACTGCAGCTGTGTAAAATTTAATTTAGAAAGGAACAAAAGATCAGTTCAAAGATGGTCTATGAATGCCTAGGGAAACTAAATGAACTCTGACAAAATAAGACTGTTACCCTCTTATGGATTCCAGGACACATATGAATAAAAAGAAACGAAACAGCAGATAAGCCGACAAAAAGGAGCTAAAAACCTAATACTTGGGACCAGAACCATCTTGTGGAATCAGTAGTAGTACAGTCTTAGAAAAACTAAAGAAAGAAGTGGATAGAAAAAAATCCAAGTACTGGAACGATCTAGAAGGAATAAGACAATCGAAAACGATCCTGGGAAACTATAACCAGCTGTCTAAACCTCAGTAAAAACAACGTCCGTATTATAACGGGAATATTAACTGGACATTGCCCATTAAAAGGACACATTAAAAAACTAGAATTGGTAGATGAAGCAAAGTGCAGATTCTGTGAGGTAGAGAATGAAACTTCAATACACATACTCTTAGAATGCATTGCATTACGTAATTCTAGGGTCAGGTACCTAGGGTCATACGAAATAGAAGAGGAAGACCTACCTAACTTGAAGCCCAAGGATGTTATATACTTTTAAAAAAGATAGGACTGGAAGAGCTGCTATAAATCTGAAGAAACATCAGAATTATAGCAAGACAAGGAGGACACAATAGATCTTATAGGTTGCAGGTATATCTGTCACCCCTAATTTTGCTCATACATACATACATAGCCCATCTAAGCGTGACTTGAAAGAAACAACAAAAATGCAAAATAAAAAGTTACTGAAATGAAACCAAGAGTGCAAAATAAATGTGACTTGGAAGAAACCAAAAATTGCAAAATAAACCTTATAGACTTTTAATTACCTAATTCACGGCTGATGCTTAAGGTAACAATAAGGTAAATTTCATCTACATGCTATATTTATGAGAGACTGAAACTATTTGATAGCCAAGATATGATATTTCGATGTATATTGAAAATTAACTTCCACAAATCGATAGTAGTAAACATAAACATTTTGAATCAAAAATAAGGATTGTGTAAAATTAGCCATAAAACAGTATTTCTGAGCTATTGTTTGAGGTTCGTTCAAATTTATCAACTTGCCAACTTGCGTTCAAAAAAACCCACATTTATAATAATTTGTTTACTCGAGAAAAGTACCTAAACCTTATTGAAAACCATTAAAATTAATTCCTTTCGAAAGATAACCTGAATTGAATACTACGTTTTTTTTTATAAAGCGACCTAAGTAACCTTCACTAATTAGCACTATGCTACGACTATTTTAGCAAAAAATAGTTCTTAGTATCATTACAGAATATAGGTCTTAGTGTCTAGGTAACTGATAGGTATAGTTTTTTAATTATTGGACCAAGCAATTAAAATTTTTAATTGCTTTAATTTTATCTAAATTTTGAAATTCATATACTTTTGCTGTTTTTCTATGATTGTCAGATTTGCCTCTATCATAAGTGATAAATATTTGTCAAAACTTATACTTATGGATAATTGCTTATTTCTACATTTTAGTTTATTTTATTAAATGTTATAAAAAAATGATAGTAAATAATAATAATAAATAAACGGAGGCATATTCGAAAAAACACTCGAACACATAAATTTGTATTTGTAGTAGGGCACTTTTTTAATAAAAAATATACATGATCTGTCATATAACAGTGACCAATATCAACTTTCATATTTTAAATATAAATGTTTTGTTTTCAGATGTACACCTAACACTTTACACTCATGCAAGTCGTCTATATTGTAGCTACTGGTCTAAAAAATCCTTATTAAATATCATAGGTCTATAGCGATAATTATTTAGCATTGCTCCATATTAATGTCGCACCATGATTGACAAACCCACAAGTTCCATTAAATACAACATGGTTTCAGCAAGATAAAGAACCAACCCATTACCAAAACCATGTCTAGCAATATTTCAACCGAATATTTCCGAATCAGTGGATAGTGATTAGACTAGCTGTTTTGTGCAGTAGACTTCGTTTTGTTGAAATACGTGAAAGTATTGGATACAAAACTACACCCTTTTAATTAGCTGACTTCCAATCTCTAATCTAAGGGCATAAGGGTTTTGAGGGCAATGAAATGGCGGACCTTCTGGCCAAGAAGGGAGCGGATACACGATTCATTGGTGGTCCAGAACCTGTACTGGGACTGCCTAGAGCCTGGGTAAGGACTAAAGTGAGGAACTGGGTCTGGGAAGAGTCGACCAAATACTGGAGTAATACTGTAGGGCTGAGGCATTCGAAGCTGATTCAAATGCTACTCCAAAAAAACTGACGTCTGACATACTGAATCTTGGCTGGAGTCAGATAAGAGTACTGGTGGGCCTGCTCACTAAGCATGGACCATTCAGACTACACCTTCGAAGGATGGGGATTCTGACACAGGAACCCACCTCGTTTCGACTGTGCGCCATGGAAGATGAGACGGCAACTCACATTCTAATTGAGTGTGAGGCCTTGGACCATAAACGGTTCCTTATCTTCGATGACACGAACCCTGAATCCTATCACCACCTTAAGGAGCTAGTCACAGGACTCAGATCTCTTATAAAGGGAACTGTCCTGTGGCAACAGTAACTCAAGGATAGTCATCCAAATAAGAACTTGGGACACCTGGATTTATCCCTACCTGAAGATCAGTGGTGGTGATAATTTTCAGCTGAACAAACTAGAGTCCTGCACGCATCGGGTGCATGCAAGGACTCTTGGTGCCGAATCTGGTCACAATATTACCATAGGAAGCAATGCTTAAAACATGGAGCTCCACAGGAGAGACCATGCCAGGTTTATTAATATAAGATTAGATTAGCTGACTTACTAAGAGGAATAAGGATCAGGCCTCTCAGTTATATTAGATTGGTGATTGTAGATTATAAGTGAGGTGTTCGATTGGCGCTGGTAACCTTACTACACTGCGATCTAAATTATCTAAAAGATCTTTTGTGTATACCCTATATCTAATTATGAGTCCGTGAGGTCTAGACTTAAGATGTAAATTTGTAACCTGATTCAGCTCTACGTCCCAAATATTTATGTGGTTAGGTATTTTACAATTACAGCCGTTTCATCCGCATCTTCACATTTTACATAGATGGTACATCCGTGGACAGTGTCCTGTGAGAATTCCTGCGATTTTAGATTCTAAAGTTTTAACAGAAATTTAGAGTATCGCAGTAAAAGCTGTATTAACCTTTTTGCTTGTCTTTGGCCTGGAGTGTTTTTTGAATAGGTTGCATTGAGTACCTTTTCCCAATCATGAACTTCATCCATAATTTTTGAGATGCCACAGAATGGTTCAGATCCGATAAAAAGAGTACTAAGTTCTTCTGTTGCTGGACTATCACCAATCTCGTTTTCGATAATTTTTTATGCCCTGATATACAAAGTAGAGTTACTTTGATGTGTTTAGCCAGTTGCTTAAGAGAATGTTTGCAGTTCGAGACTATGTACTCGAACGTAGTAAATTATAGAGCCTTCGAAGCAACCTGGCTATTGGAGGCAATACATATTTTGGTAGAATTGAACCTTTTTTAATGTATTCTTAAGCTAAAAGCTCGACTTGGAAGATTTGAGGAGTGTTTCCAGTTTCCAGGGCTATTAAGAGCCTAACGTTAGGATCTGTAACCCCTATATTCTAGGGTTTTAGTTCCATTCCATCAGTATAATAAGTTAAGGCTACTTTTGTAAGTTGAGTGATTTTTTTTGTGTTACCTTACAGTCATTAATACTAACGTTTGATTTGAATTCGATATCTTTTGTAGACATAATGTCTGTCGGCATCTTCATGGATTGGTTTGCTCCGATCTTAGACTCCAATGATATCCTATAATATCGCCGGGTTTTAGAGACTTAGTACTTGTTAAGTTATAGAAACTTTCCAGAGTAATGGTCGAAGCACTAAACCAGCGCAGCAAGTGATTATGTGTTGGACAACCGTTAAATCTGACCAATGGATCATTTTAGGTATAAGAACCTATATTTTCCCAAAAAGCCTACGGCCCTTGTAGCTGTTAATTAATGTTAGAAGGCATTTCTATTCATGTCTTGCCAAGATACTTGACGCTAGTATTTTTTTATTAGATAATAATAAATATGAAATCACGTATCATTTCCGAAACATTTAAATAATATAACAGTATATAAAAATACAAAAGTAGATACTCACCACTCTAAAATGCCACACCCTGTATAAATACTTTTTGTTTAAAAAGATGCATAACTAGAAATAGCAATCGGCTTATCCAAACGTTTTTGCACATTATTGGGTATTTTTTATTAATGAGTAAATAGAATTATGAAATAGTTATTATTTTCAGGAATGCAACTTATGCATATTCTATTAACCCTTTTTTTGGGAAAAACCCTATAAGTATAATTGATAATTTATATTTGAAATTAGTTTTTATAATTAAATTAGAATGATTTTTAATTTTTAATTAATTAAAAATAATTATTTATAGTTACCAGGAATGCAATAAAATTATTAAAACCAAAAACTTCATAGCTGTAGGTAACCAGGATTCAATTAAAACTAAAAATCTGTATTGCATCTCATCTATTTATTTAATAAAAATTTTATCTTATAGCTGTTTCAAGGATCCAAGCAAAATTTTATCTTAAGTGGTAGGTACCTTATGAATGAATTATGGGTAAAAATATTAAGATATACTTTGAGACCAATAGATCATCTGAAGTTTTTGCAAATTATCTTTATCGATTAAGTATTGAATACATGTTGATATGTAAATTTCGTTTACCCAAAAATATGAAAGATTCAAAATCTATGTTGTTACCAAGATAATTTTATAATTAAAATCTCATCAATCTAATCAATATTGTATAAGTTTTTTACATTAACGTAAACACTTTATGTACCTATATTTTTTAAATTTAGAAATTAAACAAACAAGAAAATGACACTAAGAAGAAATTGAGAAAATGTTGCTTCCGGCAAGATTAAAATCTGCATCTTTTACCTATAGCCGGTAAGGGCATGAAACACTTCAGCACCAAAGGCTTTAGTAATTACTCGGCTTTATAATCATCTTGATTCAACTGACTTACTTCACAAACATCAAACTGTAAGTCACTTTTATTTTCATTCTGTTAGGACGCCCTCATTTATTAGTTATCGAGTTTATTTCATTTAGATGTTCCACTCTGTACGAGGGTTGTTTTTTTAGTTTTGCATATAGCCGCTTTGAAGGCGTCACCAATAGGAACTTCAGACACATATTTAATCTCAATCTTTTGTTGTCATAAATCCAGAGTTTCATTGCGATACAACAAGTCGTGTAAGTACAGTGAACTTTTGACTCTAGCAATCCGCTATGTGGGTGTTTCACGAAGAGTAACAACTAACAAAACTCATACGTTTTGTGATAAAATCTGGTCATTTGGCAACAATTGCTTTAGAAGATTGAAGAACGGTTACGTACGATTGGTATGTAAATGTTTGTTTACCAGAAGTTACCCGACAAAGCAACACAACAGCGAATCATCCTAGATCAGGACAATACAAGTGCTTACATGGCCCAAAAAACAATCGAGCTTTTGGAGCTTCAAAACATCGAATTGTTAGACCATAGACCATCCACCGGATAATCCCGACCCAAGTTCCAACGACTTCTTACCGTTCCCAAAGATCAAGAATTCAATGCTTGGGCAGTGATTCCAGTTGCTAAAAGAAGCCATCGATGCCTTTAAAACAGCGATTTTGCAGGTGTCAGCTGAAGACTGGAATAACTATTTTATCAATTAATTTGAACGTATGCAAATGTGTATCGGTCTTGATGGGACATATGTTGAAAAGCAACAAAGTACATACTTTAAGTTTATATATTTTTTGTCTTTATGGCTATAACCAAAAATAAAAAGACAACCTTCGTACAACGTATGTCCTAAATTGTCCAAAATTCCTTGCCTTTAATTTTAACAAAAACAAAATAATATCAAGTTGCTATTGAAAATAAAATTTAAGGTTTAATTTTAAGATATCGCATAAATAAGAAATACGAAAACATATCTACAAGTTGGTTGGGCGGATACTTAATCTAAAATCTGTCGAATATTCCAAAATGAAAACATTTCACGCAGACCCATTTATCGAACAATAACAGAGTGCGAGAAGGAAAAACCATGTCTGGATAGAGGTCATAGAGATTGGTGAGAAAAACAAAGAATGAGGTTAGAATTTTAACGAGGATTTAATACAGATTTTCTAAGACTATGGTATCATTTAAATCGAGCAAGAATGGTCTTTAATATCAAAAGAGACGTAAGTGTCCTAAGTTCTCTCAAGCACCAACTCTTTATATACCGTCAACTGAGGCCAAGGTAAAAAACTTCATTTTAGGTGACGAAGAATATTTTACTCTGAGTAATTCTGAAATGAAGGAAACGATGCATGTAATATGGCAACGTAGAGGGATTCCCTGTTAATGTTAGATACTATATACAGGGCGAAAATATGGCAACTATTCACTGGCTGATACAAGAGGATTTAAGGGGAAAAAACAAGCAGACCTGTATGATAGGTTTTAGGTGGAACAAATAATGAGTATGCCTCAGGACAGGGTAGTCCCCAGGTATAACTTTGCGAGAAACTTTCGAGTAGAATTACTGGTAAGGGATTTATGGAACAATGGTCCCCCAATTCAAGGGGAGACAATCCGGTATACCGATGGCTCAAAGGATGAAAAAGGCATAGGGGCGGGTTTTAGGATGAAGTAATGGCCATACAATACTATGCAACAGAGATTGTCAGTCAGGATATAACGGGTAAAATCGTAGCAATATACTCGGACAGCCAAGCAACTCTTAAGACGATAGTCTCGGTACAAATAAGCTCAAAGCTGGTGTGGGACTGCTTTAGAGCCCTGACACATGCCGCAAGTCGAAATTCTCTGATACTGGCATGGATACCAGGACACTCAGGGTTTTGGGGCAATGAGAAGGCTGATAAATTGACCCGAGCGGGAGCTAATATCCCAATGATTGGCCCGAAACCATTTGACGAGGTTGCTGACATATTCAGAAAGGCAGCTATTGAGAAAGCGACAAGCCAAAGTCATCATAAAAAGATACTTGGCAAAATTTACTGCAGAGACAAAAAAAAAACAAAATTCCACAAAATATTTTTATTTATTAGTTAACTTCATAAGATGTTCCAAATAATTATTCATCAACACATGATACTGTCAAACACCTGGATTCAATTATTCCAGTATACATAAATGCAGACACTCTTCGTCTTCTTTCTTTGTCTTCACTATTAAAGTCTACTTCGTATAAACCGAAGTTTCGGCTAAAATTAAAATTTTGTAATAATAACCAAAACCTGTAAATAATAAGCGAATTAACAGTAAAAACTTACGTATACCCACTAAGCCATTCAAAATTATCCATTAAACTCCATACTGTATATGCAGCCACATTTACTTTATCTTCTGCCATAGCTTTTCTAATACTGCTTAAATAACCCTAAAACGGTAGAAATGTATGAAATTTACATACATATAATTACAGGTTCATACTGATTTCAAAGACTTTTTTCTTATAAGATAATTAATAAATAAAAAAAAGTTTATCTTACTGTAATATAAATAATTCTTTCATTATCGTTTAAGTTACCAGAAGTTGCATAGCCATTTTCAGTAACAATAATAATTGGACTGTTATATTGATCCTTTATCCATACTAACAGTTGTTGCATAGTTGCAGGTACTGACTAAAAATTATTATAACAATTAGGTTAAAAAAACTAAAGTGAATTTTAAGCAGCCTAAACAAACACATTCGCGGGCACTGTCTTTTTCAAAAGTCTTTGCAGAAAGACACTTTCTTTTTTACATTTTCTGATACAAAATACCAAAAATAGGTGACCGCAAACGAAGTCATGTCCCAGAAAATCTAAATGTCTGCAAATACAGTCATGTCCTACTAAAAGAATGTTATGTTACTAAATTGTTATTCATTTACATCTTTATGGGATATTTGTTCTCTTCTTATTTTTCCGCCTTCCTTGCAAGTAATATGTAGGTCTTTTGTAACCTTCTGGAAACGGAATTCTCTCACTGAAATAAGAAACACTTTCTTCATTTGTTTGAAATTTTTTAGAAGTTCATCGCAAAATTGCAATAAACTAATTTTTGATTTATTTACAATACAATAGAGTAAGTGACTATTCACTGCCGAGCCTAGAAGATAAAATATAATTTTTTATACCACCTAATATTCTTGGACACGACTATTAGAAAGTTAGTGGATCAAATCTGTAAACACCCGACATGTATTTATTGTATTCAGCAATTTCTATGGGTTTTATTTTTACCTCCTTATGAACATTTGCTGTTTCTAACAGTTGTTGGTTATAATACAAAGCACAACTCTTTTATCTTTCCACTTTGAGACTTTCGTGCCCAAATATTTTCACCTGTTTTTAGCTTTTTAGACGTAACACACTTAGGATGGTTTTTGCGATTGAAACTCAATGTTCCTGTAACGCTTCTGTAACAATTATCCATTACTAGATGGTAACCTTTATTCAAATAGGGCCTCATTATATCTAAATCTTCCTCTGTGTAATAGTAAGCTTTCGTCGGGTGACAAATGTTCACTCGGTTCTCTTTAACTCTTACTCATTTGTCGGTTTCCAAGATCTAGATCTGCTGTATTAAGGTTAGGTATTTTTACATTTTCAGTTTTTTTCCGTATTTATCTGTTCCAGAAATAAATAGCTGCATTATGTCATCTATCCAAGGCTTCACGTACAGTGCAACGAGAATTTAGTTTTGTGGCACGTGCTTGAGTTTCATCAAATTTGGTATATTCTTTATCATGTGTTAGATCATTTTCCTTATTTTTGCTTTCTTCTGATAAGAATCATATCTGAAGCTGAACTTACATCCATAAGTCTCAATAAACGTTAATTTACTTTATCCTCCTTTCTAAAATACGCTAATACAGTTGTGTTTTTCCGAGACAACCCCATGCTTACAAACTTGTCACGACAGGATCAACAGAAAATAAATTACTTATAGGCCTTGGAATTTGCAGGACAGAAACTATCACAGTAAATATGTTTAAATTCTCATTGCGTCTGTATTACCAGTTCTGTCCGTATCAGTAGGATTTATTTTTGTCTGCAAATACAGTCATGCCTCTAAAAATCAAAAGTTATAGACTTCATATGCAGTCACTGTTCGCGACAGTGTTAAACAAACTCTTTGAAAAAAATCTTCTACATTTTCGAATTTAAACAGACGCAATGAATTAGCCAGTTTATAAATAGACAGTAACTGATACAATGGAATACCCATGGTAATACGAGAAAGAAATGTATTACGATTACTAGTATCACGTCACATATCTTTATAGGAAAAATAGTTTTGTTATAGTATTTACATATGTATATATACAGAAAAACGCGTACCCTAATATATGTTTGAGTATCTTGCCATTCATCTGGTTGGAAAGTTCCTACACCACTATCTGCTCTACTTGAAGGTGGATCAACAACTGGAGAATCAGTATTGTACACATAGGCTGCAGAATAAACATTTAGACCAAAATAATCAGCAGTTCCTTTTATATAATCAATTTCTTCAGCAGTGAATTCTGGTAGACGGGATTGACTTCTACCTTCTTCTGTACTGCGCGCAGCCACACGAGTTTTAACTACTGGTGGGAAATCGCCAAGAAATATTGGATGAGCATATAGTCCTACCTATAATTCATTAATTAAAAATATAGTTTTCTGCTGTATATTATGTACTTATAATTAAAAAATAATATCTTACATCAAATTGTTGTTGAGTCTCAGCAGCAGTTCTGTTTTCATCACTATCAGTTGCCGGAAGATATGCTGCAGTGTTTAGTACTATTGAAACATTACCTAAAAGAACAGATAGCATTTTTTCAATACACATTTAACAACATTATTTTGTGGTTTATATTAATAAAAATAATTATTACCTCCTTGTTTGGCTCTATACTGTTCATCATAAATATGCCAAACTTTAGCATGCGCTTTCAATACGTGATAAGCACATTGATATTCTCCAATACCTGATAATTCAATTAATGGTGGAAACACACCTAATTCATAACCCAATGGACAGAAAACTGATGGCTCATTAAAAGTCGCCCAATACTTAACATCATCTCCAAAGTATTCAAATAAGATACTAGCATAATCTGAGAACCAGTCCACAATTGATTCATTAAGAAAACCACCAGATTCTTGTAAAACCTGCGGCAAGTCCCAGTGAAAGATAGTTACCATTGGTTCAATATTATTTTGCTTTAATGCTTTAATTAGATTTTTATAATAGTTTATGCCATCTTCATTGATAGTTGTAGCAATTCCTAAAAACAATTTTCTCAATTGATGTAAATAAACCTTATTACCTTTCCACACCATCTGGTAAGATCCTGGGCCAAGAAATAGAAAACCTATAATGTTGAACACCCATTGCTACAAGAAGCTTTACGTCCTCCTCATATTTATGGTATGAATCGCAAGCACTATCCCCATTTTGTCCATCGGTAGTTAAATTTGGATTAGAATGTAAAGCATAATCCCAAACACTCGGAGATTTACCATCTACATCCCAACCTCCTATAAATTATAATTTGAAGTACAATAAACTGAAAACTTAGTTTATGACCAATATAAAGTTTTGAAAGCAAAAATGAAAGAATGTGTATTTTTTTAATGGAATTTTATTTTTTTATTCAATCTAATTTCCCTTAGCATGAAAACATTGATTCCAATGATCCTCCAGTAATTTTATACCACCTCTATTATGATTTTCCGGAAGCTCTGTAAAATATTGTTCCACGGCTGCAATAACTTCTTCATTCGACGAACCCGCTTTCAACGAAGGAATTGTTTCAAGTTTATGAAAAGGTAATAGTCGGAGGGAGCCAAATCTGGTAAATACGGTGGTTGTTCAATCAATTCGTAGTTTGATTCATTGAATTTAGCCATCGTCAACAAACTTGTGTAAACACGTGTATTGTCTTGATGAAAAATGATTGTTTTGTTCCATAAACCGGGTCTTTTTTTAAGAATTTTTTTATCCAACAGGTTTTTTAGGTGAAGAACCAGCTTCAGTTCACTGTAAACGTTCGTTCTTCAGTTTAGGATCATAATGGTTAATCCAAGTTTCATCCATAGCTATAAAACGACTCACAAAATAAGTTTTATTCTGCTTAAAACGCTCCAAATTACACTAAAAAATTTGTTTTCGAGTCAGTCTTTGTTGAATTATTAACGAATACGGCTCGAACTTTGCGAACAACTTTTTCATGTTTATCTAATTATTCTTCGGACAAGATGCCTATGGGATCAGCAATTTCACGCTTATTCAAACTTGAATCTTTACAAACAATATCATAGACTTGCTCAATGATTTCTGGTATTGTTGCATCTTCGACGCTTGTACGACCACGTTAAAACTCTAAAAGCCATCGAAGTACAGATGGAAATGAAGGAGCAGATTACTTTAACACTTTCAGAATTTTCGTACGAATTTTATTGCTGATAAACCTTTCAAAACACAGAATTTTATCACTGCACGATATTCGGTTTTATGGTTTTTTCCTTTTTAACAAAATACACTGACACGTCAACTTTAAATGGCTTGTACCAGGGTAAGCTTGTACACAAAGATTGAATTGACAAATCAAAATAAAAATTTTTGTGTATTCAAATGGAGGGTGAAATATTAAAATAGCGTATAAATTTAGATTCCTCTACTGGTTAATTGGTGTGGCTTTCAAAACTTTTCCACCAATCCTATGCCCCAATTACCCTTGTAATAAAATTTTACAATCATTTCTGATTGGTATAAACAAATCCTTACCTTCAATTTGATATGCAGAAGTAGCTACTCCAAACATAAACTCTTTTGGAAATCTAAGATTACTGATATTTTGTCCATAACTAAAACAATAGTTATGTGTCTAAATAGAAATAAAAAAGTGTATTTAATTTTTTGTATATTTGATGCTATAGTTATAAGAGATTTTGCCGTAGATAGTGAATGTAGAAAGAGCGACAGATACAGCGTTACATGAGATATATCCCACTATAGCCTTTAGAGAGAAACGTTCACGTATACGATAGTTCATCACATGGGCTGCTTATTATTATATACTAACATGCACACGAGTTCGTAGAGTTATATAGAATTACAGTTATTATGTGCTAATAATTTCAGAGACCGTTTCGTGGTGATCGTGCAGAATAAAACAACACTTAGGGAATTGCTCTAATACGAGGTCAGTTTAAAAAATATCCGAGTAACTTTTATATAGTCCATTTCACCGATTTTGGCCGATGACAGAAATCATACTCGAAGTAAACTTAGAGTTACATCTCTCTCAGATACAGGCAAGTTAGAAATTTATATGAGGACGTTTGTTTTTTAATACAACACTTACGTGACTGCATCTTGTTTCACCGGTAGATAAAAAGTATTCAATACGGAAGTCTTGACTTAATTCACATTCCTAGTAACCGTCATGTGTGGCTCGTTGTTGAAGGGTTGAATTTAATAATTATAATGTCATATTTTTGTAGATGTCAAACCACACTGATAGTTTCAGAAACTTACGACCTAATCTAGAAAAAAAAACTCTCCGCCATTGGTAACTTGGATGACAGTTTAATCTTATTTCACTGGTTTCTAATATCAAATCGGCCAAAAACGATGAAATGGACTATATCTTTGTTAGTGTTCAAGCGGCCTTTGCATGGCATGAACATCAACAGCCTTACGAACTTATCGTTGCTTGCCAACATCTAGGAGAAGCAATTAGTTTCTTACAAAGTCTTTTTTGCATTCATCGGATTTTGCTATTTTTAAAAATCAGTAACAAATCAGATCAACGAATAGGCATAAAATTTTGCTGCAAACTTAAAAAAAAAACATAGTTTGAAGACTATTCAAATGATGTAGAGGATAAGTGTATGAGCTAAACACAAATAAAGACTGGTGTAGTTGTTTCAAACGGCCGTATTTTTGGTTAAGCTGTGACTGGGCTTCTTCATTAGGATAATGTGCCAGCACTGCCAACGTAAGTACTCAGCAAAATTTATGCAGTAATTTTTAATGAAACACAATATCGTACTACTTCGCAAATCTCCGTACAGACCAGAAATAAGTCCTTGTGAGATTTGGTTGTTCCCTAATTTTAGAAAACCGTTCAAAAAGTTGGTACGACGATGTCACTCATCAGGGCTATTCGAAAAACTGACTTGCAGGACAGCTTCAAAAGTAGAAAATCCGTTGAGAGTAGGTATGCTATTAAATCAAATGGTGTTTACTATATATAGGATACAAATAACCCGATAATGGAAAATAAGGCCTTTCGTTCTGGTCTAAGACGCAGATTGAATTCGTTTTGTCGCAACGTTTTGGATCCATCCTGATATTAACAATAACTCCAATAGGCGACTAATTATTGCTGTGAAAAAGCTTAGGTACACAATTTAAGTTATTTTGTGGTATGAAAAAGTTACATTCTACAAACAAGTTCAGATTTTAAACTAAACGCAATATGAATTTGCGTGAATGATAGCTATAAGTTAAGTAAAGTATTTATTAAGATATTTTACAGACAAAGATTAACCTTACACCAAGATTTTTAATTATTTTACTGCGTTTTGCAAGTTGGTAATTACACAATTATGAGTCGATTCTGTTTCGCCATCGTTTATCCCGATGAAGGGATAAAGGATAGCGAGATTTTTAGAATAGCAACATGTGAAGTCGATGAGCAATGTGACAATTGTTTAAAATCGTATCTCTTAAAAGAATACAGATTTGTTTGTGTTGCTTGTTAAAAAAGTCCAGACTGCTGCTGAGACAATAGTTTTTCCAGAAAAATCATTGTCTTGATTTGTATATATGTATGTATGTATGAGCAGTTAGAGGTAACAGATACATCACAGTAATTACGACAACAAAGTGGAAGTCGTTCTATCTACTCCTCTATCATTGAGTGCTCTTTTGACAGCCTCGTGTGGAGTATTGTCAAAAGCCCCCTGTATGTCTAGAAAGGCACATACCACGGTTTCTTATATGTTTAGAGCGTCTTGGATTTCGTCAGTCAATTCTATCAACGCGGTATCCATAGATTTGCCCGCTTGATATACATGTTGACGAGGGTGCAGTGGCACCTGCTTCAGTAATTCTGTTCTAATATAATTGTCTACAGCTTTTTCCATCGTCTTAGAACAAACGATGTAAGGCTGATTGGTCTAAGGGATTTAGGGTGTATAGTGTCCCGTTTCCCTGCCTTGGGGATGAAGGTGGCCCTCCTCCACTCTTCTGGTATATATCACAGTTCAAAACTACTCCGACTGATTCGGATCACGTGAGGAATGATTGCCTCCTGCCCTTGATGTAGTAGGGCAGGAAATATTCCAGGTGTTTTGAATGGCTGAAAGGTGTTCATAGCTTATCTCAGCAGTTCTCCACTGCATATGTGTTTGCCATTGTAGTGTCTTCCCTGGTTGGTCTTTTAGTTTTGTACCTCGTATTTCCTGGGGTGATTCTGCCTGCAGGAAAGTGGAAAAGTGGATTTCTAACAGAAGCTTTGCTCGTTCTTTTTCGTTTTCTGTGAAGCGTCCATCTGGCTTTCGCAGTGCCATTACTGTTTCTACTCTTCCTTTTGCTAAGACCTTGTCTAGTCTTGCAGCAGAAGGTATAGAGTCTATTTCTTCGCAGAATTTCCTAAAGCTATTTCTCTTAGCTTTCCTAATCTCTTTATTGTAGGTTGTGAGTTTCTCGGTGTAGCTCTGTCAATCTCCGTTACGTTTGGCTCTGTTGAAGAGCTTTCGTGTTTCGGATCTTAGGTTTGACAGATGACTGTTTCACCATCATATTGCGTCGTTTGACTTTCTAGTCCTTTGGTGAGGACAGCTTGATTTATTGAATTCTATGAGATAATTTTCCAGTACCAGGTGGTTTTTGACTTTCCATGTGGCTCGAAGGGCTGCAAGGTTTCTGTTCAAATTAGTGTTATAATTTTCCCAGTTAGTTTTGCTTGGGTTTCTCCTGAGTATAGGTATCTTGATTTTAAATGCTTGTAAATTATTTTCAGCCAATTTATGAACATTGTGTAACAAACTTACTAGAAACATTTTCTCTAATCTTCTGGAGTTGGTGTCAAATTGAAACATCTGAATCACGTATAGTACTGCAATGAAAACTATGGACACGTCTTACAGGCGTACTCATAGCGTACATCTTTGAATAATCAAAAAAATGTATATAATTTAAAAAATAGTGGGAAATTTGAAAATTCATGAAAAACTAGAAAAAATGTTAAAAAATTAGAAGATGTAACATATATTCGAAAAATTGTTACCCACTTAAATTTAGGATAAATCGAAAACTTCGTCCATAAGTCAAGCTATTGTAGTAACTTTTATAATAAATATTATATTGGATAATAGTTTTCAAATAAAATTATCACATATCAATGTATAAATTTAAAAATATTTCGTTATATTAATTTTACTAAAGTATGTAGTTACCAGAATCCAAAAAACAAGATGAGGATAAAACGTCTCATGTTTATCACTTGCACTGTTGCTATGGTGTAAATATGTATGTAGGTATATTAAATAAAATCTTATTTAGTATTGATAATTTAAATCTAAAAAATATGTATAATAATTTAATTTGAATAAACACTTTTAAAATCTAATCAATCAAAACATATTGGAAAGGTACTTTACATTTACCTATGTATATTAATTTATTGGTACTTAATTAATTATTTACTTTAAAATTAAAATGGTCTCATTTATTAAATTATAATGCATCTCTTAAATATTTTATTTAACATGACAATAAACAGCACGACCGCCAGAATTTCCATCGGAAGCATACAGAAATTGAAGGTTGGCTTCTGTGCCAAAATCGTGCCAAAAATATCATTATTTATCAGAAAGTGTTTTGATCTTATTCACAAAATCGCCAATAAGCAAGATTTCTTTCATTGCGTGATCAAAGATGATAAATCATAAATTTTTGAATTGGGATCTGAGACCCAGAAGCAAACTGAGGAGAGGCACACTGCGAGCTTTGATCGACCATCAATACTGATGAGTAAATATTAAAGTCTAATAGTTAGTTTTCTATCACATTACTACTAGTGTCATAGTTACATGATTATATAGGGGCCTTGGGGACCGCCTCAACGGACTGCTCAAACTACCACCATTGCACAGGCTGCTGCAAGGCCAGGATCCCACTACCTTATTAAAAGGAAAAAAGCAAGCAGTGCTATATGATAGGGTTAAGGCGGATTAAATAATGAGCATACCTCAGGACTGGATAGTCCCAGGTATAACTTTGCGAGAAACTTTCAAGTGAAACAATTGGAAATGAACTCATGGAACAATGCCCCCCCCCCAATCCAAGGGGTGTCAATCTGGTATACTGATGGCTCAAAGACTGAGAAAGACACAGGGTCGGGTATATAAATAGTAGAGAACACAGGATAAAAGTCTAACTAAATCTAGGTGCGTATGCCACAGTGTTGCAGGCTGAAGTAATGGCCATACAACACTTTGCAATGGCGATCGTAAGTCAGGGTATAACGGGTAAAACCGTAGTTATATTCTTGGACAGCCAAGCAGCTCTAAAGGCGATAGTCTCGGCACAAATATGCTCACAGCTGGTGTGGGACTGCGTTAGCGACCTGACACATACCGCAAGTCGGAATTCTTTAACACTGGCATGGATAGCAGGACACTCAGGGTTTCGAGGCAATAAGAAGGCTGATGAATTAGCCCGTGCGGGAGCTAATATCCCAATGATTGGCCTGGACCTATTCGGCGAAGTTGTTGACACATTTAGAAAGGCAGCCATTGAGAAATGGCGGCTAAAAAAGGCCCAGGAGTGGTGGGAAAAATCTCCGGACAAGCGACAAGCCAAACTCTTCATAAAGGGACAAAGACTTCATAAAAGGATACTCGGCGAAATTTACTGCAGAGCTGCTACCACAAAGGCGAAACGATGTCAGAATGATTGTCAGTCTCTTGACAGGACATTGTAGGCTCGGATAATACATGAGTCAGCTAAACTCGATACTGCCAAGAGGAGGAGGAAACCGCAATTCATGTCCTTTGCCAATGTGAAGGCCTTGCAAGGACGCGGTATTTCTCATTTACAAACGTTACTTTTTGGGGTAGGTAAAAAATAAATAACTTTTTAAAATTTAGTTTACAAGTTTATTTCTGAGTAAAATTATAAAGTGTTTATTCATCTTCACACTGATCATCGTCAACAATACATCTAGTGGTACAAACTTGTGTATAGAATGCAGCAGATGGTCTTGCAGTTCTTGTTCTCTCTGGACTGTCAAAATCGACCTCATATAAACCATACTTCTGCCTGAAATTTATTACGTAAATTTATTAAAATTTACTCATGAAAACCCACTATAAAGGAAGAACTGTACATTCATTTTAAGTTTAGAAAACCAAAATGTAAAAAAAGGGTTGATTCATATTATACACGCTTCTTTATCTATACATTCTATTAAGACGTATCAAAATGTTTCGGATGTGATAGATAAGTCATTCACCAATATTCTGATGGAATTAAAAGCCTAGATTGGTCAAGGTAATATTATTATGGAAACAGAAATTCAGTTTGAAAATAACCAGCAATTTGTATGATCTGTATCCCTAACTAACACTCCCTAAGTTACAAAAGTTTACGATTATTTCTACTACTTACATATAAGTTTCAGATTATACAGAAAGCATGTTAAAGTCTTTCAATACACCCGATTTTTGTACTTATCGAATATGTACTATTTAGAGGTAATCTTCAATGCTTCGAGCACGAAACGAGTAAAACAAAGATAAGAAATTAAAACTAATCTTTCTGTCATCTATTGGTTAGAAGTTAAGCTCTTTAGTTCACAAATTGAATCCCGACCAATCAGAAGAGAGCTAGCTACAAACAAGATATCATTTCCTCTTTAATTTTCTTGATTTATTCGTGTCGCACTAAGATTTAGTAAAAGCTTAAAGCTTATGAGTCTGTATCCAAGTAATATTTCGAGTCTGAACCGAAGTACTTGAGATTTAGTTTTGAAAAGAACGCATGATGTGAATCTGCAGTTATTTTCAACTTGCTTTGGTTACATAAAATCGTCTTACTTAAAGTTGAAATATCACAATACAGGCGATAAGTTTTTGTTATTGAAGTATTTATTAATTTTGAGAACCGTTAATTTATATACTTACGTATAACCTAATTGCCATTCAAAATTATCCATGATACTCCATACAGTGTATCCAATCACTTTTACATTATCTTCTATCATTGTATCCCTAATATAACTAAGATAATCCTGAAAAACGAATATATTAATCATGAAATTACTTTATTTACTCAAGATCGAATACATGAGGTATTATTGACTCATTTAGCTTCATATTTTCCAATTAGTACCCCACAAAAGTAATATATTGTTTTATTTATAATTGAACCCGCGATTGGTATTGCCTTATAAAATCACACGATTGGTATCGCTTTAGATTTTATCTAACATAAATTATTTTGTACGTTTTAAGAACTTTATTGAATATGTATGGGGCATTAAAAAACGAAAAGTACGCAATTCAGGAAACACCATAAATTAACAAAAAACAACGAAAATAAAAAAGGTCAAATAAAACTAGTCTATGATAAAGCTAGTAGTCATCACCGTGGTGAAAACAGTGATCACTGCTACCTTTACAGATCTATTGTGAACATCCAATATCTCTAGAATGGGATTAGAGCACCTTGTCCAGCCCTGCTCTCTTAATCAGACTTAATAGGCTTGACAGTGGTCTCTCCGCATAACTTGGAACAGCCTTTCCCAGTACTAGATACCGCGACCTAGCAAGGCCTTCACATTGGCATAGGACATGAAATTCAGTTTCTCCTCCTCTTGGCACTATCTACTGATGTCTTTATCTGCTAAGTTCAGCTGACTCCTGTGTTTTCCGAGCCTCCAGTGTCCTGTTAAGAGACTAACAATCATTCGTTTCGCCTTTGTGATAGCAGCTCTGCAGTAAACTTCTCCGAGTGTCCCTTTATGAAGACTTTGGCTTGTCGCTTACCCAGTGATTTTTCCCACCACTCCTGGGCCTTCTCTAGCCTCCATTTCGCAATGGCTGCCTTTCTGAATGTGTCGGCAACTCTGCCGAATGGTTCCGGACCAATCATTGGGGCATTAGCTTCAATGTTTTAGCTGCATCTTCCTTGCAGATGGGCCTAGAACAATCATCACAAGAATGCTGCGTATATCCATTTTTTCGTTTTGGGCAGATAAAACATCTTGGTTTCTTATCCCTGACACTAGTTGATTCAGGTGTAGTAGCAAGTCTGATCACCCAAAATGTTTTTTTGTTTTTTGACGAAAAGGTATTAAAAGAGTTGAGAGTAATGCTGAAACTACGTATGATGTGAGACATTGAAAGTTCTTTGGCCACCTGTTGCCTGCTCTTGTTACAGCTTTTATTCCGTCTACGACGTCAACAGTAGCTTTAGTTAGATTGTAGAATCTTGTTACTGACGGCTTCAACTGCATTCCGGTTTCTGGGTTAATTTACCAAAATATAGTGGATACTTTCCGACAGTATGCTTGATATTCTCAATGAATACGTTTTCATCCGAACTTAATTGTTCTTTGTCGGTCTCACGAAAACTATGTTGTAAAAAGGCATCTTCTTCATCTGAAATAGGATCTGTTTCAGATAATGTTTTCATAAGTTGATCTTCTGATGACGCCCCCTCTAACTCTTCCTAGAGCGCTTGCAGACGAAGTTGTTTACTTTTGTAACTCATTGCACTCGCACAAAAAAAAAACACACACAGTAACTATAGTTTCTACGGATTGTTTCTCAATAATAATATAACGAATCTTGTAAGTTTTTCACAACGCGTTTGGTATCATGTTAGATTTAATCTCTACAGCTCCACTTCACGTAAGACAAAAGATGCATTGAACAATTCGATCCAAATTATTTAGTGGTGGGATGTCAAATAGATGGTTATGCAAGCATAGCTTGAAGAATTCGTCAAAACTGCTCGCAGATTGAACGTAAAATAGATAAATGAGATAAAATCTCAAGACGATACCAATCGCGGGTTAAAAAATAAAGATTTTAAGATACTTACTCTTATATAGTTAATTCTCTTATTGTCGTCATCTATACATAAACCATTTTCGGTGATTAAAATTTCTGGATCACCATAATGATCTTTAATCCAATTTAAAGTTATCCGTATGGAATAAGGAACAATCTGCAATTTCGAAACACTCTTTTTTATTTAAAACCTGACTTTATAACATAGTTTACCTTAAACCAACTTGGTTGTGTGCTATTCTCCCACTCTGGAGGTTGTATATCATTAACTCCTTGGTCACCCCATTTCGTCGGAGGATCGCTAACAGGAGGATCTGGTATAGCTTGAATTAAATCTGCTGAATATGTATTAAATGCAAAGAAATCAGCAGTTCCTTTTAAGTATGCTTTTTCATCTTCCGTAAATTCGGGAAGTCTAGACTGGGGTCTACCTTCAGCTGCACTTCTAGCTGCTATTCTGGTCTTCATAATTTCTGGATAGTCTCCGTAAATAACTGGATTAGCAAACCATCCAAGCTAATTATAAACAGTAGATTTAGTATAGAACTGCAGTAGAATAGATATTTTAATTAAAATGAACAAGTTTATCCATATAAAACACTTTACTCAAGTACTCTATTTAACTAAGGCATAATGAATCCAAAACCTAGAACAAATTTTAGCATAGCCTAAAACTTATATACTTACCTCAAAATGAAACTTGGTATCAGCTGCTATTTTATCTTGTTCACTATCGGATGCTGGTATATAAGCCCTGGTATCAACGACTATACTAATTTTACCTAAAAGTATTAGACATAGCAATCATTGGTTACACTGTATATGACTAGTCATAATACCTTTTTGAGTTGCACGGAATTCATTGTCATAAACATGCCATGCTCTTGCATGCGCTTTCAGTAAATTATGAGCACACTGGAATTCAAGGAGACCTTCTGAATGAATAGCTGGTGGGTAGTATCCATATCTGAAAAATTTATGCAATGCAAAACACTAGAAACCTTCAAAAGACACAATTTTTAATATTTCCCAATATCTATACCATAATTATTTTATTATCTCTAGATTACACGACAATTCAGATAAAGAAAAATGACTCAAATTGTAAAAATAAATTTCTGTAAGAGCTGATATCAATAGAACTTAAATAAGAATACAAGAAGGTCAAGATTTCCGTATATAAAGCAATACACGTAATAAAATTCAGAAAACAAATGATTTTTTTTTCTGGAAGCTGTATAAAAGAAATGCTTACCCATATCCACCCATACAAGTCTGTTTTGGTTCATTGAAAGTTATCCAATGTTTCCAAATAGCCCAAAGACAGCTCTAGCATAATCTTCAAACCAATATTGAATATTTTCATTCAGAAAACCTCCCTGTTTTTCAAACACCAATGGTAAATCCCAATGGGAAATAGTTACCAGAGGTATAATATTGTTAGCTTTAAGTTCTGCTATAAGATTTTTGTAATACTGGACACCAAGGTCATTTACTACATTGCTAGTGCCTAAAAAATATGTTTAAAATTTGAATTCACCAAATATAACTTCTGCTTTAATATTTGATAATTTAAACTACGTTATTTGAAAGTAATACTAATTGATCGACAGCTTTTGTTCCAACTAAATAAATTGCAAACCCAGTGTAATTAACCTTGTTAATAAGTTTTCACTTACCATTTGGTAAAATTCTAGTCCAAGAAATTGAAAATCTGTAATGTTTGACACCCATTGCTTTAAGTAATTGGACATCTTCTTTATATTTATAATACGATAGGCAAGCTATGTCACCATTACTTCTGTCAGGAGTAAAGCCAGGATTTTCGTGAGTCATATTATCCCAAATGCTTGGGGTTCTTCCATCTACATTCCATGCTCCTAAAACAGAATCCGTAGTTTATTTACTGAGTAATCGTTGTGATATTATAAGTATTAATGAATACGAAGAAATGATAACAGGTAACAGGGTTAAAAAAACAATAAAAAATAAATTTTTTGCTTAGAATTGTCCAAAGAGCACTTCCACCCAAAAAACTGTGTTCAGGAAGTCAAAATACACAAAAAAAAAACTTGGATGGATCCATCTTCATATATTTTTCTAAAACTAATTCCTTCACAATTTAAGTTATAAGATCATGCTTGAAAACACTGAATGGGCCCTTGGCGAAGGTTTCTGTGGTTCCCTTTGACCTTGCTAAATATAAGGGCTCCACGACGGAGGAGACACGCCACAGCATCAATCTCCCAACCCCACATTGCACCACACAACACGTAACCCGTACACTCACACCAAAGAAAGAAGACTGTTTAGGTACCTTCAAACACCATGGATGAAGAGAAGATCCATCCTGTTGAACATGGGAAAGTTTGTGAGAGCGGGCCGACGACAGATACTAACACCATCCACACACTGACACACTCCCATCCATTCCCTGAAAAGGACATAAGTCCTACAACAGGGTCCTCTTACCTACCAAATTCCTAAAAAATTATCATCTTTTACCTTCCAAACTCTATATTCTTCGACTTAGCAAACACTGAATTTGATTCTGTATGCAATTTATACTTGGTGAACATTACAGAAAGTTTTTAGTACTTTGACCTTATAAAAAAATATCCTATTTTAAATATTAAAAAAACTTTTAAATATTCTTACCCTCTATTTGGTACGCTGAAGTTGCTACACCAAACAAGAAATCTTCAGGAAATCTTATGTTGTTAAGAACATATTCTTGACCATTACTGAAAGTAAAATCGATTTCTTTAAAAATCTATAAAAAACGCTTTTAAAAAAACATGTCTCTCAAACGGGTATCAAGTGATCTGTAGTAGTGAAAATATAGACTAGCAACCCTTTTTTTTAGAAAGTTTTTTTATATTTTCACCGTGTTCTTTGTCTCTCTGTCATTCCGCGGAATTTTGTAATCGAATTTAACCTATTTCCCGACTACCTAGAACTCTGAAATTTTCAGGATAGCTAAGATCTGGATGACAATGCATGTTTCAAGTGTGTTTAGGCATACCTATACATTAATTTCGAAATTTATACTGAATTGATATGAAATATGATATAAATTGTGTATACAATATACATGTTATCATTTTGAAAGTTTTTAAATATGCCGTTCGTAGCCTAGTTGATTAAGCGTCGGATATGAATCAAGGTGACAGTTCTATTATGTTATCATAATGGGATCGACTACGCGAGAGAGAATTTTTGTTTTTTCTTTTTTTGTTTTACATGTGACAACAGTAATTATTATTTTAACTGTTAATAAAATAACTAATTTAGAAAATTTTTAAAAATTTTAGACTATAGTGTGGACTATGCCGTAATCTATCTTGTAAAGCGCTATTTGCCAAGGGAGTAATAATTTAATAATAGTAATATGACTTATAAATCACCAAAAAAAACTTTCTACTATAAAAAATTCTTTTATAAATTGTGATTATTAATAAATGGTTGTTGCTCAGTTCAGCCATTTATTGCGTGCAATAGCCTAACTGCTTTAAAGGCTCTACAATCTATCACAATCGGGTCCAAAACTGCCTGGAACTTCAAACAGTCTCTTAAGCAAATGGCTAAACAACAAACTAACTTTGCTGTGGGTACCAGGACATAAAGGGATTATCGTAAACGAGATTGCTGATAGTCTTGCTAATTATCCTTTTATCGGACCTGAACTTTTCTGTGGCATGGTGTTGGTAATTGGGAAATAAACTCATTGCAGCTTACTGAAAAAACACTCCAGGCCAAAGACAAGTAAAAAGGTTGATACAGCCTTCACTGCGTTACACTAAATTATTCGTAAAGCTTTGGAAATCACAGGAATTCTTATACGACACTGTTCACCATCTCTGTAAAATGGTCAAAGTGGACAGTGGAAAATGCAGATTCTGTGAGTAAGCAAATGAAACGGCTGAACATATTATGTCTAACTACAGAGTACTCGTTCGCCAACGACATAAATATTTGGGATAGGTTATTAGGTTACAAACGTAAGCGCATAATAGACTTTCTTAAAAATTTAGACTTTATAGACCCATAATAAGATGTTGGTTATACACTAAATATCGTCGTCGTAAGGTCACCTGGGCCAATAGAACCTACTTATAATTTATAAACTACTTAACTTACCACAAGTAAATACTTATTAATAAAGAAATTGCTTGAATTACTATCATTGTGATACTTTATTCAAACTTTGCTACAAACCAAACTCTGTTTTTGTAATAAAAAGCAAATACTTTATTGACTTTATTAAAAGATATTTTAATCAATCATCATTAATCATAATTATATCGTGACAATTTGAAGAGAAACTGATATTTTATTAAAATTATTCATATGCGGGTACGTGGGTACTTTGGTTTTATCTGATTTAAAGCACGAACCCCATATTAACATATCTATCAAACTGGCGTATCTAATTTAAAGTGCCGTTTTTGTATCTAGTGAATAATTTGTAGCTAATTTGTTACGCAATTCTCGAATTTGTTGCTCCAGCCAGTTCCGAGAAACGTAGGATAAGCTAGCTTGATATCAAACTAGCGTATTGAACCCCTGTATCTCCGGATCTGTGATAGTTACATAAACATGGCACAATTTGTTGCTGTTTGTTACGCTATTCCCTAATTTGTTGTTCCAGCCTATTTCGAGAAACGTTGGATACACTAGCTTGATATTAAGCTTTCCAATCCTTGTATCTCGGGATCCGTTATAGTTAAAGATACAAGGTTTGTGGCATAATTTGTTGTTGTTTGTTACGCTATTACCGAATTTTTTGGTTCAGCCATTTCCGAGAAACGTTGGATGCGGTAGCTTGACATCAAGCTTTCCAATCACTGTTTTTCAGGATCCGTGATAGTTACAAACACGATGTGTGTGGCATAATTTGTTGCTAATTTGTTACGCTGCTCTCGAATTTGTTGCTAAAGCCAGTTCCAAAAAACGTTGGATTGGACGCTGGCATGATATTTGGAGAGGTAAAATGATTTTTACACAGCTTGATAACAAGCTATAGCGTATCCAGGGATTCTAGCTACAGTAACAAATTCGAGAATAGCGTAACAAATTATGTTACAAACCCCGTGTCAGTAACTCTAATGGATTCCGAAATACAAGTGCTGGATACGCTAGCTTAATATCAAGGTAGCGTATCCAACGTTTCTCAGAACTGGCTGGAGCAAAAAATTCGCTGCTCTCGAATTTGTTGCTCCAGTCAGTTCCAAAAAACGTTGCATATCTATCGGAACTACAAGGTTTTCTATACCAATCTACTTTAATCGTATTATTAGATCTAACAAGTTGAGTATCCAACAAAGGTATTGCTCCAAAAACTATTTTCAGTTTTGATTGTAAATTGAATATAGGTAAGGATCATAACTATTAAAAGTTGCTAATATATCATCTGTTTCTTCCTTGAGAAGACAAACAATAATATCATCAACATATTTTTTTAAAAAGAAAAGATTATATGGTGATACTTGTATGACAGTGTCTACAATTTGATATGGATTTTTCTTCGTGGCGCACTTTCCTTCAATGGAATTGTGGAACAAGTAATCTGCCATTCGTAAATTCCTATTTTAGCCGTTTTCTATCCTTCGGATATAGGCCTCATTCAAATTTGAACATTGGCTTCGGTTTTGGACAGCTCGATACCAATTTAAGCCTGCGACCTTCTTTGGCTCGTCGTACCATCTTTGCTGAGGTCTTCCAACACTTCTCCTCTCTTCCCAAGGTCTCCATCTGGTGATACACCCGCTCTAGTTTTCTGTATGTCTGGCCACGTGTCATGCCCATTGCCATTTTAGTCTGTCAGTTCCAGGACTGGCAGGTACAATTATTATTTTTTGTCAACTATTTTTTATGTTCCATTTAAAAGACTTAAAAAAAATTGAACAGTATATGTGAGACATAAATTTTATTTTAATATAATAATTTACAAATATTTTTTTCTCTATACAATTTTTGAATGCTTTTGCAGCCAAGTTTGGATTTCGGGAAGAGAATAAATTTTCTCTTTTACAGCTCTCAAATTTGGAGCAGATTCCGTCAAATCAATTCCAACCTGTGTATTCAACCCATCGAGTAAAGCTGCGAAATAAAAATCTGCCCAAGTCAACTGAAAGATAATTAGGTTTTATTTAAATTAGGCAAAAACATAATTGAAATCTAGAATAAGGTCAATTCTAATCAGTGGCGGCGCGTAGTGGTATGTCTTGAGGACACAATTTAAAAAAAAAAGTTGAAAAAATAGGATCACAGGTGAAACGCCGGAGGCAAAGATTTTTTGGGTGGCACCGCAACACGAGGTTTTTTGTGCTTATTAAATTGCATAAAAAACTTTATTGGGCTTCGGGGTTCTTATGGGCATGGTAACACTTGCTTGTAGCGCCAGAAATGTCTCTGAGAAATCTGTTTGTAAACTATTTTCATTTAAAAATTTAAGCAAATGAACTGATGTGGATACTTCTTTAAAATCTGATCGTTTGTATATTATTTCCAATTCTGTCTCTAATTTGTTTTTATCTAAAAGGGGAGATATAAGAAATGCTGAGCCAGTTTTTTCATAAATGTTTAGGTTAAAATATCGTTTATAACCAGATTTTTTCCTTTACTTATTTTCCAAAAACGATTTTGGGCTTCATTTGTCTATGATTTTGGGCGACCCACACTTTTTATCTTAATTTTTTGTTCTATTGTTAGTGAATTAAAGTTAATTGTCTTTAGATATTAAACGGTCACGTCGTCGCAAAATTTTTCCGTGATCGGTCATTTTCCCAATTATCGCGTAATCGTAACGGGGGCATAAATAAAACCGAAACGATGAATGACTGTACTTCAAATCTGACTCACTGATCACAATGCCACTGTGGTCGAATAAACTTTACAACTTGAGCACTGCAAGCAGAATGCATACACTTTATTTATAGACCCGAGGAAGTAGCTACAAAATGGAACTTTCAATATATGTTAATGTGGTCTTATGAACCAACCGCCACTGATTCTAATAAATAGTTAAGAATTAAACGATATAATACATACTTTTCCAACTGCGATAAATCCATTATTACTTTTAACTTGTTTCTCAAGTCTTCCAATATAAAAAGGTATAGATTCTTGTAATAATTTTTCCTTGATTTGCAATTTTATTGTTGGATCTGCTTCGTAAGCATATGCACGAATTTCTAAAATAATAATTATTGTACTAACAGGAATTTACATTTCTTCTCTTATTTTCGTGAGTGAGGAGTATGATATTGTCAATCTTTCCTCGACCCTAGACAACCACCTCAAAATAGCAAAATAATATCCTAATTTGTGTTTTTTGAGACAACCTTTTTTCCATTTAAAATGGATATGTGATTTAAGTACAGTGTATGGCAGTCAAACGGGAAGATTTGGTATAAGGCTTGGTATAGTGGTCAGATCGAAAGTTACCGGAGGATAAAAAAAAGAGTTGGCAGTGAAAAAACAGTTCGAATCGCTGAAAATATTGAACATATCCGTCAAGCATTGCTTAAAATTTCAATCGGCCATCCGTCACGATATGCGTCTTGGAATAAGTAACAGATCGGTGCGACGAATTCTTCATAAAGATCTTGGATATCACCCTTACAAAATACAAATGGTGCAATCTCTTAAACTTAACAGCGTATCCGATTTTGTAAAACTATGCTTGCCAGTCTGGAAGAAAATGACAACCAAATTAACAACCTGTGCATGAGTGATATAGCAGCGCACTTCCATCTATCTGGGTTTGTCAATAAACAAAACTTTTGATACTGGGTCGATGAAAACCCTCTTTTGCTTCATAAAACACCACTTTATGCTCAAAAAGTTACATTATGGTGTGCGATTTCGGCAAATGGAATCATAGGTCAATATTTTTTTGAGAATGATGCTGAAAGTACCGTCACCGTTACTTCTGAGCGATACGTTGCAAGGATTCAGAACTTTGTGTACAGCGGAACTTGACCTCTTTTCAGTGACTGAAAACACTTTTTCAACAGGACAAGCATCAAGCTACACAGCAACAATTTCAATGAATGCTTTAAATTCCTTGTGGAAATACTTGAAGACAAAAGGGTTTGTATCTGATCCACTCGGGACAATCCCAAACCTTAAAAACGAATTCGTGACGAGATTGTAGCAATACCTCTCGATATGCTACCAAGAGTTATGCAAAACTCTCAAGGTCGACTCCAACAATGCATAAACAACAACAGAGGAGACTTGGCAGAGGTAATTTTTAAAAAGGATTTTTTTTATAAATGTAAATCAAATAGATACTCTTTTATTTTGCAATTATGTAAAGAAAAAAAAAAGAAAAATATTTTTTGACAATAACATTATTTACGAAATCTTCCCGTTTGACTGCCGTACTTTAAATATGGCCATCCCTTTACACCCAATCAACCGCACTCTAACTACCTGATGGACAAATTGTAGCCAAGAAGATAAATGATAATCCATATTCATTATAGTTACTTCTTCTATCAGTTTTATTTTTTTAAAAGTAATGACTACGATTCAAAAAAACTCTGTTTTAAGGTGATTGCGGGGGTTGAAAATATTGTATTCCCCACTCTAAAAACTAAAGACTAAAAACGAAGACTAAAAACTAGACGTACTTAAACGGAAATCATTAATGGTATCAACAGCAGCATCAATCTCAAGATCTTCTACATCATTACTACCAATTAAATTTACTTGTTTGGCAACGTATCTACAAATAGCTACAGATTGATGTAACGGTTTTCCATCAATTTCTAAAACTGGCAGTTGTCCATATGGCATTGCTAAAAAATATATTTACAAATTTTGAAGAGTATAATGAGAGAAAGGAATTGGTGTATAAAGTATTATGTTAAAAAATATTAGAATATAAGGTTAAGCAAATCAGTAAAAAACATTTCATTCAATATTAATTTGGAAAAGTATGGCAACCAGACAAGTTGATCCCAATCTTATGAAAAGATTCAAAATAAGGGAAACTATGTACCAAAAAAACTTACCGTCGTATATATATATACCTCTTGGTATATAAATTAGAAAACTAGAACATGAACAAGATACTAAAAAGCGGTTATGAATATATGCAGGTACAACAAACATACGAATAAACCAAGAAACAATAGAAAAAGTGGCATTATTTAAATATATAGGGGGGTGATTAAAGACAAATCTAAAAAGAGACTTGAAGAAATCAATGAACGCCACACAAATGTATTATACTGTTAGCAATAATTTAATCGAAACGAAAGAAATCTTTAATAAAACTAAAATAACAGTATACAGAAAAATCTTCAGAACAATATTCATAACCAGAAATAAAATAAATGCTATATAAAACGAGTCAACAGACAAGGTAAGACTAGGAATGATGTGGTAACAGATTTGATGGCAAGGTCACATAAACAGAATGTTCGACACAACAGCTAAATAATACGTTTTTACAAATCAAAATAGAAGAAGTCAAAAGAGGAAGAAGAGGCTCCAGACGCGACCCTCCTATTCGTCAGGACTTTATGGTCATTTACAGTAAATATACTTCGAGGTCCAATTGTCTGTCAGTGACGTCATTGTGACAAATGCAAGTGGAACCAATTCGAGGTTCGAATGAATGCTAGTTGTCATGTTTAACTTAGAAAGACTTACTATCTTTGTCTTATTTACGCGAAATGGAAAGAGATATTTTAAAAAAAATGTCATCACTGGACAACATTATTAAATGCGCCACTGCAGCTTGACATTTTTCTTAAAAGTATCTCTTTCTATTGCGCGTTAATAAGACAAAGATAGTAAGACTTTCTGAGTTAAACATGGCAACTAGCATTTATTTAAACCTAGCTTTGGTTCCACTTGCATTTACGCCACTGACCGACAATGGGGCCTCGAGGTATATAAGCAGTACCACACATGCCACTGACGGTCAAGTGTAAGCACGAACGCCATCCATTTTCAGAGCTAGTAAATTCGGCAGGATTAAAACTTCTATGGCCACCGTTCTGCTGTCTTAAGTTACCAACGCCTTTCATGGTATCCCATAAGCTTCGATTTAGGCGCTTTATCTCGACGTTTGCTTCATCCCACAGCGCCAGTTCTTCCTACCAAAAATGGCCCACTTGGCTTCAATTGTTTGAGCAAGACAAAAATCTCACAGATTTAATCTTATCATTCGCTTTACCGGATGAAACTCGTACGCAACGAGTGCCAGCTATCCTGAGGGGAACGCATGAAGTAATACGATGAAATATTTATAACACATTTTTAAGATAATAAACGAAATATATCACTTTTCTTTAATTAAAGAAAAACAATTGAGTGTACTCTTAAAAGTTCCTTCTTCTATCATTTTTAAATTGTCTTCTTCATACATACTTGGTTTTAAGTTTGGCCAATCAACTTTCTCAATTCGTTTATCTTCGAAATCCAATTTGCCATAACTTAAAAGAAATCTTATTGGTTCAGCCAGACCAGGTATATTAAAATATGTAAGTTTATATTGTGGCACAACTTTTGCCTAAAAAATACATATAATAAGTATAAAGATATAATAGTGAAACTAACCTTCGAGAATATACTAACTGTAAAGAGCAATCGAATTTACGCTTATGTTCAACAAAAAGATTGATTATAAAATAATGCAAATTTACCTGTTTTACAAATATATAATAAGTAATTGCCACAGTGGCTACACTAAATATTGTTTTTATACTCATTTTTATTTTTAATAAAATAGTCTGAGTTCCATTACCAAAGTAGATACTTTTAGGTTAAACGTAATCTTATCAATGAAGTTTTATCAGTTGAAAAAGTGAAATTTACACACCACAAATCTATTTAAATTATATAAATAAAGAAATCACAACTGACACAAATTGAGTTAATTTTTAGTATACCTATACCTAAATCTAACTATACAAATATTAATATAATTAATAATATAACGAAATGTAGCTAAATATACGCCTATTATTTCTTGGTGAGTTTGTTTATTAATATCCCGCCGGGAAAGTGAACTGATTTATGTGTTTTCACCCCAAACGATTTTATACTTCTTCTGGTTATAACTTTTAATAATGTTAATTGTTCTCTTGCTTCAAACAATGTTACTTTCGTCACTCTTAAGACAATAAACTATTTTAAATCGCAATAACTTTCAAATAAATAGATTTTTAAAAAAGACAATAAATAACTATCGCCCCATTAGCCTGACTCCTATAATTAGCGAAGACATGGAATCGATAATTGCAGACAGTTTCTGAGTTTCTTCCGAAAGAACTGGTTATACCGAAGCTGCAGTTTAGATTTGTTAAAGTACCTTCCACTAGGACCAATCTCCTCTGATAAGTTATTGAATGGTCTACATCATTAGACAGAAAAAATCCTGTAGATATTATCTATCTTGATGTTTATGCTGGATAGTGATCAACGACTTTGTGGTGACCAGTTTAAACTTAGAAAAGCACCATTTTTGACAAACTCCAGGAATCAATATCAATATCCTGCCGGGGAAAGTAAAGCGATTTATGTTTTTTCACCCCAAACGATTATATACTTCGTCTGGTTATAACTTCTAATAAGACAGAGGGAAGACGTGTAAATTAAATTGTTCTCTCGCTTCAAAAAATGTTACTTTCGTCACTCGTAAGACAATAAACTATTTTGAATCGCAATAACTTTCAAACAAATTAAGAGATTTTTAAAAAAGGCAATAAATAACTACAGCCTCATTAGCCTGACTCCTATAATTAGCAAAGTCATGGAATCGATATTTGCAGACAGTTTCTGAGTTTCTTCAGAAAGAACTTGTTATACCGAAGCTGCAACATAGATTTGTTAAAGTACCTTCCACTAGGATCAATCTCCTTCCACTAGGATCAATCTCCTCTGATGAGTTATTGAATGGTCAACATCATTAGACAGAAAAAATCCAGTAGATATTTTCTATCTTGATGTGTATGCTAGATAGTGATCAACGACTTCGTGGTCATCAGTTTAAACTTAAGAAAGCACCATTTTTGACAAACTCCAGGCAACAGTTTCTCTGTAATCGGGTGTTTTCCGTATTGAATACGTTATTACTTATTTTTTTTTCTGTTCTTTTAATGTTTTTCGATAATAATAATAATAAATTTGATAAATTTTAGAAACAAGAATTGGTTAAAAAAAATACAGGAACTTTAAATTTTTGCATGTTTGATGCAATTATTTTTTTTTGTAAAGATTTGTTACCAAAAACAAATTATAAACAAAAACCTCCAAACAAAATTTTGTATTTTATATATTTAATTAATGTAATATTGTTTTCAGTAAAATAAAATGTAAAATAAACTATTTTGTAATAATATTTATAAATAAACAATAAAATATACAAAAATTTAAATATTTACTGGTTTCAATCTTTTTAAATTTCTATTTTCATTATGAAATTCTAATTTTTACCTGATTTATTAATAAATACTTCAAAGGTAAAAAAACGTAAATAATAAAAATTTTAGTTATCTGACTTAAATATATATATCGATCAACGAATATAATACTTTTAATTCAAACGTTTGGTCACGAAGTTGACAATAGTTATGGTTTCTTGGGATTCTCAAATGTTTTGTTAATTCTGCTTTTGTTACAAATTTATCCAGTCACCCTGTAAACATTATCACATTAAATAAAATAATAAGCTTTAAATATATCAAATAAAATAATTTTATATAAAAATAAAATAAAAAAATGAATACGAAACTAAGCAATAATCTATAATTTGTTTTAAAGATACCTATAGGTACCTGGAAGATGTAATTTTGATTCAGATTCGATAATGTGTTTTTTTGAAGGTTTGTACATAATTTTTGGTAAACCTGATGAAGATGCGTTTTCTTTATTTTTTGTAAAACCAATTTCTGATAATGGACGTCGTCATTCTCTTGACGGCGATACATTATGTTTCACTGCAGAATTTGGACTATATTTTATATACATTCTTACTTTTTTTGTAATTCTGAAAAATATTGAAAAAAAAAATTACTCAGTTTACATAGCTACTATGGATACCTGTATTTTTACACCCTCCAAGAGAATATTTGGGTATGTATTTTTGTTACTAATTTTTCTTAAAATATCTTTTTTGGAGATTTTTGTTTTCATTGAAAATAATTCCTAATGCATTTAGGGAATCTGATAACTTTAATTCATTTTTTTTTGAGTTGGTTCAAATTAGCTTCTTGGAAGTTTTTTGTAGTCGTCGGTAAATATGAATACTATGTCGAAAAAGTTGGTACCTAATGCATTTAGAAACTCGAAGGACATAGTTCTCGACGTCCTCCATAGAGGAGTTTTTGTTTGTTTTTTGTCACAAATCTTCTTCAAATATCTTTTTCAGAGATTTCTGGGCGATAAACAGGAATACTTCGTCAAAAAAAACCTGACGCACCTAGAGAATTTCTTTTAAATTTCTTTGAATTTTCTGAGTAGTTAAAGATGATTGTATATATGTATGTATGTATGTATGTTGTTAGGGGTAACAGATACACCTGCGACCTATAAGATCTATTAAGTCCCCCTTTTCTTGCTATATTTCTGATGATTCCTCAGACTTATAGCAGCTCTTCTAGTCCTATCTTTCTTAGAAAGTTTAGGATATCATTGGGTTTTAAATTAGGTAGTTCTACCTTTTCTATTTCGTATGACCCTAGGTATTTGACCCTAGAAGTACTTAATGCTATGCATTCTGAAAGTATGTGTATTGAGGTTTCATCATCCACCTTACAGAATCTGCAGTTTGCTTCATCTACTAATCCTAGTTTCTTCATGTGTCCTCTTAATTGACAGTGACCGGTTATAATTCGGAGGTCTTTCTTACTCAGGTTAAGACAGCTGTGAGATCTCTTCTGGTTATGGTTTCCCAGGAGCGTCTTCGATTGTCTTAATCCTTCTAGATCATTCCAGTACTTGGATTTTTCGCTATCCATTTTTTTCTTTAGTTTTTCTAAGATTGTGATCCCACAGGATGGTTCTGGTCCCAGATATGGAGTTTCAGCTCCTTTTTTTGCCAGCTTGTCTGCTGTCTCATTTCCTTCTATTCCTACGTGTCCTGGAACCCATAAGGAGGGTAACAGTGTTATTCTGTCCTAGTTCATTTAATTTGCCTAGGCATTCCTAGACCATCTTTGAATAGATCGTATCTGAGTTCAGAGCTTTGATGGCTGCTTGACTATCTGACATGATTACAATCTTCTGTCTACGATAGTTCCTTTCAATGTTAAATTCTATACATCTTTCGATGGCACGAATTTCCGCTTGAAAGATGCTTGGGTACGTACCCAAGCTTTCTGAGTATTTGGTTCTAGGTCCAAACATCCCTGCTCCTGTTCCTTTATCTGTCTTGGAGCCGTCCGTATACCATTTTATGGCGTTTTGGCTTAGCCCCAATATGGTGTTTTCGTCCCATTCAGATTTGCTTCCCAGTTTAGTGGTAAATTTTCTTACAAAGTTAAATTTTTTTGGCATGTCATCTTGGGGCATTTCCCAAGTTTGATCAAGTTGGAGTGATCGAGGTTTTTCCTTGATTATTCCTTCTTTGATCATTCTATATATTGTTTTTTTCCTAGCATTTTCTACTTGAATATGCAGTGGCGAGAGATTTAGTATTACTTCCATTGCAGCAGTGGGACATGTCTCATTGCTCCAGTGATACATGCACAGGCTAGTCTCTGAATCTTTGAGAGGTTTGTCCTCGTAGTGATCAGATTAGCTCTCGTGCCCCAAGCTACTGCCCCATATGTGATGATAGGTCTCACTATTGCTGTGTACATCCATTGCAATGTCTTTGGGTTACAGCCCCAATTTTTCCCAGCAATGTTTCTGCTTGTAGCTTTGTGTATTATTTCGATTTCGTGTTTGAATTTTCTGAGTAGTTGAAGATGAATACGATGTCGTAAAATTTATTTGATGTACTTTGAAACTTAGTTCTGTATGTGCTCTATGAAGAAATTTACGTTTTTTGTCTGAAATTTTCTTCAAACATCTCTTAGAGTTTTTCTGAATTATCGAGCAAAAATTGGTGCCAGCTGTAACCTCGTAACGTGACAAATACAAAAACTTAATTAAGCACATGTTAAGTGTGTTGTGTTCAGCAAAAAACTACGCTACTCAATTCACAGATGAGGATCATTTGATTTCGCGAACGCTAATAAATTTTCCGAAATTCGCGTACGCTTCGAGGTTTCGGATAGGCTATATCCGCAGAATAGACAGTCCCATATAAAATAAAATAAAAGTGTTAAATGCTGTCAAATAAGATTATTAAAAACATTAAAAAAAATTTAACCAAAAATGTTAAAACTTACTAGTTTCGATTTGTTTTTCATGTATAACACCTTCACTAGACACTGAACGATCTGTTATCAAATCCGTACTGTCTACTAGAGCTTGATAAATATCTTCAACATCATCTTTAGTGATGTTTAATGCATTCGCAATAAAATTCAAACGAGTAAAATCATTAGTATTTTCTGTGAGTGATATGTTTGCAGTTTCTTGTAAAATTGCGTTTATTTTATCAAAAGTGGTATCCAAGACCTCACTCTCATCCATAAATTGTTAAATATCTTTTTCAGGAATAGACATCGGTGGTGATACACTTTTCGGGTATGATAAGTCATTTCTGGTGGCACCTAAAAAAATGTTATTTCCAAAATAAAATAAAAAAACTATGTATGAGTAATAAGAAATATATAAAAATGTAAATATTTTAAAAACTGTCAATTTCCAATATTACGAACGAGCTTAATTTAGCATACATGAAAATAATAGCTTCATTATTAGCGTCCGCGAAATCAAATTTTCGTCCTGTATGAATTAAGTAGCGCAGTTTTCTGCTAAACACAACACACTTACTTAACACGTGCTTAATTAAGTTTGTGTATTTTTCACGAGATGAGGTTATAGCTCAAGAGCTGGCTCTAATTTTTATGTCGTTATTTGAGGAAAACTAAAATACAAAAACTTAATTAAGCACATGTTAAGTAAGTGTGTTGTGTTCAGCAAAAAACTACGCTACTTAATTCACACATGAGGATCATTTGATTTCGCGTACGCTAATAAATTTTCAGAAATTCACGTACGCTTCGAGGTTTCGCATAGGCTATATCCGCAGAATAAATTTAAAATAAAAGTGTTAAATGCTGTCAAATAAGATTTTTAATAACATTTAAAAAAATGTAACAAAAAGTGTTAAAACTTACCAGTTTCGATTTGTTTTTCATGTATGACTCCTTCATTAGACACTGAACTATCTGTTATCAAATCCGTACTATCTACTAGAGTTTGATAAATATCTTCAACATCATCTTTAGTCCTGTTTAATGCATTCGCAATAAAATTCAAACGAGTAAAATCATTAGTATTTTCACTTTAACAGTAGAAAAGTAACATGAGTTTGTGTTTAAATTAGACTCTGGAACTGATGTATAATGGGAAGAAGCAGCTGTTTCCTAATTTTTCTCTGATGCAGTTAAATTATCTAAAGTTGTTAACGATATATTGAACCTAAAGACTGCGTTCTTCTTGGTTTGTGATTACATGTATTAGTTAGCATACTTCTAATTTCTTGTAATGTTGGTGGTCCCCAGGCTATTCCCTCATCGCTATCGTAAAATCTTTCTGTATATACTTTCTTCTCCATTTTCATATTATATTTGATGTATTCCTCATTTTTCTCTGATGCAGTTAAATCCTCAGATATATTTGGGATTGAATCGTCATTCCGATTATATAAAGTTGTTAACGATATTGAACCTAAAGACTGCGTTCTTGTTGGTTTGTAATTACATGTATTAGTTAACACACTTCTAATTTCTTGCAATGTTGGTGGTCCCCAGGCTATTCCCTCATCGCTATCGTAAAATCTTTCTGTATATACTTTCTTCTCCATTTTGGTATTGTCTTTGATGTATTCCTTATTTTTCTCTGATGCAGTTAAATCCTCAGATATATTTGGGATTGAATCGTCATTCCGATTATCTAAAATTGTTAACGATATTGAACCTAAAGACTGCGTTCTTGTTGGTTTGCCATTACATTTATTACTTAGCACACTTTTAATTTCTTGTAATGTTGGTGGTCCCCAGGCTATTCCCTCATCGCTATCGTAAAATCTTTCTGTATATACTGTAACGGGATAACCGTAAAGGAAGGGACCTTAATTTGAAAGATTGTTGTTGACAGTTGATTTTTAGAAGTTTGTAAAAAAATCAACTGACCATTTTAAATAATGTTTCTAGAAAATTCTAGAAACTTCTAAACACACTAACTAGATTAAATAATGTTGTATATAAGGGGATGCACGGACAGTTAACGTCAGTTCGAGTCAAGTGTTCAGAAGAGTTCATTGTATTGTCAAGTAGTTAGACGTTATCCAGCAGAGTTCAGTGTATCTTAACAATTTTGTAAATAAATTGTGTAAAAAGCCCCCATACGTGTTTCAAATTGGTGTCAGGTGTGGGGTGAAGATACAAGAATGCCTGGAAAAAAGATAAATGAACTATTGGTGGCAGAGCTCAGAAGAGAGCTTGAAGAATTGGAATTGGAAACTACTGGAAGCAAATCCGTATTGTTGAGACGGCTCCGTGAATACTACGTAAATAATAATGTGGACCCTGACGCTGTCGAGTTTGAAGACCCAGTTCAAAAAGCAATTTCCCAGCTGAAAGAGGAGCTATCAGGACAAATGACGAACCAACAGGAGGAGCTATCCAGTCAGATGAAGAGCCAGCGCGAAGATATGTCCCAGCTGAAAGAGGAGCTATCAGGACAAATGACAAGCCAACAAGAGGAGCTATCCAGTCAGATGAAGAGCCAACAAGAGGAGCTATCACAGCGAATGACGAACCAACAAGAGGAGCTATCCAGTCAGATAAGAAGCCAGCGCGAAGATATGTCCCAGCTGAAAGAGGAGCTATCAGGACGAATGACGAGCCAACAAGAGGAGCTATCCAGTCAGATAAGAAACCAGCGCGAAGAGGTGTCCCAGCTATCACAACGGATGTCTACCCTACCAGAAGAGTTATCCAGTTCCTTCTCCCAGCAAATATCACACCTTCGTGACGAGCAAAATCAGCAAGTTGCCAACTTAAATCAGCAGGTAGACAACTTGAATCAGCAAGTGGACAACATGAATCAGCAAGTGACCAACATGCGAGACGAGCAAAATCAGCAGGTGGCCAACTTCAGAGACGAGATCAACCAGCAAGTGCAGTCCGAGATAGAAAAGCTTAAACATGAACTGGAAGCTTGTCTACAAAACCAAACCATCCACCACGGCGACGGAGATGCAGGAAGGATGGAAACCTGCCACGCAGACGTCGAACGACGAAGAAACGAGGAGACGACCCAGATGCGAACGACAATGAAACCCCCGACCTTCGACGGGAAGACTTCCTGGCCAAATTACCTGAAACAATTCGACGCAGCGGCCAGAGCTAATGGATGGTCATCCCAGGAGAAAGCATTGTCCCTAACCGTAGCTCTGCGAGGCGAAGCTTTAGACGTCTTGCAATCATTGACACCGGATGAAGCTGACAACTTCGAGTTATTGGTGAATCGTCTAGAGATGCGTTATGGTCAAACTCATCTACAACCGGTGTACCGAATGCAGTTAAAGAGCCGAAAACAGAAAAATGGAGAAACTATCCAGGAATTTGAAGCGGATGTAGCAAGAATGGTACGACTTGCGTATTCAAATGCAGCGGAGGATTTCCTGGAGTGCCTAGCAGTCCAAACCTTCACCGATGGTCTTCGAGACGTCGAGTTGCAGCGCGCTGTACGGTTAGCGCGGCCGAAGACTCTTGTGGACGCCTTGACCATTGCCCTGGAGTTTGAGGCGGCGACGGAGGCCTCACGTGGAGTTGCTCGACTAAGGGAAATCACCGGTAACTACGACCATGCCGTTCATTCCGTTAGCGACGTTGAAGCGGTAGTAGAGAGATTAATGAAGTTATCTCCAAGAAGAAGGCGCCAAGTGAGATGCTGGAACTGCGGAGAACTAGGCCATATAAGAAATACTTGTCCCCAAAAAGAAAAATCTTCTGCTGAAGTACCCCAGCAGCAGGAAAACTAGAACGGGTCGACTCCTGGAGGGCGAAATCGACCCCAAACATTCCCGAAGCCCCTCACACCATTAAATTGGCAACTCTGCGACATCACGTGGACAGCTTATATGTAGATGGCCTCCTTGATGGGAAGAATATTAGCATGCTGGTAGACACTGGAGCTACAAAAACTATCGTCCGACCAACCATCATTATGCGAAATAAGATGTTGCCTACCAGTTGGAGACTGCGTACCGCTACCGGAGATTCTGCTAGAGTCTACGGTGAGATACAGGTGACGCTACAGTTTGGTTCAACCTCTCTTGTTCACTCAGTGCTGGTGGCTGACGTTGATGAAGATGTTGTCCTGGGAATGGATGTTATGCTCCACTGTGGTTTTCATTTGGATCTTCGCCAACGTATCCTTCGTACTGGTAATGAAGAAATATTCCTGCACCGAAAACAAGTTGACAATGCCTCGATTAAGCTAATCGATGATATCGAACTTCCGGCAAGCTGCGAATGTGTCGTCACAGCGCGGTTGGATGGACTGGAGCCAGATGGTGCCCCAGCTATGATAGAGCCGAAGAACCATGACCATGAATTGGGAAAAGGACTCCTTGTGGGTAAGACTCTTGTTAGATCCGCCAAAGAGGTACCCATCCGAGTTATCAACTTGAACGATCATCCAGTTCTTCTCCGAAAGGACACGGAAATGGGAAGTTTAGAACCAGTAATGGCCATAATTCACAAGATAAATGTTACGGAAACAGATGAGACCAACGAAATTGAACAATTAATGACAAAATTAGACCCCTCTTTGTCAAAATTAGAAAAGAAACAGGTAAGAGATCTACTTTACCGTTATAAACCTGTATTTGGTTCTAAAAGTAAACTGGGAAGAACTGATGTTGTACAACATAGAATTGACACTGGTGATGCACGTCCGATTCGACAGGTACCCCGAAGGATGCCTCAAGTTAAAAAGGAAGAAGCAGACAGAGCCCTTAAAGAAATGATTCAAAATGGCATAGTCGAACCATCCAGTAGTCCGTGGGCTTCTCCTGTGGTATTAGTGAGAAAGAAAGACGGATCAATGCGGTTTTGTGTCGACTATCGAAAGCTAAATGATGTCACTAAGAAGGACAGTTATCCTCTGCCAAGGATTGATGATGCCCTCGACGCTTTGGCGGGTTCTACTCTGTTTTCTACCTTGGACCTTAAAAGCGGATACTGGCAAGTTAAAATGAATCCTGCAGACAAAGAAAAGACTGCCTTTACCAGTGGATCAGGGTTATGGCAATTCACGGTCCTTCCATTTGGCCTCTGTAATGCTCCTGCGACGTTTGAACGACTAATGGAGAACATCCTGCGGGGTTTGTCATGGGAAACTTGTCTAGTGTATCTAGACGACATCATCATAATGGGTAAGACCTTTAAGGAACATTTATCTAACCTGGAAGAAGTTTTTAAAAGATTACAGAACGCTAACCTAACATTGAATGTTAAGAAATGCCACTTGTTCCAGAGACAGGTCAACTATTTAGGACATAACGTAAGCAAGGATGGCGTTGCTGTTGACCCCGCTAAGATACAAGCCGTTCAGGAATGGCCAATCCCTATCGACAAACATCAGCTCCGGAGTTTCTTGGGTCTTTGTTCCTATTATCGACGATATGTCAAGAATTTTGGAGACATCGCCAAACCCTTGACACGTTTGACAGAACAAGATAAGTCCTTCTGTTGGGATCAGGAATGTCAAAAGGCGTTTGAAATATTGAAGAAACAGCTTACGTCAGCACCTGTTCTTGCTTATCCACTTCCTGATGGTAAGCTTATTCTGGACACCGACGCCAGCAATGTGGGAATTGGAGCCGTCTTGTCACAGCTACAAGATGGTAAGGAAAGAGTGGTTGGTTACTTCAGCAAAACTTTATCGAAAGCTGAAAAGAACTACTGTGTAACTCGAAGGGAACTGTTAGCAGTTGTAAAATCCGTCGAACACTTTTATAAATATCTGTATGGCAGAAAATTCCTGATCAGAACAGATCATGCTAGTTTAAAGTGGTTACTAAGCTTTAGGAACCCAGAAGGACAGATAGCAAGATGGCTCGAAAAACTGCAGGAATATGATGTTGAAATCGAGCACAGACCTGGAACAAGACATCGTAATGCTGATGCACTTTCTAGAAGACCATGTCGACCTGATTGCCCCCATTGTACTCGTATGGAGCAGAACGAGGAAAAACTTGCCTTAGTTAAGGTTGTGCCAGAAGACGAGAGCTCTATGCTGGAGGAGCAACAAGAAAACGATCCCGTTCTGAGAAAGATTAGGGAGTGGAAGAGAATGGACCGTCGTCCGTTGTGGAGAGAGATATCCTCATCCTCTCCTGCTTTAAAAGCATACTGGTCCCAATGGAACTCTTTAATTTTGGACGGAGGGCTCGTTAAAAGACTTGTAGAAAATTCCGAGGGCACAGAAACAAGGAAACAAATAGTGGTCCCAAGAAATGCTGTACCAGAAATTTTAAAACAGATGCATAATGATAGTTCTGGAGGACATCTGGGTATCACAAAGACGCTGCAAAAGATCCGAGATAGATTTTACTGGGTAAATTGCACTAATGATGTTAAAGATTGGTGTCGTAAATGCACTACATGTGCTGCCAGTAACGGTCCGCACCGAAAACCGAAGGCGGAAATGCAGCAATACCTGGTTGGAAGTCCTTTTGAAAGAATCGCAGTAGATGTATTGGGGCCACTTCCACAGACCGATGTAGGAAACAAGTACATCTTTGTTGTAATGGACTACTTCACTAAATGGGTTGAAGCATATGCAGTTCCCAATCAGGAAGCCACCACTTTAGCAGATATATTGGTTGAAGAATTCGTAAGCCGATTTGGGGTACCATTAGAATTACATTCAGACCAAGGAAGAAATTTTGAGAGCAAGCTGTTTCAAGAAGTTTGCCAAAGATTAGGCATCCACAAAACGAGAACCACAGCGATGCACCCTCAGTCTGATGGAATGGTGGAACGAATGAACCGGACTATAACCAACTATCTGTCAAAAGTGGTGTCAGATTGTCAGAGGGATTGGGATCGACATATTCCACTATTTCTAATGGCAATTCGATCGGCCATCAACGAATCAACTGGCCAAACGCCTGCGAAGGTCCTGTTCGGTAGAGAAATGAGGCTACCATGTGACTTGGTGTTTGGTTGTAAACCTGGTGAAGAAATGGCACGTGAACAATATGTCGCCGACCTTCAGAATCGAATGGAAAATATACACAACCTGGTGCGTGGAAAACTACAATTATCTAGTGATCGGATGAAGAGGTACTATGACACACGGACAATGGAAAAGAGTTACCAAGTTGGAGATTTAGTCTGGCTCTATAACCCCCGACGGCGTCGAGGTATTTGTCCCAAATTACAAAAGAACTGGGAAGGTCCTTACACCATCAAGAAGAAGATTAACGATGTCATTTATCGGATCGTAAAAATTCCCAGAGGGAAACCCGTCGTGGTCCATCACGATCGTTTGGCGCCTTACCAGGGAAACCACAGTGGAGATGCGCAGCAACTCCAAGAAGATGGTTTGGCTGGCTCGGGGAGTGTGCGGGATTCCGATGTAGGAAATAACATTCCAGGAGGAATGAATCTAAGGAGGGGGCAGTGTAACGGGATAACCGTAAAGGAAGGGACCTTAATTTGAAAGATTGTTGTTGACAGTTGATTTTTAGAAGTTTGTAAAAAAATCAACTGACCATTTTAAATAATGTTTCTAGAAAATTCTAGAGACTTCTAAACACACTAACTAGATTAAATAATGTTGTATATAAGGGGATGCACGGACAGTTAACGTCAGTTCGAGTCAAGTGTTCAGAAGAGTTCATTGTATTGTCAAGTAGTTAGACGTTATCCAGCAGAGTTCAGTGTATCTTAACAATTTTGTAAATAAATTGTGTAAAAAGCCCCCATACGTGTTTCAATACTTTCCTCTCCATTTTCGTATTTATTTTATATATTTCCAGAAAGAATTTAATGCTGTCACTGTCCAGTCCACATTCCCAAATCGAAACAAACTAGAAACTAATACAGAGATAATATTTTATTGTCTTTGTTCTACGGTTGCTGTAAAAGTTGAGTTTCGTTGTTGGTTCGACTGTGATTGCATCCTGTTTGTTTAAGTACAAAACAAGTTTAATTTGTTTATCGTTTTTTTAAAATTCAAATTCAATAATTTTTTTATTGCTTTTTTTAATGACTCAAAATTCAATGACAGTCTAATCTATATACCTACATATAATATAACTGTAGAAATTAAAATTCTGTACATTAAAGATATTTAAAAAATAATTAGCGAGGGGTGTTACTACATCGATATAGAACCCGAAAATGTGATAAAATCTTTTGTCAGTCTGTATGTTTGTGCGCGCATCATATGAAAACTACTGATCCGATTCGAATGCGGTTTTCACAGATGGATTTGTCTTTTTTCAACCTAACTTCTGGTGTATAAAAATTTCTCCCCCACCCCTTTAACGGGGTGGGGGAATAAATCAACACGCCACGCAAACGACATCGCGGGTACAACTAGTCAATAATAATTCTCCTCACAACAAAACAAAAACATAACTGAATCTAGACAAACAATATATAAATGGCAGATCACATTCCCAAAATTATACTTAGGGAAAGATGTTGAAGAAAAATCCATAATAATACATATTTATTAAAACGTATTTAATATATAAAGCTCAAAACTTGCCAGGAACAATATAGCCCACTCTACCTCAAATTATTATCCATGAGTTAACCGTCTTTTTTTAATGTTTCTGACATCGTTTCGCCTTATTAGTGATACCAGCTCTGCAGTAAACTTCTCAGAATGTCCCTTTATGAAGACTTTGGCTTGTCGCTTGCCGGGTGATTTTTCCCACCACTCCTGGGCCTTCTCTAGCATCAATTTCTCAATGGCTGCCTTTCTGAATGTGTCAGCAATTTTGCCTAATGGTTCCGGACCAATCATTGGGGCATTAGCTTCATAATAGTTTTAGCTGTATCTTCCTTGCAGATGGGCCTACAACAATAATCACAAGACTGCTGCGTATATCTATTTTTTCGTTCTGGGTTCATAAAACATCTTGGTTTCCCATCTCTGACACTAGTTGATTCAGGTCTAATCACCCAAAATGTTGTTTATTTTTTGACGAAGAGTTATTGAAAGAGTTGTAATGCTGAAATAACGTATGATGTGGGAGATTCAAAGTTCTTTAGCCAAACAAGTTATATATTGCCTACGTAGTTTCTTCTTCTCGGTGTTACCAAAGTAAATAACTTAAGAGTGGACACCTGCGATATTGAGCATCGAACAAAATGGAGTGAAATGGCCAGCTGTTGCCTGCTCTTGTTACAGCCTTTATTTCGTCTACGACATCAACAGTACCTTTAGTTACATTGTAGAATCTGATTACCGACGGCTTCAACTGCATTCCGGTTTCTGGATTAATTTCATCGTTGCCATGGAATGTTCAAAGCATTAAAACATTCTTATTTTTCTTAGGAATCTACGATGCAGCATACATTTATCTTGTCTGTAACCCCAAGCAAACATGCTACGCAAATGTCAGACGGTCAGGCTAATGGAACTGAAGTAAAATAATTGTCAGTAGTTATATTTCGACCAGAACCACTCAAGTTTGCTGTAAGTCGCTTCACTGCACTATGACTAACGATGTGTTGGATCACTAATTACGCTCGAGACCCAAACTTCACATCTAGTGTAAAAAACACATTCATTTTGCAACTAGTTATATAAATAGCTATTTTGTAATGGTTTGTTACGAAAAACAAATTATAAACAAAAACCTCCAAACAAAATTTTGTATTTTATATATTTAATTAATGTAATATTGTTTTCAGTAAAGGCTTATCTAAAATAAAACGTAAAATAAACTATTTTGTAATAATATCTATAAATAAACAATAAAATATACAAATATTTAAATATTTACTGGTTTCAATCTTTTTAAATATCTATTTTCATTATGAAATTCTAATTTTTACCTGATATATTAATCAATATTTCAAAGGTAAAAATTTTAGTTATCTGGCTTACATATATGTATCGATCAACCAATATAATACTTTTAAACCTACTAAAACTTAAATTTTATGTACTTTGTAATGAATACAAAAATACAATACCAGTAAACATTACAGAAGACTTATTTTAAGGCAGTTTTTTTACATAATATGGAAACATTATCTAAATTGTAGTTTTCACTCGAAGTAGTTGTTAAATCAGCGGTGTCTGCAAACGTTTCATCACGAACTTGAGAATAGTTATAATTTCTTGGGATTCTTGAATGTTTTGTTAGTTCAGCTTTTGTTACAAATTTATCCAGTGACCCTGTAAACATTATCACATTAAATAAAATAATAAACTTTAAATATATCAAATAATAGTATATTACTTTACGAGTGGAGTAAATTGCATATTACAGCGACTGTGTTTGGCCCATGAGCGAGCTATCGAGCGAATGGGCTAAAGAAACGAGCTAAATATGCAATTTGTTCCTCAAATGAAGTACTATGCTTTACCCACGAATTACCAAATGGTTTTGTATAAAACTAAAAATAACAAAAATAAAATCTAAATTTTGGCATAAGTTGTCTAAAATATTCGATATTGCAGTTGTCTAATCTGTACTGGTTCAGTTATTTAACCAATGTCAAATGTTAATTCAGTGCATAATACAGGTTTCTATTTACTTACTCCACTAGTGTAGTAAATGAAAATATAACACAACTCCTCAATAATTTGACACACACTGACTCAGATATAGGTTAAAAAATATGCAATTTACTTATGAGTCGTGGGTAAAATAATTTTATATAAAAATAAAAAAATGAATAAGAAACTAAGCAATAATCTATGATAAAAAAAATAAACAAAATTTGTTTTAAAGATATACCTGGAAGATGTAATTTTGTTTCAGATTCGATAATGTGTTTTTTTGAAGGTTTGTACATAATTTTTGGTAATACTGATGAAGATGCGTTTTCTTTATTTTTTGTAAAACCACTTTTTGATAATGGAAGTCTACATTCTCTTGACGGCGATACATTATGTTTCATTGCAGAACTTGGACTATAATTTATATACATTCTTACTGGACTTACGATGTCTTTCGCATTACATTTTTTGTAATTCTGAAAAATATTACTCAATTTACATAGCTGTATTTTTACACTCTCCAAGAGAATATTTAGGTGTGAATTTTTGTTACTAATTTTTCTTAAAATATCTTTTTTGGAGATTAGGATAAGTTGATTAAAAAATAATAATATATCTGGAAAGTTATATCTTTTTCCTATAAGAGAGAATTAAATTCTTTCTGGTTCTAACTTTGTTAAAAATGTTCAGGGTTAGGTTTAAAACGATCAAATATTTAGAAATACGTTAAGAATCCACAACTTATGTGATTAACGAAATAAAAACAAAAAAATTCAATCAAAAAATGTATGGTAATCATTATATCAATAGGAAAAAAACTGATTTGTTGTAGTTCATTTAAAATTCTTTACTTTACCGTTACCTTAATAAAGATTGTAAATATCTTTTTGTTATCAGAAAGAACCCATCTCCAAATAATCAGAAAAAATATCATTTTACCTTAAATATTCTCTATTAAAATAAAAATAAATCGACAACGAAAAGATTAAAAATATTTTCTATATGTATTCAAATGTCAGGCATTTTCAGGTATCAAAAACTGAGCTTGACAAACTTGATATTTCTATCAAGATAAATAAAATCAACAAGGACCCTTTATTTTTATTTAAGTTGCAAAAAGTTCCCCAAACAATAGAAGAAAATTATTTTACCTTATTAGAAACTTTAGGATTCCGAAAATCACTATTAGAGCTCTTTAAAACTGGTATACCTGTTTTCAAGCATTGTATTTGTTTATGAACAGGATATTCTTTTTCTTTTATTTTATTTTCCGGATTTTTCATGAATGAACCAGATATAATATTAAATGATTTTGGAACGGTAAATGCTTTTTGTTCTTCACAATTATTACCAAAACTACTGTAATTATCTGTTTCTTCACTGCTTTTTTCAATAGAAGATTGATAATTAGTTTCTTCTGGGATTAATGATAGATATTCTTCTTTGTAAATATTACTAAGAGAATTGCTATTAGGTGCTTTTTCTTCACTGTAATGTATGTCCAATGAATTTTGATAATCAGTCTTTTCTGTGAGCGAAATGTTTGCAGTTTCTTGTAAAATTGCGTTTATTCTATCAAAAGTGGTATCCAAGACCTCACTCTCATCGATAAATTGATGAATATCTTTTTCAGGAATAGATATCGGTGGTGATATACTTTTCGGGTATGATAAGTCATTTGTGGTGGCCCCTAAAAAAATGTTATTTCCAAAATCAAAAAAACTATGTAAGTGAAATAAGAAATATATACAAATGTCCTGTATGAATTAAGTAGAGCAGGTTTCTGCTAAACACAAAAAAAAATGTTAAAACTTACCAGTTTCGATTTGTTTTTCATGTATGACACCTTCACTAGACACTGAAGTATCTGTTATGAAATCAGTACTATCTACTAGAGTTTGATAAATATCGTCAACATCATCTTTAGTCCTGTTCAATGCATTTGCAATAAAATTCAAACGAGTAAAATCATTAGTATTTTCAAAGTTATCTTCTTTAACAGTAGAAAAGTAACATGAGTTTGTGTTTAAATTAGACTCTGCAACTGATGTATAATGGGAAGAAGCAGCAGTTTCCTCATTTTTCTCTGATGCAGTTAAATACTCAGATATATTTGGGATTGAATCGTCATTCCGATTATCTAAAGTAGTTAACGATAAACCCAAAGACTGCGTTCTTGTTGGTTTGCCATTACATTTATTACTTAGCACACTTTTAATTTCTTGTAATGTTGGTGGTCCCCAGGCTATTCCCTCATCGCTATCGTAAAACCTTTCTGTATATACTTTTCTCTCCATTTTATTATTGTGTTTTATATATTCCCAGAAAAAATTTAGTGCTGTTACTGTCCAGTCCACATTCCCAAATCCAAACAAACTAGAAACTAATATAAACGACGCTTTTTTAAATAATGACATTTGACATTCCATAATCTCTTGACGCATGCGATTTTCAAATATCCGTTAAAAGGTATGACATGCAAGCGACTTTTTGGAGTAAATTTAAATTGTTAATTTATAAACATATTTTATTTCTAAATAAATATTATTTTTAAATAAAACCAGGAATGCCTTATCATCTGTTATTTTCTGAGAGTATAGATCAAAATATTTGGCATTTTCGACTGACAAGGAACCTCTTAGCCCAAAAAACCAGACCAGAGTAAGCTCTATGGTCAACTGTCATAAAAAATTCAATCATCAACATAACCTCAATGTAGGTGTTAAGTTTTTTATCCTTTGTAAGATATTCTCTAAAAATGACTATCACAAAGGAAGTCTTTGGCGATTTACAAGAAAAATACCATAAAGTTATTAAATTGTTAGAAGAAGACAGTAAATTTGACCCAGATACTGAACCCTTTTTATCCAAGTATTCTGCAAGACAAATTTTAATTGGAATGAAATCTAATATTGAGAATTTGTTAAGAAGTTACACCGCTGAAGATCCTAATTATAAAAAAATAACAGGTAATAACAGGTTAAGCAATAGTTATTCAAACAAATTTGCTGTCTTTAATCCTAGGGTTAGGAATAGTCTTATTTTTTACATTTTTTGTTTTTAGCAATGATGGCAGCCGTACATTTGTATCTTGGAATGATTGGAATTGGAACAGAAGAACGTTCGAATGGACAACAACATTTAGAAAATTGTAGTAAAATTATAGAACCATATAATTTAGATTCCGAGTTCATTTTAATAGCTGTAAACCTATATAACCAATTTGGAATATTATTTTTCATAGAACCGGAAAAATCCAAAACATATTTGGAAAAAGCTGAAAATTTATACACGGAATTTAAGAAACAATCAGTTACACCCATCGATATTAGTGAACTGTTTGAAGCCAACATTGAATCATACAATACTGCATTGGCTCTTAGCAACTTGGAAAAATTACATACATTAACTTTTTATTATTTAGCACAAATTTACGGAGCTTTAAAAGACGATTTTAAAAGCTCTATTTATTGTCACATAACACTACAAAAACAACTAGAAATAAACGATTATGATCCAGTAGATTGGGCGTTAAATGCAGCCACTTTATCTCAATTTTTTATGGAAAAGGGTGGATTTAAACAAGCTCGTCATCATTTAGCTGCAAGTCTATTTATTTTAGACAAATATAAAAAGGAATTAGACGAAAATGATGATAGTAGCGAAACTCACGATGCATTAGTGGAAACGTTTAAACATCGAAGTGCAGATGTAGCTAGGTGTTGGTTGAAATATGGTATTATGTTATTATGCAAATCAAAGGAACGGCTAATCAATCACACCGATGATGACGATGATGTAAAATGTTCATTATCAACCGATTTTCTAGCATTGGGAATCGATTTTGATCCTCAGTTAATTAAGTACGATTTGAAGAGTTTATATTTTAAAAATCTAGATGTATCAAAACTTGAAGAACAAATTACAGATCAATTTATATTAGTTATGTCAGATGCTAAAAAAGTTTTTTTAAACGCCCAACAGTGGGCTTTAAAAGCACAAGATTATTATACTTTAGAAAATTTTGCTTCTGATTTTATAGAAATAACTTTAGATCAGACACAATTATATTTCAATTTATTATTTTTTGAAGAAGAACCTGAAAATCGAGCTAAATTACATAAAAGGCGTATTAATTTGTTCGAAAATATTTTAAGTAACATAAATTCACAGTACTATTTACAATATTGTAGACAAATTTGGTACGATTTAGGTACTACTTATTCAGATATTTTACATATTAAAAATGATATATTGAGAGAAAGTTCCAGTAGACCAACTCCACAAAGTTTGACTAAGATTAATAAATTAGCCGAAAATGGTATCTTACATTTTACTAATTTCATAAAATCATTTGAAGAAAAATCTACGAAAAAACTACCTACTAAAATAGCAGACGATGCGGAGAAACCCTTTTTATTAGCCCATTTTCATAAAGCGGCCCTCTATGGGCGATATGTTACTTTTGAAAAACAGGTACAGTTGAAAAATACTGAATCTAGTCTGGAAAATTATAAATTTATTGTTGATTACTGTGAAACTAACGTAAAATGTAAAGAATTAATACCTATGGAGCTTAGCATATGTAATGAAATGGTAACTTTATTACCACTTAAAATATTGAAGTTAAAAAGTTCGTAAATTCTAATATTGTAAAATTGTAACCACAGACTAGAAGTTTATATTGTTGCTTTTTTTGTGTAATCAATATATTTTATTTTTTTACACCTCGATTATTGAGCTCAAGCAATAACGAACTATTCACTTATATAAAATCATGTAAAACAGTATAAAAAATTAATGGAAAAATCAAGAAACGTATTATTTGTCTACAGATATATCCTGGAGTTACAGTAAAAAGTGGCTAGGTGAGTTTTTGTATTCAGTGGATTTATATGGCCAACTAATCTGATTTTAAACCGGGAAATATACCCTAATTTAAAATTGACCATATTTAAAGACATGTCACTGTCTTATGACGAAAACGTAATATTTTAGAGGTTGAGCACTTTTTCATTAACTGTACGATATGTATCCAACATGGTATTTCATAGTTGTGAGAATTGTTTTAGATAGTTTTTATTATCATTTTTAAATAGAGAAGATCAGCCATATCTTCATAGACTAGGAGAAGGGATGAAAAGAATTCCTACATTATGTAGCACTTGTGAATCTATTATTTAAATAAAACTACCTAAAAGCACTACGCTGTAAAAATACAGTACTCCAGTACATGGTGTTTGAAGTTAGACCAAGGAAATCAATTATTTACTTATAACATTGATAAAAAATGTTTATGAAAAATGCCTTAAAGATCTTTGAAAAAACGCATAGAAACAAATTAACTTCACGAAGCCATGACTCGTCTTAAAAACAGCTTGAAAAAAATCGTCATCAAACACAAACAGATCAAGTTTCTCAAACTTCGCGCAGTCATTAATGATTTTAAGAAAATCTCATGAAAATAATCAGGTTTTATGATTTAGATGTTTCAGGAGCAAAGCTCGATCATTCAGGTACTATAAATTCAAGTATGCCAAATAGTTGTTAATAATTTTCTGTCTCATTATTTTTTTTTATGTTTTCCTATTATTTTTGTACGGCATAAAATTTTATGCTTTATTTTCCAATATCTTTCTGTCCCGTTTGATATAAATACGGCTCCAATTGATATACTTATTTTTCATCAGACACGTAGTTTTTCCTTTAAGTAGTGCTAAATATTGAAATTCTAAGTTTGAAGGAATTTATTTCATACCTGCTTCTAGTTTATTATAGATCAACGAAATATTAACGCTTAAGAATCATAGTTGGTACAGTTTTTTTATCGATGGGTGATTATTTAATATTATTTATTTTTAATCATACTTTATAACTAGATATATATTACTTCTTTTCGATTAACATATTTTAAAATTAATATATTCTGAACAGGCCCATATATTTTTTTTTTAGAAAATTGATTTGTTTATAAATTAATATTTTTTTTGCGATTTATGTATACAAATCTTGTAATTTGTTGTTAAAAGTCAGTAATATATATATTTTATTTGCAAATCTATTTTTTTTGCTTTAATTAGGACAATTCTAGTTTTGGAATTAAAATCTGCTGTTTTATATAGCTTTTTTAAGGCACAAGTACACAGGACGAGTTTACAAGCCCACAAACCGGCTTGTAAAAAGCCAGCAAGTCGGCGAGTACGCGAGTAATATAGTACACATACACAACTCATAAGTTCCGACTAGCTCAGTGGCCAAGTATTTTACTTTTGAAAATACCTGTTGTTGTCTGCTATCTACTGTGATTTGACTGTTCTATTGTGGAATTTTTTTTAAACTTAGTCTCCTACTTAGTTATGAAAATGAAGTGGAACACCAATAGATAGATAGATATTCATTGGGTTGGCTGTTAGCCTGTTCTGTTATCACTGCGACCTTTGCAGATCTATTGTGAACACCCATTATCTCTATGAGTCCCTTTTCAGTATTTCTACTCCAAAGTTTCATTCATTATTTGATCCACCTTAACCCTATCATATAGCTCTGCTTGCTTTTTCCCCTTTAATAAAGAAATAAAGTAATGGGAGTCCTTATAGCAGCCTGTGAGCCCTATATGTAGAAGTGAATGGTGGTAGGTTGAGCAGAACCTGTACTGCGTCCGTTGGGGAGGTCCCCATGGACCCTGTTACATTCAGGCATGCCTGCCTTTGAATGCTTCCCAACTGCTGCGTACTAGTCCACCACACCACCGAACCATAGGTTAACATTGGCCTAATGACTTGTGTATACAACCAAAGGTTCATTTTGGAGTTCAGGCCTCATTTCTTGCCACACAATTGTCTACACCAAACAAGGGCAACTGTAGCTTAGCGTATGACCTTTTGAATGTGCTGCTTCCATGATAGCCTCAGAGTGAGAGAGGAGATAGGTAAAGGTAACGTACGTAAACGCACACTTTTTCTCGATTAACTTCTCCCACCAAAGCTAATATATAAAAAGCTTTGCTTTAAAAACAATATGCATTTGATATATTTTCGTAAACAAAGAGCTGTTATATTTTTTCTTTTATCGCGTGATTTAAATATTGCTTTGGAAAGAAATAAAGTTATTACACGCAAAACCTTCGATAGTTACCGTAAAATTATAATAATCTAGTTTTCAAATGAGTTTTATGTAACAGCCATAATATTTATACTGTTAAAAGCTGTAAATACAACAATACATACCTCTATTACAAGATACTAAAATGCTGAAATATAACAATTTCTTTTGAAAATATACAGTACTCAATTTAAATTTTTTCCTTGCCTAGTCAAATTCAAAAAACTAACAAACACAGTGTAGCCACCATATACCGAGTATTATATGTTTTAAAACGGTTATTTATACATTTTTTATCTTACTGCTTGATCATAATAGTGACTAGATATGATAAAGTAAAAAATAATATAAATTAATTATTTAATAAAAGTATAGTTGTCATTTAAAACTTTATTTCTGTTACTAAAATATGCCTCAAAACTGTACGCAAATTTTGTTGTGGCAGCATTGTTACAATTTTTTTCATGTCCTCTCTCTTTTATCAGTCTTCGTTTTAGTTTCTTCTTTAATAAATGCGACGGTAAATGAGTGTATGTATCAGAGACCCTAGATATTTATTTCGTGTTAATAATTTTCTTCTAAAGTCTGGATTCGATATGTACAAGTAATTTGAGAACTTTGAGAACCCAATTGTTTTTCGTTGAAAGTTTGAAATCAGGTAAATAAAATATGTACTGTAAATACATCTTTTGAAGTTGAATAGGTTGAGAAAAGGTAGCCATTTTGTTAATGTTACAAAAATTTTCTACAAATCCGCTTTAATTTTAATCATCCTTGAGTATGAGCTTAAATTGACAATTATTTATTTATTGTGAAAATTGATTGATTGCTACTACATTGATATTTTAACCAAATAATAACCAGTAACTTGTTATTTGTTTCTATACACATCTATAATTAACTCTTAATTTTATAGATTTAATTCGAATACGCAAGTTTGTCTACCAAGTGAATAAAAACTGCGATTAGTAGAGAGATAGAAATCTACACATTGTAGAGTATTTGGGTTTTATAAACCCTTTTTTGTTCCTGAAAAGGTACCTACTTGGAATCAACAATGATGACCGATACTTTAAAATCGAATAACCACGTCATGGGACATACAGTGTAAGTATATTTTCCTTATTTAAAAAACATTGTTTTACTATGATTCTTATGAACAATATTTAATTTGTCTTAACTTTTTTAGAGATTACGACAATAAGGTTGATGACTTGGGATGGAAAGCAAAGTTAAAAATTCCGCCTAAAGATAGGAGGATACAGACCAGTGTAAGTTTTTGGCATACTTTTTGATGAAGGTAAAAAAGAACATGTACAACATTGCTTACGGGTTTATTAGAGGTTATAATAATCTATAGTGGGGTTTCTTTAGTTTGGTTTTAGATTAGATATATTTAGAAATTCTGTTATTCATTTTTTAAATTTATGTTACTTTGTCATTCCAGCTTTTTTTTATTTAATACAATTGAGTATTATTTCATTTTAATTGGCATAGAAACATTGAAACAATAATAATTCCATTTATTATTAAAAAATTTAGAAAGCGTAACAAAGATCCAATACGGAAATATTTTATACTGTATTTATACTAAGTGATTGTTCCATACGTTGATAAATACCACTTCCGATGGATAATTGTGATAAATGCATTTTTGACAATTAGTTAAAAAATATTAACTGAAGTAATTGCAAATTTATTTGTTCTATGAAAAAGCATTTCTCAGTTTTACCATTAATGTTTTTTGAATTTTCTTTATTATTTATCTATACTATAATTAGAACAGTCTAATATTTACCTTTGCATTTTTTATTATATGCAAATTGATAAGATGTTAGATAACAATGATTCAATTTTTGACCCAGCTAGAAGCTATTTTTAACATTAAAATCAGTCTTATAAAAAAAGTAAAACATTGAACGTTATTTGTTTAGTTTTTTTTATATTCATTTATCTTTGTTTTTTCTAAATTTCAAAAGCTTTTGGTCTCAAATTCAAGATAAATTAAAATTCGTAATATACAGGGTGTCCCAGAATTAACTACGGAAACTTCGTATACGTATTCCTTGATGACAAATAAGTAGGGTCTTTCCTATAAAAAAAATTTTTTTAGAGACTCCTGTCAGAGTTATAACCCTTTAAAGAGGGGTGGTAAAATACTGTTTTAATTTAATATCTTCTGATTGGTCCAAGATAAAAAATTAAAAATTTGGGTGAACATCATTTTTATAAAGACGCATTTCTCCTGCCACTTTTCACCTGCCCTACCCCATTCTAAGGGTGCAAATCAAGGAACCACCCTTAATATTTTTTTTGTAACTTTCTTAGCAATTAATATTTGCAATAACAAAAAATTATTTTCGGAAGTTTTGATTATTTAGAAACTTTTTTGTTCCTTGTCGTTTTTTGCGAAATCGTTTCGGTTTGGAGTAAAAAAATAAAATATAGGACCATGTCAATTGAGTATTGTGTATCGCGATCAAGTAGCGCACATTTTACCATTTAAATAGTTAAAGGGTTATAACTCTGACAGGAGTCTCTAAAAAAATTTTTTTATAGGAAAGACCCTACTTATTTGTCATCAAGGAATACGTATACGAAGTTTCGGTAGTTAATTCTGGGACACCCTGTATAATACATTTTTCAGTTGGTTCATAAGCTTATTGAAAACGTATTACATTGTTTACTTTCTAAAAATAACAGATTGTATGTCATTGAGATATGTTCTTATCAGTTATTTGAATTTATAGTATCTTAAAACTACTTTGTTGTTAAATTGATTTAGCCTATACTTGGTATAAATCCATAATATATAATATTAATGAAAATGAAACTATCACTTCAAATTTACTCTTTTTTTTTATTTTAACTAACCCGGAATGTTTCAATGCTCAGCAAATGGTATCTTAATCTATTTACAAGAGTATTTATAGATAATGCATACCTACTGATAATGGAGATTTTACCTAAAACCACCGTTGATTATTAACATTAATTTTACTAGTATTCTCTACTTTGGATTAATATTGAAAGATATTTAGTGATAGTGAATTATTTAAATCTATTTGATCATTTAAAAGTACATTTAGCTATTTTAGTTTATTTATTTAAGAGTTTCTAGTAAATTTAATTTAATACCTTTATTTTCCATGTGTAATATTTTAAAAATCACTGAAATTATGGTTATTTTCAATTAAGGAGGTTTGGGAGGTACAATGGGAGACAAAAGTACTTAAATCTAGAAATTCGTGTATAAGTAGGTTATATTGCATACTATTGGGTAAATAAATAGTAAAGTAGTTGGAGAAATGCATATAGTTTAAAAAATTTGATCTGAATTTAAATAATTTATTGAGAAATACTGGATCTGTATTTTTTTGGTAGCACTAATTCATCTGTGCCTTAAAAAAATCAGCATTAATGTAAAATAGTACATGGAACAACTTGGTAATAATAACTATTTTTATTAGTCATAAATACGATACCAACATCGTCTTGTTCAAATGAAATTAAGATAGTCTTAAAAAAATATACTGCATGTTTAGCATATATTCTTAATTACAATGTCTACGTTTATATAAAGTCTTTATACGCTTAGATGGTCTCATGGGCATTTTCAAACACTTGGGTATGGTCAAAATAGCATGTTTTAAGGTATAATTTAAAATTTGGAATATAAAGTTGTAGATTATTAATTTTAATTGGGTCTAATTAACAAAATGATGAAGCATGTGGATTCCCCTTCATTTACTAATAAATGATAATTCCATTTCTGATTTAACTCGGAACACTTGTTTTATTAACTCATTATTTAATTTAAACATGTTGATATAAAAATATTTTTATTTCATAGGATGTAACTGACACTAGAGGAAATGACTTCGAAGAATTTTGTCTTAAACGGGAACTACTTATGGGAATTTTTGAAAAAGGTTGGGACAAACCTTCGCCTATACAGGAAGCTTCTATTCCCATTGCACTGTCAGGAAAGGATGTACTTGCTAGAGCTAAAAATGGAACAGGTACTATATACTAGTTTTTATATATATACTGAAAAAATTTAGGGCATTGGTGGTGAAAGTTATCTATTTATGTTCTTACCACCAACATCTACACATTTTATTTCGAATTTTCTTTTCAAAACGACAACTTAAAATCCAATATTATGTTAGGTTATTAATCCAATACTATTAATCTCCGTAGCTGTAAGTTTTAAAAAAAGTAAACAGAATAAATATATTTGTATATAATATTTTTAATGTTACCTTCGGATGAGGTGTTGCGATAGAAAAATTATCACTAAAATGAGTAAAGGAACTTCAACTGGCCTTTTTATTTCTCGTTGTTACCACATATAAGTAAGCCAACGCTGCTGTCACTTTCGGGTTTACCAAGAATGCGCCCATGTTGGCAAATTGTTTAATTATTAAAAGGTGCGTGCTAATTGTCTGTTTTTTTTTTGTTCATCCTTCTGCGCCAAGGATATTAAAACTTCTGTTTGAATTCACTGAGTTCCACACTTTCTTTTGTACATTTGTATTTTTATAAATTATTCACGATAGCATATTAGTATGCTTGACCTGAGTTTAAATCTCAGGTTGAGGGGACAGATATGCAACACAATTAACTTGGTTTGTTTTAAAAAAGGTACTTATATTTAAATTTGTACCAATAACTCACCATATACAATCGTTAATTTACATATATCAACTAAATTATAAAAAAATAAAACATATTTAAACTAATTATATATACAAGTATAAATCTCATATAATAAAACCGAATTATGCTTTTAATTAAAGGAAGTTCATATATCAAAATATTCCAACGAAACTTTAAACAAGACACTGCTAACAAATAAGTTTTTCCACATGGATTATGCTATTAAGTAACACCACGTCAAATGAGCAAAGTTTATAACCTTTATCAAAAAAATAACTGCAAATTTTTAAAGCCGATTGGTCTATTGGGGATTACAAAAATTTTCACAAAATCAGGGACTAAAATACGTTGTTTTTTTAACACCACTTAGTTAGGGACTGAGCAAAAATATAATTTCAAAAAAAAATTATAGCTGAATACAACGTTCATTGCAGCATTTTTTAAATTTTCTCAAGAGAAATCGGAAAATGTGAAAAATATGTCTTAAGCTTTCAAATTGCTATGGACAAAAATTTATTGGGTTAAAATACATTTCTAATCTAATCTAAGTAAACCTGGCATGGTCTCTCCTGTGGAGCCCCATGTTTTAAGCACTGCTTCCTATGGGAATATTGTGACTAGGTTCGGCACCAAGAGTCTTACATGCACCCGATGCGTGCAGGACTCTAGTTTGATAAGCTGAAAATCAACACCACGCTAATCTTTAGGTAGGCTTGAATCCAGGTGTCCCAAGTTCCTTGAGTTACTGTTGCCACAGGGCAGTTTCCTTTATAAGAGATCTGAGTTCTGTGACTAGCTCCTCAAGGTGGTGATAGGATTCAGGGTTCGTGTCACCAAAGATGAGGAACCGTTTATGGTCCAAGGCCTCACACTCAAATAGACTGTGAGTTGCCGTCTCATCTTCCACGGCGCACAGTCGGCACGAGGTGGGTTCCTGTATCAGAATCCCCATCCTTCGAAGGTTTGGTCTGAATGGTTCATGCCCAGTAAGCAGGCCCACCAATACTCTTATCTGACTCCTGCCAAGATTCAGTATGTCAGACGTCAGTTTTTTGGAGTAGCCTTTGAGCGTCAGCTTCGAATGCCTCAGCACTACAGTATTACTCCAGTGTTTGGTCGACTCTTCCCAGGCCCAGTTTCTGACTTTGGTCCTTACCCAGGCCCAGTTCCTGACTTTGGTCCTTACCCAGGCTCTAGGCAGTCCCAATGCAGGTTCTGGACCAATGAATCGTGTATCCGCTCCCTTCTTGGCCAGATGATCCGCGGTTTCATTGCCCTTAAAACCCTTATGCCCTGGCACTCACTCCAAGAAGACCCTGTTGTGTCCGTTCATTGAGGTTTTGTATGCACTCCCAGATCAGCTTGGAACTAACCCGGAATTGTTTTAAGGTGAGCAGTGCAGCTTGGCTGTCTGAGAAGAAAGTTATCCTCTCTCCTCTCCAGCCACGGCCTCGGGCGTGGTCGGCAGCCTTTAGTAAAGCGAATACCTCAGCTTGGTACACGGTTGACTCCGTTCCCAAGCTGAAGTGCTGCCTAAGGTTGTGTGGACCACAGACCCCTGCACCGGCTCCTTCTGAAGTGCGAGATCCGTCAGTAAAGTACTTGAACCCTGCATCGTCGAAAATTCTTTGAGAGTCGTCCTCAGTCCACTCGGCTCTGTCTCTTAGCCGATGGGTAAATACATTTAGAAACTCTCAAATTGTTTGTTAATGTGTAGCTTCCATGGTAGATAGGGTTAAAATGTCACTGAAAAAAAAACTATACCCAAAAATATATACTGTTAAAAAATGTGTTTACTAAATTCTTTTATGTAAATTTTTAGGTAAGACTGGTGCATATTGTATCCCAGTATTGGAACAAATTGACCCAAAAAAAGACTGCATTCAAGCACTAATTATAGTGCCGACAAGAGAATTAGCCTTACAAACGTCACAAATCTGCATAGAATTGGCGAAACATTTAGAAGTACGAGTTATGGTTACTACCGGAGGTACAAATTTAAGAGATGATATTATGCGTATATACCAAAAAGTTCAAGTTATAATTGCAACTCCAGGTCGTATACTTGATCTTATGGAAAAAGGAGTTGCTGTTATGGATCAGTGTAAAATTCTTGTGCTAGATGAAGCTGATAAATTACTTTCTCAAGATTTTAAGGTAAGACATATTTTTTCTTTTGAATGATATGGGAATACAGAGTTTTAAAAAAAGCAATAAAAAATATATTTTATTATGTGTTTCGAATCAAGTTTTTATGAATGTCCCAAAAAATGTACCCATCTGTACATAAAGGAAGTTATATTTGTATAAAATTTTAAAAGCTGAAATTTATATTTATTTATGATATGAGTGTTAAAAGTGGCGTTTTATTTTGTGAGTGAAAAAGTTTGTGAAATGAGCGGAGCGAATTGAACAATTTCACGAACAAAATAAAATCACTTTTAACACAAATACCATACAATGTTTTTTGTACAACTGCCCTATTTTGATAATGAAATGGGCGAATTTGCAATAACAATAAACTAAACCGTGTTAAAAGTAAACTGAAGCGTGTTTAAAGTATTTTTAACACGCTTCCATGTAAACAATCAATTTTAACATTGTTTGCTATCATTAAAAGTGTCACTTTTAATGACAGTTGTACAAAAATTTCTTTAATATTTATTATTAATTTTTTAGGGAATGTTGGATACTGTGATCAAAAATTTACCCAAAGAGAGACAAATTCTGTTGTTTTCTGCAACGTTTCCTTTAACTGTGGAACAATTTATGCGGAAGCATCTACGTGATCCTTATGAGATTAATCTTATGGAAGAACTTACTCTAAAAGGTGTAACACAGTATTATGCTTTTGTACAAGAAAGGCAAAAGGTCCATTGTTTGAATACTCTATTTTCCAAGGTGAGAATTTTAATTATTAATATATATTATATGCCCCATCCAGACTCTCCACGATGCTACACGAGAGAACGCTAGTGCGAGAGTGAGGACTTTGTTATTAACTTCTGTAGAGTAAGGGCAATCGCGTTCTTTATCATGGCTTAGTGGAATAACGATTTGTGTACCACATTTATGAAACTGTATCAAATGGAACCAATCATTTGGAATCCAAAAAATTCATATCACAAGGATAAAAATAAAGTAAACGACGCTTGGGATACCTGTACAGTGATTAAAAAATAAAAAAATCATTAATGGCAACATTTCGAGGGCACCTGAGAAAGAAAAAAGCTTCAATTAAAAGCGGTGCCCACATAAATGATATTTATAAACCCATATGGTTTCTATACGAACTGATGGAAAGCTTTTTATATGATATCAATGAATGAAAAAATCGAGAGTGTGGATGACTAGCCCTTCGGCAGCCTCCACTCGTCAAGACTGCCGAAAGCATCTATGAGGCGCCTCGCGAGAGTCTGGGTGGGGCAATAGATTTAATCTGTATACACACTAATTATTGTGAAAAAGATAGAATTTAAATTTTCTTCTGCAATAAGTAGAACCGTTTTCATTTTTGTGAGAATTTGTCGTTTAAAATACTTAAAATCATATTTGAAATGTTTATTTAATTTATTTTGACTTTAAACTCAATTCTCGTAAAATTACAAAAAAATAACTTCATTTAAGTAACGTAATATTGTTTTTAGTTACAAATAAATCAAAGTATTATTTTTTGTAATTCTACCCAAAGAGTAGAATTGCTTGCTAAGAAGATTACAGAGCTCGGTTATTCTTGTTATTATATACATGCAAAAATGGCGCAAGCGCACAGAAACAGGGTATTCCATGACTTCAGGTCTGGTTTATGTCGAAATCTAGTCTGTTCAGATCTATTTACCAGAGGTAAGTGTAGTTTATTGATAAAATATACAGCTTTCATATATTTTATTTTTAAAATAATATATTTTATAAATGCCTTATAAATAATTTAGTAGTGGTTCTGTTCATATATTTCTAAACTTTCTCATTCATTATATTTATTATTTACATTCTGCTCTAGATTTGAATCATATAATTTGATTAATCAGGAAAAAATTTAGTTATTTCACTGAATAAAAGAATCAAAAACAAAGGGCATTTAGTTCGTCTGTAGCACCCGTTGGTATTCGTATTTTAATAAAAAAGTTATTCGTTTTGTCAAATTTTGAGCTGAAAGCATTATTTAGTTCTTTGTTGCACACTATCTTTGTTTTTTATGCTCTTCTTTATATTCTAAAAGTGCTTGCTTCAACATATTGTTATTGTGCATATTAGTATGCTTGACCTGAGTTTAAATGTCAGGTTGGGGGGACAGATATGCAACACAATTAAATTAGTTGGTTTAAATAGGTGCGACTGTTTATATATTTTCGTACCAATAACTTACTACGTACAGCTTTTAAATAGCATAGTGTTATTCTGTTAGTTTAATAAAGTTGATATTGTTGAAATTATGCATAAGAAGATAAACACATTGGATGTAGAACTGTTTTTTTAATACTCTTTTAAATTTACTTCATTAACAACATTAGAAAATTGTAAATTAGAGACAATTTGTACAAACTAGAAAACTACAGGTCATTTTAAAACCTAATCAAATATTAGATAGTCGTTTAAAGATAAATGTATTTCAGTTATATCTTATATCTCTTTTGAAATGTCCCGAAATTTACTGTTAGTTATTGAAAGTTTATAAATTGCTTTTCATGCTTTGTAATTTTATTTATAAATCGTTCTTTTACAAAATTTCGTTTATAGGTATTGATGTGCAAGCAGTAAATGTTGTAATAAACTTCGACTTCCCAAAAATGGCTGAAACTTATCTTCATCGAATTGGTAGATCCGGTAGATTTGGACACTTGGGTATCGCTATAAATCTGATAACTTATGATGATAGATTTTCCCTCCATCGCATTGAACAAGAACTTGGAACAGAAATCAAACCAATTCCTAAAGTTATCGATCCTAAGCTCTATGTCGCCAAACTAGATGACGACGAAATTGAGCCAGGAAAGTAAATTACTTGCGCGAAGATAAGTGACTTAAAATAAACAAAAATGTGTATATAGTTATCGAAAAAATGGAAGAACTACCTAAAAAGAACTTTTTAATTTCCTTATCAAAGAAGATATTTTTTTGTTCGTTTTTTTTATACAACAATGTGAAAGTTTATTGGGATTACACTAATATCAAAACAGAAAAATGTGCGGTGAAAATAAGATTGTGTGATAATTATTGCAATGAAAGGACTTTGATTTATTCATCCAATTGTTATAACTTCAATGTGTACGTACTATCTACTTTATATCATCTAAAAATTTTATATTTTTCAAATTCAGAAAAAGCTAAATATTTACTGCTTGGATGAATATATTCTTGTCCCAAGTTAATACAACTTACTAAGTTATTTTTGTGAAATACACTACAGGTTTAGAAATGATCCTGTATATTATGGAATTATCACAATTGTTAGGCTTCCAAAGTATGGTTTGTTTATTTTTAACAATTGGTGAATATTTCTGACAGTTTTGCAATAAGAAAGGGTATTTAAGAAAACATTATAGCGCAGATGGGAATTTTGTTACAGGAAATTTGATATATACTGCAAAAATTGGATGCTTTTTTGCCATTGGTTTCAACACTTTATCTGTGATAATAATATTTCAGAATCGACTCCAATAAATAATCCCCCTATTTAAAGTAACGTTTAGAAAATTGCGCTTTACGGTTGTTTTTTTTTTAGATAAAATTTAATTATCTTTTGGTTTTTGTATTTTAGTCTTGTATCAAAATAAAATTTTAAACAAAATATTTTTAAACTGAAAAAAATAAATTTACATCAATTTTTATTCCACAACATAGAAAAATAATTGTATCTAAAATAAAAAAGCTACATTTGAGAATATTTTTACAAATATAAGCTTTCTTTATCTAATTAAATATTCTAAATTGTTTCTATTTCAGTTGAGTTGTAATACTTTTGTTTTTATTTGATTTGCTGTAAATATTTTTCAAGTAATTTAAATGTAATTTATAATTAATTAATAAACAAATATTTAAAATTTTAATATTTGCTATATATACAGTCGAGTCATACAAATTATAAAACCCTAAACACACTTAATCATACATATATTTTTTTCTTTTAATTTTAATATATGGTCTTCATTTAATTTAATATATTTATTTTCTAGTTTATTTTTATATGTAAAAATATTTTTTCATTTTCTTTAAAACCTTTCAAAGTTATACTTTTTATACTTTAATACTGTTTTCATGTACAGTACTCATTTATTTTTTTGTAGTTGTGGTATTCAGTTCATAAAATTAGAGTTTTTATTCAAAAAGAACTGTCCAATTAAAACGAGTTAATATACTAACATAGTATGTTTTGAATTCAACAGAAATGATGTAATAGTAGTTTACGTAACAAGTCCCGAAAGTGGTCTTTTACTGGACCAGTGGGCAATTGCAGGGCGAGCCGCAGGCGAGGCCTGTGAGTCCAGTAAAAGCACTTTTGGGACTTGTTACGTTACGTTAGTAATTTCCAGTTTGTTTTTGTGTCAGAAAATCTCATTTTGTCGGACCGGGCCAGAAAATTGTTGTGATAGTCTGGTAAAAGCTTTTACCGGACTCATTTTTATTTTCTGGCCTTGTCCGACAAAATGTGATTTTCTGACCTAAAAATAAACCGGCAAGCACTAATTTCTGGCAGGTTTAAAAAAAAGTAAATTATACAGAATCGGAACACGTATTTTATCGACATTCCTCTTTGTATTTAAACATTCTTCTACTCATTTTATCACGTTTAATGTTTAGATTATATTAAGTGAATTATATCTTTTTTTTTCTTTTCTAAAACTCTTAATCCAATTATTTTGTACCGCCAAGCGCATTTTTTAAAATTAGATACGACAATATTTAAAAACTAATAGTGTGAGTTCGAATCTGAAATTGCATTAAAACTTCCAATTTTTATTTTGAAATAAACATTTTGTTACCCGTGTAGTTTCAAACTGTCTGTATCAAATTCCTTGCAAAAAAATTTACCTGATTGTCGAAATAATATTACCAAAGAAAAATTAATTTCCAGCAAAATCTCCGGTTTTTTTGGTAAATATTTCGACTTTGCGATTGCAGTTAGTAGGGTTAATTGTGTTAAAAATGAATTTACATTGTAAAAATAATATTTTATTTTTTTGTTATGAAAATTTTATAATTATCTAAATTCCTACTTACTGTAATAAAAAATATTTGTTATTTATTTATTACAATATTAAGGACTTAGTTAATTGTGGATACAAATGGAATAGTTGATATAAGCATAAGAGCTTTGTAGTATATATTACCAGAAATTCTAAAATAATAAAAATATAAATACTAGAAGCTTCATTAGACATTTCTGCTCTTACTATTCTTTTAAAAACTGAAACACGATAGTTCTTTATTTGAAGCATTTCCCATATTTTAACAAAATAATAAATTAGTTTGATAGATTAACGGGAAAAGCTTTTTAAATTAATTAAATCGAGTGCAAGAAATCTCTTTGGTCTTGCACAATTTTTGATAATTACATTACAAACTACTTATGCTTATATTGCCTATTTAAAAAATGTGATTTTTTTATTGAAATTGTATTTTTAAAACATTTATCCCTTACCCCGTTAAAAGGCACTTGTGAGATCTCAAAAAATGTATTTCAATGTTACAGACTTACGTGACTTTGGTTAAGGAGAAAAATGGACTCCAAAAAAGTGTTGCTAAGTGACTTAAAAAATGGTTATCGGGAATATGTGATAGTGTTCGCTCAAAATAAAATCAAAGGAGATTTTTTAAACAATAACTGCTTTGATCTTACAGTTATTGTTCGATAAAATATTGAAATAAGATCAAATATTAAATATGTTGTTACAATTTCAGTTCTCTTTAAAAAAAAACATATTTAATATATTTAATATTTATGTGATATAATTTTCGAGAGGATTTTCTAAATTATAACAATATTGGTCAAGAAAAAATGTTACTTTTCTGTATAAGCAATCTCAAACGATTTAATTTGTTTTTTTTTTATAAATGGGGGGATTATCATAAAATATTGTATATCATGAAATTGTTATATATATGCTAAAATATTTTTTCATTTTTCGTTTATTTATTTTACATATTGGGTAACAATTTTTGCATATGTATAACAAATGTTATTTTGTTATAAAAAATATATAAAAAAAATTAGGGAGATATTAATTTCATTATTATTTTAGTTCATTACGTTCAGTACGTACTCCAAAAATGTTTGAAATTTTAAATCTTTTAAAGGTTTTGGTTAAAATGTTGTATTACAAGTCATATTTAAAACAGTTGCAAATAAAGTTTTACTCCCTACAAACAGTGTTTGTTTATTTAATTAAATTTGATTTTTTTAGTTTTCTACTTATCTTTAAAATTTTTATTACTATTTCTTTATTATTATTGCTGACCGTCTGCCAAGTGCCTTAACCTCATAACCACTTAGTGTTAGAAGCAAGGACTTTTATGCAATCCGAACATAACAACACTCATTTCATTCACCAACAGAAGCAATGATTCAACCCCCTGTTATGAATGAAGTGACACTTTTATTCTCAGAAGAGGTAAAGTAAATCCTCAACATGAAACAACGTGGAATCTACATCTCGCAAATATTACCTCCAAAACTATGAGGATCTGAAAAAACATGAGGTCTTAAACCCAAAACGATGTAATGGTCATATCTAACGATTGTCACTTATGCTACGCTAGTTTCGTGGAACAAAACATTACAACTAAAGGCAATAATCGAGTTGCAAAAGATGCAAGACTCGCGTGTGTTGGAATCACTGCGCAATAAGATCGTGTCCTAGTGCAGCCTTGGAGCTAATTATAGACCTTTGCATTTACATGTACAATCTGCCCAATTTCACTTTAGCTGTGATATGCGCAAATGAAGAAGAGAGAGCATCGCAACAAAGCCAGAATACATTGTCTCGAGACCGACGAATCTGAGCGTCTCCCCACCTTGGTTCGTCATAAACCAGTGCGCATCTCAACGTCAGAGCTAAAGTGAAATTGGGCAGATATTAAACAGGATTGCTCAGGAACGTTCCTATAGGTTAACAAGGACTAATTTTTAAAACTGGACTTCAGGACATCTTGGGATTCTAAGGGTAAGAACAACTCAATTTATGCAGATGCCTAAGGACATGTGACCTAAACGAGATTCGAACTTACTAAATGTTAGTATTAACAAAAAACGAAGTCACTCAAAAGTAGTCCTCACTCATTATAATGGGTCTAAAACATCAGGAGTAGGTAATGGGGGTTAGGCTCTCAATACTCCAGGGAAACACTCCTACAATCTTCCAAGCGGAGCTTTTAGCATTAGACTTCTAAGCTCAAGAATGCATTGAAAGCGCTTCAATTCAGCCAGAATATTTATTAGCTCCGATAGCTAGGCTGCTTTGAAGACTTACAAGATTTATAATCTACCACGTTCGAGTCCATTGCAGTTTGGAACTGCAGACAGTATCTTAAAGAACTAACTAAACACAACAAAGTAAATTTGCTGTGGGTACCAGAGCATAAAGGGATTGTCGGAAACGACATTGCTGATAGAATCTCTCAAAAAGAATTCCTTTTATCGGACCTGAACCATTCTGTGGCATCTCAGAAAGTCGCATTAGGGATGAAGTTGTGATAGTAGCGACATCTTCACCTCCAACGGCAAACCAAAATTCGATTTGACAAGACTTTTGCCTTTATACTATTAAAGTATTATTACAAGAAACTGTAATATTGTCTTATTTAATAAAGCGAGTTATCATTCAACAATCTTACACTTTCGTTATTGAAAGATATATATTGATTGTGATTTTAGTGTAGTCTTCAGTCAGCGATTATCCTTTAAGCTCGCTGACGGATAACTTATACCTTGTACTGACGAGGCGCAAATACGCCGAAACCGGTCTACAAGTTATGTTGTCCGTTGAAACTACAAACCCGAATGGTTGGTTTAAATATCTTGTAGATATACCAATCCCGTTTGACTTTGAAGTGTAATTCAATATCCGTTGGGGCCCATAGCCCGGGAAGTAGTTGTTTTTTCCTAGTTAAATGGTCAATTTCTTTGAAAATGTTTTTCAAAAACTCAAAACGATAGAATAATTAATATCCTGCATTCTGCAATATTTGTCGATTGATAACTCACTTTATTAAATAAGACAATATTACAGTTTCTTGTAATAATACTTTAATAGTATCAAGGCAAAAGTCTTGTCAAATCAAATTTTGGTTTGCCGTTGGAGGTGAAGATGTCGCTACTATCACATCTTTTAGACTTTCGTTATTGAAAGATATATATTGATTGTGATTTTAGTGTAGTCTTCAGTCAGCGATTATGCTTTAAGCTCGCTGACGGATAACATATACCTTGTACTCACGAGGCGCAAATACGTCGAAACCGGTCTACAAGTTATGTTGTCCCTTCTAACTACAAACCCGAATGGTTGGTTTAAATATCTTGTAGATGTACCAACCCCGTTTGACTTTGAAGTGTAATTCAATATCCGTCGGGGCCCATAGCCCGGGAAGTCGTTGTTTCTTCTTAGTTAAATGGTCAATGTCTTTGAAAATGTTTTTCAAAAACTCGTAAAGCGATAGAATAATTAATATTCTGCATTCAACAATATTTGTTGATCACAGGAATTCTTACAGAACACTGTCCACTTCGGTAAAATGGGCAAAGTGGACAAAGGAATATCCAGATTCTGTGAGTATGTAGATGAAAGGCTGAACATATTATCTGTAACTGCAGAGTAACCGTTCGTCAAGATAAACATCTGGAACAGGTATTCTGAGAGCCTGCTCTGGTTACAAACGTACATCCTAAGCGGATAATAGATTTTCTTAATAGTCTAGCTAGATCTTATTGACTCATAATTAGATGTAGGCTATACACAAAAGATATGTTAGGTCGCAGTGTAGTCAGGTCACCTGGGCCAATGGAGGCCACTTTATTTTTACGAAACTTATTGTATGTATTTTGTTTTTTTTTGGCAAATTTCTCAAAATATTTTCTAAATTAAAAATAATGATAATAGAAAAAATTAAAAATCAATATATTACAAAAAAAAAACTTTATTAAATAATATAAATTACTTAATCTATCATTTTTTTATAATACTTAAGAGAATACTAAAAACAGTTGATAGGCACTGTCTGTTACCTTCAGTCTGTTTGGAATCATTATTACACACTTTCCAGGATCAGACTTTCATGTGGTTTCATAACCAACTGTTCCAAAACAGTTCTAAAACAACGAAAAAATATTGATTAGTATCAGATGTAATAACTCAAAAAAAACGCGAATGAAATTTTTAATCGAATTCATGAAGAGAAACTGGAAAAACCTTTTTATAATTTTTTATATTTTAAATTCATTTAAAACAAATGTAAACTCGCGTCTACGTATTAGGAAGTGTATAATGGCATATGACTCAAAAATGAAATGAGTATTTCTTAATTATCTACTTACCCTACTTCGTGAATACTGCCAACACTACTAACAACTACTTTATAGCTTCTTTCTTTTTTGAAGAAACTAACATTTTCTTCATCATTTCCTACATTAAATAACAATATATAATCTTTATTATCTCTTTCTCTTACTATTTCTAAAATATTATCCGAAAGTTTAACAACAGCTAAATTATCAATTTTAGATGTTTTCTTAAAAACATTTCTATATTTAACCAGATCTTTATAAACATTATAGTGGCTTGCTTGAGAAGGTGAACTCTGTGCATCTAAATTTATATAATCTTTACTAGAACCTACTGGAAGCCATGGTTCTACGATAGAAAATCCAGCATATTTTGAATTATCCCATTGGAAAGGAGTACGTTCAAAATCTCTACTAGTTGTGTTGAATGTTGAACAATTTTTTATAGCTGCAGGATCTTTTCCTTGTTCGCATGATACTTCACCATCCAACATTCCTATTTCTTCACCGTTATAGGTTACCATAACTCCAGGAAGAAATGCTATTAACATATTAAAACCGTCCACATTTTCTTCACCAAATCTGGAAGCGACTCGTCTGTTATCATGGTTTCCCAACTAAAAATATATGTGTATATATAACATGTATAACCAAAACAATTGATTTGTAACGGGATGCCCATACTATATCCAGTAATATTTACTAAAGGGTATTTTTTTGAGTTGTTACACAAGTTTAAATCATAATTAAATAAAGAAATATATTCTTAAAATCCATGAATTGGAAAGAAAATTTTATGACATTAATGTTTTAATATGATTGCGACCAAGCGGACGCCACGGCAAGGCACAGTATGGAAGACCAATTTTTACACACTTCGGATGTTGATTTCCAGGTCTGGTTTATCGATGTAGAAAAATTAAATTTGGGCAACCCCAAAGAAAATAATCCAATCGGGTTAAATCACAAAAACTTGGTGGCCAATTAAATGGTCTATTATGTGAAATTTGTAATCATTTCCCTATACCGTCGACTATTGTGACTTGGGACCATCATCGTTTTGAAGACATTTGAACCAATGACTCCGCTAGCCCATAAAGCGCACCAAACAGTAATTTTCTGTAGATGTAATGGTGTTACAAAAGCTTGTGAATTATTCCTCTAAATGCGACCATTCTGCTTATATAGGTACTCATTTAACCAAAATTGGAGAACAAAATTTGGAATGGAAATTAAATATCAACACCAATTTGTGGTTCAGCCTATTTGGTGAATTAGCGGCGCATATGATGTTTGTTTGGCTTTAATCCTTGCATAAGTTAAATATTGAAAGCTTTAAATTATGGATTTATTATTCTTACTTACCACCCAATTACTTGTTGCTCCAAGAGGCAAATAGACCAACCATTTATTAATTGCATTGGCTATATCAGTAACAGTAACATTTTCTTTCAGATAAGAAATGAAATTAAAATTAAATGTGAAATGGGCACCTTTCCTGAGTCCATCAGCTGACTCATAATACAACATTGTATTTTCTATCGTTGTATATGCTTCACTCATTAATACGCTGTAACCAAAAATGGTATTAAACTATACTCAAATTATATTGTGTGTAACTAAAACTGTATCATTAACTTACATTGTTTCATTTCTATTTTCTTTGGCATATTGATCAACATAATCTCTAAATCTATAAATCATATTATAAGTATCATCACGATCTTTTACGACATTAACATATTCCAAACAGATTGGATCATTCTTACATTCAGTGTAACCACGTGCTAAAGGAGCATCTCTGAAAGTAGGGTCTTCAAAAAGATATGGTACTGCATCCATACGGAAACCATCTACTCCTTTGTCTAACCAATATTTCAAAATATCCTAAAAAAGAATTAGTTATTTGTTTAAGGAATAAAAAGTAATTCAAAATAACATGATTTGAAAAGATTCTGTTAAATTATAACTCCACCAGAGATCAAGACAAAGAGTCAAGAATTTGTGTTGAGAGAATTATCACTTAAAATACACCTGAAGGGTGTACTCGGAGTTTTTTTTTTGAAATACTAAGGAATTGTGTTAAGCACAGTTCTTCGTTTGGAAGCTGCTTAGTAAAATTATATTTTTAAAACTTTATAGGCAGTAGTTTGTCTTGAAGGAGCTATAGAGTGTTGCTTTGGGTAGGAGTCAAATATTTGTCTTGTTGAAAGTGTCTTGTCTTTTGGAAAGCTGTTGATTACATTGGGGAAGAAAGAATCTTGTTAATTTCAATGCTTCCAAGACAAAGACATGTCCTATCCAACAAGAGGCAAACATACGACTCATCCATCACAATGAATAATCGGACACTAGAGCGACTCCATTACGCTGGTTGGTATAACGATCTCCCAAGACTTACTATGGAACGAACATATTGCATCCATAGCAACTGCAGCGGGAAAGAAATTAGGCTTTCTGTTTAGAGCACGGAAATATTTCTCTCCATCCAACTTATTTACTCTTTACAAAGCCCAAATACGACCTAATCTTGAATACTGCTCGCATGTATGGGGTTCGGCGGCTCCATCAAGGCTCGGAGTTCTTGATGCAATACAGAGAAGAGCAGTTCGACTAATAAACGACACCAGTATCACCAAAAACCTAGCCCCATTGTCCCAACGAAGAAGAGCAGTGTCTGATCTTCCCTTGTTTTACCGATACATAAACGGATTTTGCTCAGAAGAACTCCGCTCTATAATGCCTGCACTTGTCAGACCAGCCAGAGCAACGCGACGTGTCAACTCCATGCATCCTTATACTGTTCAGTGCCAGACATCGAGAACGGATCGATTCGATCGTTCTTTCATCCCCAGGGTATCCAGATTGTGGAACTCCTTACCTTCCCCCGTCTTCCCCTCTCGTCCTAACTTGCAGGCCTTTAAAACCCAAATTAATAAATTATCTCTTCTGCCCAAATAGATGTTTTCGGTACATTTGTATTTAGGTCTATACCTACGAGGACATCCTTAACAAAAAAAAGGTACTTACCAACATGCTTTGTACAACTGCTTCACTATTGTAATTAAGATCTGGTTGTTGTTCAGCAAAATTATGAAGGTAATACTGTTTTCTTTTATCACTCCATGTCCAAGAAGATCCATAAAATTGTGAGAGCTAGAATATATAAGTAAAAAAATAGTAAAAAATCTAAAGTTTAGTGTAAATATTTTTTGCATTTTTATATTTTTTACTTTGTAATTTATTTAAATAGTATAGTTAATTTAGATTTAGATCTCAGTAATCATTTTCGCAGTTTTAAAACGTAGCTTTTAATGTTCTGAAGAGATGTTGCTATAGGAAAATCGTCATTAGAATGAGTAAAGGAATTTTCCCTGGATTGTCATCTCTTACTTTGTTTTTTGTAGTAGGTAGGTAAATAAGTCGTTGATTTTTTCAACTTTCTAAGCATTTTAGTCTTCTCAGTCTTTCGTCCTAGCATGTAAATTTTGCTTGATTTACATATTTATATAAACTGAATCTACGAAAACTATTATCTACACTTACCCAATTATTTGGTAATTTATCTTCCGTTCCATTGACCCAAATATAATAATCTTCATAACCTTTTTCATTGTTTTCAGACTTTATGAACCATTCATGTAAATTGCTAGTGTGATTAGGAACGAAATCTAATATAATTTTTATTCCCAATTTTTTAGCTTCAGCTATAAGATTTTCAAAATCTGTCATAGTTCCAAAAATTTCATCTATCTCTGTATAGTCACTTATATCGTAACCTTGATCAACTCCAGGAGATTTGAAGATTGGGGAAAGCCATGTTGCAGTTATTCCAGCATCTTTTAAATGTGATAATTTGTTAATGATGCCTGTAAAATAGAAAGTAATATAGATACTAATTAAAAGATTGATAATTTGTTTAATTATGACTGTATAAGGTACAAATTTACGCAGGAAGACAACAAAAAACTGTACATCTGGAAAAGGCTGTATTAAATAATATTTCCTAAAAGCCATTATATAGCATTAAAACTTTAGCTGGATTGTTGAATGGTTTTAGGTTTACATAATCAACTAAAATAATAATTATTTACAAATTATGTAGGTAATGTAAAAACTAATCACGAAGGTAACGTTGATTCGCGATGATGTTGGCAAACAGTGAAACGAGGTGCCGATGTTCTAGGTCATAGCTCTGGTGATGGTCAGGATTGATGATCTCAGAAGTCTTCGTAAGAGGTCTTGTGCTATCTTTTGGTTATTCCCAAGCCAATATTTTTTCTGCCTCTCGTTGTTTCTCTCATTTGGTAGCTCCTTTTTCTACTTCCTAATCTTGTTATACCACATAGGTTATTTTCATTTTAGTCGAGGCAATGAAGCATTATGTTAGGAAATCTTTTAGGATAGGACGGATCGGAATCCGGTTTTTTGCATTTGCTTTCAAAAATTATATACCATTCCTATCTACTTTCTACCTAGTACAAAAATGCATTTTTTTGAGAGGCCTTTTGGCAAATTCAATAACTTTGTAAATAAGAGTCAGAATTTTTAAAGTCGCTGATCAGGATTATGATGTTCAAATTGACCCCTGAACACCTGGAGCTCAGGAAGGTCGACGAACGTCATTTTCGGGGGAACTTTATGCGAGGAAGGGGAGAAACTCGACACCCGGTGGTTTGTTGTGTCGCTGAATTCAAATATGGCACTGGCGAACACCCCACGGACACCTGGTGCGCCCTAACCTGAACGCAGACGTCACCTTCGAGAATTTTCCTGAAAATAGCGACAAAAACGAACCGAAAATCATTATGGGGGAATTTCATGTGGAAAACGACCCCCCGAACATCTGGTGCGCCCTAACCTGACTCTGGACGTCATTCCCGAGGGTTTTCCAAACACAATTGAAAAAGACGAACCGAAAATTGACACGGGAGTTTTTTTGGCTCGCTGAATTCAAATATGGCACCGGCGTTCATACCTCGGACACCTAGTGCGTGCTAACCTGGCTCTGAAGGTCATCACCGAGGTTTTCCCAGACACAATTGAAAAAGACGAACCGAAAATTGTTACGGGGCGTTTTTTGGCTCGCTGAATTCAAATATGGCACCGGCGAACATCCTACGGACACATGGTGCGCCCTAACCTGGCTCTGAACGTCATCCCCGAGGTTTTTTCAGACACAATTGAAATACGAACCAAAATCATAATGGTGCGTTTTTCGGCTCGCTTCATCCAAATTTCACGCCGAACAGGCCCTCCCAACACCTGGTGCACCAAAAGTTTTATCTCGACATCGATGTCATTCCCATGAATGTCAACTAAACCTGATGTTTTAGAGACTGACGTCAATAACTGTATGGAATTGTTGATTCTAGTTAAAATATGTATGGAGGAAAGGAAGAGAATAAATAGAAAGTCAATGTTCATGTAATTGATATTTCAAAACATTTTATTGAACTCAAATCAAATACAATCCAACCGTTAATTCACCTAACCGCATTAATCAATAACTTCGATTTTCAAATACGTAACTAAATTTCAAATTCTCCATCAAATGACACATTTTCTTCGTCATCGACTGATGTACTCATACGGGTAACATCTCCCTCATCTGAGGCCTCTGTCTCTGCCACAATAACGTTGTCAACTGAATATCTTTCAGTGTTGATGCAAGTTAAACCTTCACAAATTTTACCCCTGGGTACCCAACTTGGGCCAATTCTGGGTCTTATGTACAAAGTTATTGAATTTGCCAAAAGGCCTCTCAAAGAACAGCTGTGCGAATCTCGACAGGTCACTGCCAATTGCGACAACATCTCTTTAGGATGAAATTAACAGGATCGCCGCTATGCAAAGGCTGCGAACAAGAAGAGTAGAACTCATAATGTATGACTGCTTTGCTTTTTCTGAAATCAGAAGATCCGTGTTGGGCGAGTACTGGCTTACACCAGCCGATGTCAGGGAGATCTCCCTCGGGAGCCTCATCACCCATTTTAAATCACTAGGCCTGGTAACAGCCTGAGGTGAGGATATTTCTACACACGGGAGGATGCACAATGGACAATGGGTCATATGTGACCTCAGTGCTAGCTGAGCACTTGCTCGCCGCTCCCCAAATTTCCAGATCCAGATTTCCAGAAGGCCTCTCAAAAAATGCATTTTTTAGCTGCAGCACTGCAACTTCCGGTTTGTACTAGATAGAAAGTAGGTAAGAATGGTATAAATAATTTTTGAAAGCAAAAAACCGCATTCCGGTTCGTCCTATCCTTGGCCTCAACTATTTAGAAATTCGTTCATGATATTATTTTTGCATTGCCAAATCCTTACTTTGATTAGGTTTCTTAGATCCACAACCCTTTCTGATATTTAATTGACTATTAAAAACGGTCAAGAATTATTTATCAAAATAATATTGTTCTTATTAACTGGTATAAAAACAAACTATCTTTGGTAGAGAACAAAGCGTTGTTGGTCTAATTGGTCAACATCCTTTATGCTTATTTCTTATCTATATAATTCTGTGGCAACTTATTATGTTATCGATATAGCTAAAAATTATGCATTTATGTTTTTTCGGCAATTTGTTTGCATGATTGATAACGTTCATGTAGGTACCTAGTTATTTAAACAGTGCAATGTAATTATTGCGATTATATATGTAAGTGGAGGTGCACAGGAGCGAAGTTTAACGAAAATTAAAAAAATGTTTATACTGATAATAAAAACCATTAATAGCAACAATTATAGTTTAAATTTATGTACATCCACCTACAAAATGACAGGAAGCGTTTAACAATATTAATAATAATATAATTCACTATACATAACTAGAACCTTGTCTGTGGCAATTATTTTATTGTAGGTCAATTCGAAATATTCACTGTCATTATCACAATCCTTGCTGATGTACTTTTAATGATTTATTTAATTTTTATCATCATTAATCATTCTAATTAAGAAAAAAAAAACAAGAAATATGAGCCATTCTTTTTATTTAATCTGTATTAAATACATATAAATGGAATTTTTAATTTTAAAACAAGATTACGGGAAGTTGGATAATATTTTTTATCACAATTATTTCAAGGAGATTGTTATGTGTTTGATAAATTTATAACTTAGACTATTGTATCGAACCATTAATGCGATTATCACCCTAAACCTATCAATATACGTAAGCTAAAGCCTTTAAGTTGTGACAACATTTATCCTTTTCACTCTATATAATTGTTTGTTTATACTAAAAAACACCTTTAACTATCTTTGAGCATTTCCTAACTAAAGGTATCCTTTAATGGTCTAAACGCAAGAGAGAAAATTTAAGTACATGCTATCTCTCTTGTAATTGCTAGAGGTACCTAATATAGTAGGTATTGCTTACGCTAGCCAATTCAAGAGAGGTACGAGAGAGACTTCTTGTTCTCAACTTCTGCATAGTTTTATTCTAAAGAGATGTTGTCGCAATTTGCAGTGATCTGTTAAGATTCCCACCGCTGTTCGGAGATTTTGTATAGCCAAAGCCTTAAATTTTCTTGCTGTTTCCTCGCCAGGATGAGGTAATAACTCTCTGGCCAGTCTACAGTTCGTTGTTTCATCCGTATAAAGTTTTGGTGAGAGTGCTGTTTGATAAGATTCATAACAGCGAACATTGTCACCTTGGTAGATGGGCGAATGCTAACATATTTGAAGCCCGCTGCTCTCCTTGCTAAATTGTCCTTTGATCCAGCTCAAAGTGACCACGTTATTTTGGCTGGCCTCAGTTAGAGTATTCTAGTACGAAACTTAAAGTAATAGGTGGTTTATTCAAGGTCAGTAGTACTTGTCAACAGTCCCTGTAAGTATTTAAATTCCTGACTGTGATGTTTCTATTGATTAATTCTTTTGCAGCGATGGTTATGCCTGTGAGCTCTCACTAAACTTGACAAGCCATCCATAGCACATATCACTTTTAGGCTCAGGGATCTGGAATATATTCCACACCTAGCTACGTTTTTGATCCATCCGTATAGGCGCTCAGAGTGTTCACTACGTTGGGGTCTGCTGACTTATCTGTTAATATTTTGTAGGGTTTGTCAAAGATAAATCTTGGTACGACAGCATCCATGCCCGCCTGTAAGAGGGGCATCTCCTTTAGCGATTTCCTCCACAGACTGTCCCTATGGTCAATATTGGACAGGTTAACAATTCAACTATCAAAGTTTTTGTCTTATTACAAAACTGGACCCATTCAAAATGCGTTTTTAAGGTCTGCGGTTATTTTTGCTGCTTAACAACTTTATCTCCTATCTTCATTTTACTGTCTTTATCGTCTTATAACAGTTTTGATTTTATTAGAAGCATAACAAATTTTTCTCCTATCTTTGTAGGATGTTTCTTTCTCATTTTGTAAATCTCTTAATTTTAATATCTTCATCGTCTTATAAAACTTTTGATTTTATAACTACCAAAAGATCATAAAACTCGTTTACATCTAATAATAATAAATTACATTTTAATTAGTTTTATATTTTATTTAACTATATTATATTATATTCAACGAGGTCTAAGGTGGTACGTTGGACACGTGACCTCTTTAGGGTGTCTCTAGACAGAATACCTTGGGTCTTGTGCCGTTGTCTTAATTGACATATTTTCGTACGTTTTACATGCCAGCATATAGTTTAATTGTAGCATTATATTTAATTATCATCAAACTTCATAATTGTTCGTTTTTTTAAATATATTTGTTGTTAGTAATCGTAGTAGAATTTAAAATTCTATGACTGGTAACTAATAATTTTGTTATCTATTCTTTTTTCGCTTTTGTAATTAACATTCTGGATGCATATACTTATGTTAAATAAAATAGATAATATGTAGTATCTACATTTATGTATCAATTGAAATAAGGATAAGCTATTTAGAATTAATTAAATTGTTAATAAAAACAAATACTAAAATAAAAAACTAAAATATAAATATGACTATTAAGCAGGGTTTTGGCAATTTAAACAAATCCAAACTTAAAAAAAGTAAGGATATCATTTTACAAAGAAGGAAAATTACTGCTGCATAAGAGAAATTAAAAAAATCTGAACTTTGTACAATAATCAACAACTTTTATATTAAAGTACATAAAAGAAATATGAAAAGCACATCTATGAAGAATTAAGAAAAATCAGAATGCCATATCTTATCTTATAATATTAAGCGAGAAACTGTCTACATATATTGCCATAGGTTCTGGAAAAGGCTCTAACGATTTCGGTTAAATTTGAAATATAGGTTCCTTTATAAGAGGTTGTTAGGGTACGATAATTTCGGTCCCGCACGCGCAGAAATGTCTTATGACTTATGATTAAGGTGTTTAACGAGCAAGGCTAGGATATACAAGATCGATTGGAAATATGAAATATAAGGTAGGTAGAACATATTATAGAAGTGATAGAAGAGAAATAAGAAAGAATGATGAGTGCCTCTATAAAATACGATTTGGAAAATCCAAATAAAAAACATCGGTGGCAAAAAAGAAAAATTGAAGATGACTGAATTTTGTGTAGGAAACAGATAATAATATAAAAAAACAAAAGATAAGTATGGGTAATGACATTATTTAACTTGACTCTGGACCATGTTCTAAGGAAAAGAAATAAAGTTGATCTCAGAACAAGAGGTCGTCAAATAATCGCCTACGCTACGCAGATGATATTGTTATAATAACCAAAAACAGAAAAATACTGAAAGAAATGCTAAATGAAATAAAAGAAAGATGGCAGATGGTGGGACTTACATTAAATCAAGGAAAAAGTAAAATATTAAGATTAGGAAACAAACTAAGTAAAAAAATAAAATAGGAAATCACGAGTTCGAAGAAGTGGATCACAATAAACAAAACCAGAGAAAGAACACCTAAAATGAAAGCGAAAATAATGGCAGCAAACAAGGCATAATTGCAAATATAAAACTACACAAAATTAAAATGTTAAAGAAAACTAAAATGAAATAAATATATATATATATATATATATATATATATATATATATAATACACTAATTAGACTGTATACAGCTACAATGACTATGGTTAAAAAAGACGAAGAAGATTTACAGATAGTGAAAAGAAAAATTATAAGGACAATACAAGGACCAATTCAAACGGCACCAGACTTTTATAGAAAAAGAACAAATGCAGAAATTATGCAAGAATTGAAAGAAGACATTGTGACCAAAACAGACCATTATAGAGTTAGATAGTTGGGACATATTTGGATAGCAGGAAAGGAGACAATGACATATATGAAATGCAAATTAGGAGGAAACAAGAAACGTGAAAGTTGAAAATGGTTAAAAGAAGTTAAAGAGGACTTATCCAGGGCAGGAATAAGGCAATGGAAAAAAAACTAAGGATAGAAAAAAGTGGAAATAAATAATTGGAAAGACTAATCTCCTAGAAATAGGAACTAGAAAGATTCGGCGACTTGACTCCGGATGGATAGCCATTATATAATATATATGTAAAAAAACGGGTAGTATAAATGATCACTTGGAAATCTTAAATATAGGATAGGTAGCACATAAAGAAAAATGAACAGGATTAAGATATAAACTACAAATGGTGTGCAGAAACATTGCTGGGAAAAATTGGGGCTGTAACCCAAAGACATTGCAATGGATGTACACAGCAATAGTGAGACCTATCATCACATATGGGGCAGTAGATTGGGACACGAGAGCTAATCTGATCACTACGATGACAAACCTCTCAAAGATTCAGAGACCAGCCTGTGCATGTATCACTGGAGCAATAAAAACCTCGATCACTCGAACTTAATCAAACTTGGGAAATGCCCCAAGATGATATGCCAAAGAAATTTAACTTTGTAAGAAAATTTACCACTAAATTGGGAAGCAAATCTGAATGGGACGAAAACACCATATTGGGGCTAAGCCAAAACGCCATAAAATGGTATACGGACGTCTCCAAGACAGATTAAGGAACAAGAGCAGGGGTGTTTGGACCTAGAACTAAATACTCAGAAAGCTTGGGTACGTACCCAAGCGTCTTTCAAGCGGAAATTCGTCCCATCGAAAGATGCATAGAATTTAACATTGAAAGGAACTATCTTAGACAGAAGATTGTAATCATGTCAGATAGTCAAGCAGCCATCAAAGCTCTGAACTCAGATACAATCAGTTCGAAGATGGTCTGGGAATGCCTAGGCAAATTAAATGAACTAGGAGAGAATAACACTGTTACCTTCCTATGGATTCCAGGACACGTAGGAATAGAAGGAAATGAAACAGCAGACAAGCTGGCAAAAAAAGGAGCTGAAACCCCATACCTGGGACTAGAACCATCCTGTGGAATCAACAGTAGTACAATCTTAGAAAAACTAAGGAAAAAAATGGATAGCGAAAAATCCAAGTACTGGAATGATCTAGAAGGACTAAGACAATCGAAGACGATCCTGGGAAACTATAACCAGAAGAGATCTCACAGCTGGATTAGTAGATGAAGCAAACTGTAGATTCTGTGAGGTAGAGGATGAAACCTCAATACACATACTTTCAGAATGCATGGCATTAAGTAGGTACTTCTAGGGTCAAATACCTAGGGTCATACGAAATAGAAAGGGAAGAACTACCTAATTTAAAACCCAATGATATCCTAAACTTTCTAAGGAAGATAGGACTAGAAGAGCTGCTATAAGTCTGAGGAATCATCAGAATTATAGCAAGAAAAGGGGGACACAATAGATCTTATAGGTCGCAGGTGTATCTGTTACCCCTAACACCACATACATACATACAAGATATAAACTATGAATTGTAAAAGACGATTTAAAAAATGTGTATAAGAATAAAGAAGAATAATTTAAAAAATCAAAACAAAAATACCTAGATTTATAAAAACACAGAAATTAAATATAAAAAGAAAATAAAGAAAAATGAAAATATCACTTAAAAAATCAATGTACACAGAAATATCAGGGAACAATTAAGTATGGTTTATAGTAAATGTAAAAGCAGATCTATGTGAATATAAAATAACTAAAGATAATAGAACCATCGCTGTCAAATATAGGTAACAGAGAAATTAAATAAACACAACAAAAGTTAATTGTAACATAAATAAATAATGAAACTAGAACATATAATATTATAAAATAAACAACCAAAAACTCCCTTTTTTATCATTTTTTATTATTAGTTCAATTAAATATTCCAGAAATTATTCCTTGTAGAATACTACAATTACAATTACATTTAGCAATTAAATTGGATTAAAAAAATAATTTGAAATTCTTTTTGTTATAAATTAAAATAATAGATAAAATTTTACCCTGAAGGTCTCCGATTCCATCACCATTGCTATCCATAAAAGATCGTGGATAAATCTGATAAAATACTGCATTTTGCCACCAATCTAATTCTGTATCAACCACTGCTCTTAAATCGTAATTACATTCAACAGATTTAGATTGACATTTATAAATCGATAGTGCTCCTAGCACAATTATAAAATTAAATTTTTTAAACATTTTGCGCGACGACTTATGCGAACTGTTACAATATACTTTTATACTATTTTCTACGTACATTTATCAATTCCTCTAAACAATGATTTTTTTTTACGCGGTGATAAAACTTTAGACCAATATTTACTGCACTTAAAACATACATTATCTAAGTATTTAATATAATTAATTCATTATAAATAAAAACAAAATTTGCAAGAATCGGTAATTTTAAATAGTAAAAACGACATAAAAACAAAATAGTAACTTTATGAACTTTCTTTTTCTTAAAAAAGTGCATAAAGTATCTTAAGGTAGAATTTTTTCTATTATCTATACATATAATAAAACTGTAGAAATGTATATGTTTGTGCGCGCATCACGTAGAAACTACTGATCCTTTTCAAAGACGTATTTGTCTTCTTTCAACTTAACATCTGATGTATAAAACTTTCTCCCCCACCCCTTTAACGAGATGAGGAAAGACATTTTTATACAAAAATCAACACGCCACGCTAACGACGTCGCAAGTACATCGAAATAGAACCCAAAAATGTGCTTAGATTTTTTTGTCTGTCTGTCTGTATGTTTGTGCGCGCATCACATGGAAGATACTGATCCGATTCGAATGCGGTTTTCACAGATGTATTTGTCTTCTTTCAACTTAACATCTAGTGTATAAAAATTTCTCTCCCATTCCTTAAATGGGGTGGGGTAAGAAATTTTTATGCAACAATTACACGCCACGCGAACGACGTTGCGAGTACAACTAGTAATTAAATAATATGTTTTTTAGCTAAGATATTGCAAATTTTATTTTACAAATTTTAAAAAATGAATATCGTATTTTTGGATGAGATGGGTGAATTGGAAGCCATTTAAGCCAAACTCAGTATAATTCATAATTAAATTTAGTTTGTTTATTGCAATTTGTTGATTAACTATCATTACTTATAATGAACTATCAACAAACATAAAAGTCTTTATCAATAATTGTAATAGAAACACAAAATTTCGACTGTTTCCATATCACTATTGACGCTTTCTACACACAAATGTTGTTCATTGTCATTCAACTCAGATGAACTAAAACAAAACGAGTATTTTATAGCTTTTTTTGACTATTAAAACATCTTCCAAGTTCACTTTCTTGTCTTTTTGCCTTCGGTTTTCTTTATTAGGTTTACGTCTTCCCATTTTCATTTTCTTATTTTTTCCCTTTCTTTCAGACTTAATTTTTATTTTTATTGCTTTGTCTTCAAAAACTTTTTTCATTGGTGTAGAAGTCTAAATTTCCAATTGTTGTTGTTTATGTGGTTCCTTTCGCTTTCCTTTTCCTTTCCCTTCACTTTGCCTTGGTAAGGAGAAGGTGCAAACTTTTCTAGGAAAAAAGACAAAGTCTTGTCATTCTCACTTGCTCTATCAGAGCCATAATGTGGTTGATTTTTGTTTGGTTTTACTGACAGCTCATCGTAGCTAGTTGAAGGTATTGGTTTAGCGATTTATGGGACATTTCAGTCTTTTGGAAAGGAAGGTTCTATAACGCACACTTCAGAAAGTTCAAAGAATCCTTCAACTTTGAATTTATAAGGATTAATAGGAAAAGTACCTGTGGACGCAAAGCCATAGACGCCTTTTTCTACAGAAGCTACTGTCATCTAAGCCTTATTGAAAAGGCTAGCTATTTCATATGGTGTAATTTTTGAAGTTATACTTCTATTCGTGCACTCGACGAAAAAAGTTTGTGTAGGGTTAAATGGGAAAAATAATTACATATGTAATGGTGTGAGTAAGAGAGAGACAGAAACACATATAAGGTATATGGTCGGTAAAAACAAAGATGAAATATTTACCACATGTTAAGTCATAACTATAAGTCCTTTGAATACCGTTTAAACATTCAGTACATTAAAAAGAGATAGATATACAAAAATCAGTCCGAGCTAATGTTTTGAATATCATAGTGACGTATAACATTGTGTTTGTCAGATTATTTTATAATTCTGTCACGTAAGTATACATATAAAGTTTAGTATTTTATATTATTGATATTAATAATAATATTCAGTAATGAGTATTGTATTGTAGTCCATACGCTTCTCAGGCATCTCAACTTTGCGACGCCAGCGCTACCTCGTGGCGCAAGGCCGCATTAGGTTGAGTCAGTTGCTGTGTATTGCCTATTCTTTATCATGCAAAATCACTCTTCTGTAATGAGCGATATTTAAAAACTTTAGTTGAAAAACTGCTAATTCTCGATTGTGAATAGTTAGAAAATAGTTAGCTACTTTTAGAGTAATTGAGCACATAATATTATATAGGTTCTAATGAGAAAATTGGTATTTTTCTCACAATAAGTTTTTCTTTTCAAACTTAACAATAAATTTGAATGCTTCTGTGTCTAACTAAATGTCCAAGAAAAAAAAACAGAAATAAAAAAACTTTGTCACTCTATAACATTTTATTTGATAAACATTATTGGTACATACCCGACTCGACGGACTGCGACAATCCAATCCTTGCGACGAGCTACTTCCCACGATTTCGAGGGAAATCTATAATAACTTATTCCTGGGATAGTATAACCTCGGGAATTGCACCCAACAACACAACAAGTGTGGCCACTAACTTTTTTCGCGGACATTTTACGACAATTGATTAAAATTTTAAATTTAAAAAAGCACACACTCCGCTGGAATTACATAGCATATGACACTTATGACAGCCGATTGACCCAACCGCATGTCGCGGCAGTCCGCTTGGTTGCGCCACTAGAGGTGCCTGAGAGGCGTATAGTACCGTCACATGGTTGCATTATATCCTGTACTATGCTTTTGAGGTTGTTGGCTACATAAACAGAGTTTTTAAGAATACAACTCGGTAAGTATTCCGAATGGGTTTAATTTAGGTACTCGGTTTTTGGGGTCGCTGGACACGAATATCATGATTTCGGAAGTCTCCGCGGCACTTGGTGCCTAGGGTATTTACCTCTTCTCCTGGGGTTTTATGTACATTCTGTACTAAATCAGTGCACACTTGGAACTCGGCGGTTTTTGGGTCGCTGAATACGAATATGATAATGGCGATGGTATCCGAAACACCTGGTGCTTAAGACGGACCTCGTCTCCAGGAATTTTATGCAAATTCGATACAAAAAGAGTGTGCACTCGGTACTAGGAAGTTTTTGAGGTCGCTGAACACGAATATCATATAATGATTTTGCTAAATCATTCGCATACAAATTTATGAATCCGGGCGCGTGCATAGAAGTATAACTTCTGCCGGCAGTCCCACTGACTGCCACTTCCGTTTTTTTGATTGTGTGACTTTATGTATCAATCGGACTCTCTGCAACAAGCTTTTTTCAGAGGTCCATATATCACCATATCTAGTGGTAGTGGTTGTAGCCTGTGAGATGATGAGGAGAATGGAGGTTTCTCTCAACAAAAATTGTAAGCTTCAATAGTAGCATGGGTGTAACGATTATACAAAACCAAAAGAATGGGTTTGTCTTTAGAAGGTTTGGCATTTTTAATCCATTTTATAAATATTTCCTCAGTCTTCCAGCCAATGTGAGAGTATTTATAAACAGCTCCTAAATAATATAAAAATTACTAATTTTAATTCAGCTAAAAGTACAAAATCTATTATAAAAGCATTAGGATTTTAGGGAATTTCATATATTGTTTATGTTTGCTAAAATCAATAGTGACCTATTGTCTCATTCCTATTCTATTCTTGCTATGATTTTCTAGATACAAGAAAAATCTCAGCAAAAGAAATGAGTAAACTCAACGTCATTTAAAAAAAGAAAGAGGTGCAATTTAAGAAGACATTTGCAATTTTTAAGAAAAAGGACATCTCTAAGCTACATATTGCGTCTTTTGCACTTTTATATCTCAAAATCCCAACGAGATACATTAATTTTGCGAACAGATTTGGACTCAGCGAAAATTTTACATGAATGTGACTCATAACTTCTGGACCTGAAATGTGACACTCAGGCCACATATGACCCTTTGTGCATCCTCTCGTGTGTAGGGATATCCACACATCAGGCTTTCATCATACCTAAAGATTTAAAATAGATGATGAGACTTCCATTGGGAATTCCCTGACAGCCCAACGCAGAGCAGTCATACAATACCTACATGCTCTACTGTTTGTTGTTTGTAACCTCTGCATAGTGGCGATTCTGCTAATTTCATCCTAAGTCCTAAATAGATATTGTCCAATTGGCAGTGACCTGTTAAGATTCTCACCACTGTTCGGAGATTTTGTCTGGCCAATGCCTTAAATTTTCTTGCTGTTTCCTCACCAGAATGATAACTCTTTGGTCAGTATACAGTTCGTTGTTTTATCCCACCACTGTTTTGGTGAAAGTGTTGTTTGCTAAGGTCCACGATAGCGGACATTATTAGCTTGTTAGATTGGCCTGCAGTCCTCCTTGCTAAATTATCCGCAAAGCGGTTCCTTTTAGAGTTCCCATGTTCTTTGATCCAGCTCAGAGTGACCACGTTATTCTGGCTAGCCTCAAATAGAGTTGGGTGACATTCTAGTGCTAAACTTGAAGTAATACGTGGTCTATTTAAGATCAGTAGTGCTTGTCAGTAGTCTCTTCCTGTGATGTTCCTATTGATTAATTCTTTTGCAGCTATGTTTATGCCAGTGAGTTCTGACTTAACTACACTTGACAAGCCATCCACAGCTCATTTCATTTTTAAACTCAGAGATCTAGAGTATATTCCACATCCCACACCTTGCTCCAACTCATACCTTTGGAATGTCTTAGTAAAATCTTGCGCATTTCAAACTGGCTTTTTGTTCGTACAAAATCTACTATTGGTGTGACAGTATACAAAAATATAGATACTTTCAGACACCTAAAATTAATTAATTACCTAATTAAAAGAGTTTCAAAAAGCAACTGATAGAACGAAGAAAAAGATACATTTAAGTTGAATACGAATGATCTGTTAAGAAATTTTTACTTCTCATTATTGTTTCTATGCAGTTCAAATTTTCATTATTATTATCAAATTCTGTCTGGTCAGTGCCTATTAATTAAATTTTACTGCAAAATAGTTTATCTTTGAGTGTTGCAACTCTTATACATATACATATTTAAAAATAACTAATTAATATATAACTTTACACTTTGTACGTCAAATCACAGAATAACATTATGATACAATATATTTGTATCATGGAATAACATTGATAAAATATCGTAAGATTTAACAACAGTCGAGCCTCCATTCAAATGTGGAAAATTATAATCTACATCTCTTGCATAATCCAATTTTTTTTAATTAACATCAAAGTTTATTAATAAATTAGGTTAGTTATATTTGGTGCGTTATCAATTTATATATACATTTAACAATTCCATAAACTATTTTTAATCATTTAAATAGCTTGTAAGATTAAGGCTACTAAACTTTTCTTTATTAATCAAAAATTCTATTTTCTAGATTTCTAGAATAAGACAAATAGAATAAAATATGAAAAATATACAAATTAAAAATGAGGGTAAAATAAAAAGTTATAAAACCAAGTATTTTACTAAAAATTTCCAATATTTAAACGGGCCATACTCAATTATTCGGTACCAGATATGAATACAAAATTATCAATTCTCTAGCTTTTAAGTGAATTTCGGTCAAATTTGGAATATTTTATATATTTCAATATTGGGAATAATCAAAGTACCAATTCAAGATGGCTGCTTCCAATTTTGCCGAAAAATATCTAAACTTTCAAATTATAAACTGTATTTTTTGAAGTGATAACTTCTTATGGGAGGGTAACTGATTTTTAGAGTAACGCGTTGTAAAAAGAGTTTATCATAACGCGTTGTTTATCGTTGTTACACGCAGGCGCAGTGAAACATAATAATAATAGAAATAGGTAAATATTAATATTAATACAAATATCTTTATTTATTGAATTGATAACTTCTTATGGAAGGGTAAACTGATTTTAGCGTAACGCGTTGAAAAAAGCGTTTATCATAACGCGTTGTTTATCGTTGTTACACGCAGGCGCAGTGAAAGATAATAATATCATTTCTCTCTCTCTCTCTATGCTTTTCCCAATGTAAGTTTTAAGTATATTTGAATTTACTGTGTTATACGGTATTAATCTGTCACTAAATACAATTCATTACTTTTTGGAACTAAACTGAACTGAACTGAAAAAAATGTAATAGTAAAAACCGTGACGAAAAACCCGTTAAATGAGACGTGCATCAAATACATTCTGGAAATTATTATACGTAGGTGGTTCGGTGGTTCATTGGTAGAATGCTCGCCTGCCACGCGGGCGGCCTGGGCTCGATTCCCGGCCGATGCAAATTGTTTTTGTATATATAGTTGATTCAAATAAAAGTGTCATCAAGTAGTCTCTGGAAAATTCAAATTTGTAGTGGCAGCATCCACGTTTAGTGAAATTTGAATCGCAATATTAGCCAGCTTGTGATCAGATTGCTACATATGCTCAATATTTTTGACACATCGCAATGACATATAATTCCCTAACTAAAGTTCTGTTTCCATTGAATCTAGTAATAAAGTTAAAGATGATCTCATACGTACCCAGCCCACTTGATGACACTTCTATCTGAATCGACTATATCTCTTTTTTACCTTTTTTTGTTAAAGTAATATGCGATGTAATTTTTAAAAATCTTGATAGTTGAAAGTAGTTAGGAAAGGTGAGCAAAAATAAATGTATACATTACTCTTTAAAGCTCACCTTGAATTTTAAAGAAGCTTCTTTCTTAACGCCAAGATTTCACTGATTTTGATATATTGACCGTTAAATGAGACGTGCGCAGGTTTTACAGTCGTATACACAAGCGAGTAGTGTTATGTGTCGATTTCATGGTGTAAGTATATACACATACACCATGGTCGATTCTACATTAATAGCCAAAGGAACTTATTTCCTACCTGGTGTCCCACAACACCATTTTAACTTGTTATTAATTATTAAATATTTATATCCATTTTATATCATAAAAATTAGGTCATTTTCTATATTTTCGTATATAAAACTAATTTAATCCCTTTTAATTATAATTTAAATTCATAATCTAAACGGTTCGGGCATCCTCGGCATCTATCGGGGCAGTTTTAGGAGAAGAAATGGAAATTAAATCAAATAGAAATAGGTAAATATTAATATTAATACAAATCTTTATTTATTTATTTATTTATTTATTTATTTATTTATTTATTTATTTATTTATTTATTTATTTATTTATTTATTTATTTATTTATTTATTTATTTATTTATTTATTTATTTATTTATTTATTTATTTACTTACTTATTTATTCAAATAATTCGTTCATCTATGATTTAATGTCTTTTAATTATAATTTAAATTCATTCTTAATATGTTCGGTCATCCTCGGGAATTTTCGTAACAGGTTGTCTAAGAAGAAATGACAGTCTGATTAGCCTAATTTTAGCATAAAAAAGACGTGTTTTGGTGGTTTCATTTGTGATAAATCTTATAAAAATTGATTATAAATGTTATTAATGTTATTATTGATAATAAGGATAAGAATTTAAGTTTTAAGTGTTTTAAGCAATCAGGCCGTTCCACGTAAAGGGTGGTTGTATTGCAAATTACTACGCGACTGATTAGAAATTTCGAACTGTCATAGTAAAAAATTTTGTATCGTAATTAGTGATAAAAACTTTTTCAGAATTTTCAAAATTTTCAAAATAATTAAATGTTTAAATTTATACACATTATCATATTAATGTAGATAAAATTTAAGTAATAGGCAAATCTTTCTCAAGTTAAAAAATTTCAATATTAAATAGTTCAACTTGGATTAGTTGAAGTTATCACTTCTGTCGCGCGTCCTGAGACGCACACGTTTTTTATATTTTTGAATTTGAAATAAACAAAGTAATGTTTTAACCGACGTCAGTTTAGTGTAATGGATGTTTACACCACAGATTAAATTGAAATTTGGTTTACTCTTTCTACATTATTTCATACAAAACAGTCTTAGAACTGACGTCAAAAATTATCAAAAATAAGTGAAATAAATATTGATCGTAATGTGCGTCTTTGCAGACATTTTTGTTATAATAATGTTATAATCCAAACGTAATAGTGTATTTCTTGATATTTATATAAACAGAGAGTTTATAAACCTATATCGGTATAAAATATTAATAATAATGAAATATTAAATAACAGTTTTTTTAACAAATTATTCTATTGAAAATCTAATTGCAATTTCAGATTAAAGAACTTTCTTTTTAACGAAATATTTTAAGGTTTATTTTATAATAAAATAAATTATAAGTATCTTATGTGTTATGTAGTAAAAGCCACACGGCTCATAGATGTGAATTTCTATGTGTCAGTTGTTGACAGTTCGATATAAATCAAACCTAGAGGGCACTCTAGAAGAGTGGGGAAAAACGAGTAGTACGTTGGGTATCTAGAAGTCTTCTCTATGCACGTACCAAACCACATTTTTGTCACTATTATAGTATTTTTGCAGTAGCTTTTTGAAACGAATGTGTTTTTTTCTCGTACCGAAAAACAGGAAATACGTGTCAATCTCAAATTTCTCAGTAAATTAAAGAAAATTCCGACTGAGCGTTATAAATTGTAGCAAGAGGTCTATGAGTATAATTCTCTATCTCGTGCGCGTGTTTTTGAGTGGTACAAGCGCTTCAGTGAGGGCCGAGAGAGCACTGAAGATGACCAGTACCCTGTTACTCTTTCAACTCCGGAAACAGTGACCACAATCAACCAAATTGTGCGTACAGGTACCGTATTCACTAACTGTGTGAATGCTCGTGTAGGAGAGCTCTCTCACAATTTAGCTTCACTGCGCATGTCACTCCTCTAAAATTATAAAATCCGTATTCACGAAAGTAAGAGAATGCTCCTCTACGCGAATACTCTACTGGGTAAAACCAAGAGAATTGATACATTTTGAGAGAGTGGAGTGGACTTGCGCACAATGGGTGTTGTCTCATGACAGACATTACATGGGATTTTTCAATACAAGTGTTCTTCATATTGTTTATTTTTCATGATTTGTTATTGCTAGAGTTTTTGTTTGGTTCATTGTTGATTATTTAGTTTTTGTTAGTCTTTTTGTTGTTTTATTAGTGACAATTGTTTTTGGGGTTATAAAGTGTTTTTAAAATGGATGATGATGCTTTAGTAATGCAAATGCTAATAAATGATCTTGAAGATGCGGAAGAACAAGCGGCAAATAATATACCTCGCCTGTATTTTCAACGTCAGGACCCTTTCTTGAGATTGTCCGATTTTAATTTTATTAAACATTTTCGGCTGAGTAAAGATTGTTTTGTAGCTCTTTTAGATGAGCTAGCACCGCTTTTGCAAGCCCGCCAAACAATTATTTTTCTCATCCCGGTGGCTGTTTATATTTTACAAACCTAAAGTACTAAATAAATAGTTCAAATGTGATGGTTAAACTTGGCAACGTTGAGCAAAAAGTAGTAGACTTGCCGATCTATCGTGAATAAGGCTTTTTAGGATCATGTGAGCGATGAGTGAGAGAGTACTCACACCGATGAGTAGTCGTACTCGAGAACTCTCACAAGTTACAGAATAGGGGTCCAGATCGCCGAATGATCATCTGGATGATTGCCGAGGCTGCAAACGTCGATAAAGAAACGGTTAGAAAAATTTTACACGAGGAATTACACCTGACAAAAGACTGTGGAAAGTGGGTGCCAAAAACCTGACTCGTGCTCTTGCTTTAACAGGTCTGCTTAGATTTCCTTGAAGATTAAAAGAAGATCCCGGACTGATGAAAAACATTATTACTTGCGATGCGACGAAACGAGGATTTTTCAAACCAATGTTGATGCATTGGAAGATGTCTGAATCGGTCAGAATTAAAAAAGCAAGGATGTCGTCTTTTTCGACATTAACGGTATCGTAATGACTGAATGGGTTCCAGAGTGCCAGACTGTTAACCAAACTTACTATTTGTCAGTTTTGGCAACACTGCGAGAATGAAGTTGTAAGAAACGGCCTGAGTTGTGGAAGAACAACTCGTGGATTTTGCACCAGGACAACGCACCTGCCCATAACGCGCTATCTGTGAAGCAGTATTTGGGCTACAAACGCACTTCAGTACTCGAACTCGCGCAGTACTTGCCAGATTTGGCACTGTGCGACATTTTTTGTTACCGATTTTAGAAATTTTCACTTGGCAACGCTGCTGATGAGGGACAAAGATACATACCGAAATGAAGACTGAAATGCAGACCTAGAACTTCGGCATGGCACCAGTTTTAGCGAGAGTGATTCTACTATTCTTGTCTATAGACGGTGCTTTGGTATTTTCAAAGGTTTGTTTTGGTAAATAAGAAACAAAACAAAAAGAGTGTGCGTGTAACCTTTATGCGCGATTAAGTAAAACTTGTTGACGTACGTATCGGAAATTAAATATTTAATTACAATTCAATCATATTTATTGCCTATATACTTTACAAAAAAATGAGATGTTATATTTATATTATTCATTAGAAATAGGAATTTGAAAGTTATCATTATTTTTTTTATATATGAAATAATAGGTTTATAATAACTAAAAGGTGAAACATAGATTTTACTCTCTAAATACCATTAATGTATTTGAAACCGTTTGAAAATTTCATAAATAAATTTCGAAAATTTAAGCTCCTCCCATAGCTGAAATTACAAAGTTACTTCCATCAGAATCTTCCGTTAGAATCTAACGTTAGAGTTACCCCTAGTCGCGCCTAAAGAAGTTTTGCTTCAATAATAGGTAAACAATATTAAAAATATACACCCATTACGTTTAGAATGTGTGATTTTGTAGCTGTATCTACCTTATTGTAATACAACACAAGAGCCTTCGATAGTTAGATAACCATTTCATTTTGTAGCATTTTATAGCATATTCCATAAAATTTAAAATCCTAAGTTAAGTTTGTTTCCTTCACGTCTACGAAGGATCTGTTATTGCTGGTAAAAGATCAGCCATCCTGACTAGTGGTTTTATGGCCTTTATGGCTACCTAACCAAACCTAAAATAAGTATAAGAAAGTGTTAAAACATTTCGAATACTATTATTTTATGAACAAAAACGTGCAACATGCTTCTTTACTTAACGTAAAGCTTCCGTATAAACAATTATTTACTATCATAATATGTATGTATGTATATAAACTTACTTAATCAAATCATAATGAATGTCGCTGTCTCGTCCTTTTTTCATTTTTGTCATTTTTCTTCAAATCTTTCTGGCGCTTATAATATGCCCTTTGACGTTCACAATTTCTTTTTCTTTTTAGCTCTTTAAGTCTATAAAACGAAAATAGCTAGGTATAAATAATAGGTATAAATAGTGTAATTACACACCAAAAATAAAATGTATGCATATAGAGTATAGGTACTCACTATTTTCATTCAATATTTTTTCATCACTTTCTTCGTTAATAAATCCACTTTGTTTATTCATATATATATTTAATACAAACACTTTATACACAAAAAACTATTTACCAGCAATGTATTTTGATTGACCAGATGACAAGCTGTCATTTCATACAATTACAGATTTAATTTTATTTAATATAGTAGGCAGAATCGCATGAGCGCTGCCAGGATTATTTTCAGGGAGGTGCATCTGCATCTACACACTATTATGATCTAATATATATATATAGAATGTAGAATGATTTGGACAGCAACCGCGACGCCTTTAGTTTGTATTCAAACAATAATTTAATAAAAAAATTAAAAAAATATATAATTTTCTGGTAAATTCAGGTATTTTCTTTCATAGCAGGGGGGTGCAAGCGCACCCTCTTGCACCCTGCTGCCGGCGCCCATGCAGAATCGTGTTAGGTATTTTGTATTAGGTTTTGTTTCCGGTTTCTGTTATTAGAATGACGTCACGTCCGTTAGAATAACTGTTTTACTCCTAGTGTCGCTAAAGAAGTTTTACTTCAAAAAGTCTTGAATAATGTTTTTATACAGTTGCACACATTATTTATACCTATATCCTTTTCTGATATATAAGAACACTGATGATTCGTAATTTCGTTATTTCTTTCAAAATTTACTTTGTCCACATTTAGAAATTTAATGGCAAAATATCAACATTCAAATAGCAAACACAGTTCTTATGCTCTGAAATCAATATATAGGTACCTGAAAATATTTATTGTATTGAGTGGACTTTACTTTCGTCCGTGAAAAGTGCGAACCGACTCATCTCGCTTATCAAATTATAACTACTTTATAGAATGTTATTCTCTAATCAAATTTGGTTCAATTGTACCACAAAATTTCGATTATAGGTTTAATCAAAAATGATAAGTTAATTAGAAAGGTGACAATTATTGATGGATTATTTAAATTTTATTTCTATGAATGATGTATTTTCATAAAAAATTTAAACAGAGATGTCGAATTCTATTATTCTATTAAATAAAATGCGTTATTAGGAATGTCATTTCATAATATATTAACTATTGTTTATATTATTAAACAGATCAATAGAGAGAAGCAGGGATTTCCCCATATGTTAATATTAATGTGATGCAATAAATAAGAATAATAATAATACAGGAAAATACTGATTTTTGCAACTACAAAAATAAAAAATACAGGTATGTGAGACAAATATGTGAAGATGTATTGATATCTAGTTAGACTAGAGCATTTTAGTAGATAAGGAAAATTGCGTGTCAATGTAAAATCTAACCAGGGCTGCGCAATAAAATTAAAAAAAATGGCCCTTGGTAAGCCAGGCGCATCAGTAGATTTATATTAATTTATATCATTTAAAGTATACGTTTCAGAAAAAAATGTTTTAGATAAAAGTTGTAGGTCTTTTTGAGACAAACAAAAAAGTCCCGTAACATTTTTTTGTACGGGGTGAAGTAAAAAAGTTACGAATTTTTTTCCATTTTGATTTGATGTCACGCCCAAACGGCCGTGCCGATTTGGCCCATTAACGAACTCGAGCGAGATTTTTGGACGATTGATTTTTGTACCAAATTTCATTTCGATCCATTAAGAAATGCGACCGCTATCGTGTCCACAGATTTCGTTATATCGGAACTATATATATATATAAACTTTTAAACGGAAGGTGTTTTTGAGGTCATGGGGGCCCAAAACGAAAAACTGTAGTGAAATTTTCCTGAAGTCGTGACGTGCGAACCAGCTGAATAGTAGATATAAATCTACTAAAAATTTAGATGTCGACTAAAATTGTGAAAATATCAAGTAGCGACCAGTTTCGGCTCCATCGACCCATCGTCAGGCTAACAATAAATAAAATGGGAGTTTTGAAAGGGGAAAAAATAATTATTTAATTAATAATCATTTATTAGTAACGTGTGCTTATGGATTTAATTAAGACAATCAATTTTAACTCTTATTTTTTGTTAGCCTGAAGATGGCTCAGTGGAGCCGAAACTATCCGCTACTTCATTACGTTAATTTAAATAATTATATGGGAAGATTTTAAGTATTATTTAATTTAAAAAAATATGTATTGAAAATTAAAAAAGTTACTCTATTTGTTTATTAGTTTAAAGATTGTACAAATGATTAAAAAAATCCCTAGACTCTTCTATTCAACGGATTTTATTGATTCAAATTTTGAATGCTCTTTTTTATGTAAAAAATTTCAAATATTTAAAACAATTTTTGTTGGCTCTGCATACTTTTAAAATAAATAACCTTAAAAAAAAGATTGCAAAATTATACCGCTTGGTCTATTAGTGTTAAGAAAAATTATACAATTCACTATTTTTTTAAATTCTAATTATATTCTTTAATATATTTAAAAGTATTATTTTTAGGTAGCGATAAGGTGGGGAATAGGTAATTATAAATTTTCCATATTCATTAATTAGAAAACTATGTCAATATGGAACAAACCAATGTATTATTAATATTTTTTTATCATTTGATTAGATATTTTATAAGACCGTGACAAATGTTGGTGTGAACAAATTGTAAGTAGTAAAAAAAGTATAAATGTACGATATTTCACTAAATCATTAAAAATAAACCTGGCATGGTCTCTCCTGTAGAGCTCCATGATTTAAACACTGCTTCCTATGGGAATATTGTGACCAGGTTCGGCACCAAGAGTACTTGCATGCACACCATGCGTGCAGGACTCTAGGTTGTTCAGCTGAAGATCATCACCACCGCTGATCTTCAGGTAGGCATAAATCCAGGTGTCCCAAGTTCTTGAGGATTTGGATGACTATCCTTAAGTTACTGTTGCCACAGAGCAGTTCCCTTTATAAGAGATCTGAGTCCTGTGACTAATTCCTCAAGGTGGTGATAGGTTTCAGGGTTCGTGTCACCGAAGATGAGGAACCGTTTATGATCCAAGGCCTCACACTCAAATAGAATGTGAGTTGCCGTCTCATCTTCCACGGCGCACAGTCGGCACGAGGTGGGTTCCTGTGTCAGAATCCCCATCCTTCGAAGGTGTGATCTGAATGGTCCATGCCCAGTGAGCAGGCCTACCAGTACTCTTATCTGACTCCTGTCAATATTCAGTATATCAGACGTCAGTTTTTTGGAGTAGCCTTTGAGCGTCAGCTTCGAATGCCTCAACCCTACAGTATTACTCCAGTGTTTGGTCGACTGTTCCCAGACCCAGTTCCTGACTTTGGTCCTTACGCAGGCTCTAGGCAGTCCCAGTACAGGTTCTGGACCAATGAATCGTGTATCCGGTCCCTTCTTGGCCAGAAGGTCCGCGATTTCATTGCCCTCAAAACCCTTATTCCCTGGCACCCACTCCAAGAAGACCTTGTTGTGTCTAGCCAGTTCATTGAGGTTTTGTATGCACTCCCAGATCAGCTTGGAACTGACCCGGAATTGTTTTAAGGCTAGCAGTGCAGCCTGGCTGTCTGAGAAGAAATTTATCCTCTCCCCTCTCCAGCAACTGCCTCGGGCGTGGTCGGCAGCCTTTAGTAAGGTGTATACCTCAGCCTGGTATACGGATGACTCCGTTCCTAAGCTGAAGTGCCGACTAAGGTTGCGTGGACCACAGACCCCTGCACCGGTTCCTTCTGAAGTGCGAGATCCGTCAGTAAAGTACTTGATCCCTGCATCGTCGAAAATTCTTTGAGAGCCGTCCTTAGTCCACTCGGCTCTGTCTCTTAGCCGGACTTGGTATCGACTGTTAAAGTTGAAGCTGGGATCATATGGTCAGTGGGCAAACCTGTCAACAAGACATGACAATCCCCAGTGAACAGCGTGCGGTACCGATGCAGGCCAGCACCATCACACCCGTGATATAACCGTGCCTAGGAACAAGAGAGGCTAAATATAATAATTCAGAATTGTTTAGATCTGAAGAAAGATGTCATGTTAAGTAGGTATTTGTATTTGATAGAGTTCAACAACACAAACTCATTTAAATCCTAAGGAAGATGGATATCCGTTGTATAGAAATCTGTACTGAAATCACACAGCAGAAGTAAAGGTCAGTAACGAATATACGAAGGAAATAAAAATACTTAAGAGGGTTCAGACAAAGGTGCGTTCTCTCCCCGCTCCTCTTTAAGCTATACTCTGAAAGCATCTTTCAATAATATACGCTATGCGGACGACACAGTCCTAATTGCAAACGGATAATATGAAAGACATGCAGCAGCCAAAACTTAGGTCTCAATATCAACACCAAGAAGACAAAATTTAGTATACTCTCACACAATCTGGAGGAACATCAAGATAGTTTAAGTCATAAAGATTGCCCGATAGAACAAGTACGCAAATTTAAATATATAGGTACGTGGCTGTGTGAAGAGTGAACAACCGATTTGGAAATCAAATTTCAGATAGAGATGGTCAAAAGTACTTTCATGAAATTTAAAACAACATAGCAATTGAGGAAATGGAGAGACCTGGTTTCTCGGAAGATTTGCGTTTAAAAATCCGATGAAAGTCTTTGCTTCAGGTTTTTATGATTGCTAAGAAATAAGAATAGAATAGTAATTCGGATCTGTTATTCAATATTACTTTGACAAAAAATTATGGAGAATAGACCCAGAAAGTTGTCCAAGGATACTTTTTTGCTGGGTAATGCACCTACAACCAAATCGTATGTTGCCATGTAAGTCTTGCTTTTTCAGATTTTCCTCAACTGAAGAAACTCGGTTTGGAAAAGTAGCAAACTTCTTAAACTATGTTGCTACTCTTAATAAAACTTTGATACATTTTTAAGATATAAAAACAAAATAGCAATTGATGAAATGGAGAGACTCTGGTTCCTCGGAAGATTTATGTTTAAAAATTCGATGGAAAAGTGTTTGCTTCATGTTTTTATGATTGCTAAGAAATAAGAATAGAACAGTAATTGGGATTGGCTATTCAACATTACTTTGAGAAAAAATTATGGAGAAAAGACCCAGAAAGTTGTCCAAGGATACTTTTTTGCAGGGTAATGCACCAACCACCAAATCGTATGTTGCCATGTAAGTCTTGCTTTTTCAGACTTTCCTCAATTGAAAAAAACTTTTTCACTATATCCTCGTAGATTAGTTAGATGCTTCTTTTTGTCTCTTATAGACTTTTTGATAACAAACTACTTTTTAAAACTTTTGATGACGTTTAACTTTATTGAGGCTTAAAAGGTCTTGAGATTTAATAATACTTTGTTATTAACACGTTATTGTAACGACAAAAGCTAAAAGCTTTCTACAGTTATCTTAATTCAGAAACATACATTAATATAAATTTTTGTACAAATCACACTGTGTATATCTGGAAATATATCCAAGTAGAAAATTTCTGGCACCATTCATCCAAATTCGGTTTTTGTTTAGATAATGGAGCGATGGATGGTGCGGCTAATGTATCTCGTTCCACTTAAGTACACAATAAATATCAGGGAATAGCCCAACCCGAACATACATCAGCCGTCAGGTCGCGTACTTCTTCTTTCTCTATCTAATGCCCACTAGACGAGCTTATTTCCTTAGGGTCGAAACGTAATGCGTCTTCTATTCGATGTTGAAGCTGACCCGGAACGCATCCGCAGGGCAATCACTGTTTCCAGTTTTCGAATCAAATGTTTTTCTTTCGTTCGGTTGTTTTTCTTTTCCTCTTCCTTTAGAATAGAAAATATATAGATAAGAGTGCAGATTGGGTCTGTTAGGAAAAATACTCATCGATAGAATATTACTATTTACAAAATCAACTAGAAGTAGATGCTTATCAAATTTTGTACATTATCTTATGTAATGTTACTACTATTAATAAAGTTAGGTACTATTAATATGTACCGCGCTGGGCACCTCTCTAACAAATTTTACTAAGCAATATAATTGATCTAGCTTTTATTGTAATACATTATTCAGCATATAGAGAGTAATGTTTTAAAACATGTTTTGTTGAATTTTTACTGTTTCCATTAATTTTAAGATAGATAAACAGCTGATTTTAATAGTGGACATCCAATATTTACAATAGAAAAGAGTTGTGTCAATTCCTATGTAACAGATTATACTTAGATATAAGGTAGATATAATTAGCATCCTACATCAATTAAAAGGAATAGAAGAGCCATCTCCTAAAAAGTAATTTAATAACTAATATGCTAAAAATTAGATTGTACGAAATGGTAATAAGACTAACAGTTAAATTTGCTTGCGAAACGTGGATATTAAGGAAAGCAGATATAAGTTCCCTAGAAATATGGAAAAGAAAGGTATTAAGAAAATTTTTTGAAGGAAAAAGGAACAATGTGGTATGGGAAAGAAAAACAAACCAATAGCTTGCAGATATGTACAAAGAACCAAGTATCACAGGATATGCTAGAGCACAAAGGTTGAAGTGGTTAGGACATGTCGAAAGGATATCAGAAAGAAGGATTCCGAAAATGATCATTTGCAGAAGCATAGGAGGAAAAAAAAGAAGAGGGAGACCAAACGAAAGATGGAAGAGCGAAGTAGAAGCGGATTTGAAAACCTTAGGTGTACAAAACTTTAAACGCATGTGCCAAGATAAAAAGAAATGGAAAGAAATGACAATTAAAGCTATAGGCACCTGTAGAGACATTGTTCCCACTTTTGGACGCAACGCTGAAAGAAAAAGTGAAAGGGTCTGATATCATTCAGGTGAATAGGGGGTTAGGGAACCACCAGTATGTCTTTTAAGGTCAAAATTATCTGAGGGATATGGGCAGTGTGACATGGGATGTTTTCCTTCTGTCAAAACAAAACACAAATCAGCATTCGTTAGATCTTCGATATCCTCATTCGAGCATTCTTTGGTCAAGGAGAGTACTTTATCTCTTATTCTCAAGATCGTATTCAAAAATCAATGATTCATCACTTGTAATCAAAACACTCATTTGTGATTCTTTTAAGAAGATCAATACACTTGTTTTTTTGATTGTCTTTCTGCTTAATTGTAGTTTTTGGCACCATTTTTGAACAAATCTTTTACAATGTGTAAAAGTTTAATTAGAAATTAACAAACAGTAAATCTGTTTAAATTTTATTCATTCAACATTAATGTTTAATGTTAAACTATGGTCTAGTGACACATTTGTGTTCACGTGCCCGTTGTTTCCGTCGTTTTTTGTAGTTTAAGGTATTCATCTTCAACGTCTTCTTTGCTTTTCAACTCGGACAAAGAATTTTCCCATGGATCTGTTTTAACTTTTCAAACGTCGGTTTTCCAAGCTTAATGTTAAACGACGGTCTAGTGACACATTTGGGTCCACGTGCCCGTTGATTCCATCGTTTTTTGTAGTTAAAGATTTTCCTGAACGGAATTCATCTTCAACGTGTTCTTTGTATTTTAACTCGGGCAAAGAATTTTCCCATGGTTCTGTTTTAACTTATCAAACGTCGATTTTTCAAGTTTAATACAAAATATAATGACACAACCTAGTTCTAAACTATGTTCATCCATTTTTCGTGACGCACAACAAAACTCCGACTTCATTAATGGTGAAGGAAAGCAGGTGAAACTCGAACGGACCTTTGGGAAGGGACTGAATAACATCGTAGCGTTGAAATATTTCTTGCGGTGTTGCTAGTCTCATTACTTTTCTGCCACACCTTGTATATAAACAATTTTGAGATAATACAACTATTACTTAAAAAATAAACACTCTGTTTATTGAGATTTCGATTCCATCAATTTTAATAATAATCCAATGCAATTTCAAAAAAAAGTAAAAGAGCAGACAAAAACCATAAAAACAGTATCCTGAATAATTGAGCCTTATATCCGTATCTCCATATGAAAACTGATGATTACATTTTGGTGCCGAAATAGGTATTGCATAATTCATGGCGGCGACGTTCATGGTGGCTGAAGAAGGTCAGCTGAAGGCTTCCTTCGGGGTAAAACATATATATGAGGGTTGGGGGCCGGTTGTATCGTCAAAAATCAAAGAAAGAAACACACCAATTCGAATGCAAAAAGCGCACACACTATGATGTGGCATCCAGTTTTATTGCTTTGATCGGAATATAACATTATATTGGAATGTGCGAGGCGTGATGATTTTGTGTCTGGTAGTAGTTGTTATATAAAATAGAGAGAAGGATGTATTTTCTGACAATTTTATAACAGATGGGTATATTTTTGGGTAATAACTAGCTTTGTTGTTTCAAACGACTCGTGATATATGGAAAATTAATACAGCAAAATTAAAAAAAAAATTAAAGTAATATATCTACTTAAAATTTTAATTTTGTTGTTAAGATGAGTTATTGCTTAATTTTTTGTTATAGAATCTAATTTGGGAATAATATCCTTATCCCACTTATCCGACTATCCCACTTATGCCCACTTTGTTTACTGGGGTAATTTTCTAGACTCGTGGTTAAGTTTGTCTATAATACATAAAAGCAACGAAAGATCTAATATTGTCTGGTCTATAACAGTATCTATTTTGTCAAATTTTGCAAAATTATTTGAAATTGTTTTGTTCAGTCCTATTTTCTATAGGTATAGTTAGAAATAATATAACCACTTGTCAACATGGATTTATGGATCGTTGATCCACTATTGTGTTTACTGAATAAATATCTGACGTAATGGACAACAAGTGATAAGTTTATACGGATTTTGCTAAAGCATTTGATGGGTTAGATCAGTGTTTTTCAATCTTTTTGATTTTGCGACCCCTTTACAGGTTGAAAAAATTCTGGCGCCCCCCTTGTGTAAAGTATAGAAAGACAAAGATAATAAAATTTAATAAAAACACTACGTTAATTATTTTCTTCTATTTTGGTACATTTATCTATTATTAAGACTCGTTGCAAAATTAAAATCGATAATGCCAAACATATCCTGGACACACTGTTTTCTTCATCGACAGGCTCTAGCTGGTAAGGTAGTACCTTCTGATTTAAATGACGTGCTCAAGGAGGTAATAAAAATTGTGAATTGTATAAAAGGCAAAGCCTTGCGAACCCGGCTATTCAGAATCGTTTGTGAAGATATGGGCTCGCTTCATCAAAATCTTCTTTATCACACAGAGGTCAGGTGGCTATCCAAAGGAAAGGTATTAACAAGAGTTCCAGAACTGAGAGCTGAACTGTTAATGTTCTTACAAGATGCAAAATATGAATATGCTAATCGCTTTTGTGACCCTATTTGGCTCTTTAAATTAGCATTTTTGGCAGATTTTTTTAGCCACCTTAATAATTTGAACAAGAACCTCCAAGATCGAGAAGAAAATATTTTAACAGCTAAAGATAAAGTCAAAGCATATCACGCAAAACTTCGTTTATAAAATTTATTTGAGTCTTTTCCATGGTTTCAGAAGATTGTTGAAGATAACGCATCAGACCAAAGTCTTATACTAAAAGCTCACATTCCTTGCATGATACAGAGCTTGCATAATTTACAAGAGAAACTTTTGACATACTTTCCAGACTTGAACTCTTAAGCTGACAATGGGCGTAGATGGATTTTAAACCCTTTTTTGGACAAGTCAATAGATCTGACTGATGTCAACATAAATATCTTCTAGATTTAGTTGCTGATGACATGCCTAAAATGGAATTTTATTCGCAAAGTATTGACGTATTTTGGATGAAAAGAAAACACGAATTTCCAGAGCTGGCAAGGGAAGCTCTAAAATTATTAGTGCCATTAGCCACTTCATACTTGTGCGAACTGACATTTTCTGCAATGGTAGACATTAAAACCAAAAAGAGAAATAGACTGCAAGTAGAAAACGATTTGATTAGAAATGCTTCAAAAATAGCACCACGACTGGATAAACTTTTGAAAAATAAACAATCCCATTCTTCTCACTAAAATTTTGTTTTTAATGTAGTGTTAGAACTTTGTTTTTTGTTTAAGTCCCCCCGAATAAGGCTTCGCGACCCCCTTAGGAGTCGCGACCCACAGATTGAAAAACACTGGGTTAGATCACGGTGCTTTTTTTTAATAAACTTGCAATAACTTTGAATAAAGTTGCAAGTTTTACAAACTCTTTAGTTTAGTTTTTCCAATCATATAATAATAAAATACAACAGTATGTTTCTTATAACGGATTTACATTTTACAAGTATAGAGCAAGTTCGGGCGTTCCTCAAGGTTCTAATTTGGGTCCAATATTATTTCTTATTTTTATTAGTGATTTGAGTAATTTAGTTTTCTGTGAGAGATTATTTTTTGCTGACGATCTAAAAATGTTTCGTCAAATTGAGTTGGCTAGTGATTGTTGAGCATTGCAAAGGAAGTTGGATGGTATTCAAATTTGGTATATTCCTAATAAATTATTACTTAATATGTCTAGATGTAAAATAATAACATACACAAGAAAATCAGAACCAGTTTTGTATAATTATGAAATTGATGTTTCTTATTGCATAAGTAAAATCTATGGTTTCATAATATGGAATCGAGTCTATAACTGCCATAGAAACTTAATTAAGGGTATTCAAAGGAAATTTCTACCCTTTAAAATCATGAAATTTCATATACTGTAACCCTTAATTACCCTAGGCTAGCTCCTAGGTTCGTGGCTTCCTCCTGAGTTTTATTTAATCCCCTTCAAACATTAAATATAGGACGCCAAGTACAGACAAACAAATAAAAAACGAAAAATCAGTTTTAAGTTGATTTATTACACAAAAAAGAATTTAGTAAATATTGAATCTAATTAATTAATTTAATCTCTTATCTTTGTTGTTCGAAGTCTTCCTGTCGGAAATACAAGGAGGAAGAGTTCGTCACTATTTTTTCTTTTTAAACTGTTGCATGGTAATATTGACTGTACAGAAATATTGGGCCAAATTAACTAGAAAAAAATTCAAGTCGCCACTTCCAATGTGGAACCCAACTTACAAAGATTGTGTGCCACAAAGCAAGCGCATGTCAGCCATTAGTTCTTGCATTCTAAGAGTATTTGAAACTTGGTGGGCATAGAAAAGTTTGTATTTTCATATTTGAGAGTAAAAATTTTATATATTGATTTTAATTTGTTTTTTTTCAATTTACTGCCCTCCCCTTGCCAACTTAACACCCCCCTCTGGGGGTACCACACTTTGAAAACCCCTGACTTAGATTTAGGTTCGAGTACTTTTTTAATCATCTGATGGTGATTATATTTTCTTTTAATTAAATCATTAATTATGGGGAGTTAATAAAATAGAAAATTAGAAAATCATAAAATTTAATAAAAATATTAAAAAATCGTGGAAAACTATAAATTCACGAAAAATCCTGACGAACTGAAAAAATTGTGAAAATATGTTTTGTAATTCTACGAGTTTTGTAATAAGTTAACTGAATAGATATTTCTTTTAATGCGTAACTATTTTTTTATTAAGATTCTACATCGGTGATTCAATCGCTGTTACATCAGGAAGAGTATTAAAAAGGAGTACACTTATGTCAAATGTCGTTCAAGTTTTTTTTTTATATTTATACGAAAGACAAAAAGCTATTCACAATTCAAATGGGGGTAATTTGATCTTTTTACAAAACGTCTTTTCTTTTGGTTACCCAAACAAACTGCCCTCATAATAATGGATGTCTACTTTTGTTCAAAGTCCGCTGACATCACTTCCTTTTTCAAAGAGCTAAGCTAAAACGAAACGAAAAAATTTATATCTACAACCCTATGAGAATTTTAATTCTTTCTTGAATACTATTCAATTAAAAGAAAAACCAATAACTTCAATGATAATCTTTTAACTTTTATATTAATAACATACTGTCTTTAATGAAAAAAGCTATGCTTCTACCCTGCTGTTATTCATGAATTTTTAATTCTTTACGATTTTTAAATTTTTTTATGATTTTTTTCTTTCCAAGATTTTTAACACGCTAAAGTATTACCATCAATCGTGTAACGCTTTTTTTGATGTCGTTTTTTTTAAGTACTAGAGGATTACCCCTAACTAACATAGCATATTCTTAAATATGACCACATAATATATAGGTACGAGGATTGTTTGTCTTTTTAGTTTTGCATATAGCCGCGTAGAAGGCCCCATCAATAGAAGCTTCAGATGCAAATCTAAGCTCAATCTTTTGTTGACATAAATTTAGAATTTCATTGTGATACCAAAAGTGGTGTAAGTACAGTGAATTTTTGAAATTGATCCAAAAATGGTTCTAAGCCGATAACATTTTCGAGCAATAATTTTTTAGAAATTTCGGAAAGGATTATCCCAATAGCAATGTCTCGCTAAAATGGTTTCTGTGTTTGGGAATGAAGCACCACACTAGTCAACTATTTCCCACTGGTATTGCGTGGTCGCTTCAGTCTTAGCGACGAATCCTGGTTAAGTCCACCCAAAACAGCAGTCACACAGCAAAACATTAATGTGGTTCGTCGGTTAATTAAGAACTATTGGGAGCTAGAGTTCTCGTCTAAGCTTTCCTATCAAAAACAAACTTCTTGCCAGTCCTAACGGATCTAGGTCTTTTTGGTCAGTCGCTAAGGCCGTCAGTCAAAATTTTACCAAATCAAATATTCCACCTCTAACACGTTCCGACGGCACAATAGCAACCACAGCCGGAGATAAAGCGAATTTACTGGCAGAACTATTTTCTTCTCATTCCAACGTAGACTTTCAGGAAAAAACACCACCGAACATTCCAGCAGTTCAATCGGAAATGACTGATATCGTATTTCGTCAGCGTCCTGTCAAACGAATTCTTAAAGGGCTCGATGTCAGGAAGGCTTCTGGTCCAGATGAAATTCCTATTATAGTGCTCAAGGAATGCGCTGATGAGCTAACACCAATATTTTGTAGACTTTTTAACCTATCCTACAAAAAAGGAATATTTCCATCTTGCTGGAAGAAGGCAAGAGTTCAGCCTATACCAAAGAAAGGTAAGAAAACCATGCCAAACAACTATCGACCTGTCGCATTGCTTTCAGTTATAACAAAAGTGAGAAAGCTATTAACCAACAACTTCTAAAGTACCTAGAGGGCCTTAATATTATCAGCGACCATCAGTACGGCTTTCGTAAGTCCAGATCAACAGGAGACCTCCTAGCATATGTCACCCATCTTTGGAGCAACGCAGTCGAACATCATGGGGAGTCCCGGGCTATTGCACTAGACATTTCTAAAGCATCTGATCGTGTCTGGCACGAGGGGCTCCTAAGTAAACTGCGATCCTACGGTATGCCCGGTCGATTCTGTTCATGGCTTTCTAGCTTTCTTCAGGACCGTTCTCTGCAAGTGGTGATTGACGGGTTTCTCTCGGACACCTTTACCATTAATGCTGGTGTTCCTCAAGGGTCCATATTATCCCCAACCCTCTTCTTACTATACATTAACGACCTTCTAGCGAAGACAGAAAATCCAATTTATAGCTTTGCTGATGACAGCACACTTATCTCATCGTTTACTTTGAATTCTCGAACATCGGCTGCTGACGCACATCTTCGCAGACAGCATGAAGTATCACGACTCAATAAAGACCTGGAAGAAATTTTGTCTTGGGGTGACAGTAACCAAGTCGAATTTAACGCTAAAAAAACCCAGGCAGCAGTTTTCTCTAAGGAGGTTAACATTGCAGAACCAGATATAGTCATGGCAGGACACGCAATTCCACTGGCTTCGTCTATTAACTTACTGGGTGTCAATCTGGGAGGATATATGTCTTGGCATAATCACGTGGTAACAATCGCCAGGACAGCTTCTCAGAAACTCGGTGTACTTTTCCGTACCAAAAAGCTGTATACACCACAACAACTTTTGATACTCAACAAAGCCCAGATTCGACCATCACTGGAATACTGCTCTCATGTCTGGAGTTCTGCACCGAAGCATACCCTTCGGTTGTTGGATTCCATCCAAAGGAGAGCCATTCGCCTGATCGGTGACCACGAGCTAACCAAGAACCTCGACAGCTTAGAACATCGAAGACAGGTTGGTGATTTGACCCTCTTTTACAAATATTTCCATGGCAAGTGTTCTACTGACATTGCCCGCTTGATTCCACCTAGAGCAATTTATAGCAGAAATACACGACAAACCACTTCCGCCCATCCCTATGTGGTTCAACTTAATACTCCTCGAACATCATTGTTTAAGAACTCTTTCTTCTGGAGGACATCCTCTTTGTGGAACGGCCTTTCTGAGGCCGTATTTCCCACCGAATATAACCTTCAACGATTCAAGAACAACGTGAATCGCTTTCTTCGCAGACGCACACGCACCGCTCTAAGAGCGCCTTAAAGGATTTTTCCTGTAGTGCTTGTGCTTGACCATAAAAAAAAATCTCGGACTGCACTTGCTGGTTGATCTTTTCTTCTAAGTTGGTCACTTGCTGATTTTCCTCGTCACGCAGGTTAGCCGCATACTGATTTTGCTCGTACCGCAAGCTGCCGACTTGTTGATTTTGCTCATCTCGAAGAGTGCAGTTTTGGAGCTCAGATGCGATATTTGCTGGGAGAAGGAACTGGATAACTCTTCTGGTAGACATCCGTTGGATAGCTCCTCTTGTTGGCTGGTGATTCGTTGCGACAGCTGGGACATATTGTCACGCCTGGGGGGTTTGGGGAATGTGCCATAATGTTTTGGGATGAGGGGTAGCTTTACTAGAGGCACTTCCCACCCAGGACGGTTATCTAACCCCTGGCTAGGTATCCTGCTGAAGGCAGAAAACTAACCAAGGGGAAGATGAGATAAACAACAGGAAACAAACAACAAATATATTAACAAGAAACAATAACAATGAATAATTAAATATAACTAACGAATAACTAAATACAAACCTTAACTAATCTTACCAAATAAACTACATGGTGGCATGTCAGACTTACTCATGAAAATAAGTCGAGTCACAACGGCCTATATCCAAGGGTCTGTTTTAGGGATACCCCAAAGTGCGACCTCAGCGACGCTCTTTTATAGCCAATTCATACGCTACGTAAGAATAAGAATTAAACTATATAAGGTCGCCTTGAAATCTAACGTACTGACTTTGACCTGGATGATTACAATAAAAGAAGAATACAAAATATTACAATCAAATATAAAACAATTAAACTACCCTATTATCGTATGTGACAAAATCTTCGCGCTGACTTCTTATCTGACTGGATAGCTCTTCTTGCCTTCTCGTCATTCGTTGCAACAGCTGGGATAGTTGTTGCGCCAGTTCAGAATTTGCTTTTTGAACTGGGTCTTCGAACTCCACAGCGTAAGGGTCCAAATTATTACTTAGGTAGTATTCACGGAGCCTACTCAACAATACAGATTTGGACCCAGTATTTTTTAACTCTACTTCTTTAAGCTCTCTTCTGAGCTCAGCCACCAATAGTTCATTTATCTTCTTTCCAGGCATTCATGTATCTTCACCCTACCCCTGACACCAATTTGAAACACTTATGGGGACTTTAACACAATTTATTTAACAAAATTGTAACAAGAACTCTGCTGAAACACAGTTTTACATTGACAATGAACTATTCGAACTATTTGAACTTAACTGCCCATACATCCCCTTATATACAACAAATGAACATTCTATAATTTTCGAGAAACATGATCTAATCTAATCTATCTATCTGTGAAGGCTTATTACACACTGGCGGAATTTTTTAACGACACATAAGAGTATTTAACTCCTTTTTAACTTTTTTAACGTTTCAAATGTAATTTAATATATATGTATGTTGTTTATTCCTTTGTATCTTTGTTATTTATTTACGTTTTCTTTCTTTTTTTACCAGCTTTGTCAATTAGTTTCCTTACTTCAGACAATAAAGCACTTTTTGATTTGATTTGATTAATATACGCACTAGAAATTTCTAGAATGATTAAACTGAAAACAGTCTTTCAGGTAAATGTCTTTACTATTTCTAAGTTTATTTTATTTTCCAAAACATTCCAGAAAAATAACAAATAACGAATTATAAAAAATATAAATAACTAAATAAATCGGCGCATATATTTAAATACAAATAGCCTAACTAGTCTCACTTAAAAAAAAAAACTCTTTGAATAAGAAATTAAATCGTCCAATAGTTCTGCTGGAAATAATCGAACTCATTTAAAAACATACATAACATAACTTCGGAACTGAACTTTTCGAAGTTTTCGGATACTACACATATCCGGCATCCATATAAATCAGCGGGTCTCATTTAGGTCCACCAACATAACAAATGCAAAACTTCTTCGAGTTCTGTTATTTGAGCGGAGTAAAAGAGGTTTGCGGGGTGAGAGAGGGGTTGAAGACTTAGTCTCCGTCCGAGTTCCGGTGCGCTAGCGTCTTTATATTGGCAATATTACAGAAGTTACGGACATAAAACTATCCAATGCGAGTTTTAGAGACTGTTTCTTTGTCATTGGTATACTGAAATACGATTTTTATACGGATTGAAAAAAGTCTTTCGAGTTTTCCTGTTGTAAATAAACTTGGTCAAATGAATGAATTACAAGAAAAACAACAAATGTTTAAACTATAATACGATGGCAATAAAAATTATGAATGGTTGCGTTTGTCTACATTTGACGTCACGCGGTGATCATTTTGATATGAAATGATAACAAACCTGCGATTATATATTTATCTAAGTATATTTTGCATTACTTCTCCCATTTTATCATAAACGCAACATAGATTGAAATGTACAGAAAGACATTTAATAAATTATTACAAACTATACAAAAAAAAACTAGTGTGGCAGTCAGTGGGACTGCCGGCAGAAGTTATACTTCTATGCACGCGCATGGATTCATAAATTTGTATGCGAATGATTTAGCAAAATCATTATATGATATTCGTGGTAAGCGACCCCAAAACACCCTAGGCACCAAGTGCCGCGGAGACTTTCGGCATCATGATATTCGTGTTCAGCGACCCCAAAAACCCCGAGTTTATAAATTGAATCCATTTTCAGCAATACTTACCGAGTTGTAAGTTTTCTCTCTATTGTCTGTTCGGAATGTACTTTTCGAATGCAGAAATGCAATTTCCCATTTTTACATTATAAAAAATAGCGACAAATTTCCTGATACTCTAACGAATCCAGTGCAAAAAAAAAGCATTCCGATCCATCTTACGTTACAAAATTTGGAGGGTTTAGTGCTTTATTTCCTCGACTATTTGTAAAAACTCTGTTTATGTAGCAAATAACCTTAAAAGCATAGAGCAGAATATACTGCAACCATGTGACGTTATTTAAGACTACAATACAATACTCATTACTGAATATTATTATCAATATAAAATGATTAACTTTATATGTATACTTACGTGACAGAATTATAAAACAATCTGTCAAATAATCATGTGGTCCGTCACTATGATATTCAAACATTAGTTCAGACTGTTTTTTGTATATCTATCCCTTTTCAATGTACTGAACGTTGAAACGGTATTCAAAGGACTTATAGTTATGACTAATAACATGTGGTAAATATTTAATCTTTGTTTTTACCGACCAATATACCTTATAAGTGTTTCTGTCCCTCTTACTCACACCATTACATATGTAATGATTTTTCCCATTTAACTCTACACAAATCTTTTCCATCTAGTGCACGAATAGAAGTATAACTTCAAAAATACGAATACGTATCCGTGCATGTATATAGGTAACTGTGTGTAAGTAGTAATAAGCCCACCATGCAATAAACTATACCTAGTATGCGCAATTTGCTCTTATCTATTGTAACGTTTTTCTGTCGTTCTTTCTGCCTTTACAATATAAAAGTAAACATGCTAAAATCGATATTAAGCATTAATTAAATTATTTCTTAATGAAAAAAGTAAATGCAAGTGGTATGAAAGAATTAACTTTTAGAAAACTAGGATAACGAGTCGGAAGGATTTCGAAACAAAACAAATAGAGTATATATTCAGTCACCAGCGTCTGTTTAAAGTTTTATTAGAAACAAAACCAACGAAATTCCTGCTTCGTCGTAATCTGAGTAGTACAGACGTGGAGATCCTGCCACAGGATTACGGTTCCTCGACTTCATTGGTCCGGTTGTCCTCAACACTGGCTCTGCTGTGTTTTCAAAATCCTGATACGTTTCGATGTTCTCTATAAACTAGCTGACAACGATTTTTATATCTTCACATTAGAGTGGAAGCTGTAATAAAAATGAAATAGGTTTTTCTACGAGTAGTAATGTTTTTATTTTACTATTCTTAAAATTACAATTTTTTATAAAAAAATATATGGCATTATATTACACGTTCTACTTGTTTATGGTCTTTGATAATAACTGTTTTTTATTGCATTTTAATGTTCTTAAGAATATATATTGAAATATTATTTAAGTAAATGACGGTAAGAAGAACTTAATATTGTATTGGTAGTTAGTCAGCTTTTTATATACGGTATATATTTTTAACTAGCAACCCGCCCCGGCTTTGCACGGGGATTAAAGAAAAATAACAAAAGCCATTAAATTTATTGGGTCAACGCTTCCCTGTAAACGATATTACATGTTGTTTTATTTTCTGGCAGCAAAATAAATTGGTTTTCAGGTGCTCCGACCCGCCTTAGGCGGTTGGCCATGAGAAAACCGATCCCTACTAATTGGAAGGTTTTACCTTAAGACTTATTATTAGTACCTAAAAGCGAAAGATATTTTGATAGGAAATCGAAGCGGTTTAAATGGATTTGGTAGATCAGTTGGGATCATCGGTATCCTCAGTGTATGAGCTAGTTGACCAGCTGGTGGTTCAGTTATAATGGTTGCTACAACTTAATTGTCCTTTAATTCCTTTATAAGTAGCCTAGTCCCATTGCACATGCTAAATTTGTGATATCTTTCGTGATTATGAAATAAGTTATTTTGATAAGGATTAATACCAAGATAAAAACATTTAAAAAATTAAAAAATAGTTATTGTGACGTAACTATAACAGTTAGACATATGCTGTCGCGGCATTTTTTGTAGATATTTATATATTCTTCAAAATCGTAGTACATTATTTTATTCTATAATCAATAGAATTCTCAGCGCACGCGATGTAAGGATTTTAAGGTAATTTTTAGTAAGGATCCCTATTTTTTTTTTTAAATAAAACATAGCCTATGTCACTCGGGAATAGTGTAGCTTGCCAACGGTAAAAGAATTTTTGAAATTGGTCCAGTAGTTTCGGACCCTATTCATTTCAAACAAACAAACAAACAAACCTTTCCTCTTTATAATATTAGTATAGACAACGCTTCCCTGTAAACAATATTACATATTGTTTTATTTTCTGGCAACAAAATAAATTGATTTTCGGGTGCTCGACCCGCCTTAGGCGGTTGGCCATGAGAAAAACCGGTCCCTACTAATTAAAAGGTTTGACCTGGCTAGTATTCTCAGCGCACGCGATGTAAGGGTTTTAAGGTCATTTTTGGTTACATTAATGGCATTTTAGTAAGGATCCCTATTTTTTTTTGAAAATAAAACATATGTCACTCGGGAATAGTGTAGCTTGCCAACGGTGAAAGAATTTTTGAAATCGGTCCAGTAGTTTCGGAGCCTATTCATTTCAAACAAACAAAAAACAAACCTTTCCTCTTTATAATATTAGTATAGACAACGCTTCCCTGTAAACAATATTACATATTGTTTTATTTTCTGGCAACAAAATAAATTGATTTTCAGGTGCTCGACCCGCCTTAGGCGGTTGGCCATGAGAAAAACCGATCCCTATTAATTGGAAGGTTTGACCTTGAGGCTGATATTCTCAGCGCACACGATGTAAGGGTTTTAAGGTCATTTTTGGTTACATTAATGGCATTTTAGTAAGGATCCCTATTTTTTTTAAAATAAAACATAGCCTATGTCACTCGGGAATAGTGTAGCTTGCCAACGGTGAAAGAATTTTTGAAATCGGTCCAGTAGTTTCGGAGCCTATTCATTTCAAACAAACAAACAAACAAACAAACAAACAAAAAATCAAACCTTTCCTCTTTATAATATTAGTATAGATTATTCCACTATAAGCTACAGTGGTGTTAATAAATCCTCCATCAACTTACAAAATACTTGAAAATAGAGTTTAAAGGCCTTAAATATTTTTAGCTACATTAAACAAGCTCTGAAACAAATAAAAACATTTAACCAATTTTGCTCTATGGCAAGGAGCATTATCATCCTGAAAAATAAATTTTTCTTCGCCAAACAGGTCTTTCCTCGCCAATCAGCATCTACGTCAATCTATTTGGTGGTATTCATCATTCCAGAGGCAACGTGGATAATCTCGGAATTATAGGACAGTTGTTACCATGGATCGAAGCTTTTCTTACCAATAGACACTTCTGTGTACGTGTGGACAACTCAACTTCTGAGAACTTTGCAGTTTTCTCCGGTGTTCCGCAAGGTTCTGTCCTCGGACCAATCCTCTACCTGAATACTCCTGATTTTCCCTCCACCTTATTATCCCTGCACGCTATTTATGCCGATGACTCTAAAACTTACGCCATACAATATATTATGTTCTGACTTACTTAAAATCAGCGAGTGGTGGTCTCAATGGATAATTCCTTCAACCTCTGAAAAATGCACTGTCTTACATATTGGTAAATCAAATTCCAACTATCAGTATGGTTTAAATGGCGTAGTTTTAAAATCCGTTAACAGTTAGATTGATTTGGGAATAACTATCAACAACAGATTGCACTGGTCAGAATATACATCCAACATTTCTAAAAAAGCCAACTCTGTATCATATCTCTTTCGAATATCTTTTCAATCAACCAATCCTGAACTCCTTGGCCAGATATATAAAACATTTGGTAGGCCGCTACTAGAGTACAATACAATATGCTAATCTCCATACTATATCAAAGATATCAAGGCACTCGAGAATGTACAAAGACGCTTCACAAAATGGTGTCCACAGCTGTCCAACCTCCCTTATGAAGAAAGATTGTCTGTTTTCACACTTCCATCATTAGAGGACAGAAGAAAAAGAAGGGTCCTCATACACTGGTACAGAATTTTGAACAATAAGTTTACCATCGACATGAGGAACCTGTTTCAGCCCAATAGTGACCCAAGGTTAAGAGGTCATAGCTTGAAGCTATCCAGGGAACGATTTTCCACAACCACGAGACCATTTTTCTTCACGAACAGAGTATTCGACCAGTGGAATTCGCTCCCTGCTGATGTTGTGTCAGCTCCTTCTATATAAACATTTTTAAAAATAGGCTAGACGCGTACCTAAATACTATGAGACACTAAATTTTACTATTATATGATTTTAGTTTGTTTTTACTTTTAAGCTTCAACACCTTTGTAATTTTAAATTTTTTACTACATGGGCACAATAGGCTTTGCCTCTGCCCTTACTTATGTATAATAATAATAATAATAATAACACCTTAAGCGGGTAAGCAACTCTATATCACAACGGATGTTGGATGTTTAATTGTTGGAAGAACACATTTTGGAGAAAACTCTTCACCAGGAAATCTTCTGACCTAGACATTTCCAACATGATTAGATATTAATAATGACAGTAGATTCGTCACTAAATAGTGCTGGACTGCTTTGCTGTCCAGATTCAATGTTCCTTGGCCCATTTCAAACGGTGCAGACTTTGCTTTTTTGAAAGCAGGGGTTTCTTCTGTGCCTTACATCCTCTAAGTCTAAAACTAAGCAGCACTATTTCACAGTGAAAGTGCACAACCTAACACTTGTAGCTTCAAACCACAATTGGTTGAAATTATGGCTTCTGTCTGCCAGACTTTTTCTTCTAAAAAGCAGCATCATCTTAAATTGAGGTTTTCTTTGGTCGGCCACATTATCGTCGATTTTTCCTACTTGGACGTACTTTTTAATAACTCTGAAGATCGATTACAGTTTACTGCGGAGGCTACTTCGCGACTAGATTTTTCGTTTAATGGCGTGTTTACATGCATGATGCCAGTAACTGGCGTCAGTCTTACTGGCATGCCAGTGCTTGATTAGGACAGCGCTGGACTGGTACGTTTACACGTATCCAGTAGCTGGCGTCAGTCTCACTGGCACCCTAGTTTCTACTTGGTGAAGTTTACCCTTCACATGTACGCCAGTCTCTGGAACGCTGTGTTTACACGTGTCTACAACCACTGGCGCGGGGTTGGAGGGCACGCGGACGAGGGCCACTGGCATAAAAAATAGACCAACTTTCTATTCGAGACAGCGCTTGACTGGCACAAGAAAGTGTTTACATGATGCCGGTACCATGCCAGCGCTGGCATGCCAGTGAGACTGGCGCCAGTCACTGGCATCATGTAAACACGCCTTTATGGTGAAAAATAATTTCAAACCACTTTTCGTCCGATAATTTGGTTTGTTGGGTCTGGGATGCCATTTTGACCTTTATAGCAAAATTCAAGGAGCGGATAACTGTCGGAAAGTAACTACAGTGTTTATGTAGTGTAAAATATACTGGATTGTAAAATTCAATAAAGTGCTTAGGTAATGCAGAACTTTTTAACACCACTGTACTTAATTTCTAAATAACTGTTTAATTATCATGGAATATAAATGCCCAATGATATATCCACCAAGTACGATTTTAATATTATATTCGAGTTGAGTTAAATATCTTGTCTAGAATATTAAAGCCCTTGAATATGTATGAGATTGCAAGTATAAGTTCACAGTTGGTGCAGGACACACAATCTGCTGATGGACATAACTCAGTCCCATGCAAATTTTCTTAATATATTTCAAATGTAACAGATCTTGGAAACCTAAATTTAACACGAAACCCAATTCAACTGAGACAAACATTAAGGTTAATAACAATATCTACACATCTTTTATAGTAAATCTTGTAAAAGAAATACTGGTCCTATTGATAATTTTTTTGTATATTTTCTGAATATTTTCCATTATAGCATTCTTCTATATTCAATCTATGTCTTAGTGAAACCTTTCACCATATTTATCTGATACGTTCTCAAGATTTTCGTGGAAGAAGTTTTAAAAGCCATCTTAGACTATCTATATGTTAGGAGTCGGCGCAATAGGCATAATATTTTGGGAACGTTTCATTTTTAGCAGATTTTACCGACACAACTTAGGTTGGTATTAACGTTTGACATACTGTTTTGTTATTTTCTGTAGTGAATATATGGAGGGTAGAGGTTAAGTGAATCGCCGTATTAATCTCAATTCTTCGGCTATTTTCCTCATTTCTAATATGCTTATTATGGTAACTCTTATGTTTAATGATATACAAACAAGGATAGTTTTGATATAAACTAATCATAGGTCCAAGACAGGTCTTCACCTCAAAAAACAATAATCACAATTGAACTCACTCACAATCAATTAACGCTTAGGTACAATATAATAAATGATGCTTTCGTGGTTTATGAAATTTTAAAAGATTTTTTATAATTCACGTTCACAAAGTTTCTATTTCGACACTAAAAACAGTATCGAAATAGATTCATTGTAACACTGTTTTTGGTAACTTTTTGTTTTACACAATTGGTTGCACTGCACTGATTTTTAACGAAAGAGTTCAGGTAGTAAATCAAGAAGTATGTTGTAGTAAATTATTAACTACATTATCAGCGTTATTGCTAAATTCGGAATATTTTATACAAATTTGACAAACATTCTAATTTAAAATCATTAAAACTGACAAGTGTCAAAACTGTCAAGATTGCCAACATAAATAAATATTTCGAAAAACACTCATTTTACTTTTTTTTATACTTTTAAAAGTTCATTATAAAAAATAGTATGTAACACTCGAGTTACAATGACGGTTTGTAGTACTCGTTCTTTGCGAAACTCACCGCTTCGCGGTTCGTTTCACAAACTGAACTCGTACTACGAAACCTCTGTCATTGTAACACTTGTATTACAATATACTATAGCGAAACCATAGATGAAACTGACACTTGGCAATACATTTCTACAAATGTCAAATGCGCACTCAGTTCTTGGATGCAATATTGGTATGAAAATAGAGAATTTAAGAGGAACAATATTTGAACCAATCCCTTGTTTAAAACTATCCAATTTATCTTGCACGACATTTATTTTACAAGAAATTGGATAGTCTAAAATGGCTTTAAGAGATATGTTGTATTTCAGACCTTTATAAGCAGAAAGTTATTTAATGAATTCTCGATAGTTCCCAGAAAACCAGACGTCTACAAAAGCGTTCTACGTTCTCTTTTTTTTATAAAAATCACTTCCTTTTTTGTAACAGTCCTCAAACGATTAAAAAATAAAATAAAGTAATATACATAAGTAGGTATTCGGGCACTTTGGCCAGACACCCCAGACAGCTAGCGCCACACGTAATCCAACTGGATTCGAAAACAGGTTCAAGTGTTTTTTAAATACTTAGCTTTAAACAGTTTTTTATACAGCTTTAAATAGCTTTAAACAGTTTTTTTTAACAGCTTTTAAATTGCTTGTAAAGAGCTTCAAACAGGACTTAATCAACTTTTATACAGCTTTTAACAGATCAATAAACAGCTATTAACAGGTGCATAAACAGCTTTTAAACAGCTCTAAACATCTAACATAGCTTTAAACAGCTTTAAATAGATTTAAACAGGCGATTAAAGATGAAGCGCATCTACAACGTATTTGCGGCGCGTTATGACTTTATCAGCTTGGCAGCTACCTTTTTCCGTGCCAAAACCTTGGCAGCTTGTTATTTTATGTTTGTATACATATTAAATAACAATACTTACTCCAAAGTTTCAGCCGTAGGAAAATCAGTCCATTTTTCGAACTAGGTATTTATCAGGTTGGGAGGGGTGGCAGCTTCAAAGATACGTAAATTGCAATTGGCAGCTTCTATATTTTGTTTTTTGTATATTATAAATAACATGTCTGATAAATTTAATTAACAGGAAAATCAGTCCATCGTTCCTAGATTTTCCGGATTTTGAAATTTTCCTGTCAAGCGCAGCCGTCCTGGTGCGCGGCCAACTTGGGACTTTCATACTTTACCATATCTGAACATCACATGTGCAGTCTACCAATGATAGGAAAATCAGTCCAAAATCGTGTCACTGCCTCCCGGTCTATCTACTATTTCTGAAATCAGAAGATCCGTTTTGGGCGAGTACTGGCTTACACCAGCCTATTTTAAATCTCTAGACATGATGACAGCCTGAGGTGTGGATATTCCTACACACGAGAGGATGCACAATGAGCACTTGCTCGCCCGTCTCCAAATGTTCAGATCCAGATCTGTTTAAAGCTGTTTATACACCTAATAAAAGCTGTTTCGATGTTTCGAGCTGTTTAAAAGCTGTTTATAGACCTGTTAAAAGTTGTTTGAAAAACTGTGTGGTTAAATTGACTGAATAACTACCTACATATTTTAAAATAGCTCTTGCGTATTGTACTAATCTTGATTTTGTCAAGATTCCCAAATAATATAGAAGAAACTAGAAATTTGTACTACAAAGAAGAAAATAGTCCTCTGAAGACTGAAATATTTTACATAACTAGTAATAATTTTTTATACGTAGAAAATAATAAATATGTAGTACAAAATATAAACATTATTATGTATATTTTATTATTTTTTTTACTATACAAATTTACCCAATTATGATTATGCTCTATTATTTGCTTAAATTAAAACGAGTAATTTATTTAATAATATATTTATTTTATTATATAACCAGAAACCGTAAACAAATTAAATTTCACAATAACCATAAAAAAACTAGCTTTCTCATTATATTGTATAGTTAAATTCAAAAAACTTTTGGTATTACAGCTAGTTTTAGGGTTAATATGTAACGAGACAGTATAATAATCTAATAAAACTTGAAGTTTAGGTCTATAAATCAAGTGATGCCAATTTCTGCTATCACAGAAACACGTTCATTTAAACCGAAGCACCCGGGAGAACGACAGGAACGTTCGGGGCTTGTCACTGGCCATTTACAAGGGTCGGATTTCTTGTCTAAGTCTCGAAAAGGGACATTGCGAGAGCTGCCGAGGGCCAGAAGTTAGGACAGCGGCCAAACTGGACATGAATAATGCATGCCGCAGATGTGGAATACGTGTAAACCCTCTTGAACCCTTCCCGTCCCTTTTCGTGTTGCCCTACGGACAGTATATGTATATAGCTTTGTTGTAGATAGAAAAAATGAACAGTCAAAATGGCTCTCGTAATTTAACTAAGCTATTTGAAATAAAATTATCTATTTAATATATTTTTTTATACTTTATATAGGTACAAATTGATTTTAATTATTAACATCTTCATAATGTTTATTTTTCTAAAGATAGTAAAGTTGAAAATAGTTTGGTAAAATTATATAACAATTGTTTTATAGAAATGTTGTTCTATAAGAGAGAATTTCATTCAAAATTTTTAAGAATAGCAAAAACTTAGAAATACAGATACTGAAACCATTAAGAAGCATATATGTAATTTGATACAGAGTGTTTGGAAATAACTTGGAGTATCAAGAATTTAACAAGAAATTAGGGCAGAAAATTTTAACTCATTATCAACAAACTTAAAAGAAAGTTTTCTCTGTATAACTTATTTAATAGTGATTTTAGTTTCTTCGAAATCTCCACTTATGCAAAGGTTGTCTTTTTACTTTTGCATATAGCCGCTTAGAAGGCGCCACCAATAGAACCTTCAGATTGAAATCTAACCTTAATCTTTTGTTGACATAAATCCAGAATTTCATTGCGATATAATAAGTCGTGCAGGTACAGTGAATTTTTAATTTTAGTAACTCGGTCGAAAAATGGATTTTATCTTATTTCGAACAATATTTTTTTACAATTTTGGGAAAGGATTATCCCAACAGCAATGGTTTCTGTGTTTGAGAATAAAGCGCCACACCACTCAACCATTTTCCGCCGCTATTGCGAATTTTAAGGTGGTCACTCCAATCTCAGCAACGAATCCAGGCTAAGTACACCCAAAACAGCAAAACATTGATGCGGTTCGACAGCTAGTTAAGAATGACAGCCGTGTAACATACTGGGAGATAGAAGCATTTTGGGCATTTCAAACATCTCGATCCAAAAGATCCTTCATGTAGAGTTGGGTATTACGAAGTTGGTTTCTCATTGGATCTCTCATTTGCTCACAGAAAAACAAAAAGCGGTTCGCGTCAATTGGTTTGGAGTATTTTTAGTGGCGATGAATCTTGGATTTACTCCTTTGAACCGGCAAATAAACGTCAATCCGCTGTGTGGTTGTTTCACGTTGAGGAAAACCACCAAAACTGATTCGCTTTCGAAGTGTGTCAAAGAAAATGTGTCAAAATCTGGTTATGTGGCTACAACTGCTTTAGAAGAGTAAGGAATGGTTACTTCCGATTGGTATACAAACGTTTGTTTACCAGAAGTTATCGCGAAACGCAGATAAAGCAACACACAACGGCGAATCATGCTACATCAAGACAATAGAAGAACTCACGTTGCCCAAAATACAATCGAGTTTTTGGAGCTTTAAACCATCGAATTGTTAGACCATCCACCTTATAGTCCCGACCTAAGTCCCAACAAATGTTGTCCCCCACTAATTCATATTCGTTGATATCGATTCCAGTCTCCAGATAAGGCCATCGGTGACTTTAAAACAGCGATTTTGTAGGTGTCAACTGAAGAATGGAATAACTGTGTTACCTTTTGGTTTGAATGTATGCAAAAGTGTATTGATCTTGGTGGGACATATTTTGAAAAGCAATAAACTACTTTCAGTCTGTAGATTCTTGTGTTTATAGTTATATGCAAAACTAAAAAGACAACCCTCGTAGAAGTTGCGCTCTTATTGATTTACGTTCCAAATATGGTGCAATTATTCCGTGCCAAAAATCCTAACTCTCCATATACACACACACTCATACATGTAATTTGTATTTCTGAGAAAAATGATTTTCATGTATAAGTATTGTTTGTGGCTTTAATTTCTTTGATCAACTTCTGAGGTGATTCCCTCAATTTTTAGCAATTTTTATCTTTTAATGTTCGAACTATTTACTGTAGTAGATAGTTCACTTATTAGTACTCGTCAGGGTTTCTGAGACTTATGAACTGTGAAAACTTGACGCCACATGTGACGATACTTCACGTTATACGTATATTTGGTCAAATAATATTTCAGAGTGGTACTGCCAGTGACCACAAGGGATCGTTATTGATAACAACTGATTTTTAGCGATCACAGGTAATAGTAAGTGGTAATAAGTGACCGAAAGTGATTTCAAGTGATCGAAAGTTTATATGGCCAGGTATATTTTGCATAACACGACTCCAGGGTAGAAAATGATTAAATAAACAAATTGATACTGAATAGAACCCTAAATAAAAAGAAACTAACATTCGTAAAATTCGTTGTATTATTAATACAATACATACACCTATTTGATTATGCATATTCTCATAATCATTTGTTGTGTTAATTATACACTATCTAGAAGTAGTTTGAGTATTTATGTATCTAAAAAAAATTAAATATTCACATAACCATTTTTATGCTTCTTTGACAAAATAATTCTACATAAGAAAATACCGAATGTCTGGAAAGAAAGCATAACCATCCCAGTATTTAAAAAAGGTGAAAAAAACGCTCCCAAAAACTACCGCGGGATAAGTCTACGAAAGCATTTGACAGAGTAAGACTTGCAGATATCCTTAAACTATTAAGATCCAGAAACATAGCCCCTGAGATTCGAGCAATTATAAAAGAAATGAACACAAACAACAGCACATTTGTAAGAGTCGAGAACCAGCTAACTAGAAAAATACCTATACATACAGGAATAAGACAAGGAGACAGCCTCAGCCCAACTCTATTTAATCTGGTGATGGACGAGATCATAAAGGAGGTTAAAACGGCAGGAAGAGGATACAGAATGGGAAAAAAAGAAATTAAAATATGCTGCTATGCTGATGACGTTGTGCTCATATCGGAAGATGAAGACAACCTACAACGATTGCTATTTAGGTTCCAACCCAATGCAGAAAAATTTAATATGGCTATATCTAATGAGAAGACACAATCCCTTACAGTTAACAAGGAACCTAAGAGATGTAAACTAGCAGCAAACAACCAAAGTATTGAACAAGTCATGAACTTCAGATACCTAGGAGTTAACATCACCAGCAGCAGAAATCTCCAGAAGGAAGTCAAAACACAGACCAACAGAGCAACAATGATATCTGGATACTTACTCGACATTATCTGGAGGAACAAACACATGAGCATAGAAAGTAAGGTGAGAATATATAAAACCTGTGTAAGACCAGTGATGACATATGCGATCGAGACTAGAGCAGAAACAACTACAACCAAGAAGCTCCTAAGAACAACTGAAATGTGAACGCTGAGGTCCATTGCAGGCTATACTCTAAGGGACCGAGAAAGGAACGAGTCAATAAGAGAACAATGCAGAGTACAGGATATCGTAAGATGGTCTAGACAAAGACGTAGGGAGTGGAGAGACCACGTCAACAGAATGGATGACGAGAGGCTCGCAAAAATTGCGATGTCTGAAAAACCCAACACATCGAGACCGCCCGGGAGACCTCCAAAACGATGGTATGAAAGCTGGACACAGGAGGGTAAACTTTAGAAAGGAACAGGACTTTGTCCTAAACTAAGATGAAAAAGAAGAAGAAGATGCTTCAGTTAACAAAAAGAAGATACATTTACATCAACTAACTAAATGATATTTTTGATTATTTAATCCAGCCATTATTACGTTTAAATATTTCAATAAGACTTTGATATTTTACATTTAACTGATGCATGTTTTTGACAGTTTCAGATTTTTTAAAATCTACCAAGATTGTTAAAACATAATATGGTTATGACAAAATAATACGTTAAAGCTTGATATACAAATAGTACGTCTTCCTCAACTTCTTTTGCTTTATTCATTGCGTCGGTTGGCTATGAGCCTAACGATTTCTATTTTATGAGCGATTTATCTAATTACCTGGCACGTTTTTTCTTCTCTTAACTAAAAAAATATCCAGTCTCAAAAGACCCCGGTCCTAAAAAACTTGGGGTAAACCGACGAAAGTAAAGAAAAGAAATTGGAAAATAACTTACCTAAAGATGTTATAGGGTAAAAAAAGTATGACCATGTGCTCCTAACAATAACCTGGGACGTTCATTTTGCCCCAAAAACTAAGCAATTTCGAAAGCTCGACTTTTAATAAAAGAGCACACCTACCTTAGTGTTTTAATCCTTTGGACCGCAACCCCAAAAAAGATCATTTATTTCTTTTATACTAGCCGGTAAAAAATAATTATAAATATATACAGATATATATCTACGCATCAAGGAAATTGCAATAAGAATAATGTTCCTATATGACCTAGAGATGACAGAATTCTAATACTTACCGACGAAGAAAAATCTCTCTACAAATCCCACAACGTGGTTTTTCCCACTGGACACGAAAGAACCCAAAAATATAACAAAAACGCAGAAGGATTCAATGACCCAGTAGTAAATTAGAGGTTCAGCTTTAAGATCCCCAATGAAATGATTAAGATTCATTCTGATTAAAACAAAACCACGAGATTTCTTCTAGTCGGAGGAAACTGATGTCAATGAAATCGGCTTCCGTGGTCAGGTGTCCAAAATTGTGATAGTATCATGCGTAGAAGAGAGGTTTTTTACCATTTAACAAATAGAATCAATTAATGTGCTACAACTCGAAGTGACCAACCGCGCGAAAATTAAGGAACAGGTCAGAAACGCGAACAAAGTTTATTCCCTCACGGCAAAATAATTGTTTACTAATCTCAAGCACTATATATTTAATAATCGTATCTAATTATTCCACAATTAAGTAATCATATGTATATACTAGTTGTACTCGCAACGTCGTTCGCGTGGCGTGTGATTGTTGTATAAAAATTTCTTACCCCACCCATTTAAGGAATGAGAGAGAAATTTTTATACACCAGATGTTAAGTTGAAAGAAGACAAATACATCTGTGAAAACTGCATTCGAATAGGATCAGTAGTTTTCATGTGATGCGCGCACAAACATATACATTTCTACAGTTTTATTATATGTATAGATATAGATAATATGTAGAAATTCAAGGCACAGACAATAGTTAAAATTAGATTAAACGAAATTATGGAAAAATAAAAGGAAGAATACCTACTACCGATAAACCACGATTAATTACAGAATAATATCTATGTAGGTACACATTGATGGAAATTAAAAATTTTCCAATCAGATAAATAGGTAAGTTTAATAGGATTTACTATTTCTATAGTCAACAATATAACAAGAGAGGGAATAAAAAAATGCCTTTTACAGATGTTTTGCAGATTTTTCATCTTCGACCTCTTTTACCATTCACCTTTCCTTGAAGGATAAATAGCATTTTCGGTTCTAAAGCCATTACTAGGTAATTTAGAAGTACCTACTTGTATTTATCGTTTTACTTAAGTGGCACCCCCTCCAAAATTTGTGTTATTGTTGTCATCCTTAAAAATAATTATTTTGTAAATTTTTAAAGAAATTGTATGAGTCAATTTTAAAAAAAGGAACTACATAGTCTTATCTTTTACTGATTCTTAAAGCTGGTAGGTTGTCCACGACAGAAGTCTTGGTGACACCGTTTATAATCAAAGGAACCGCAATCCAGAAGTTATCTAAAGGTAATCCTCGATCAAATTAGGCTAAATCTTATAAAGGTAACTCTTGGATCCGGTAAACTTTGAAATTCTAGTTGTAACGGTGAACTTTGGACCTTCTCGACAAATCTGGATTAAACTTGGCAACGAGAAGGTATTTGACAAAACTCACTATGTCTTAATTTGTTAAAAAGGGACCGAATTATTAACAAAACGGTTAAGGAAACCTTCTACGACCTAAATGATTATTAATTTTTCGTCTGACAAGTTATTTCTACTAATAGCGATTTTTAAATCGTAACACCACTCTAAATGAGACACTGTGTATACACCCTGTAATAACTAAAAATGTTTTACTTTTCACAGATTTTCAAAAACTATAAAGAGAACTAGAAAAACAACTACTCTAGTCAACATCTTCAAAAACGTGAAAAATTAAAATAAAGGTCCTAAAAATATGAGCGATAGCTCATTGGATTCGGAATCACTTTTAGAAAAATTTTTTTGAAGGAAAAGTGTGCAGGCAAAAATTGCAATTGTTATTAACAAAATAAGATGAAAAAAAACAGATGTTTATGTTTTTGTTAATAACTCGAAAAATATTAATATTTAAGCAATTTTGAAAAAAACTCGTTAAAGAGGAGGAAATTTCCGAAAAAAAAGTCCTTCCTCCCGAAACTTTATCTCCATTGTTTTATAATTTTAATTTGACGTTGAAAATGGGGCTTTGAGCGGCTTTTACCGCATACGCGCGCTACCGCTAAACGGTGTTTATCAAAGGTAATACCACGAGTCCTTAAAATTTTATCGATAAATTTTTAGTTTCCACGAAAACTTTTTTATTTGGCAAAAATACGAAAACAAACTGAAATGTGATAAAATCACGAGTCCGTAGGACGAGTGATTTTATCATATTCAGTTTGTTTGAGTAGTTTTGCCTAAAATAAAAAAGTTTGAGTCTGGAAAATAAAAATTTATCTAGTAAAATTTTACAGGACGAGTGGTATTTGAGAAGATTATTTTTTGAACCATTCTGTACAAAAACTAGGATACGTGTATTTTGTGTTGTCTACCTATGATCTAAAGAGAAAGAAAGGAAGTGGGTTTACACAGAAAAATATTTAATAAATATATTATTATTTTAAGAGAAAATACTTATAATCTTCTGATCTTTCAATAACTTTAATAAAAAATTTGACAAATTACCCTTCCTATTATCTTATCCTGTACACTATAAATAGATAGTATTGACAGTTGTCAGTTGTCGTGAGCGTAGAGAAAACAGGGTTATAATTTGAATAAATATTTATTTTTATACATATTTATACAATTATATTATTAAAGAGAAAATTACCAAAATAAAAATTATTAGGTATATCTATTTAAAGTTTACCTACAAGATCACATTTGGCTGTAGGCATATAAAAGTTTTAAATGCATGCAGAACCAGGAAGCAGGTTAGTTTTAAAGTACCTACATATTTGATTTTTCATTATCGTTTAGATGAATTGAATTGTGATAATAATAATAACAAAATATATTTCAGAATATTTAGATAATATAAATGAATGTTGATTTATAGTAAAGTACTTATAAACACGAAAATTGATTGTTCAATATTGTTATTGAATTTTTGACAGTTCTATAATTTTATCAATAGTAGTAAAACCACTAGTGGTTTTATCAATATAAACCGGAATGATTGGCTAGATTTAGCATAAAACATTGAAGATTAAGCGTTTTCATTGGACGAAATCACAAAATTGTGATATGTTGACAGGTGAAAAAAATAATCAGATAAAATATTTTTTTATGACATAAAATGTTATTTTAAAAATTTAAAAAAATTCCAGTATTTTCCTAACACTTAAAAGAATCTAAATCAGTTGGAAAAACATTTTATCACTGGACAGACATCAGAAAGATTGGAGATTTCCAAAAGAAAAAAATACGAATCAGGTATACAGGATGATACATTTTTATATCGAGATTTTATTAAATTTATTAGCATTATAAAAAAAAAAATGAAATATCTTCCGTGGAAAACTTTATGCACTATTTTTGATTTTAATAGGTATTGTTTTTTTTATTTTTCAATAGTAAAAGCGATGCGATTATCTGGATAATAATTGTCCAATGCACAATATATATTCTTTAAAGGCGTGTTTACATGATGCCAGGGACTGGCGCCAGTCTCACTGGCATGCCAGCGCTGGCATGGTACTGGCATCATGTAAACACTTTCTTGTGCCAGTCCAGCGCTGTCTGCGCCAGCGCTGTCTCGAATAGAAAGTTGGTCTATTTTTCATGCCAGTGGCCCTCGTCCGCGTGCCCTCCAACCCCGCGCCAGTGGTTGTAGACACGTGTAAACACAGCGTTCCAGTGACTGGCGTACATGTGAAGGGTAAACTTCACCAAGTAGGAACTAGGGTGCCAGTGAGACTGTCGCCAACTACTGGATACGTGTAAAAGTACCAGTCCAGCGCTGTCCTAATCAAGCACTGGCATGCCAGTAAGACTGGCGCCAGTTACTGGCATCATGTAAACACGCCAATAACTGACACATTCTTTTGCTAAAATTAAAGAACCATGTTTCATTATTTTTTTAGGTAGCATCTTTTTATTGAGATTAGCTTAAGGTGAAATGTTATCTTGAAAAATAAGTATAAAATTCACCTTATTTGTGATCTTGGTCGAGATCATTTCCAGATCAAATAACTAACTAACAACTTTGTCAATTCTATTTATTTAAGCTCTAATAAGCTATTTTCCGGACTTGAGTGAGTCCAAGAATTAACTCATTGAGTCCATGAATTTTTTACTTTTCAGATTTCTTAAAAAAAACAAACAAATTCATCAGTTTTGGATAATTTGAAATGTCAGGTTCTTTTACCATCAGTATAGATTTGAGCATCAAATATTTTGCAAACATTGTCGCAAGATTTATCTTTTTGCAGATCCAAGAAGTACGCCAAAAGGATATTCTCATTCATGTCGTTTTCCTTCTTATAGATTTTTCCTACTCGTTGAAGAAAAGCTATTCCTTCTTATACCGAGCAGAAGACTTATTAGGCACCAATTTACTAATTGTTCAGCAAAATTTAGCTCGATTTCTTCCATTTTTTCAAAAACGCACTGGTGACAAACAGTCAAATTTGTTATTTTTGTTTTAACATTACTAAGCAACGTAAATCAAAAGATATGCGATAATTCACGCTAACCTTACATACAGGTAGGTACGTAAACTATCATTGCGTTACTCGTTTAGAAATTTCACCCTCGGCTCCTTTGTCGCCTCAGTTCTAAACGTCTAACTCGTATCACTTTTCACACTTTATTTAACTATGTTATCACTTTGTATTCTCTGCAAATAAATTTGAAGTCTATTATAATTCAGCATTACGTTTCTCGGGTGGTTATACAATTTAAAATATGTATTATTTTGTGGTGGTTTAGAACGTGGTTTTTAGCGAACCAGGGGCCATTGACAGGGTTGTGTAGACCCTAAAGGAAAGGCCATCAATTTCGCCTTTCTGCCCTTCTTTCTCCGGATACCGGAACATGACATATGTTCCTTCTGCCGGACGCTGCTCGACGCCCGCCGCCACCGCCGCCGTCATCCTTATGCTGACGCAAGACGTCGTTTCGTTATATGGACATTTTTCCGGCAATATCCATGGCGTTTTTCAGATGGAAAATATTAAATTGAAATGTCGGGAAATGTACGTCGTGAAAGTGTGCATTTATTGAATACAGTTATATTTTTGTTGGTAGCGAAGAGTTTTATTTATATACAGGTTGGATTTTATTAGTTAGATCTTTATTTTAAAATAGTTTATTGTGTAATATAAAATTTATTTATAAAAATTATTTTATAAAAATTCTAAAAGCCTTAAAATAATAAATCAAGAACCTCTGAAGTGAAATTGTGATTATGAATACCAAAAAATGTTCTCTTCGGATAGTTTTGTTATAAATAATGAAAAAAATGAGTAGCAGGTTTGATATAATATCCTGATGGGCAACAAGACATGGGTACTATTAATGATAATAAAAAACCTGTTAAGACAATTCAAATTGTTGAAAAGTAACTTTTAGAACTCCTTAACAGTTTCAACATAAAAAATAGTGAATCAAGTTACCTGACTTGGATTTAAATATATACGCAGATGCAAAAATTAGTGTTTAATTAGTTTTCACAAGAAGCACGTCTCTCTGTTTCTTCAATCTTCATGGCAACGAGAAAATAAAGAAAAAATTGACAACGATAGAGCGATTTTTATGTTTGAAAGTTCCAGAAAGTACGATTGATGAATGAAAACATCAGAGTACAGTAATTGTGAATGGGTATCACAATGTCTAGAAGAATAAGAGGCACAATTAACATTTTGTCTCATCTCCAGGCTGGATTCAACAAGAAAGACATAAAAAAAATAAAACACAAAGGTACCTTATAAATAATTACCGTAATATTTTGCAAACTATTTATTATAAACTAAAAACAAAACAATCAATAACAACAAAGGACAGAAAAGATTTCTTTTTTTAGATAAGGGACGTAGCTCATCAAGAACTGTTACTTTTGGCAGAGAGCAGAATACCAGCTATTTGGAGACAAAGGAGCTGAAAGCCCGCGCATTGGTCCAGAGCCGACGTGTGGTATTGCTTACAACACAGCACGAAGAGCTGTTCGCCAGTGGATGGGCATAGGACATCGAAAGGGCTGGGAAAGAACAGAAGGCAACATACAGTCAAAGAGAATGCTGCAGACACCTACTGGTGCTATAGCGGCAGATACCCTTGGCTGTGGAGGAGGACCCTGCGGAAAGTGGTTGGCTTCATCAGCGGCCACTGGGTATTCCGCGGACATCTTCATAAGATGGGAATTCAAGTTGAAAACCTCCTATGTAGAAAATGCGGTGAGGAGGAGGAGACAGCCTTCTACGTGATATTCATGTGCCCAGCCCTGAAAGGTCTGCGTGTGAGATCCCTTGGCCTACCGACCGGAGATCAAACGGAAGAACGGGTAACCATAGTCAAAAGGATCTCATAGTTCATTAAGAACCTGGGATTTGACGGAGAATGAGGACCTGTGAATAAGGGTGCACAATAAGCTGTACTAGCTGCGATGCAATCCCATGGTCTACCCCTAAGCCTGGCCCTCTGTAAAAAAAACTATTTGGAGCAATTGCGTACAATATATGTAGATGCCCCACTTTTATTTTCAAGTTTATAATGTGTTAGCAGAAGTTTATGGAGCTATCATTCCCGTACTTTATGCTTTGCTTCCAAATAAAAGTAGACAAACTTATGACTCGTTTTTAAGACTGTTTACTAAAAGTGCTTTAAGGATGCGTCCAACTAAAATTATGTGTGCTTTGAAATAGTCGTATTTCGTGCTATCCATCAGCAATTTCCTGAGGCAACAATATGCGGATATTTTTTTTATGCCCAAAATCTGCAATAACATATTTCTCAATTGGGGCAAACATGATTTTAAGTTTGCCCATGTCCCAATTCTACACCTAGATAGGGCAGTTGAACAATAAAGGGAGAATATAGGATAAATTTGAAGATACTGGATATTTATACTGAACTAATTCTAAATTGGTGGTTTAGAGATTAAATGATTCACGTTTTTAAATCATCATCATTACAGACATGATGAAGAAGAATATATAGTTATTCACCCTGTAGATGTATCTTTCTACTTTGTTTATGTCAAGAAAAGTAAATCTGTTCGAATTGGGTTGCTGTCATATTTGTGCATATTTACGTAGAGGGCAGCCTAAGTCTCCCCAACGGCATCGCATTGTGGCGTCAGAAGCTATCATTCGTCTCCAAGGCCCTCCTGATTTAAATAAGCCCGGACTAGGGCCGACTCCGGGGAATGGGATTTGGTTTTTGTCGCCAGCCGAAGTTTATATGTCACTGTCGGTTACAACTACCTAACTCGACTCGATATATTCCGTCCAAATCCTTAAAAATCACAGGCATTCGTTGCTGTGAAAAATAACACCAATCAAATGTGAATCATGCGATACTTACCTCTTACGATTGTTCAGAATATTTCCATTTTTTAAATCGATAAGAAAATTGTTCGAACATTCACTTCTTTAAGGCTTTTGTCTATAGTTTGAATAATGAACTACATAATTCGTAAAAGCAATTTTCTCAGTCCTCATGGTTGATGCATAAAAAAGTGCTAATAAAGAGATTTTATAGTATAGTTAAGAAATGTTGTAGGTTTCTGAATTTCATATACAAAAAAATTTAAACAAACCAAACATTTTTTAAACAACACAGGTTCAGAGATCAAAATAGAAAGTTGGTAATTTAGCTCTACGAGAGCGTATGTTACCTAAGAACTGGATGGCAATGCATGTTTCAAGTGTGTTTAGGCATATACATAGAGATTTTGACACAATTTCAAGAAAATTTAAATTTTTTATGGCACAATATAAAGTTTTTTTATTTTCGTCGTGTTCTTTGTCCCTTTGTCATTCCGGGTGGAATTTTGTAATTGAATTTAAACCTACTTCCCGACCACCTACAGCTCTGAAATTTTCAGGATAGCTAAGAACTGGATGACAATGCATGTTTTAAGTGTGGTTAGGCAGAGAGAGAGAAAGCAGAGAGAGAGAATTAATTAATATACAAATTTAAGTAACAAATATACAAATATACAAATTTAAGTAACAAAACAATTTATATAATCTGAAAATGAATATAATAGCGAACCCTCCCCTAAAATATTGAAGTCAGAATTTGTAAGGGCAATTAAACAGAGCAAATGGGGAAAAGCACCAGGCCCCGATGACATATACATAGAGGTTCTAACAATGTTGAGTGAAGACAATATAGACGCCTTGGTAAATCTCTTTAATGACATTTATGGGTCCGGTAAAATTCCACAGGATTGGTTTCAATCAATCTTTGTACCAATCCCAAAAAAGCCAAACGCTAACAGTTGCGACCAATTCCGAATGATCAGCTTACTGAGCCAGGTCCTAAAACTCTTCTTAAGGATAATTCATACAAGAATATACAACAGATGTGAGAGAGACATTAGCCCCACACAGTTCGGTTTCAGACAGGGTTTTGGTACAAGAGAAGCACTTTATAGCTTAACAGTCCTACTTCAGAAATGCAGAGATCAGCAAAAAGATGTCTTTCTATGCTTTATAGACTACCAGAAAGCGTTAAATTAATAAGATTGCTCCAAGAACGTTCGATAGATGAGAATGATCTTAAAATCATAAAGAACGTTTACATGAATCAAGTAGCATCCGTGAGAGTAGGACAGGAATTTACATCATATTTCCCAATCGAAAAAGGTGTACGACAGGGCTGTGTTCTGTCCCCCCTCCTTTTTAATCTTTACTCGGAAACGATTTTCGATAGAGCCTTAAGTGACATTGAAGATGGAATCAAAATCAACGGACAGACTGTTAACAACCTTCGCTATGCTGATGATACAGTCATAATAGCCGACAGCCAAGAAGCGCTACAACGACTAATAAATAGAATAAACACTAAAGGAGAACGACTGGGATTGAAGATTAATATAGACAAGACGAAGGTAATGGTGGTTAGTAGAACACGAAATATGCAATTGAATATAAGAGTAAAAAATAAGAACATCCAAAAGGTCTCCAAGTTCAGATATCTCGGTAGTTGGATAGCTGAAGATCTAGATCCAGACCTAGAAATACGTAGCAGGATTGAACAAGCCAGAACAGCATTTACTAATATGAGAACCTTGCTAAGCAACAGTAGCCTCAACTTAACGCTTCGATATCGCTTTGTAAAGTGTTACATTTATTCCATACTGCTATATGATGTAGAAACCTGGACCATAAAGGCCAACGTGATGAAGCGAGGCCTTTGAAATGTGGCTATTTAGAAGATTACTTAAAATTCCCTGGACTGATCACACAACAAATGTTGAAGTATTAAATCGAATGGGCAGAGAAAGAGAGTTGTTGCCAATAATAAAAAGAAGAAAAACTGCTTATCTGGGGCATATAGATATTTCGAAATTCCAAGTACCAGTTCTTAAAGCTTGTAATGGAAGGAAAGATAGAAGGAAAACGGGGCATCGGAAGAAAAAAACACTCATGGCTTAAAAACATCAGGGATTGGACAAACCTCGATGCCCATGCACTCTTTAGAGCCACACAAGATCGAGAGGAGTTTGCCAGAATTGTCGCCAACATCCACTAATTGGATTAGGCACCTTAAGAAGAAGAATGTGATCTATAAATCGGTAGAGAAAACTTTCTACTATAAAATGATTTTATAAATTTGGATTATATTTAAATTTGTTCAATTTCTAAATTTAAAAATATGAGAGTTTCCTCTTTCTTATTATATTTTCAGTTTTCATCCCAACAGATTTTTTTGGGATTAAAAAATATATGTATGTAAGTAATAAGTGAGATTTATTATTATATTCCACCATCACATAGTAGATTGCAACTAGTTAAGGAACCCTACGTAAATTTCCCTTTAGTTCGCGATAGGGATATAAAAAAAGGGTGGAATAATAAGGTCCAGTGGGCTACTGTTCCGGCGTGTTACGAGGGTGGGTTGTCATAGAATAGCCACTCCCTTGGTCCACTACACGAAATCGTTTCTGTTTTCAATGCTTCGATTCCCCTCGAATCACATTTATTACCGCGGATCAAGGTTAAGTCAAAAATGGAAATTTCATGGTTAGCCCGGGAGCAAATTCATTTTTAACAATACCCAATGAAACACAACTTATTTTTGTTACTACCAATTTAATACCATTTAAAACTATTGGTAGTATACAGTTAAACTCACATTAGAGTAAATTAGCAATAGATAAGCAGAAGTAATATGAAAAGAACTTGTCAATAATACCTAGAGAAAAAGTTACAATAAAAAAAAACTATTTGGAAGGCAGCGAAAGTGGAGAAAGAGGCAGAAACATACTACTTTCACATCACGTGACCTCATGCAGACTCCGTCATGGCCAAAAAGTGTGCAATGTTATTTTGGATGGTTCATTATGAACGAGAACCACACTAAAGTCACCTCATTTAAATCACGTCACGTCACAGGCCTCACGTGTGAGTTCAGGTTGTTGTTTTTTGCACATATTTTGTCTCCGTGAGCTCATAGATTTTAGTAGTAATATATAAGTGATATATAATCAAAAATCAAGTGAATATCGCGATCAGCATATTCGCCAAAACCCTGGGAGGAGATTGGAAGAGAACAGTTACTTATTTGCATTAAAATTTTATTATTTCTAGTTCTTCTTTCCAATCCAAAGAATTAATTGAGCTATCAAATTCATTCGCCATCGAAAAACAAACACTGTACTCTATACTAATGCAATATTCATGAAAATTCCGTTAGACGTAGTAGCAATGTGTTTCTAAGCGTGATATTACTATAAAAACATGATAATGTGACGGCATATGAGATCACGTGACGTGATAGTAATCTGTTTCTACTTTTATAGAAAAAAATTCAAGTTTACAAACATCCGCTCATAGAGCTTCTTATAAAAATAAAATTTTTAAGGAGCCTCCGGACTATCAAGAATTATAACGATGGTCTAGGTTGAAAATAGGCTTTTTAGAATTCTAGGGGATACTGACGACGACCATATTGGAAATATTTCCGGATTTGTTATGGTAAATTATAGACAATATTCCTCCAAACAAAGCCAATATGACAATAAATATGGATGCAGTATTTTATGACTGGTTTCAATGGTTTTGGTGTTTTATGTGATTTGATTCCTATAGTGAGTTGATAGTATTTTACAAAATCATGAATATGAAACAGGATGTTAAACCTCGAACGAAAATACAAAGGATTATTTCAAAAATTGTATTTCTGATTTTTGTTGGCATGCTTTATTTATATCGTCTTGTATCTGATTATTTTATGTATATTATATATTTTTTCTGTATTTTTTTATATTTTACAACTTTGTAACAGTTTCATATAACAATTACATGTCTATAAACAATTTACCATTGTTTGGAATTATTGTAGATTTTAGATTGTAAATTCATTTACAGCGCGATCTAAAAAATCTTTTGTGTATACTCTACGAGTATTTATGAGTTGATAAGATCTAGAGTCTAGACTTTTAAGAAAGTCTATTATCCTCTTAGGATGTACGTTTTTAACCTGATCAGGCGCTAAAAAGATCTGATCTAGATATTTATGTCGTTCACAATCAATTACTCTGCAAACACAATTACGTACTTTAACTTATTAAGATGCCACAGAATGGTTCCTTCTTTTGCAAGACCATCAGCAATCTCGTTTCCGATAATTCCTTTAGTTACTTTGTTTTGTTTTGCCAGTTGCTTACGAGACAGTCTGCAGTTCCAAGTTGGTTTGAACCACAATGGGTAAATTGTAGAACGTTCAAAGCAGCTCGGCTATCAAGGCAATAAATATTTTGGCCCAATCTTTAATGCACTCTTAAGCACAGAAGTCTATTGCTAAAAGCTCCACTTGAAAGATTTTAGGAGTGTTTCCATGGGCTATTAAGAGGCTAACGTTAGGACCTGTAACGCCTATAGCTACTCCTCCTGGTGTTTTAGATCACTTTATTAATTGAGGGCTCCTGTTGTAAGTTGAGCGATTATGTTTTGGGTTTAATCACACTCATTGAAACTTAATTGTTCGAAATCTCCTTTTGAAAACATATTCATCGATTGGGTTCCTCAGACCTTTAGAATTCCAAGTTGTTCTTGTTAACCTATATGCACTTTCAAAACAATCTTTTTTACATGTAAATGCAAGGTCTTGAATTGCCTCCAAAGCCGCACAAGGACAGGATCTCATTATGTCAGTGATCCTTATTCAAGTGAGTCTTTGCACCTTTTGCAACTCTGTTATTGTCTTTTGCTGCGTTCTTTTCTTCCACCAAACGAGTGCAGCATATGTGTGCATAGATATATGTAGATTAAGATGATCACTGCAATGTCTTCATTTTGTATTTGGTTCATTTTAAGCTTAATATTATTCCATTACTATTTCATATTCTTTAAACCTATTTTCTTTAGCTCAGTCTTCTGATCTCCAATAGATTCATATGAATCTTTACCTTTAATGTCATCTTTCAGACAGTTGTTTGAGAAAAGAATTGTTTCTAGAACTGCAGAAGTTGCAAATTTTTTAATATTATATATTTACTATTTTAATGAGATTTGAAATATGTTACCTTAAGTCGTTATCCACATCTAAGTTTTTCGTTGATCATTATTAGCTATTACACACCTAGTATCTATTTTCTTTAGGTGAGTTTAGTGTTTAAATGATTTGACTTCAAATTTCGATAAGCAGCATTAGGTATAAGATTGATTTACAAACTTTCTCAGCAAATTTATAACATTTTACACAAATTATGGAGGACTCTGTTGGTATATCAATAAAAAAGGTTTTTGAAGATGCAATCTAAATAAAACATCATAAACTTACAATCCTGCAAACTAGTTTGAACAGTTTAGCATTATAAAATATTGCTATTGGAAGCGTTACTTGAACTAGATCTTGTTACCATTACAAAAACTCATATTATCTTATGTAAATATATAAATAGATAAGTTTAGTATAACATATAAGAGCTTCCATGTGGAGTATAACCTGTTTTTGTAGAATAAATGAATCCGGTTTCGGATGTTGCGCCCTCAGCAGATCTCCGACCTGATCGCTCCCTTTTTGATCTTTAGACCCCAATGAATATCTAACTCAGTGCCTGTACCAAATTACTGTATTGTGATGCTTAATAAACATTTGTGTAAAGATCAAAATGATACCAGATGAGTCAAAGGTCGAGAGCATACAAGTGACTGGACAGGTTAACCAACACGTGGAATTTTTTTATATATAAATATATGCTAATATAGGAAGTTAACAGATAGAAAAAAAAAATATTATGTTTATTTTTCTGTATTTTGTGTAACAGCACTGTATCTATAAGATTTTAAAAGAGGACAATTGGAAAATAGAATTATCGGTAAAAAGCCAAACCCGAGAGGCACACAAAAACAAAAAAGAAACCGAAGAGATAGCACAGCACACAGTTACAATATGGACACAGTTGTTTCCCAAAGGAATCGAAAACTCATTACAGTTCGTCTTTGACCCTCGCGACCAAGATGGCCCCAGAGACAGGATCAAACTTGAAGAAGGAACGAAACCGAGACCGGGACAGGGACCAATTCTCCTCCCTTGCTAGACAAAACTCCTCTTTCTCGGTGGAATACGAATTATATTCATGGAGTTTGTTTTATTTCTGAACACAAATAAGCAATAAGTAAATTTCATATATTAAATTAACATTTTTAAGTTTTAAATTTATATAATATTATACATATACAGTATATACCTTGCGAGTGAGCAGATGACTTTAATAGATTCTTAGCTTCTCGTGTTGAAAATTAAAAATTTAAAAAACAAATCGAGAAATTATTGGTATTACCCCGATTTTCAAAAATCGAGTTTTCAGCAGACGTCTGCGTTTTGAAGTCCTAGAAAGCAATTATGACTATTCCTGCGATGATGTCCGTATGTCTGTATGTGTATGACACACACATTCATACCTACATTGTAGGTATGAATGTGTGTGTGAGTGCGCGCGCCATTGTGTGTGTGTGTGTGTGTGGTGTGTGTGTGTGTGTGTGTGTGTGTGTGTGTGTGTGTGTGTGTGTGTGTGTGTATTTGAGTGCGCAACTGTATGTATGTATGTATGTAACTATTGAACGGCTTGACCGATTGAAACTAGACTTGTGGTGTTCGAAAGAGTTCCACTCGACTTATACCTCCTAGGAATTTAAAGTCATTGGTTTAAGTAGATTCGGATAAATTAAAAAGAAAGACGAATAAAATATAATTCAAAAACGATATTTTTTAAAAACTTTTTTGCAGTTGCAACTATCAACTTAACCTAATCAACTCTTAACGTTAAAAAATGTCGGCGACTGCCGTTTTGGAAATTATTATCGGTTCATTCACTCGTTGAACATAAAAAAATTGTTTTTTCACCCATCAATTTCACACTAAGGATAACATAACAGTATAATTTAATAAAACATAGGTACTTCTATATATGCGACGTCCACCAATGTTGTTTATTGCAAATAAACATTTATAATGCTTCAATTGAGTGCTATTGTTTTTGGTTACCATAAGATAGGCATTAGTTAAGTATGTTATGCACTGTCCTGACTAGAATTCATTTTCTAATTTCCTTGAAGTACTGTAAGGACCTTATGAGGTGAAAGTTTGGTTAACTTTTTATAACTATCCTGACGAGTTCCACATTGGGATCGCATAAAGATAAGCCCATTAAAAAAAAATTATTTTACATGAGGTTTTCCCGGTCATGTCCATATAAGGAACCACTGAGGATTGCCTTATTCAAAAGAAAACTATTTTAAATCAGGTCATCCTGACGACTTCCACTCTAGGATTTCATCAAGATGTCCTTATGAAACCAATTATTAACTTATTTTTTTTAATATAAATGAATCACATTTGTTTTAGATTCTTCATTTAATGCGTATGGTTAACGACAATGTTGGAATAACTTGTAATTTTGGATGCATTATGCGTACATACATTGCAAGAGAAGAAGCATTACAATTTAGATCAGTAAAAAAATGGGAGAAAAAATTATTTTTTCTCAAATTAAAATAAAGAAATCTTTGCAATCTGTTATTAATAATGTAAAAGATTGGGATGGACAAAGATGTATGCGAATAAATAAACCAGCGGAGGAGAATGCTGGACCAACGGAAAATAATGAATAGTTTTTACTCTTATTGTTACTTAAATTAACGACGTAAAGAAAATAATGTATTTTTCATTTAGAAAATTTTTGATAATATAACAAGTCGAAAACAAATTTTATTATTAATAATGGTTTCTATGATAAATAAGGTTTGTTTTCAAACAATGCTGGCACTCTTAATCAAATATACCATACTCTCATGCAGGCCAGGTGAGAACCATGTAAAAAAAATCCTTACCAGGACTATGTAAAAAAATCCTGATCAAAACCATGTAACAAATCCTGATCAAAACCATGTAAAAAAATCCTGATCAGAACCATCTGAAAATATCCTGATCAGAACCCTGTAAGGAAACTCTACTCAGGACCATCCCTATGTGGTTCAAGTTAATACTCCTCGAACATCATTGTTTAAGAACTCTTTCTTCTGGAGGAAATCCTCTTTGTGGAACGGCCTTTCTGAGGCCGTATTTCCCACCGAATATAAGAACAACGTGAATCGCTTTCTTCGCACACGCACCGCTCTCAGAGCGCCTTAAACGATTTTTCCTGCAGTGCTTGTGCTTAACCATAAAAAAAAATATAAGGTCATCTTAATAAGGACCTCATGGGTCATCTACGTTACATCCTGACCAGGTCCTCGTATGGTAATCCTGACCTAAACCTCATCCGCTTACCAGGTTAACCTGATAATATCCTTATCGGATCATTATAAAAAATTCTAGTCCGGTTTTGTATTTTTTCACCAAAAATTCTAATCCCTTGAAATTTATAAACTATTACTAAAAATAAAAAACTCTAATTAACAAAACCTAAACAATCTTTGTATACAATTTAATACACTCAATTTTCAATCAAGATTTTTTAAAAAAAAGAGAAGAACTATGTTAGTTTTATTTCCTAACTTTATGGTTTTCCTTTTGTTCGTTTTGTTTAGCAGTAAATAACATAAATTACCAAAACAAGCAAGTAAGAAAATCTAGAATTCCTTTTTTTCCTATTCTTATTTGTTATATGGCAAAAATAACTAAAGAACGAGGAAAAAATTGTTTTGTTAAAAAAATTACCAGTACATTCTACAAAAGCTGATGGGTGCCATAAATTAGTGAGTTGTTAATATTTGAGGTATATATTGCCATACTCAGCATATTTATCTAAGGTTTGTTCCTTAGAACCATTCTAGAACCATTCGGGAACTGCGCAGTAGACAAAATCCACATAGGTTTTATGTACTGAGTTGTTTCGTAACGGATCTAGAACATTTTTTTTGGCTGTTGAAACAGACCTCTAGTAAACAAGTGTATACCTATAAGTAATAGATTTATACACACACATGCCTTTATCTAAACGTTTATCTAATGAAGCTAAAACCTGTTACGAGATATATTTATATATTACGCAACAGCTTGAAAGTCATTTTTTACTAAATATATGTTGCAAAACAGAATGAAAATTGAATATTACTGCAATATATAAGTACTGGTAGAAAAAGTATAGCGCCTAACTCGAATGGTACACATACCAGAGTATTTTTATCACTCTTATTATGTAGGTACCTTGAATACTACAAAGATATAACCTTTTTTTTTAAATATATGATTACTCTACAAACCCATAAATTCAAAACTTTTTACACATTCACATAATGATCACATAACTTATATTTAAAAAAAATTATATACGTAAACTATTTTACTTTCTAATAGATCTGCTTATAAATTACAACAGACACCTTTCCACCTCAACGCCAAACTTAAAACTAGCTTGTCTCATAATTGATAAATTTGTGCAACACATGACATCTGCACAAGGAAAGCTTATGCAAGGTAAACCTTTTTGTCGTAACCCTTTGCCGGCTTTGACTCTTTTGAACCCCCCGGTGTGTTTCAATATTCAGTTCCTGTAAATATAGCCCAACACTCTATACGGCCACAAAACCCTCGAAAAATCCGATTATTCTTATTTCTATAGACCTCCCTTGGATAGGGTGGTTCGTTTATAAAAAATTACACTTTCCCATATTGCGGTAGTCTCTTAATTAAAAATTTAAGGTATTAAGGGTTAATATCAGTTTTAAATAGAAAATTGGATAAGATTATAGAACTGGAATAATCAGGAAAGAAAATAATATATATAAGGCTGAAATAGAGCAATTTATTAGAATTAAATATTTGCAAAAAAGAAGTTTTGATAAAAACAATTATTCTATAATTTCAAGCGATTTACTTCTAATTACAGCAAAAATTTTTACGTAAAACTTAAGATTGATTTTAATGGAAATATAAGTGGTTTTGTAGATGATAGCAACCTACACTGTAGCAAAGTGCACAACCGTCCCATACCTCTAGATATACTGAAAGAGAACAGAAGATCCACAACGGCTTCTCTCAATCAAGATTTTAGAATTGTAGACAAGTGGGGAAGAAAGAATCTTGTTAATTTCAACGCTTCCAAGACAAAGACATGTTGATGCAATACAGAGACTAATAAACGACACTAGTATCACCAAAAACCTAGCCCCATTATCCCACCGAACTGCAGTGGCTCATCTTTCCTTGTTTTACCGATACATAAACGGATTTTGCTCAGAAGAACTCCGCTCTATAATGCCTCCACTTGCCAGACCAGCCAGAGCAACGCGACGTGCCAACTCCATGCACCCTTATACTGTTCAATGCCCGACATCGAGAACGGATCGATTTGATCGTTCCTTAATCCCCAGGGTCTCCAGATTGTGCAACTCCTTACCTTCCTACGTCTTCCCCACTCGTCCTAACTTGCAGACCTTTAAATCCAAAATTAATAAATTGTCTCTTCTGCCCCAATAGATGTTCTCGGTACATTTGTATTTAGGTCTATACCTACGAGGACATCCTTAATAAAAAAATTCGAAAAGAGGTTGACCTTAAAGGCCATCCTTGCAACTTCCCGCTAGTTTTAACCGCAAAGCTATCGTAACGTGACGTATTTTGACGTTTTTGACTTTTTTTGAAATGTTTAAAAAGCCATAAGTTTTTAACGCCTTATTCGATTTTGGCATTCGACGCAGTTTTTTGAGACCTAAAAACGTTACCGGGAGTGCAAAATCGGTTAGTCAAAAAATCTCTAAGTTATTGAAAAAAAAAACACTTTTTTTGAAATTTTTCGACAACGATATCTCACGAACCAATCAACCGATTTTAATTTGCAAAACGGCATTCGACGTGGCTTTTTAAGCTTGAGAGCTGATTAGGTTATGAAATTGATCGATGCAATAGCCAAAAAGATATGCCCAAAAAACATCATTTTTACCAATTGTTTTTTTCGGTTATTTTGAAATTTCTCGAAATCTACCGGCTCGAATCGGTTCAAACTTACAGGTAATCTAAGTTAGATGGAACTCTTTGGAATGCTTTTTATTTCATTCCGATCGGTCAAGCCGTTCAAAAGTTATAAGAGGTTTACATACATCCACACACACACACACACATCCACACGTACATACAGACATACAGACACCCTCGTAAAAATAGTCAGGGGAGGTTCCTAAGACCTCAAAACGTTGAGATCCGATGAAAACTCGATTTTCGAAAAACGGGGTGAAACCAATAACTTCCCGATTTTAAAAAAAAAATTAATTTTTTTTTAGCGGGAAGTTAAAAAAAATAAGACTAAATTATGAAATTTTTAGAAAGTATACAAACAAGAATATATTAAATGTCATTAAAGGGAAATTGACAAAATTTTGTATCCAGCAGGATTCAAACCTACAACTTTTACTTTACGCTGCAACTAATGTCACATATAAGACAACGCACAAAAAAAGTGACTTGGAGTTTGATGTTTCAATTGTCGATTTAATATAATCTGTCTCTCATTAACGTCATGTGACATAAGTTGAATTTGACGACCAACAATCGAAATAATTACCAAGCATTCGTAGCTTAGAGCTTAGAGCGTTGCCTCGTAGAGGTTAAGGTAGCCGGTTCGAGTCCTGTTGGATTTGACATTTTTTTTTAAATTTCTCCTTAATGTCATTTAATATATTCTTGTTGGTATACTTCCTAAAAATTTAAAAAATTTCAAAAACCCTATAAATTACCAAATCAAAAAATTGTATATCTAGACCGTTTGATCATATAAATCTAATTTTCAACCCTATTGTTGATATGAAGACTTCGAGTGTCATAAATTTAAAATTTAACTAAGAATAAGCCGCTGATTCGATCTCTTTCGTTTTCACATGACAGTTTAAAGCTCTATTTTTTATCCCCTTCTTACTATAGCAAAACACATCTACATAAAACCATTTCGAATATCTCTTTTAAATTTGATATTTTGACCTTCCAGAAATATAATGGAGTTTATATCCGGTATGGATCCAGTATATTCTGCTGTATTTTGTTACCTGTATGATAAAAAGAAAAATAATGTATATAGTTTTGTTATAGAAAATGTCGCTTTTTAATGTACAATAGTGTAATAGTTCTTCACAGTCCTTAGTTTCAGTGTTAATCTAGTCTTAAATATATTTTACTACTATGACATCTCATTGTGTATTTTGTCGACTAGCATTTTACTCTTTGATCAAATGAGAATTTTTTATTACCAGTGTTAAGGTACGTGTCCACTTGAGACAAAATAGTCTCGAGATCAGTCTCGAGACTGCACTCACAAATGTATACGGGTCTGAGAGAAGTCTCAGAGACAAGTTGTGACAAGTCTCCGAGACTGAGCTTGTCACAAGTGGACATGCAAATTCCGGTACTTGAGATCTAGTCTCCAGTCTTCTGTATGTGCCGGAAAAGCTGAGACTAGTCTTGTGATCTTGTGGTTATTGTTTTTAAAAAAATTAAAAACGTTACTAAAAATTATTAAAAATTATCTACGTTATTACTACTATACGTTATTACTACTTAAAATTACTAAAGTTATTAAAAATTACAAGTTATTTTAACTTTTTGTTCTACTTTTTCATAAATAATTATTACAATGAGTACGCGAAATTGGGTCGATGACGAAATTTTTCAATTAATTTCTCTGTACGAAGAAAAAGAATTCTTGTAGAATGTTAACCATAAGTTGTACAGGAATCGTGAAAATCTAAAAGCAATTCAAACTGCACAGCAGATATTCGAATAAAATTTTTTAACTGCTGTGCATCCTCCAAACGCAACTCATTTACTAGAGCTGAACCAGCTCCCAAGTACATTCGACGATCCACCCAATTTCTCACCCAACACTTTTTTTCATTTTTGTTTTTCGTTTTTGTACAATCTTATACGCGATTATAAAAGCTAGTGCCTGACGTGAATCCATTTTGAAGAATTCGACACTTGGACACTGCACAGTGCAGACTGTGTGTGTTGACTCTCAAGTCGACACGGAATTGTCTTGGTCTCGAGACTAAATGTCACCAGCGAGTCTCAAGTCGACACGGAATTGTTTTGGTCTCGAGACCAAAAGTCACCAGCGAGTCTCCCATGCCTGTCTCGAGACCCAATTGATCTCAAATGGACATCATCCTGAGACATATCTCGAGATTTTCTCTCGAGATTTTGTCTCAAGTGGACACTTAGCATTAATCCGTTTAACAAGGTATTTGCAGTCAACGAAATAACTTGGAACATATCTTATTGGATTTAATATATATATATTTAGCTCTACAGCCTAGTTGGTCCAAGGCTTTTCGTGTAATGGTTGCCCATTTCTTTCTATCCAGACTTTCCTCTTTCCAGTTTCTTATTCACAATGCATCCAAATCATTTAACTCCTCTTTCTTCCATCTGTCTTTAGATCTACCTCTCCTTTTTTCCTCCAATACTTTTCTCTAATATGACCTTTGGTATCCTTCCTTGTGTCATTCTTTGAATATGTCCCATCCACGTAATTCTTTGCGTCCTTACTACCGCTGTTATATTGTTCTTCTCTCCCATTAACCGTTTACTGGCTTTTCCCCAAATATTTTTGCTAACACCTTTTCTTTCCATACCTGTAACTGTTCAATATCTGCATTTCTAAGTATCCATGTTTTACAGGCATACGTAACTATTGGTCTTATTATAGTTCTATAAAGAAGTATTTTTAGCTTTCTTGATATAAGTTTGGATTTTAACAGACGATTCATGCACTCATTTGGCACTCTTGTGAAAGTCGTTCCTAAATAAGTGAATTTCTCAACTTCTTTAAATTTGTAGTTCTTCCCATTTCTTGTTGTTATATTTAGTGTATTGCCTTTCGACAAATTTTTATCTGTCCATGTCATATATTTAGTTTTTCCTTCGTTTAGACCCATCGTTTTCGCCACTTCCTCCATTGCTTGTACAATTCTTTGCAACTCTTTTTTGCATCTACTTAAAAAGATAATATCGTCAGCAAACGCCATACATTGATGTTTTTTATTATAGAGTATACCATTTCTATTCATATTTGCCTCTCTGATTTATTAATTGCTTTTAATATTCTTTTGCCTGTCCTCAAACCTACTAATATCATTCTAATTTATAAAATAAGGACACTAAACTTTTAACAATATATTTTTTTTTAATTTTCATTTTTATATTACTTTAATATTTATTGTTCAATATGAGCTTGTAGAGAACATTCTTTGTAATTCTATCTGAACATAAAATCGATACCGAATTTACGGTATCAATTTTAATTCCCGTTCATCCCTAACATCTGCAGAATACAGCATGCTAATGTCACTTCTATGTATGCAGAATATTATAATGTAGTAAAAATTATGCAGGGACCCCGTTTAAATAAAAAACTACCTGAAAAAGGTTAGAAACGACCCAGAGACCCTCATTGAAAAAAAAAACGGATTAAGTGTCCTGATTTGGGCAACTCGTTCGATCTGATAAAATTATAACAACTCTTCAATCAAGTGCTTTCGAAAACTTATCTTGATGACTGGAGTTTTATTTGAATATCTGTCGAATTGAGGTTATATGTATTGAATATACGAAAGGGCTCTTTAGGAAGGCATATGCTGATTTTCGTCACCAACAGATTAATGAGTAAATGGGTTAAAACATATACAGGGTTATCAATAAATATCTTATACAAAATAAGAAATGAATTAACTTTAATTGGTTGATGAATTAGATTGCAACGAAATTGGCTTTAAATTTTGTCCTTAAAAAATATCCTGTCAAACTGATATGAGACGTCAATATTTTTCTATTGTAAAAAATAGTATTCTAAAGACCCAAAAAAGCTTTAGGTCTTTATTTAATTCTTCAAACAGAATAAAAAAATACCGTACAGTAAAATTAATAGGGTATGTATTAAGGATTTATTTTTTAACATGTTTTCTGTTTATATGTAGGTAGGTATATACATTTACTGTTTTTGAATTGTGGAGCTTCTCTATTTTTATAATCTATTTGTTTACAGTTGGCAGCACAGTGAATTCATTATTAATGTAAATCCTTCAAAGCCAAAGCAAGTTAGTTTTTTCAGTTTGTTGTTGGATCTTTAGCTCATCGTCTTTTTGGCGGTTTTTTATCAACTTAGTTAAATACTTTCTTTTATACAAACTGTTACTTGTTTATAATTAAAAACAATTAGGCTGCTCGCAAACACGACCACTTGTGGTCGACACCGGTGGCCGCCACTAGCTGCGGACTGAAACTTTCATGGCATATATTATATGGACCCGGCGCCGGCGCACACACGGCTTTCGAAGTGGTTCATCCAAGCGACAACCTGCGGTAGCCGTCGAATCTCGCTGCTAGTGGTCGGTGGCGGCCACTTTTTCCCCGCGTAAACACAGACACTTCTTTGAGCCACTTCAGTTGATTGCGTTCATAGGTGTAGTTAGTAAATGGAGCTTGCAAAAACACACACACTAACAGAATTATAGATTTAGTGGGTAGTTCAATGATTTAAAGGAATAGGTAATAATAATTCTTTTAAAAATCTACATCTCATTACAAAAATACAAAAAAAAATGTAATCTTGAAGTTGCAATTCTTCGAAAAAATTATAAAATTCATTTCGCTCTCAAGTTCTTAATATGGGATGCACCCAAAAACGTCAAATTCTTTGCAAAATACATCGTCTGCGTCTTCGTCTTAATATTAACAAAATAAAAAACATATCCATTTTGTCAAACTAGAGTGACTTTATTAAAACAATTTCTAGAGACTGAAGCCAGAAAATCTGCTTGTCCCAGCCACTGGTAGCGGCACTAAGCGTTTTGTCGCGACCACCAGTGGCAGCCACTAAAACGCCGTATAGAGCTGCTAGTGGCGGCCACCAATGTCGACCACAAGTGGTCGTTTTTGCGAGCAGCCTTACTTGTTATTCCTGGTGTTATCTTCTGCCTTATGTCTAATCATTAATTATCATACATTACTTTACAATTTTTAAGTTTTCTTATGCTTCAGTCTTTTTCGTTTTCTAACCTTCTTTGCCCATTTGTCTTAACTGCATTTAAATTTTCTTTACATACTTAAGCCATCATAAAAGTGGCAGCAATTATAATTTCATTACAAAAACGAAATGTGGCACTCCGAGAATGCTCCTAAATATTATTTGACCAAACGTACGGGTGAAAATCCTGCAATAGTTCATGATAATTTGCAATAACTTGCAATTACTTGAAATAATTTGCAATCACTTGTGATTTGCAAACACTTATGACATTTACCAACATTTTACTTTCTTGCAAACCCTTGTAATCTCTTGCAATTACTTGTCATTACATACAATCACTTGCAGTTAATTGAAATTGCCTAAGTAGTTATTAGCCACTTTCCAACACTACTTCTTTTTTGCTTTAAAGTTTATAATTTGACAGTTTGAACGTCAAACTGTCAAGATAGAAACGTCAAAACGACTGATTTTGATGTTTTTGGTTTAGGTAAGAATAAACTTATAAGGTTTATATCGTCGGTGAAGAAGTGAACCCTCGTATGTGTTGATTAGTCAACTTTACAGGAGAGACAAAAAACGTAATAAACATTTTAAATATATGCTATGAAGTTACTTTTTTCTGCTAATGTATTATGATAGTCATAATTATTCCAATAATTGTTATATGAACTTGTTTTTTATCTAAATCAATATTTTATCGCATTTACGAGTTTTCACTCCATTAAAATTTTAATTTATTAACACACGAGGTTTCACTGTAAATAAAGATTAAGCAATTATACAAAACTTTAATGATAAAAACAAAACAAAGCTGTAATAAAATACAAAAATAAGAAAACAACCACGATGTTCATTTAACTACGAATTTTATTTTAATCTCACTTAAATTTTTGTTAAATATTACTGACAAGATTGCTTGCTGGAAGAGCTCTCTTTTTGTTTTTACTCCCTTTTGGCTTACTAATTTTTTAATTATCTGTAAGCAGAGCTTTATGACGGGGTTGAAGTCTTTGCTTTCCTTTATTGGGGCTTTGCTTGTGATTTTTCTTCCATTGTCCTTTTTCTGGTTCACTAGATTTATTATTTTCTTTACTAGCCTTTTCTTCATGGGGGAGAATCACCTCTTTCAACTGTTGTAAGTGTTGCCATTTCGTATACTTTAATTTTATTGGTTCCTTTCTAAATTGTGGAAAATCAGATAAATTTGAAACTGTGGAATTCGTTATTCTGCCTGGTAGTTCAAGAAACTCGCCATCAAAGCTCAGTTTAACTTGAATAGTGCCATCCGGAGTGTATTTTATAACTTTAATTTCGTTAACAGTTGGATCATTTGTCTTCTTTCCTGGTCGAATAGATGGGTATTTTACCATAGATGTTAGGGAATAATCTTTTACAAAACTGTATGATATTTCTTTTACTTCATAAGGTTCAGTTCCTCTCACCCTCGCTTCTCTTGTGTATCTACCATAGTCACTAGGAAGGTGGATAGCCTTATTTCTAATTTTATTTTCAATGCATGAGTGGACCGAATCTACCTCCATCTGGGTATGTCCCACTTCTAAATACTTTTGATACACTGTCACATTTTTCGAAACAGCAAAACTAAGGAGAGCATTTGAAAGAGTGGAGTTTTTATTTTGATATCCGCATCCATCACTCCAGATGATAATAGTCTTATCTGTATTGTTAAATTTATCACTTAGGAAATTGATAAGGCATGATGCGAAGGTATTAGCTGTTAAGTCTGCATCAACTTCTGTAAACCAGTAACATCTTGCACAATGAGTTTTTACTTCATAGAGACTGAAATTATGTACACAAAGTTTGGTCTTGAAATACAAGGCGGAAGCATTTAAACTAGGGCACACCTTCACAGCTTGAACGTCTTGTGTTAGTACAATACACTCACCCTTTTCGGCAAGCAGTAAATCAGAAGCTTTTTCCGATTTTGCAGCTTCTTTAAGTGTTTGGTGTTTGTTAAATGTCGTTTCATCAATATTATTGGTTTCATACCCTATACATTTGTCACATCTGTCTTTCTTAGGTTGCTGGAATCCAATGTTCTTTTCATGAACTATTTTCTCAAAGGTAAAACGCGACAATTTTTTTACCTCATTATCTCCACATTGTTTAACGTATTCTCTGTAAACGCCACTTTGTCCCCAAAAATAGGTTCAATGTATTCTTTCTTTGTAGATTTTCTACAGTAGTGTGAGGGTAATTTGGGAATTTGATCTAGGAATCTACAAAGAAATTCTTTGGCTCTTTCTTGATTGGAATTTTGTGGTACATTGTTTAAGGAATTTTCTCTAGTTCTCCCATTCATAACTTTTTTTGCTGGAGAAATACCATGCCGGTTACTATTATTGACCCAATTTAAAACTGTCCACTCCTCTAATCCAAAGGTAGAGAGAAACATTTTTTTGCACACGGTCAGTGCTTGTTTTTCCTTAGACGTTTTTATAGTGTAAGAAAACGTAGCCGATCTACGCGATTTCTGTGTGGCTGATATTGTGCAACGATTTTTTGTATCTTTTTTTACCAGGGACACAATATAAACTTTTTTTTGGTCCCAATTCATTTCGCTCCAAAATGACTTAAAGATATCTTCTCTCTCTTTGCTCGTAAGCTTCGCACATTCTCTTATTTTTGATTTTTTACAGAAATTAGAGTTGCAGGGTGGTCCCATTTTCCTTTCCTCTTTGCTAGCACCTCTTTCTCTCTTTTTTCCTTCAATTTTCCAGCCAATGTAACTCTTTCCCTGTTCACGAAGTTTTTTATTCTTATTGTCAAACCAATCGTCATATATTTCTAAAAGAAAAACGATGTTTCAAGTGACAAAAAAACGTCAAAGTCAGTCGTTGTGTGGTTTCTAACTTGATAGTTTGACGTTTCTAGAAGTAATTAATTTCATATATAAGGGACCGCTTTGGACGGAGAGGGAGAATTGTTATTGTAATAGCTGGCGATATACTGTGAAATAAGTGCGAGAGATTTTAAAGACGTAGTTGTGACTATATCAAAGCTGTGTGGATTATTTTAAGAAATTGTCATTTAATTGTGTTTATCAATAAATTGTTAAGTTTGTCTGCTGATTATCACTTATCCCGAATCCACGAAGGAAAAATTATAACAATACATTAGCAGGCTTAATTATCCAAAACTTATGTGCTTTTTTTTTGAAGTTATACTTCTATTCATGCACTCGGTGGAAACGATTTGTGTACAGTTAAATGGGAAAAATCATTACATATGTAATGGTGTGAGTAAGAGAGAGACAGACACACTTATAAGGTATATTGGTCGGTAAAAACAAAGATGAAATATTTATCACATGTTATTAGTCATAACTATAAGTCCTTTGAATACCATTTCAACATTCAGTACATTGAAAAGGGATAGATATACAAAAAACTGTCTGAACTAATGTATGAATATCATAGTGACGGACCACATGGTTATTTGACAGATTATTTTATAATTCTGTCACGTAAGTTAACATATTAAGTTTATTATTTTATATTAATAATGTTAATAATAATATTCAGTAATAAGTATTGTATTGTAGTCTAAAATACCGTCACATGATTGCAGTATATCCTGCACTATGGTTTTGAGGTTGTTGGCTACATAAACAGAGTTTTTACGAATATTTGAGGAAATAAAGCACCAAAACCTCCGATTTTTGTAACGTAAGATTGATCGGAATGCGTTTTTTGCATTGGATTCGTTTAAGTATAAAGAAATTTGTCGCTATATTTTATAATGTAAAAATGGAAATTGCATTTCTGCATTCGAAAAGTATATTCCGAACAGATAATAGAGAGAAAACTTACAATTCTGTAAGTATTGCTGAAAATGGGTTCAATTTATATACTCGGGGTTTTTGGAATCGCTGAACACGAATATCACGATTCCGAAAGTCTCCGCGGCACTTGGTGTCTACGGTATTTACCTCTTCTCGTGGGGTTTTATGTAAATTCTGTACGAAATCAGTGCACACTTGGTACTCGATGGTTTTTTGGGTCACTAAATACGATTATAATAATTTTCGAAACGCCTGGTGCTTAAGACGGACCTCGTCTCCAGGAATTTTATGCAAATTCGATACAAAAAGAGTTTGCACACGGTACTAGGAGGTTTTTGGGGTCGCTTACCACGAATATCAAATAATGAGTTTGCTAAATCATTCGCATACAAATTTATGAATCCATGCGCGTGCATAGAAGTACAACTTCTACCGGCAGTCCCACTGACTGCCACACTAGTTTTTTAAATGACAAAATGTTTTTTCTTGTTCAATTATGTTACTCCTATGAACATTTATAACACAAATGTAGAATTAGCATTAGAAACATTACTCATTCATTTTCCTTCTTTCTTATTTTATTTTCATTTTTCATTGGTGCTTACATGCTGTTCGGAAATTAAGGCTACCATTTACTATTATTTCATTTTAATTTTTCCTAATTTTCTAACCATCAGATTTTTCTGTCTTAATTAATTTGTGTAATATTTTCCTTTCACTACTTTTTCGTGCATTTATTTAATTTTTTTGGGTATAAAATAATTTTTTTTTTCAGATATTCATGCGATGAAATATATTCAGTAGCGGCAGATATCCAACATTACGACCAATTTGTGCCATTTTGTATGAAATCAACCATTCAGGAATCACAACCTAACAAATTTTACTCAAATCTTGAAATTGGATTTTCACCTATTTTTGAAAAATACTCATCAGTTGTTTACTTACAGCCACCTTATTTGGTTCAAGCTATATCAAAAGATGGCAATATTCTTGATCATTTGGAATCAATCTGGGTTTTTAATTCAGGGTTGAAAAGTAATCCACAATCTTGTATTGTTGATTATTCGATCAGATTTAGTTTTAAGTCAATTTTATATTCTCGAGTAGCAAATTTATTTTTGGATAAGTTGACGAGAGAAATGGAAATCGCTTTTATGAATGAAGTTAAACGAAGATTTGGTAAACCCTCAATGGTTTCATATAAATTAAATTCGAATATATTTTAAAATAGAAATCTGAAATATGAGCTCATATTTTTAAATTAAAAAAAAATATATTGTGTTAAATGATATAGCTTATTTCATAATAACTAAAGATTTATTCATACTTACTTTTTTTTGTAAAAAACAAAGTTCTCAGAGAGTATTAAATTCAATTCACAAAGACTCCTGACTCTGCATTAGAGGAAAACTTTATTCGTGAAATCATATATTCGCCTCAGAAAGCTTCGACAGATTGGCTACAGAGATTGGCTACAGCATCTAATCCCATGCCCGATATTATATTTCTTCCTGCCTCAGACTCAGATGGATTCATATTCTCTCAAAGGACATTGATAATGCTTCAGATATTTTTTGTATCAAATCGGTTTCACATAATTCACTTACTTATATTCAGATCGTGCAGATTTTTTATTATAGAAACGATATATTCAGAAAATAATTAGATATTTGAAGGATTATTGCTATTTGGAGAAGGAGGTGTATTCAATCTAGATATAGTTGTTTCTTACAGAAAATTTTATAAAATTTAGGCGATAATTATTCTCTATTAAAAAAACATTTTTTTAATTACAGAACAGTTATAATTGGATTTGTTGTTAAAGTTATTTATATTTTATAGTTTTTAATATTGTAATTTTATTCAAAATAATCAGTAAATAGCACATCCCAATTATATTTTATTAAAAAATATTCCTCCCTCTCCTCGCCACACACCTTCCCATACGTTTTTTTAAGTAGATTTATATCTACTATTCAGCTGGTTCGCATGTCACGACTTCGGGAAAATTTCACTACCGTTTTTCGTTTTGGGCCCCCCTGACCTCAAAAACACCTTCCGTTCAAAAGTTTATATATATATATATATATATATATATATATATATATATATATATATATATATATATATATATATATATGTATATATATACAGGGTGTTTCCAAATTGATGCGAAATATTTCACAGGGTGATTTTTCAGCAAAAATTAAGGGGGGTCTTTCATATAAATTTTTGTTCAAAATCGCTTTCCCTCCAAGTTACAGCCCCTTAAAGTTGGGGGAAAACAATTGTTTTTATTTAATATCTCCACTATGGAAGAATTTAGAAGAATGAAATTTGGCAGATCATTGATGCTAATAAAATGGCATTTTTGACAATTTTTGTAACCCTGCAATGTTTATACAAGGGGGTGAAAAAATCAACCCTTATAATATTTTGCCTCTAAACTTTTTAATTCGTCTACATTTTTCTACTTAAAAAATTGATTTAAGAAGACAGACTTAAACTGAAACTTTTTTATGTCTCGACTTTTTCTCCTAAAATTGTTAGTTTGATCACAAAAAAATAAAATAGGTTACAATTCGATATTAGTAATTCCTTTATCACATAAATCCAGAAGCGTTATTGTTTGTTAAAAACAGAGTAAGCACGTGTCAAATAATGTCATAATGGGCAGATAATTATTGCTAATGAAATGGAATTTTTTGACAATTTTTGTAACCCTGCAATGTCTATACAAGGGGGTGAAAAAATCAACCCTTATGATATTTTGCCTCAGAACTTTTTAATTCGTCTACATTTTACTACTTAAAAAATTGATTTATGAAGGCGGACTTAAACTGCAACTTTTTTACGTCTTGACTATTTCTCAGTAAGTTGTTTCGTTGACCATAAAAAAAATAAAATATTACTCATTCCTTTTGCACATACATCCAGAGGGGTTATCGTTTGTTAAAAAAAAATAAAGTATGCCAGTATTGAATGATATCATAATGACAAACAGTTAATGATTATTTAATTGGACCATATTTTCTACCAATAAGATTAAATGGAAACGACTACGGCCATTTCCTCGAAGAAGTGTTGCCCACTCTTCTTGAAGATGTTCCTATACAAATTAGGCAAGAATTATGGTAATGAGTACCTAATATTTAATTTTTTTATGGTCAAAGAAACAACTTACTGAGAAATAGTCAAGACGTAAAAAAGTTGCAGTTTAAGTCCGCCTTCTTAAATCAATTTTTTAACTAGGAAAATCTGAGGCAAAATATTATAAGGGATGATTTTTTCACCCCCTCGTATAAACATTGCGGGCTACAAAAACCGTCAAACAATGTCATTTTATTAGCAATAATTATCTGCCAATTGTGACATTATTTGACACCTGCTTACTCTATTTTTAACAAACAATAACGCTTCTGGATTTATGTGAAAAAGGTATAAGTAATATCGAATTGTAACTTATTTTATTTTTTTGTGATCAAACTAACAATTTTACGAGGAATAGTCAAGACATAAAAAAGTTGCAGTTTAAGTCCGTCTTTTTAAATCAATTTTTTAAGTAGGAAAATGTAGACGAATAAAAAAGTTCTGGTGCAAAATATCATAAGGGTTGATTTTTTCACCCCCTTGTATAAACATTGCAGGGTTACAAAAATTGTCAAAAAATGCCACTTTATTAGCATCAATTATCTGCTACATTTCATTCTTCTAAATTCTTCCATATTGGAGATATTAAATAAAAACAATTTTTTTCCCTCAACTTTAAGGGGCTGTAACTTGGAGGGAGAGCGATTTTGAACAAAAATTTATATCAAAGACCCCCCTTAATTTTTGCTGAAAAATCACCCTGTAAAATATTTCGCATCAATTTAAAAACACCCTGTATGTATGTATAGTTCCGATATAACGAAATCTGTGGACACGATAGCGGTCGCATTTCTTAACGGATCGAAATGAAATTTGGTACAAAAATCAATCGTCCAAAAATCTCGGTCGAGTTCGTTAATGGGCCAAATCGGTACAGCCGTTTTGGCGTGACATCAAATCAAAATGGAAAAAAATTCGTAACTTTTTTACTTCACCCTGTACAAAAAAATGTTAGGGGACTTTTTTGTTTGTCTCAAAAAGACCTACAACTTTTATCTAAAACATTTTTTTCTAAAACGTATACTTTAAATGATATAAATTAATATATATCTACTGATGCGCCTGGCTTACCAAGGGCCATTTTTTTATTAATCAAACCAGTGCTGAAAGTCTTCTTTAGGAGCTTTTTGGCCGTTTTTTGCTTTACCGATTCCATAGACTCAAATCTAGTCCCTTTCAAAGCAGATTTTTTATCTTTGGAAACAAAAAAAAGTCCCACGGTGCCTAATCTGGCGTTGTTGGAGTATGGGAGTGCCTTAGTTAGCTAAATACTGCTACAGATAGCGCGTTAGGGACAGGTGCGTTGTCCTGGTGCAAAATCCACGAGTTGTTCTTCCACAACTCGAGCCATTTTTCTCTCGTTCTGGCAGTGTTGACAAATAGTAAGTCTAGTTGAGAGTCTGACCCTTTGCATATCCCAATTATATTTTATTAAAAAATATTCTACTTTCGAATGCTCCCCTTCAATATTCTTCCCTCTCCTCGCCACACACCTTTCCATACGTTTTTTTTTTGATTGATCAAAGCAGTGCTGGAAGTCTTCTTTAGGAGCTTTTTGCCGTTTTTTGCTTTACCGTTTCCATAGACTCAAATCGAGTCCCTTTCAAAGCACATTTTATCTTTGGAAACAAAAAAAAGTCATACAGTGCCAAATCTGGCGTTGTTGGAGTATGGGAGTGCGTTAGTTAGCTAAATACTGCTACAGATAGTGCGTTATGGGCAGGTGCGTTGTCCTGGTGCAAAATCCACGAGTTGTTCTTCCACAACTCGAGCCATTTTTCTCTCGTTTTGGCAGTGTTGACATAACTGACAAATAGTAAGTCTAGTTGAGAGTCTGACCCTCTGGAACCCAGTCAGTCATCACGATACCTTTAGTGTGGAAAAAAACGATCAATATTTCCTTTAAATTTGAAATAGACATCCTTCTAGGCGTTTTTTAATGCATCGATTGCAGCTTCGTTTTAACATCGTATTGAAAAATCCACGTTTCGTCGCAAGTTTTAATGTTTTTCATCAGTCTGGGATTTTCTATTAACCTTTCAAGGAAATTTGAGCTGTTGACTCACGAGCTTTTGGTCAGAAGTCAGGTTTTTTGGCACCAACTTTGCACAAGCTTTTGTCGGGTAAAATTTTTCTAACCATTTCTTTATTCGCATTTACAGCCTCGGTAATCATTCTTATGCACATTCGACGATCTGCACGCACAATTTGGTTTATTTTGGTCACTGTCTCCGGAGTTGAAAGAGAAGTCTCTTCATAGGCCTCTTGCAACAATTTATAGCACCCAGTCAGAGTTTCATTAATTTAATTAAAAATTTTAAACTTAAATTTTAAGTTACCTGTAAAATCCAATGGTATCGTAAAAATACCTTTAATTGATTAACAAATAATTTTAAGGTATGAAACCATCATAAGAAATATTTTATATTTAAGTTAATGTCCAATAAATTGATGCCTTGATATACGCAAAACTGTATATATCTCTATAATATTATTACCTTCTCTAAATTTACCCTTAATCCAAATTGACACAGAAGATAGACCCTTTTTATATTTTGTGTAAACACTCCGCCTGTCAACTTACTGAAATAGTGTTTTTTCAACAAAACGGCAAATATCACAATAGACCCTAAAATCGTGTACTTTTGGGGTAAAATCTGTAATAAACGATCTCAATTACACGGTTAGGGATATTTTATTGTTGTTTGATGTATAACACTTAATAACAGGTGTGAGAATTGACATTTGATCAGATTATAGTAGTTATTTTAGTATTAAGCACGCAGATATAGGTGTATCTTTAAAAAAAGGATTACAAAACCCTTGTCAGATTAAACATATAATCAAAAAAATATTATTTAAATATTTTTTAATTTTCTGTGTGAGCTATATTTGGTACCAGTATTAAGCTACTCCTTTTTTACGAAAAAAAATGTATATAATTGCCAATTGTTCATAGAGAAGCAGAGTTCTTAAACAAACTAATAATTTATTAAGAGTACCAATACTCTTTCTAAGATCGTAAGGTTTTCAGAAGTTTAATAAGGAATCAAAGCATGTCTAGATCTAGGAATAACTAAGGCTATACAAGACCAATAAATACCAATTAGTTTAACATTTATATACAAAAAAGAATCTGGAATAAAAAGGAAAAAGAAAAACATAATCAAGACAGTCTATACATGAAAACCTTATCAGAATAACAAGATTAATTACTGAAAGAAAGGTCTCTTAAGCTCAAAGCATCTGTCATCAACGGTAATCTTTAGTTCACTTATTTTACAGACAAAGGATTAAGAGGAAAACAGTGGTTTAATGATATTTCTTAAATTCTTCAAGCTGATTATTCTTGAAATTAAACCGTTTATCCCATTATTACAATAATCCAAAACAGTAGCAGCGATTCTGCTTTTTCAGTTCGACCATATTTCAAAGCTAATACAGTTATTACACCACAGCCTCTTCAGTTACAGGAATTATTTAAGTAGTAGGTATGCCACCTTGTTAATTTCAGGGCCAATAGGTACTATGGTTCTTTTATGGACGCAGAGCTATCCAGCGAAAGTCACCATGAAAGGATACATAAACAGCAAAACTTCCAGGGAAACTCAGAAAAGGTAAAACTACAATTTTTTACATTGTTAAAATATAAGCACAATATTTTGATTGAATTGGCTGTTACTTGATGGATATCCATAGTTATGGCTTTGTGATACTTTAAGTTGCTCCTGAAAACTGTTAAGTGCACACAGAATTTATAGTTCTTAGGCAAGTGTCTTAACAACATCGTTCCCAAATATATCAAATTGAAAACCAACAACAAAAGCAGCTCGGCCCAAAACGAAATTCGTTTTGGAGAAAGAAAATGGTTTAAAGAAGACATGAAGATCCAATACAACAAACGTGATAATTTAAACATCTATGTAAAGCCACAAAAAGAAATACTTCGAAGAATAACGAACTGGACACCGTTATGGCCCAAATGCAGAGGAAGACCAAGAAAAAGATGGTTAGATGATGTGGAAGAGGACGTAAAGGCCATGAACGTTGCTGATTGGAAATCTCAATGTAGGGACCGGAAAAAATGGAAGAAAATTACAACAGCAGCATAAACACACAACAAATTATGCGAAATTTAAACGAAGGCAGAGGAATAATCCACCACAAAAAAAAAGAATGTTGAACGCCCAGGCGTTAGCCATAATCTTAGAGATTGTAAGTCTGTGATGATGATGATGTAAAGGTTATCCAGGGCTACAATTATGTTAGCCTACCAAGCTAACATTGTCCGCAGTCGTGGACCTTATCAAACAGCACTCTCACCAAAAATTTATTCAGTGCTAGGATGAAACTACGAACTGTAGACTGGCCAGAGAGTTATTATCTCATCCTGGCGAGGAAACAGCAAAAAAATTTAAGGCATTGATCAGACAAAATCTCCGAACAGCTGTGGGAATCTTGACAGGTCACTGCCAATTGCGACAACATCTCTTTAGGATGAAATTAACAGAATCGCCGCTATGCAGAGGCTGCGAACAAGAAGAGGAAATAGTAGAACACATTATGTATGACTGCTCTGCTTTTTCTGAAATCAGAAGATCCGTGTTGGGCGAGTATTGGCTTACACCAGCCGATGTCAGGGAGATCCCCCTCGGGAGCCTCATCACCTATTTTAAATCACTAGGCCTGGTGACAGCCTGAGGTCAGGATATCCCTACAATACGGGAGGATGCACAATGGGTCAAAAGTGGCCTCAGTGCTGGCTAAGCACTAGCTCGCCCCTCCCCAAATTTCCAGATCCAGATCCAAAGGTGATTTATTCTGAATAGCCACAATACTCTAAGTTGCAGTAAATAAGCCTACCTACTAATTAAGCTATACGATGTTTTTTTGTTGTTTTCTCCACAAAAGTTTGACTTGTTTGTCATAAATACAACATTCAGGCCCAGAAGAGACTACTAGCTCCTTGTGAACAAAAAACTATCTAGCGAAAGCCTCCATAGAAGCTCACACTCATCAGAAGCCTTTTGCTTGTTTTAACATAGCAACATGTTTTGACGATTGTACATAAAAAACATGAGCAAAAAATGTTTGAGTCAGATACAATATGAGTTTTAAAACTTTCCACTTTAGTATTATTTGAAGATAAATAAAGACATTAATTTATCAATAAAATGCTACAAAAAATACGATTTTATATTTATCGAGTGATTTGATTCAAATCCGATAAATTATTTCTTGTCTTTATACCGTGCTTGCATAAGAAAGATTTATCATTTATATATTTTTAAGTTCGATATTTAATATAAATTATTAACAAATTTAATGGATATTCTTTAATGCATTATTTCTTGTCTTTACTTACCGTGCATGCATAAGAAAGATTTTTCATTCATATTTTTTTAGGTTTGATATTTAACATAAATTATTAACAAATATAATGGATATTCTTTAATGCAAGGGATTTACATGGCAGAGTTGATCTTCTTAGACATTAAGGGTGGTTGGATATGAGTAAAAGGAAAAACAGAGATGGACTGACGATTTTATTTATAGAATATGAATTTTACTATTGAAATCTTTTCACTATTTGTCCCAAATTAAATTTTATTTTATTTCTTAAATGAAGGGTTAATTATCTGAATATATTAATTAATAATAAATCTAAAGAACTGATCTTAGTATATTAAAAATGTACATAAATATGTTAAAACAAAAATAAAAAATTAGCTTGTCCTTGAATAATATTCCTTTATACAAATCTTGTCTTCACTGAAGCTGAACAAATTTAGTAAAGTTTTTTAACACAACATTATCTCAGACTAAGAAATATGTTTAGAAGCTGAAAAAGTTTTACTTATAAAATTACTTTCTTAAGCCAGGAATTCACTAACGCAAGCTAAGGTGTCGCGAGGCTGCCTCGCCTTCGCGCATTCTCGACTCGCCTCGCCCTGCCTCACACAAATTGCTATTTAATTTCTGCGAGACGAGTCATACCAAGCTACCAATCTATGTGATCAAAGCAGAGCACGTTGAGCTGTGTTTTTAAATTTAAAGGTTAAGATTATAATAACTTGCTTGGCAGAAAATTGCAAACGAATTAAATGTTCTAGTTGTCAAAAAAAATGGAAACACTACGTGGTTCCTACAGGAGGAAAAAGGCAAGATTGAAAAAGAGTGTGGACACTAGTTTGCCGTTGAGGTAAATAAACTTTTTCTGTCCATGGCTTGAGGTAATAGATAATCAGACGAAATATGTTATCCATACCTCAAATGTGGGTCCCAATGGTAAATAGGAATAAAAACATAAAGCCTCCCACAAATAATTTTATTTAAAAGATTGATGGCGATCGGTTTGGCTCATCCAGGTTTCATAATATAAAAAGGAGAAACAGTCATTGTCACCGTTTTGGTGATCTCAATTTTCTTTAGCTAAGAAATTTGCTCTCCTCTTTATATTATGTAGCCTGATGATGCTCAATTAAACGAAACCTGTTGCTACTCCATTATCCATTCAACTTTTTTTTTAAATAAATTTATCTGTGGGAGACTTTGTGTTTCTTTAAGGTTTTTAACGTGACTAACAGCGTTTATTTTCTTTTGATTATTAAGAAAAACATTAACTTTATACATTTATCTATGTTAAATTTCAAGCAATTGTTACAATTCTCTAACTTAATTAGTACCTAGTTATATAAAGTTTGTAGAGCAAATTCGATCCTGTACTATAGCGACCCTCTGTTATCAGTGAGCGGCCAGCCTTTGGAGGTATTACCATACCGGCCCGGGAATAGCCGATATTTCGCTCTAATGGCTGGCCGTCCTCTTCTTTATGTACATCATGGAGAGATGGAAATGGAAAGATGCTTCATCCCCCACAGAAAAATCAATTTTATCTTATTTTATATCCGACCATAATATTTTTACTACGCATCCGATCACATAATTACCTATCTATATTTTTTCTTGGTCTTTTTATGTATTTATACTAATCTTTTTATTAATCTATTACTCTCAGTAATTCTGTTTTCTTTGTTCTTTTAAACCACTATTTGGATAACAAAAATTTAAGTGTTATGTAACTGTTCTTATAATAGGACACTTTCAAATCTGCAGTTAAATCACTGGTACGAGGGTTGTCTTTAAAGTTTTGCATATATGTCCCACTAAGATTAATACACTTTTGCATACGTTGAAACTAATTGGTAAACCAGTTATTTCAGTCTTCAGTTGACAAATGCAAAATCGATGTTTTAAAGGTATCGATGGCTTCTTCTGGCGACTGAAATCCTTGCCCACGTATTGAATTCTGGATCTTTGGAAACGTGAAGAAGTCGTTGGGATTTAGGTCGGGTCTGTATGGTGGATGGTCTAACTATTTCTTTTTTTGATGATCCAAAAACTTGAGATTGGGTTTTGGGCAATTTTATATTCCAATAGAAAGTAAACGTTCTTCGATTTTCTAAAGCAATTGTTGCCACATGACCAGAATTTGACAGAGAAGGTGCGAACATTTTTCGTTTGACACACTTTGATTTTTCTTCATCGGTTCCTAGGAGTAAATCCAAGATTCATCTCCCCTAATAACACTATAAACGTTTTTTGAACTTCCTTTGTTGAACCGTTCCAATGCTTTTCGACACCATTTGACACTAACTGCTTTTTGCTCTTCTGTGAGCAAATGAAGGACCAACTTCGTAACACCAAGTTCTTCTCTTGGGTCCAGGTACTTGAAATGGCCAGAGATGCCTCTATCTCCCGGTGTGTTACACGGGGGTCATCCTTAATAAGTTGACGAACCGCATCAATTTTTTGCTGTGTAACTGCTGTTTTGGGTGGACCTACCCTGGATTCGTCGCTGAGACTGGAGCGATCACGTGGAAGTTGTAAAAAATTATTGTTCGAAGATGTTCTTGGATAAGATCCATCTTTCGACCGACTTGCTGATTTTAAAAATTCACTGTAACGACACGACTTGTATCATAATGAAACTATGGATTATATCAACAAAAGATTGAAGTTACATTTCTGTCTGAAGGTTCTATTGGTGGTAGCTACTAAGCGACTATATGCAAAACCAAAAAGGACAACACTCGTAAGTACAAAAACTTATATATGTTTGAAAGAATACAAACTCTTTTTAAGAATACCTTTATTCCTTATAGATCCTCTTGTATATTCTATGCAGTTGCTATTCACAAACTGAATGTTTTTTTTTAACCTGCACAAATCTCTCTATCTTAACTTTTATTTTCTTTTGAGGTCTATAAATTCCTGTGGTGTAAAAGTTTTCCTTTACCTATTTCATCTATCCTTTAATATCACATTAGACTATCATTGCACACTACGTATCTTTATTTTAATTCCTTCTATAAATTCTTTCTTGGGAATAAAATTTTCTTAAATCTTACCTGCAATCAAGGAAATCTTTCCAGTTTTTACAATTTTTTAATTTGGAATGTGATCTTTAATATCTTAAATAGTTTTGTAGGATTTTTTTGATCTATACTTCTTAGAGGCTTTCCTCTACTTAAAATAGTCTGAACTGTGTTTGTTATCGTTGAATCTTGAGTAAATAGACCCATCTCTATTTGAGCACAGGAAAGTGATCCCCACCCGTTTAACAGTAAAGTTCTTTGTAGTTAAGTTTGTTTTATAAGTTTCCTTTAAAGCGCAAAGTTCTATCTATAACTTATTTGGTAATTGCTGGTATGCAAATTTTCTTGTATTTACATTTAAGAACAATTCGGTCTATAATATCTTCTATGAGTTGTTGAATTTTATCTACTATTCTATTTGTCGACTTTTTCGAAGTTTTTGTAGTGTTTGTATCTCTGCATTTGTCCATCATTTTATGGTACATTTATTGTGTGTCTGGTTTTTCCTTTTATGCTCTATCCACACTTATGTATGTATGTATGTATGTGGTTAGGGGTAACAGATACACCTGAGACCTATAAGATCTATTGTGTTCCCCTTTTCTTGCTATATTTCTGATGGTTTCTCAGACTTATAGCAGCTCTTCTAGTCCTATCTTCTTTAGAAAGTTTAGGATATCATTGGGTTTTAAATTAGGTAATTCTTCCCTTTCTATTTCGTATGACCCTAGGTATTTGACCCTAGAAGAACTTAATGCTATGGATTCTGAAAGTATGTGTATTGAGGTTTCATCCTCTACCTCACAGAATCTGCAGTTTGCTTCATCTACTAATCCTAGTTTCTTCATGTGTCCTCTTAATCGGCAGTGACCGGTTAGTATTCCTGTTATAATTCGGAAGTTTTTCTTACTCTGGTAAAGACAGCTGTGAGATCTCTTCTGGTTATAGTTTCCCAGGAGCGTCTTCGATTGTCTTAGTCTTTCTGGATCATTCTAGTACTTGGATTTTTTGCTATCCATTTTTTTCCTTAGTTTTTCTAAGATTGTACTACTGCTGATTCCACAGGATGGTTCTGGTTCCATGTATGGGGTTTCAGCTCCTTTTTTTGCCAGCTTGTCTGCTATACACACTTAAGAAGTTTCTAAAGTTTTTGATTCATCCTTGAACATTGCATCATTATACCCACTTCCATCTGAATTTTGGGATTGGGCTTAGATATAAAATTTTTTCTAACGTGCTGGTCAGTAGTCATTTTTGTTTCCAAATTTTAGTCTAGCAAAACTTTTCTAAAGGGTTTTCGTTAACGGTAAACTTTTTAATATGTTTGACAGTAAAGTTTTTTGTTTCTCACCTGGTGCTCAGTTTTTCTCGCTTATCATCATTGTTTATTATATTCTTCACATCTATTGATTTCTCTGATTATTGATTCTATCATTTTCTTTAATTTTTTGCTGGGATCATTTTAGTTGTGCTGCATATATTTTAATTGGCAGAATTTCGAAGACTGATTCGAAATGCATTCGGACATTTCCTTTTCTCCTACCCAGTTTCTACATTACCCCCATATAAATCCTTATTTATATTTACGCAACATTTGCTGATTATAACGTGTTGAAAAAATTGTATAACGGAAAAATTATTTTGTTTCCATATCCATGGGTAGCGCGACAATAAAGCATCGTATATAATATATGCCATATGTGCACAGGTAAATTTCTTTTGTGTGCTTAGACTTTTTATTGTATTAAAATGGAACTAACCCTTTTGAATTAATTCAAAGGTTCCGGAAGGAAGCAAAAAGGGTATTGCAGGTAGATTTTTTAACCTACTGTTCCTCTTTTCGAAATTAAAATTACTCAGTTGCCCTTTCGTGGTTCACACATACATATCTTGATCAAAATGAGAGAAGTTAAGTGTCTTCAAACAAATTATCTGATCGGTTATAATATTGTTGAGTATTTTATTAGGAGAATTGTATAAAATGATGTGTTATATGATCAGTGAGGACAGTTTTTATGGTGATTTAATACAAATATGGTATGATTTTTTTTATGTATATTTTAACAATTTTAACTATTACGAAACAAACATAAATGCCTCTTTACTTTAGTTTGTTTATGTTAAAATTATCGACTACAATTTCCCCTCTAAAAACTTGCTTCCAAACCGGTCATTTTTACTTTGTACAGTCTTATTTTATATTTCCCTTGAGTCCTCTTATACACAAGAGTTGTATTTCTTTAACCATCTAAAGAGCTCTTATATTAGAGTTTTGACCAAGTTGCAAATAAATTAAACAAGACAAGACCATTACAGAAACCACTTAAAACTGTGGATAAATGTTTCAAAGTTATTTTCTGGTTATATGGCTACTTTTCGTTAGTGATGATAGTATTTTCAATAATTTTATGAATCTGAAAATTAGATGAGAAAAAAGAAAAAAGGATATTGCAATTTACAGAAAATTTGTAAATGTAAACAGAAAAAGTACTATTTTTTAATAGTTCGTAGGTACAGATCTGTGCTATTTTGTTCAAAGATATACGAGGAGCGATTGGGAATAGTTATTTGTGACACAAGGACGAAAAATGACATTTTGCAAGAGCGAGTAAAGTTGTGTAGCCGAGGTGCGTAGCACCGAGGCGAAAAAATACGAGCACTTGCAAAACATTTTCCGGACGTGTAACACACACTATTTTTTGGTCCGACTAATATTTAATATTTTCAAAAGTTTTGTTATGTTCAAGAGTTGACCGCTTGTGCTACCTAAAGTAGCACCAGTGACTAGAAGACAGCCGACAGACTGTCAGCTGGTATGACGTGATCTTCGGGTAGATATAAGCGCCACATTGGATGTTAATATTATAGTTGTATAATAACTTGTTTGATACTTTGATAAGCAGCACAATAAAAATTGTTATATTGAAAATATTGACATTAATATCTAATCATTTTATATAAAAATAGCAGAGACAATGAACTATTTTCATAATCGAATGATAAGTAGTTGTAAATTGACATAAATGTCAAATTTTATAATACAAGAGAAATTAAATGTAAATTAGAATCCTGCTTACCTTTAGAAAAAGTAATAGGTAAGTTTAGTATATTATACGCTGTTTTTAAATATATTTAATTAAAATTTGTATTATTCATTATGTATTTTTGATGACTTAAAATTTAAACTCATAGCGCCATCTCTTTAGATAGCCTAAAAGCTACTTTGCCGGCCTAGGCCGGAAAATGTCATTTTCCGGACGATTTTGAAGTAATTAATAGTATTGTTTCTGAACGGAGGACCAAAAATAGAATTTAATTTAATATTTCTGCTACTGAATTTTAAGCATATTGAGAGCTTTATAAGAATTTGCGAATTATTAAAGCTATGTAAGGAAGTGATAATAAAATTATTTCATAATTAAATAGTAATTAGGTATATATATTTTTTAAATTTTAGAAAGTAACAAATCCAGAATATATTAAATGATATTAAGGAAAAATTGAAAGAATGTCGCATCCAGCAGGGGTCGTACCTGCAACCTTAGCCTCTACGCGGCAATGCTCTAACTACTAAGCTATTTCACTTTTTGGTCGTTAAATTCAACTCATGTCAAATGTGACACTTACTTATCTTCTACCTAAGCATATATACGAGTTTGATGTTTCAACTGTCGATTTAACAAAATTTCTCTTTCATTAAAGTCATGCTATATGTGCTTAGGGAGAAAGTTAGTAAGTGTCACATGTGACATGAGTTATATTTACCGACCAAAAAGCGAAATAATTACTAAGCATTCATTGCTTAGTTGTTAGACCGTTGCTACGTAGAGACAAAGTTTGCGGGTTCGAGCCCTGCTGGATACGACATTTTTTCAATTTCTCCTTAATGTTATTTAATATATTGTTGTTTGTGTATAAAATTTCAAAAATCCCATGTGAGATATCCTAAATAATCGTTTACTCTAGAAAAATAACAAACACAGTTTAAAGCTAAAGATATAAATACGAGTAGCGTTGAATAGTACCAAAATTTGGTAAAAGCAATATTTGCTAGTAAAATAATAAGTAAAAATAGTTCTCCTACTATAATTTTTGCAGAATAAGTGTTGTAAATATATAAAAAAGTGTATAGAGTAGAATCAGAAATGAAGGGAACCGATTGCCGTACAAAACTTACAGCGATCGGTATATTAGATTTTCGAATTTTGGTTTTAATAATTTTTAAAAATACTTTTATTACTCCAATTTTTACAAAATATAATAAATACACAAAAAAATGGTCTACTTTTAAAGGCTATAATTTTAATGCTAAGACAATTGGAATTTTTACGAGAAGCGGCATATGTAAAAAAAAATTCTGTAAGAAATGGTTCCTCATAAAAAATTTGGTACATATTAAACATATTTTTGCAGCCATAATTTTTTGAAGCAAAACTTTCTATGTTAGCTTTGGCGACAGAAGTAAATCAAGAAAAACTTTTAACGTACCTATTAAGGTCGGGACAGACATAACCGCACCGTACCCGAGCCGTATGTCGGCCGTAACTTGGCCGTGTCAGGGCTCGTCCGTGTAGAGACCACACTTGTCCGATTTTCTACCGCCGACGTTTAAAAACTGTTTCAGTCTGTTTTAATATGTTGAGTACGTAAGTTGCGGAAACAATGTTTAAAAATTTTAGTAACATCTACCATGACTGTAAAATATAATATAAAATAAAAAACGCAAGAATAATATGTTTTTAGTATATTATATTTTGAGAGCATACACGAAAGTGTTTACCAAGAGCTTTTGGTACCGCACCGTCACCGTTAAAATATAAAATACTAGCTGACCCGGCGGACTTCGTACCGCAAATCATTTATGTCATTCTTCCATTTTTCGTTTTTTCAATTTATTTTAATTTTATCGTTTTCATCATATTTTCTCGTTAGTTATCAGGTTTATACTTTTTTTTTTCGTTTTATTTTGTAGTTAGTCGATAAAATATATAAGATGCATAACAATACTTAATTTAGTAAGAATTTCTCGTTTAAATATAAGTGATATTAACTGCGCCACCTTCCGGTGGCGTCACAATACTTAAGTAAGGATTGCTCGTTTAAATATATGTGATATTAACTGCGCCACCTTACGGTGGCGTGATATAAAGTAATCAAATAAGTAGTGGTTGCTCGTTTAATGGAAGCGCTATCTGGTAGTAACTTCCATTAATACGAATATCATATTCATCTTACCCATTAAAAATACATCATCATACTGATTTTCATGACAATCGGTTGAACGGGGTGGAAGTCGATACTTTACAGCGCCGCCTGGTAGCGAGTTACATCAACGGACATAGCATATACAGTTTCTCCGTGGAAAAATACATGTACATACCAATTTTAATATTGATCGGTCAAATAGTTTCTGAGTCTATCGATTTCATACATACATACATCCTTTTTTATATATATAGATAGATAAGGATTGCTCGTTTAAATATATGTAATATTAACTGCGCCACCTTATGGTGGCGTGATATAAAGTAATCAAATAAGTAGTGGTTGCTCGTTTAATGGAAGCGCCATCTAGTGGTAACTTCCATTAATACCAATATCACATTCATATTAAGCATTAAAAATACAGCATCCTACTGATTTTCATGACAATCGGTTGAACAGGGCAGAAGTTGTTACTCTGCAGCGCCACCTGGAGGCGAGTGGCATCCATGAGCATATCATACAAACCTTCTCCGTGAAAAAATACATATACATACCAATTTTCATGACAATCGGTTGAACGGGGCAGAAGTTGCCACTCTGCAGCGCTACCTGGTGGCAAGTTACATCAATGTGCATAGCATATTCGTTTTCTCCGTGAAAAAATACATATACGTACCAATTTTCATGACAATCGGTTGAACAGGACAGAAGTTGCTACTCTGCAGCGCCACCTGGTGGCGAGTGGCATCAATGAGCATAGCATATTCGTTTTCTTCGTGAAAAAATACATATACATACCAATTTTCATGACAATCGGTTGAAAGGGACAGAAGTTGCTACTTTGCAGCGCCACCTGGTGGCGAGTGCCATCAATGAGCATATCATATAAACCTTCTCCGTGGAAAAATACATATATATACCAATTTTCATAATAATCGGTCCAGTAGTTTTTGAGTCCATAAATTTCTTACATAAAAACAGATCCTTTTTTATATATATATATAGATTTTAATCGTGCTCGGTGCGGGCTCGGTGCGTTGATAGCGCTCGGCCGTAATACGGTGATGTGTGAACTATTTGTATAACATACCATTGCGTAACTCTTCCACCGAGTGATGGTCAACACTCGGCCGACATACGGCTCGGGTACGGTGTGGTTATGTCTGTCCCGACCTTTAGTTTTTTCAAGTTCCTGCGGACTGACCTTTTTTATCTTAATAAAGGTTTAAATACAGCTGGTTTTCTCTTTCATTTGATTGTATTACCTGGTTTTGACCTGTATCGGTTTGGGTGCACAAATTCTAGTATTCTCAAGGTATTGTCGTCGACCGCAGCTTTATCGCAGATTTCTGTTATTTTGTGCTAATATGTTTTATTTTATTTATTAGTCCTGTGTCTTTGTTTTATAATTACTGTTATTTTATATTATTCATTAATATAATGATCTAATACTGAAAGTTGATGGCAGTGTGGAAAGAGGTGAAAAAAAGTTTTAATAGTGAAATTCATAATTTTAAATGCGTATGAGTGACTGATTATGATCATGATTCATAATTTTTTTATTTCTACTATAATAAGTTTTTATTATCCTAATCAATAAATTAATAAGTGAATTGATACCTTTTAATTAAAAAATTTGAAAAATAGTAGGTTTAAGAAACAAAAAACATGTCTGCTTTTATATCGCGGTTCATTAAAATAATAATAAGGAACAGTTGATACCTGCTGGTATAATATAGATCCTATTACAGTCCTTTAAAGTCTCAGCTTAGGTAGCTATTAAGATTACTCAGTCAGCACGAACTTGCAACGTACGAAAGATAACTTTGTTACCTTTCCCTCTCTCGCTCTCTCTCTCATTAATATATGTGTATACAGCAGGCATATACTATGGAAAGTACATGGCATACACAGCAGACTGAAGTATACCAGTACGTTTTTATTTTATCTTTACTAAGATTCTCTCGATTTCTTATTTTATTCAAAATATATTTTAAAGGATAGTATTTATTTATTTTTACTGCTTTATTTTATTTATTGAATTAATTTTTTTATTAAAAGAATATAGTAACTAAATTTATTATTCCTGCTTACTCTTCTGTCTTACATATCATAGAAAGCTTTGCTTCCATCAGAATTCCCTGAGTTCTACATGTTTTTTTATATTTTTTTAATTAATTATAAATACCTAAATAAAAGAATCTTCTTTAAAAAGGTAAGTGCAGTTTTAAGGAAATTTAGTTAATTTGAAACATGTATAAGTAGCGTAGAATAAATAAACAAGTAATAATGGTGTCGTGGGACACCAGGTAGGAACTAAGTTCCTGCGGCTAATGTAGAATCGACACTACTCGCTTGTGTATACGACTGTAGCACCTGCGCACGTCTCATTTAACGGTTTTATTCAATAGAATTTTGTTACGGTTTTACTATTACTTTTTTTTCAGTTCGGTCGCGCAGCAAAATCCCTATCTCCTCCAAGCCTTGGATTATACTACGTTATAGATTAATAACTTTTTGGTTGTACATATTTTCATAATTTTGTACTTTTTGTCTGGGCAGCTTATATATCAATAAATTCTCTAAAGATATAATTTTTATAATGATAATAAGATAACTGAATTAATTTTATTTAAAGTCAAAATAATATTTATAGTTTTTTGATTAACACTGGAAAAAAACTAAAAAAAAAAATTACCATCCCGCGTATTCGATCCTCCAACGATATCCAATCGTGAAGAGCTTTCATATGCTAGTCGAATTATTTTTATGTATTTACTGCATAAATTTGGATCATATTAATAATAATAATTTATTATAAATTTTGAGATTAACATTAGTAACCGGTGTAGATAATCCAATTTAATAAAAGATTACAACATAATTTACACATTTTACATTTAAAAACCAATGATTTTCATTAATTTATAGGACATCACAAAAGTTGACATCGTTGGATATTTCTATATTGTCTACAATGTTTATATTATATTATTAAACTTACCTACCTTTCGTTAGGAGATTCTGTAATGAGAAGATCATCTTTTGCTTGATTCATTATAATTATTATATTTTTTGTAAACACTTTCAAGAATGTTTCGGTAACAGTTAAATATTATATCATAACTGTCAACATTATGTCTATCGTATACTGAAAACTGAGTAGAGGCTAGCGTTTTGTGGAGGCTAGCGGTAACCTGCCTACTAGATATAGTGGCATTATTACAAGGGTTACGGTTTTATTGTTACGGTTTTTTACTATTACATTTTTTTCAGTTCGGTCACGCAGCAAAATCCCTATCTTATCCAAGCCTGCCGTAAGGAACATAGTTTCAATCCAAAATTTGATAAAAGCAATTTTTAGTTTTGACCTTATATTTAAAAAATTTTTTAATTTCTAGAAAGATTTTTTCTACATATAACAAAGGGTTTTATGTACATTTGGCATTGTTTTAATTATGAATCAACTCTATACTACGAATAACACAACAGAAGGGAGTTGACAAAAGTGCCTTTAATAAAAGAAACGCACTCAAACTTCAGCATGAATATGGCTGCCGCGATATCAATGGGCTTAGATGGCGACCACCCCCTATGACTAATTATTGTCCGAGGGTGCAGAATTCCAACCCCTACCTGATGAGCTTTTCTCAAAGCTCCACTTTTTAATTCACTCTCTACACCCTATTCATTCGTGTTGTTTTTGTTTGATATCACAGCCATTTTGGATTTTACATACACTAAAAAGATTTTGTCTAATATATGTAGTAATTTTAGGGTTTGATAATTAGGTGTGATGTTTAATGATTTCAGCCAATTTATTTCCCCTCCCTCACGCTATAATTGTGTAATTATTTTAATTTAGGTGCCATGTATTTTATATAGAAGAGACATTAACTAAAAATTAACCGTATCGTTTATATAGGAATAATGAAACGGTCAGAAAATATGGAGCTTGTTAACAATTTACAATTTTTAGTGTTCCTTTATTTTTTGAAGCTGTTTAAATTTTCAAAACCTTTATTAAGACTATTCTGATAAACTAAAATTTATTATTATTATTACCTACAAATTCTATAAAGCCTAAAATATTTATGTAACTTCAATTTTATAAAAAAAGTAATGATTTTTCTTAGTGTATTATTAAGTTGAAACGAAACTCTGAAAGTCAATTTTGGTTGTGAACCGGAAAGAAAGGAATATTCGAAAAATTCGTAAAGGCCGGCAAACAATTCGGATAGACTAATGGCCAGTTCTTCCGGATAATATATGACACCATTTTCCTGCAAGTCAATGTAAAGAAAGGTCCTTCGTCCTGCGGGTGAATAGTTGCTCGTCCTTCGTCCTTTTCTTCGCTTGCCAAACACGAACACCGAGTGATAAATTGCCGCTATGAGACTTAATCTGTTTCACATACCAATTCTTGCGTTTTCCTTTTCTTATAGCATGTATAACGAATCGAAAAGAAGTGAAAAGTTTTTAGTCACCAGAACACTTTCTATCTTTTCCTTAATTGATCGGTTTCTCTGTGATAACTAAGTTTTTTTAATTTAACTACTCCAGAGATTTTTTGTGTATTTTTGGGAAAGTGTTTAAAACCATGCATAAGTACCAAATATAGCCTAAACTACTTGTTATTATTTTTTTACTACAACTAATAGCTTTAAAATAAGTTATTTAAAATTCCATTTCAAATTTCGTGCCAAAACGAGGATATCTGTGAAACGCCCGCTGTGACGTCACTTGCTCCTAAACATTGTCGAAGTTGTATGTAATAGAAAGTTATTTCGTAGTTTTGTGTTAATAAGATGGATTCTACATTTTATGCACATAAAGTTTAAAGTAAAAACAGTAATAATATTATCCAAATATCAACAAACACCATATTACTTGACAGCGAAAATTCTTGTTTGGAAACAGGTGACGTCACACATTTTGTTTGGTGTTCATTGTTACGTGACTTGAGAGTGAAATATTTAATTACATTTTATTAAATAAAACATTAATCCCCTGTTTATTAAAGAAAATATTGTGTTTTTTATTATTTTTATTATAGAAACTAACTATTCGTGGTAAAATTTTATACTTATTTGAGTACAGTCCACATCCCTATGTTAACAATATACAAATGAAATTTTGTTTTTTTAATCCAAAAAGATTCACTTTCAAATAATCATTTATCTGACTCTCTTCTAACTTCTTTTTGATACCTATCTTAGTTAGGCAATCGTATGAAAATAGTATTTTTTCATAAAAATTAAAGTTACATTTTTAGGAGACATCCTGTAGTCAAAGTTTTTCTAAAGAAACATTGGCTTCGGTTTTATAGCGATAGTTTCCGGCTAAGTAAGGGAAGTGGAGACGGGGATAAAAGGGAAATGTCCGCAGGCGGCCGGTGTGGGTGAATCTTTGCTTACTTTGCAATCTTCTTTATGTATTATTGATCAATGTCCAGCCCAAGCGGTCAGATGCGCGCGCACTGTCCAGACGGCTTTTAAAGGACAAGGAAAACCCGAAGCAGGTATCCTACTCTCCTCAAATCAATCCTACTTTGCATTAATGAAAGCTCCTTTTAGTCCTTTTCTTTACGGTCGCCGCAGTCCTGCTTGTTACGGCAGCGAGGGACGAAGGAACTTTACTTGTTTGGACCCTTTTCTTTGCCCTTCGTTTCCTGAGCACGGCAACGGCTATCCCTAGGTAGATACTTGTCAGTTTATCCAGACTACAGGTAGGTATTTATGTTAGAGAGGTTTGTAAAATGGAAAGGGAAGCACCCTGGATATATCGTTGACTACAGAAATAATATTTTTTGGGCTAACACAAAATGATGGAAAGAGATAATACTGTACCGATAAAATTCTTATATCTGCTGCAGGTAAAAGTATAACAAAATTGTCAAAATAACAAAAAAAACTGTTGTTGAAAATTTGGGTATTAAGGTTCATACAATATTTAAAAGTATTGTACGCAGATAATCAATTTTTATATAAAGTGAAAGGATGCCGCAAATGAACTATGAAACGAATTCTTAAGTGAATGAACAACAACAAATTTGTACATTATGCATGTGTGCGAGATTTTGACAGTCGCTTTTTTGCCCATCAATATCAGGCTGATGTTGATGTATTGCAAAAGCACTCGCCTCACCTCGCGGAAAGCTGAGTGGGTATATTTTTCTCAAAGAAACGAACTACGTGTGTATGCAAATAAACATATGTGCTGGGGTGGGTCGTTTTTGGTAGACCAGTGAAATATTGCTTCAAATGTCCTAACGGACATTGAAATATTACGACTTTTACAATGACATATCATCGAGACCATTTGTATATGAGAGATTTTTGATATATTATAGACTCTTTCCATATTTTGTATTTAAAGCGAGGATGTTGTTGACCTAGATTCCTTCAATTTGCATGTTTTCACAAATTCAAAAACTTATAAAATACTTACAAGACTAATAGGTTAACACTATCTATCTATCCATAAATATTAATTAGTATTGATCTTAACTTTAATATCCATTAGATTTTACTTCCATACGCTTACAACAAACGAATTACGAGGGTTGTCTTTTTAGTTTTGCATATAGATAGCCATAAAGACAAAAAATATATAGACGTAAAGTACTTTATTGCTTTTTAAAATATGTCCCACCAAGATCCATACAGTTTTGCATACGTTCAAACCAATTGGTAAAACAGTTACTGCAGTGTTCAGTTGACACCTCTAAAATTGCTGTTTTGAAGGCATCGATGGCTTCTTCTCGCGACTTGAATCACTGTCCACGCATTGAATTCTTAATCTTTGGAAAGGTGAAGAAGTCGTTGGTGCTAAGGTTGAGACTATATGGTGGACGGTCTAACAATTCGATTTTTTGAAACTTCGTAGGAGTATATACAAGAATCATCGCCACTAAGAATGCTATAAACGTTTTTTGAGCTTCCTTTGTTGAACCACCGTTCCAATGTTTTTTAAAACCAATTGACGTGAACCGCTTTTTGCTCTTCTGTGAACAAATGAGGAATCCAACGGAAACCAACTTTGTAACACCCAGTTCTTCATTTAGGATATTTTGGATCGAGGTCTTTGGAATGCCCAAAGATCCCTCTATCTCCCGGTATGTTGCACGGCGGTCATCCTTAATTAGCTGACGAACCGCATCAATGTTTTCCTGTGTGAATGCTGTTTTAGGTGGACCTAGCCTGAATTCGTCACTGAGACAACTACGTTGAAATTTGCAATACCAATAGGAAATAGTTGATTGGTTTGGTGCTTCATTCCCAAACACATAATCCATTTCAGCGAGACATTACTGTTGGGATAATCCTTTCCAAAAGTTGTAAAAAATTATTTCTTAAAAATGTTCTTGATCCATTTTCGACCGACTTGCTAATTTCAATAATTTACTGTACCTACACGATTCAATGCATTGCAATGAAACTTTGGATTTATCTTAAAAAAAGATTTGTATCTAAAGGATCTATGCGCCTTCCAAACGGCTATATGAAAATCTAAAAAACAACCCAGGTATACATAGGTAAGTTACTCTACCTTCGGAAAATTGTTTCTATTATTAAAAATCATTAGTTTTAATGGCTCCTTGAATGATTCGTATGTAGGAAATTTATCTCTTATCATTTTACACACCAAATTATGACAATGTGAACTATTCCTTTGTTTTTAACACCGAATTTAAGATTATATTATTACCTCTAAAGAATAAGACGTTGGCGGAACAACTATAGATTCTACAAAGACTGCAAACTGCAAGTAATAAACGAAGAGGTTTAAAAACATTTAAAATTAGTACTACAGATAGAGATATTGGGATATTGTAAAATTTGTTGTACGGTATTACGTCTTCAGAAGCTTCAATAATGGCTAACCAACCACTCGATCAATAGTGAACATGGTACGCAGACTTTTTATAACACTTTTAGGTACTCTAGGAGTTATTCAATGGCTCTACTTGCTTTTATAGCTTTACACATCTACTGCTAGTTCTTGTAGTGTATTAACCAAACTCTTATAACTTCTATAGAAGTTATATCAACGTCTGTTATATAACTTCTTATTTTAAATGGAATGTCTGCGTGAGGTCACTTGAATTCACGTGACGTGATAGTAGTCTGCTTTAGCCTTAACTGTCCTTTTAGTAGATTATTGGGTAATATATTGTAACGTGATAACCGATTAAGAAAAGGAGCTTTACTTGAAAGACTATTTTCAGGTTATTTGTTCTAGAATGTTCTCTCTCTTTCAAGTGTATAGTGATTAAGTTCGATTTAAGTTTCGCGTTCATTATAGAATGTTCTTTTGTTTTATATAAGGCGATGAATAGACAGTTAAGGGGGGTTCAAATAATTTACAATAGTTCATTGTATTGTCAATAAGTTTAAACGTTATCCAGCTGAATTCTGTGTATCTTAACAATTTTGTGAATAAATTGTGTTAAAATCCCCATAAGTGTTTCAAATTGGTGTCAGGTGTGGGGTGAAAATACAAGAATGCCTGGAAAGAAGATAAATGAATTATTGGTTGCTGAGTTTAGAAGAGAGCTCGAAAAATTAGAGTTGGAAACTACTGAGACCAAATCCGTATTATTCAGTAGGCTCCGTGAATACTACCTAAATAATAATCTAGACCCTGACGCTCTGAAGTTTGAAGATCCAATTCAAAAAGCCATTTCTGAACAATCGCAACAACTTTCTCAGCTGTCGCAATGAATGACGAGCCAACAAGAGGAGCTATCCAGTCAGATTAGGAGCCAGCGCGAAGATATGTCCCAGCTGTCGCAACGAATGACGAGCCAACAAGAAGAACAAACGCAACAACTTTCCCGTATGCAAGAAGAACAATCGCAACAATCTTTCCAGCTGTCGCAAATAATAACGAGCCAACAAGAAGAACAAACACGACAATTTTTCCAGCTGTCTCAACGAATGACAAGCCAGCAAGAGGAGCTATCACAACGAATGTCTATCCTATCAGAAGAGTTATCCAGTTCGTTTTCCCAGCAGAGGGAAACCCGTCGCGGTACATCATGATCGGTTGGCACCTTACCAGGGAAACCATAGTGGAGGTGTGCAGCAGCTCCAAGAATATGGTTTAGCTGGTTCAAGGAATGTGCGGGATTTAGACAATAACATTCCAGGAGGAATGAATCTAAGGAGGGGGCAGTGTAACGGGATAACCGATTAAGAAAAGGACCTTTACTTGAAAGACTATTTTCAGGTTATGTGTTCTAGAATGTTCTCTCTCTTTCAAGTGTATAGTGATTAAGTTCGATTTAAGTTTCGCGTTCATTATAGAATGTTCTTTTGTTTTATATAAGGCGATGAATAGACAGTTAAGGGGAGTTCAAATAATTTACAATAGTTCATTGTATTGTCAATAAGTTTAAACGTTATCCAGCTGAATTCTGTGTATCTTAACAATTTTGTGAATAAATTGTGTTAAAATCCCCATAAGTGTTTCAAATTGGTGTCAGGTGTGGGGTGAAAATACAAGAATGCCTGGAAAGAAGATAAATGAATTATTGGTTGCTGAGTTTAGAAGAGAGCTCGAAAAATTAGAGTTGGAAACTACTGAGACCAAATCCGTATTATTCAGTAGGCTCCGTGAATACTACCTAAATAATAATCTAGACCCTGACGCTCTGAAGTTTGAAGATCCAATTCAAAAAGCCATTTCTGAACAATCGCAACAACTTTCTCAGCTGTCGCAATGAATGACGAGCCAACAAGAGGAGCTATCCAGTCAGATTAGGAGCCAGCGCGAAGATATGTCCCAGCTGTCGCAACGAATGACGAGCCAACAAGAAGAACAAACGCAACAACTTTCCCGTATGCAAGAAGAACAATCGCAACAATCTTTCCAGCTGTCGCAAATAATAACGAGCCAACAAGAAGAACAAACACGACAATTTTTCCAGCTGTCTCAACGAATGACAAGCCAGCAAGAGGAGCTATCACAACGAATGTCTATCCTATCAGAAGAGTTATCCAGTTCGTTTTCCCAGCAGAGGGAAACCCGTCGTGGTACATCATGATCGGTTGGCGCCTTACCAGGGAAACCATAGTGGAGGTGTGCAGCAGCTCCAAGAATATGGTTTAGCTGGTTCAAGGAATGTGCGGGATTTAGACAATAACATTCCAGGAGGAATGAATCTAAGGAGGGGGCAGTGTAACGGGATAACCGATTAAGAAAAGGACCTTTACTTAAAAGACTATTTTCAGGTTATGTGTTCTAGAATGTTCTCTCTCTTTCTAGTGTATAATGATTAAGTTCGATTTATGTTTCGCGTTCATTATAGAATGTTCTTTTGTTTTATATAAGGCGATGAATAGACAGTTAAGGGGAGTTCAAATAATTTACAATAGTTCATTGTATTGTCAATAAGTTTAAACGTTATCCAGCTGAATTCTGTGTATCTTAACAATTTTGTGAATAAATTGTGTTAAAATCCCCATATAAGTGTTTCAAATTGGTGTCAGGTGTGGGGTGAAAATACAAGAATGCCTGGAAAGAAGATAAATGAATTATTGGTTGCTGAGTTTAGAAGAGAGCTCGAAAAATTAGAGTTGGAAACTACTGAGACCAAATCCGTATTATTCAGTAGGCTCCGTGAATACTACCTAAATAATAATCTAGACCCTGACGCTCTGAAGTTTGAAGATCCAATTCAAAAAGCCATTTCTGAACAATCGCAACAACTTTCTCAGCTGTCGCAATGAATGACGAGCCAACAAGAGGAGCTATCCAGTCAGATTAGGAGCCAGCGCGAAGATATGTCCCAGCTGTCGCAACGAATGACGAGCCAACAAGAAGAACAAACGCAACAACTTTCCCGTATGCAAGAAGAACAATCGCAACAATCTTTCCAGCTGTCGCAAATAATAACGAGCCAACAAGAAGAACAAACACGACAATTTTTCCAGCTGTCTCAACGAATGACAAGCCAGCAAGAGGAGCTATCACAACGAATGTCTATCCTATCAGAAGAGTTATCCAGTTCGTTTTCCCAGCAGAGGGAAACCCGTCGTGGTACATCATGATCGGTTGGCGCCTTACCAGGGAAACCATAGTGGAGGTGTGCAGCAGCTCCAAGAATATGGTTTAGCTGGTTCAAGGAATGTGCGGGATTTAGACAATAACATTCCAGGAGGAATGAATCTAAGGAGGGGGCAGTGTAACGGGATAACCGATTAAGAAAAGGACCTTTACTTAAAAGACTATTTTCAGGTTATGTGTTCTAGAATGTTCTCTCTCTTTCTAGTGTATAATGATTAAGTTCGATTTATGTTTCGCGTTCATTATAGAATGTTCTTTTGTTTTATATAAGGCGATGAATAGACAGTTAAGGGGAGTTCAAATAATTTACAATAGTTCATTGTATTGTCAATAAGTTTAAACGTTATCCAGCTGAATTCTGTGTATCTTAACAATTTTGTGAATAAATTGTGTTAAAATCCCCATAAGTGTTTCAAATTGGTGTCAGGTGTGGGGTGAAAATACAAGAATGCCTGGAAAGAAGATAAATGAATTATTGGTTGCTGAGTTTAGAAGAGAGCTCGAAAAATTAGAGTTAGAAACTACTGAGACCAAATCCGTATTATTCAGTAGGCTCCGTGAATCTAAATAATAATCTAGACCCTGACGCTCTGAAGTTTGAAGATCCAATTCAAAAAGCCATTTCTGAACAATCGCAACAACTTTCTCAGCTGTCGCAACGAATGACGAGCCAACAAGAGGAGCTATCCAGTCAGATTAGGAGCCAGCTCGAAGATATGTCCCAGCTGTCGCAACGAATGACCAGCCAACAAGAAGAACAAACGCAACAACTTTCCCGTATGCAAGAAGAACAATCGCAACAATCTTTCCAGTTGTCGCAAAGAATAACGAGCCAACAAGAAGAACAAACACAACAATTTTTCCAGCTGTCTCAACGAATGACAAGCCAGCAAGAGGAGCAATCACAACGAATGTCTACCCTATCAGAAGAGTTATCCAGTTCGTTCTCCCAGCAAAGGGAAACCCGTCGTGGTACATCATGATCGGTTGGCGCCTTACCAGGGAAGTGTGCAGGATTTAGACAATAACATTCCAGGAGGAATGAATCTAAGGAGGGGGCAGTGTAACGGGATAACCGATTAAGAAAAGGACCTTTACTTGAAAGACTATTTTCAGGTTATTTGTTCTAGAATGTTCTTTCTCTTTTTAGTGTATAATGATTAAGTTCGATTTATGTTTCGCGTTCATTCTAGAATGTTCTTTTGTTTTTTATAAGGGGATGTATAGAAAGTTAAGGGGAGTTCAAATAATTTACAATAGTTCATTGTATTGTCAATAAGTTTAAACGTTATCCAGCTGAATTCTGTGTAGCTTAAAAATTTTGTGAATAAATTGTGTTAAAGTCCCCATAAGTGTTTCAATATTAATCCTCCTTTACAGCTATTATACCAGCAATTTTGTTACGAGTCTCTATTAAAGTAACATATTCTGTCAGATTTTCCTTCCTGTATAGGTACCTATACGTATAGCGAGAACATGTCGTATCTAAACAAACATCAAAGTTGAACTGTAAAACATAAAATAATTAAAATATAAGCTTCTTTTCCAATATTTTTCTATTTTTCTAAATAATAACGCAATAAAAAAGTATTTGGTAAAAATCCATAATAATATACCAATAGATGCTAAAAGCGAGCTGACTATAATGTTTATTACGTACAAGGGATTTATTTTCTTGTTGGTTTGTAACTATGCAACTTATACCTGTAGCAGTACTAATTAAAAGAAATCTTTCTTATGAAATGCTTTATGTAGTACGCTTTGTTGCTTTTTTTGGTTCTGTTTAAAAGGCAGTAATTGGTCTTGAAACAATACGGCTGAGTTCATCCCGTTCGCTTCGTTCGAAATGTTTGCTTAGGGTGAAAGGACGAAAGGACAAGGAAGGGAATGAATAATGCCGAATGGGATGATTAGTTTAATGTTCAGACCTAAGTCCGACCTAACTCTCCATCGCTCTACTAATATTGATTTAAATTTTACTTATTGTTTCCTTGGTCCCCAACCATTATATTCCTTGAGAGTTAGTATTTACCTGAAAACATAACCGTATCAATAAATCGTACAAATACTATAAAGATTTCAGCTAAAATTTAATTTCTAATTTCAATACATAATGATAGATATTACACAAAATTACTATAGCGAGTATAACTTTTAAAATAAGTTTTATGGTGACATGCTTACCTACTTTAGAAATGCTATTATATTCCATTGAATCATTTTTTATGCAACCATTATTTTGTTTCTTCCTGCATGTCCAGAATTTCCGAATTTATTGAAAAACTGTTTCCATTCATATATTCCTCTTTACACGTGGTTTTCACTTAGTTTTATAACTTTTTCTTAGATTACTTCTCTTGTTAAATTTTACTGTATTTATTTGAATTCTTTTTTAATTTTACATTTCCGATATATTTATATTTGACAAATTTGTTTTATCACAAAACTAATTTCTACGTCTATGTTTACTACAATTCTGAAATGTTCACGAAATCGGGTAATGCGTAGGATCTGTCGATATGACCGTTTGTGGGATTTGTTAGAAATGAGTCTTTAGGGTTTGTTACCTTACACACCGGAGAATCTTCCTAACGGTAATTGGAATTAATTAGACAATTAAAATTATGTCTTACTCAAAATTTGTCTTGATATAGTTTTATATAAATATCAACTGACCTCGCGAACTTCGTACCTCCTAAAAAGGGTGCTTTTTCCCTTTTTCAAATTTTTTTTATTATATTTTCACGTTAGTTTCTAGGTATTTACTATTTTTTTAGTCGTATTTTGTAATTTTTCGATTAAATTCTAGGTCTGAGTCTTAAATAACGAGACTATTTACAAAATAGGGTCTTATTATAAATAATATTCTACATTCGAATGCTCCCCTTCAATATACCTCCTCCTCTCGCCACACAGCTTTCCATAAGTTTTTTCCCTTGATCAAAGCTGTGCTGGAAGTCTTCTTTGTCGAGAGCCTTTAGAAGCTCTGCCGTTTTTTGCTTTACCGCTTCCATCGACTCAAATCGGCCGATTTTTTTCTTTGGAAAGAAAAAGAGTCGCACGGTGCAAAATCTGGCAAGAACGGCGCGTGTTCGAGCACTGAAGTGTGTTTATTGGCCAAATACTGCTTCACAGATAGCACGTTATGGGCAGTTGCGTTGTACTGGTGCCAAATCTATAACTTGTTCTTCCAAAACTCGGACCTTTGCGTGTTGCCAAAACTGATAAATTTTAAGTCTGGTTTACAGTCTGACCCTCTGAAACCCATTCAGTCATCACGATACCGTTAATGTAAAAAAAACATTGCCCTGGAATTTTGATTTGAACATCCCTGGTTTTTTGATTCTGGCCGATTCAGGTATCTTCCAATGCATCAATTGCCACTTTGTTTCAACATCGTATTGGAAAATCCACGTTTCGTTGAAAGCAAAAATGTTTTTTATCAGTCCGGGATCTTCTTTGAATCTTTCAAAAAAATGAAAGCAGACCTGCTGCCAAACGAGCTTTTGGTCAGGAGTCAAGTTTTTTGGCACCAACATGACTTTTGTCATGTGTAATTCCTCATGTAAAATTTTTCTAACCGTTTCTTTATCGGCGTTTACAGCCTCAGGAATCATCCGGATGCTCATTTGACGATCTGCATGAAAAATTTGTTGATTTTGATCACTGTTTCCGGAGTTGAAACAGTGATAGAGCAACCTGAGCGCTGGTCATCTTCAGTGCTCTTTCGACCCTCAGTGAAGCGCTTGTACCACTCAAAAATACGCGCACCAGATAGAGAAATGTCATCATAGGCATCTTGCAAGAATTTATAGCACGCAGTCGGAGTTTTCTTTAATTTAAAGAGAAATTTGAGATTGATACGTTGCTCTTGTTTTTCGTTACACATGGTTTTCGGTACGAATACTATAATAGTCACTAAATCGTTGTTTGGTATGTGCATAGAGAAGACTTCTAGATACCCAACGCACTACTCGTTTTACCCATTCCTCTTGAGCGCCCTCTAGTGTTGTTATTTAATAGCCAGATCTCGTATATAAAATATCGACTGCGCAATTTTATTATTTAAAATGGCGCCATTTAATAAATACTTACTCAATCCAGCCAACAGATACCGCCATCTAATTTAAGCTATCATACCTTTCAAGTTGGATCAAACTCCACACGGTGTTCAAATTTAATTGAAATTGGTTAGTTTAGCAGTGCATGGCGGACAAATAAAGTGTCTCGTAATTTATATATGTATTAAGATAAGAGGTGATAGAAAATCAATTTACTTATACTTATTTCCCGTTTTTAATATTTTTTCCGATCCCTTTAACTTCACCTAACAAATTGGTTTATTTTTATCTCAGACCGTCCCCGAGCCGAGCACATCTTCAGTGAAAATTTAATATTTACGCGCGAGTTACCAAATTTTAAAAACGAAATGTACTCCAATATGTCCCTTTGAACTAAAAAGGGCATCCAGTGGCAGTGGATTGCTAGAATTGATGTCCCGTCCCGGTAAGCGCAAGTTATGTAGCGTAAAAAAATCGAAAAAATCGGGGTAGCTTATGCTGACTCAGATGGGAGAGAAAGAGAGGTAAAGGGGGAAAAGGATATAGGCAAAAACTAAGAGTGACTGGTATATTTCATTCTTTGGCGGACTTTAGATTGATGAAACTTTTTTAAGACCTACAAGAAATGGTAAAAAATAAACCTCCCTTTAAATCGAACTGACAAACGTTGACAACGGATAATAAATGAACCCTTTTTTAACACAGCTCGCCACTCGGATATGCCCCGAAATTTCTTCTAGTTTGTTATCCATCAATGATGATAGCCAATATATATACACAGTGATTCTACTTCTTTGTCCAAATATAAGAATATATACTCAAACATTTCTAAGCAGAGACACTATATCGAATTAAATTAGAAAATAATGGATGATTTAACAGGTGTTACGAAGAACCCCAACAAGACTATAATCATTGAAAGTATACAAACAAGAATATATTAAATCACATTAAGAAGACATCCAGCAGTACTTGAATCCACAAACTTTGGCTCTACGCGCCATTCTTCATTTCTTCTGTTTAGAAATTGTACTCTGCTGCCTATCTTTTCTTCTTTTCTTGTATATTCATGATGTGGTGTCAATACAATTCAGATTTTCTATAAATCTACTTCACCGTTATGGTTTTGTTCAACACATCAACAATAAAAAGAAAAAAAGAATGAGTAAATGTTGGGATGCCTAAAGGTCATAAACGTGTTAAAAAAATCCTAAAAAAGTAAATATTTAACTGTTATTTGACCTACAAACACATATTTTGTTTCCCATCGATATAGTGTGATAGATAGAAGTAGGTTTACCCGTTAGGTAAACATTCAAACTGAAACTGTAACCCATTGACAGGCGACAGATAGATCTTTTGTAGTTCATGTGAAATTTATTATGTTCACCCTTTTAGTGGAGGACCCGCACCCATATGCCATTAGAAATAGGAATCAAACATATGGATGGGTTTCGATTCGAACGGTATTTTGATACCTGCACTCAGGTAATTTTTTACTAATGTAATGTATCTCATAAAAAAGGGTTTTGCTGAAAGGGTTAAATGCGATCGTGTGAAACGCAAAAAGTGTACAATAGGGATGAAATTATCACCGCAACGGTTTCAACGATATCAAGTATATCATTGAACTTATCTATATAATCTCTACAGAATTCTAAAGAAGAATTTGTTTCTTTTATCCAATAAGACGATAAACCTTTTTATTAATACCTAATAGATATTACAAATTATTAAAAGATAATAAATGAACAGAACAACGTATTAAGTGTTAAAAGTTGGAATTAATAATTTTGAAAAATTTGTATATCCTTGAATAGATTGTCCAGGATTGAAAATAGGACCTTTGTAAAATTTTCGTCACAAAATGGTTTAATTTTCCTAAAAGATCATTCAAAGTTTTTTATACAGTCTTTTAGGTTCTTTGAGTCTATAAAAATTTCTTTCAGGATTTAAATTTATGTCATATTATAAAGTTATCTAGGTTTACCAGGTACTACTACTGCTGGAGTACAGATTACCTTTAGCTGAAAAACTCGAGGTTCCCCATTCTAATATGCGAATGTTACTCCTGCTGTGGTCAGCATTTGTGGATGACCTTCTTAAGACACTCAAGGTTCCCCATTCTAATATGCGAATGGGTTTATGCTAACCTAACGCAGAGGATTTCCATTGAAGGAAAAGTGGGAAGGGGTTGTTCACAAGAAGGGGTAATGCTGTGGTCAGCATTTGTGGATGACCTTCTTAAGACACTCGAGGTTCCCCATTCTAATATGCGAATGGGTTTATGCTAACCTAACGCAAAGGATAGTAGGGTCCAAGTTACGTAAGGCTTCCATTGAAGGAAGAGTGGAAAGGGGCTGTTCACAAGAAGGGGTAATGTCACTCCTGCTGTGGTCAGCATTTGTGAATGAACTTCTTAAGACACTACTCAACAAAGGCTTTAGATTTCTCAGATGCTCTGGTCAGAATCGTTCAGGGAAGTTTTCTGGGCACAGTATCAGAGCAGATGCATACCGCAATAAATATGATGAAGGCCTAACAGACAATTCAAAAAATTCATTAGTTGTCCCATTCACAAATAAAAGGGCGTTGCAAACCAATAACGCTAAATAACGTGCTGGTACCAATGGTCACAGAGGCCAAATACCTGGATATGGTGTTTGACCAGGGGCTATCATGGAAGCAGCACATTCAAAAGGTGATATGCAAAGCTATAATAGCCCTTAGTAGGTGTAGGTGTGGCAAGAACCTTAAAATGAACCTCTGGTTGTACACACAGGTCATTAGACCAATGTTAACCTATGGTTCGGTGGTGTGGTGGAATAGAACACAACAACCTGAGGCGATCAGGCAACTGGGAAGCATTCGAAGGCAGTCATACCTGAATGTGACAGGGGTCATGGGGAACGCCAAAACGGACTCATTACAGGTTCTGCTCAACTTACCACCATTGCATATCTATATACAGCGAGGCTATGACAACTGGTTAGAGGCTGCTACAAGCTACAACCTTAGTAAGGAGAAAGAGCAAATAGAGCTATATGATAGGGTTAACGACTGAGAAATGCACAGGGTTGGGTATATATAGTAGAAGACACAGGAAACAAGTCCAATTAAGTCTAGCTGCGTATGCTTCAGTGTTTTAGGCTGAAAATAGGAATTTTATTATGGGTTTCTTTTTTAGGAGTTTTAATTCTTAGATATGAGATATAAGAAAATAATAAGATGTCTTTATTAGAAACGTTATATGCCCTATCAGTTTATGTAAAGGATAAGAGGCATTGATATATCTTCAAAAACTGATTTATGTCAGTCTTTCAGATTTCTAGAGTCTATCAAAATCTCTTCCAGGGATTAAATATGATAGAAAGGTGCCTAAGTTCAGCAGGCACTATTTTGTTGTATGTAGTGTTTTTGCAGATCACAAATTACTTTTAGCTGGAATATATTAGGTTTCTTAGGAATTGTAAGGCCCTCTTCGAGATGTAGTTTATTCGCTGAATGTCTCTGAGTTAATCTTTCACAAATTTCTATATGTAGGTGTTTCTTGATTTTCAAAATCTTCTTCTGGCTAAGTGTTGTCGATATGTTTGACTTCTGTTTTTTTCAGCAGTTTCAAGATTTGATTATGATATTTTTTTAAATTTCTTATTTTTGTTTAATATACTTTCTGGATAAAGATTTTTATTGAAGGTGTACTTTTTAGGTGCCAGTTGGTCTAAAGTGGTAAAGGCATCAAAATCACCTTTAATACTTTTTTATATTGGTCTATTAGGAAGTTGAAAGTCCTCTTTGAAATAAAGATTATATTATCGCCTGAACGTCTTAAAATCTTTAAACAGATCAAGATTTTCATCTGGGCGAAAGTTATTGTAGTTTGTAGTGATAAACTTTTGTTCTTTGTTCAAAGTTTTTTGCTCATGGTTATTCAAATTTTGTAGTAAATTGTAAATTACCATCAAGTTTTTTGTTTTGTTTATGTCTTGACGTCTTCGAGTCTTTTAATAGATGTATATTTCTTGTGGTATTCTTTTAATTCGTACCAGTTATCAGATATGAAATCTAAGAAAATTAGCTGCCCTTAATGGTGTAAAGTTGGTGAAGTTCTATTTTAAATTATCATTGAAATTTACTATACCAAGTTTAAAAAATTGGTTGAAATTTAAATTGTTAATATTGGAAAATGGTACAGATTGATATGTGTAATATTTAAAATATCTCTTTTTTTCTTTAAAGTTTGTAAGTGGTCCCATTTTTTGGTATAATCTCGGTAAAAGTTACGGTTTGTTTCATGAATCTTAGTCTCGTTGCACTAAATAGATAAAGTTATATAACTGGTTACATAAATAACCATTTAAGTTTACCTTAGTGTTAGAAACTTATTGAACTCAATGCAAATTGTGTTTTGTATCTGCAACCTAAAAGTTCTCATTCTAGAATTGTAATATACTAAAAGAGTATTTTTTCACTCAGGTAAAAATGATATTAAGTACCAGTTCTGTTGCTATAAATAATTTCTATAAATTTATTTCGTGAGAAAAAGACGACCCTTTAAACCTTTTCCGATTTTTAACCTGATCTCGGGACAAAAATCAGAGCGAAAAGTTTTTATTCTCTTTTACCTGCATATCGAGGACTGACTAGGGCGCTATTAGACACAAAAGAGTTTTTTTTTTGTTAATAAATTAAATCCAAAAACCTGCATTGAAAGTCAATGACTAGTTCAATATTATAGAAAAAAATCCATCCCTCTATTTTATTTCCTATTTGACTTACAACTGTAATGCTATAATGTTTTGGTTAACTAACATTGATAAAAATGGATGGATTCGAATTGTATTCAATTGGGAATTTATTTCATTTTGTGAACTATTAATCATTTGATTGTAGTCACTTCAAAGGGTTTTTAAAGAAATTTAAACCGTTACGGTATTGTAAGTGATCAAATTTGAGTGTGAAATTAATAAAAATTTAATGTTTATTATTGAAAGATGAGGGTTTTAAGATATTAATATTTGTATGCTAGTACTTTATATCATTATATCAGTTTTTTATATTTTTAAACTATTAATTGGTTTACAAAGGAGGTAAATTTAAAATATTCTAAAGGAAAACATGGAGGTAAATATACCATTACTGTTGTCTACAAAAATTTTTTTAATACCCATAAAATTATTGACTATTTGAAGAACAAGAGACCCAAGACTTATATGTTTGCCATAGTTTTTTTTTAACTTGCTTAGCTACTGCTAAGGTTTATGTAATGTATGTATTAAAGAAAATCCAAACAACTAGATGAATTGCGTAAAGGTTGCTAGCGGTCACTCTACTCTACTCTGAGCCCGAGCTCAGCCGTAGAGGGATGATACACAAGTGAGCCGCGCCACCGACTTTGACGGTACAAACCGAAAACCCCTAGATCTAATAGGCTCTAAGAACTCTTACCCAATCCCACAAAATGAAATAAAGTGAGCTAAATAAAACAATTCAATTCCAAAACTAGACCCTCCTTTAATAATAAAAAAAGAGAAACAACGTTTATAATTGATGTTAATTATAAAATTCAGAATTACTAATTACACTAGCGCCTTAAAAATTAAAACCCTCAAAAATATCGCTAACCCTCAGTGTGATCACACGCACGACTTAAAACTAATTTACTAATAACAATTTTAAAATATAATTTTAACAATGTACAAAGGCTTATCTGTATTAGCGTTGGTAGCTTCCAGACTCCAAGATTCAACGCTGATTGGTTCCGGACAGAACCCGGAACAATTCCAAAACAAAGTACTGCTAATACCTCAAGTATTTAGTAGCCAGCTCCAGTAACCAGGTGGTAAGCCTTCGTCAAAGAAACAAGCCGGAACCAATGAATTAAGCTTGTACCGGAAATTTAAATCTGCACCTGAGTATTTAAGCTTGTGCTAGGGAGTTAAAGCCTGTCCCAAGGACCCTAGATGGAAAAAGGGTATATAACTCGTGGACTTCACTAATTCCGCTTGGATTTGAGATTTTAACCACCTTATAACAATCCGAAGTTAAATCAACAGAAAATTTGTAATAAATCCCACACGTGGAAATTTCCAATCGAACCGTAATCCACAAAATAACAACTAATCGAGATTAACCCAATAGTTCGGTTGGAAAAGAAAGGTTCCGTTTCAAAAATCCAAAAATAAATGCCATCGATGTACCTACGACGATATGAAACTTCACCCACAAAATTTCCTTGTGACACGTTAACTGCTATCTAAGCTCTCAGACCTTCTTGGTGACTTGTAGAATTAAAAATAACCGAAAATCCGTCAAATCGGCAGGAACTGACAGATGCCCTCACTTATCCCATTATTAATTTGGAGGTCGTGGCCTTGAATTACTTATAGGATGGTCTCATGTAATGTGGCCCTGTTTGACCCATGGAATAGTTCTGATTCAACCAACTGAACAGAAAAAGAAGAAGAGATCCAACAATCTTTTTATAAGCTGAAATCTTATCACTTGACATAATAAAAACAACAATACCAAATATGTACCCCAAAAACGATGAATAGATTAAAACTTTTGATAAATGGTAAATCAGATGTGGCTATAACACTAAATGTCGTTGTTGAACCCTCAAATCTGGTGAAATTAGTGAGGTGAGTACTCAATTTATTACCGATTAAGAATAATTATTGCTAGTGAGAAATTAGCCCGTGACATGTTCTGGATAACACTAAAAAGGAAAGCCAGAAAACATAAAACATTGGTAAGAAAGGATAATGAAATATGTATCTAAATATCTTGATAAACGAGTCCAAGCAAGTGGAATATTAATACTTAAAGGTATTACAAAAAAAGCCTTTTAGTGCAGTCATTAAGTCAAAAAAGGAGGGGTAACCTGGAAAATATCTCCTTTCCTAAGCATTTCACGAGAAAGATAGTTATATACGAAATTAAACAACAGAAAATTCACTACAATTTATTAATTTATTAATTTTTCTTTGGTAAAATTAATAGTTTTTGGCGTACAACCACCATAAAGTATTATTCACCACGTTTCTTATGTACAAACTCCATTTTTATTATCGCTTTTTAATGACGAAGACATGTGTAAATGAGTTAAATCTTCTAAGGCATTTAAACAACATTCTGGAGACATAAATTTTGGCGATACAAAGTCATTTGGCATCATGGTGAACCATTTTGATCTATTTGCGGTAACTACTTCATGATCTAAATATAAATCCAACTTCATATTCGTATTTGATGGATATTCTAAAGATGTAGCAAACGGTAGTACCAAATTTTTTGGACCTATTCCGATAATCACAAATAACTGCTTCAGTAGACTACTTTATGATAAGTCAAAGATTCCAACTGTGTTCAAGATACATTCCTGTTGAATGATGCCATCAAGAACCTCATCAATAGAATGTTAAAGACAAAATTGGCCCAGAACCATTTGGCGAAGATGTTGACACATGCAGAAAGGCAGCCATTGAGCAATAAAGGAGTGGTGGGAAAAATCACCGGGCAAACGACAAGACAAAGTCTTCATAAATGGACACTTGGCAAAGTTTACTGCATAGCTGCTATCACAAAGGCGAAACGATGTCAGAATTATTGTCAGTCTCTTGACAGGACCTTGTAGGCTCAGAAAACACATGAGTCAGCTGAACTTAGCAGATGAAGACATCTGTCGATACTGCCAAGAGGAGCAGGAAACCGCATTTCATGTCCTATGTCAATGTGAAGGCCTTGCAAGGACGCAGTATTTAGTACTAGGAGAGGAAAAACCGGCTGCTCCAAGTTATGCGGAGAAGCCACTGTCAAGGCTATTAAGTCACATTAAGAGGGCAGGACTGGACAAGGTTCTCTAATCCTATTCTAGAGATAATGGGCGTTCACAATAGATCTGCAAAGGTTGCAGTGGTACAGACTACCCAATAAACATCTATATATCTATCTATCTAAAGACAAAATTTGAAGCTGAGAATTTCATGGTCTCTCAAGCCACGGAAGATGCAGTTACGCTAATCATCAATACGTGTTTCACAACCTTTCGATAATGTAAAGGTGGTCTGCGAAGATATTTTAACTAAACACAAAACTATTGGGTGCGATTTATTTAAGATTTATTAAACACAACAAATAACTATCACAAAATCGCTGTATAGGAATGTTAGCTGGAACCTCGAAAATATTTTGGCTAACCTTAACCCTAATTCCAAATCGGGCTTTTTTCCAAAAGTCATCGGTAGCCACGTAATCTCTAAACTTTGTTCCGAGTCCAAAACTATCCACTTCCTTTTGAAAATTTCTGATCTCCTTGCTGTCATTGGATCCGACATTAAAGGTGTGCATCATATGTGTTTTAGACTTACAGTACGATAAAAAACGCACCTCTTTCTCTACATCCAGCTGGTGTGGAAAGGAGTTTTATCGAAATGTGCTTGGCGGCGTCCGTAAGCCAACTATTAATTGTAACAAAAAAAAATGTAAGCAATTTTCTCTAGTTTAATTTTGTATATTAATGTTTTTCTCGTGAAATGCGTTGGAAAGAAGATATCTCAAAAAGTGAAAAAGATACTAGACTAAATTTTAACCTGGTTTTTCGTTCTTATTATTGTAATTTTCTTAACAGATATTAATTTTTAAAGATTGCTGATTAAAGTAATTGTAACAAAAATTGGCGTATTTTATAAACAAGATACCTCGTTCACTGAGCGAAAATTCCATTTAGAGTTAGGGAGAGGCCAAAGTCGACATCGACGTCGGGATGCTGTGTCTTAACGGCGTTGCGTCACGATCGTCGAGGGACATTTCCCTCGGACACTTTCAAATTTTCAATGCTTCCCTTGAGATTCTTTTAAATTTTTGACACATACTAAAGTAAGGAACGTGGTCATCTTAGGAAATTTGATACCCGCCGTAAAGCACCCTTGCCATGTTTTCGGTATTTGGGGAATAAATAATTCATTTTTTATCTTACGAGACCAACTTTAAATATTCCGGAGTGTAGTGAAATATTAAAATGTATTTAAATAAGAATGATTAAGATCAAGATCTATTTTATGAATCCAAAAAATCCAATATTTAAAATAAGTTTTAATAGGTTATCAAATTTTGTTGTAAACTTTAGACTTGCCTTAACACACAAAAAATTAAGTTGAATAATGTTTGGATCAAAATAAACTAGAACTAGTCATATTACTAAATGTTTGTATGTATGAGCAAATTAGGGATAACAGACACACCTTCGACCTATAAGATCTATTGTGTCCCCCTTTTCTTGCTATATTTCTGATGATATCTCAGCTTGTAACAGCTCTTCTAATCCTATCTTCCTTAGAAAGTTTAGGATATCAAGTTAGGTAGTTCTTCCTTTTATATTTCGTATGACCCTAGGTATTTAACAATAGAATTACTTAATGCGATGCATTCTGAGAGTATGTGTATTGAGGTTTTATCCTCTACCTCACAGAATCCGCAGTTTGCTTCATCTACCAATCCTAGTTTCTTCATGTTTCTTAATCGGCAGTGTCCGGTTAGTATTCCTGTTATAATTCGGAGGTTCGTCTTACTAAGGTCAAGACAGCTTTGAGATCTCTTCTGGTTACAGTTTCCCAGATATGTCTTCGATTGTCTTAGTCCTTCTAGATCATTCCAGGATTTGGATTTTTCGCTATCCAGTTTTTTCCTTAGTTTTTCTAAGATTGTACTACTACTGAATCCACAGGATGGTTCTGGTCCCAGGTATGAGTTGTCAGCTCCTTCTTTTGCCAGTTTGTCTGCTGTTTCGTTTCCTTCGATTCCTATGTGTCCTGTAACCCATATAGGAGGGTAACAGTAGTGTTATTCTGTCCTAGTTCGTTTAATTTGCCTAGGCATTCCCAGACCATCTTCGAACTGATTAAATCTGAGTTCAGAGCTTTGATGACTGCTTGACAATCTGACATGATTATAATCTTCTGTCTTCAATAGTTCATTTCAATGTTAAATTCTATACATCTTTCAATGCCACGAAATTCCGCTTGAAAGATGCTTGGGTACGCACCCAGGCTTTCTTAGTATTTGGTTCTAGGTCTAAAAACCCCTGCTCCTGTTCCTTTATCTGTCTATCTACTAAATGTTTACGACAGCACACTCTAACGATTCAGCTGGACACCGTATATAGACAAGAATAGTAGAACTACTTTGCGCGCCGCCTCTGAAGTTCTTTGTACTAGATTTCGTTTCGGTTGGCCAACATTTTTTGTGCAGTTTTGTGAGAATTGGTGAGCAGCGATGCCATCTCTTCCAATTTTTTTGTAGATCTATAAATTTAGGAAGTAACCTACCGATAAATAGTTCTTACTACCTCATCTACCGATTTTTAAATTTTGATTAACTTTTTCATTAGGTTTTAGTACTTCAAGATTTATTATTATATCGATTTCTACATATTTTTATATTGTAACAATCTCCCAATTTCGGAAATTGTAGGTTGACAAAGCTGCTGGTGCGCGACAACGATCCAGATAGATACTGAGAACTTTGGAGACATGGAACTAGTATTTAAAAATTGGATCAAAGTGTGATCTCTCTTTTTTATCACTTAATTATTTAATTTTTTAACACCATCTATGAATAAACTAATATTTAAAAGTAGCAATTAGGCTCTATATCGGTTAAATAGTGGAAGCGTTAACGTCAGGATATCTAATTCGACTGACAGTTTTTCTGATCAACAGACATTTTTATATCCTTCAGAATTTTTTATCAAAGCTTTAACTATTTTTTTTAATTAAGATGAACTTAGCTAAAAAGCGGTGATACTGAAGTATAGGTACAATTACCCCCTCTTGAGGCTTTTCATGAAAAAAGGCGTGTGGAACTCTGGGAATTCCGATAAAAGTGAAGCTTCATTCCAACATGACGTTTCATTACGCACAAGTGTGCGTTATAGCTTACTTACCCTACATGGTGACAATGAGTATAAATGACATTTACTGTCAAAGGAGTAGATAAAAGTATTATTAATTTTATATAAGGATAACAAACATTCCAGCTTTTTACGTGAACGTATTTCTATACAATTGTTCTATTATTAATATAGGTTTTATAGTATTTATTTAATTTAGAACTTCGTTCGTTTTTGTTATTTTTTCATTTCCACAGATGATTCTTCTCTATTCCACCACATTTTATTGCTTAAAATTATGTTAAAATTTTCTAAGCGATTTATTTAAGTTTTAAAAATTAAGATGTTCGGCGCAAGCGTGTCAATATTCCTTTCAGAGTGACCACTAAGGGTGGTCAGTCAACCAGACCGCGCCCTAACAATGTTATCACCCTACATTTCCTTCTCTGACCAGCACAATGCGTGGCACGCGTCTTAAAGATGAATGGGTCCTTTTCCCTTTCAAGATTCGACCTAACAAGCATAAGAAATTCTATTCAGGGACTCTGGCCACAATAGAAGTTCATTTGAATACTGTCGTTGCTGGTGTTTGAGCTTTGAATTGGAAAAATCTTGTAAGGACTCTTTTCTTGTAAAGAGAAGAACTAATAAACTTTATGTTAATTGGAAGTGGTGGTAGACATGATTAATGTAACAGATTGTAGGGATGTTTTTTATTATTTAAACTTTCTTTAAATAAAGGATAAAAATTATCCTTAAAACATTAAGTGTGTCGCATATAAATGAAGTAAACAAGCCATATAATATCACATTAATAAAAATGCAGAATATGAGGGTTGTCCTTTTAGTTTTGCATAAAGCCATAAAGACAAAAACTATATAGAATTAACGTACTTTATTGCTTTTTAAAATGTGTCCTATCAAGATCGATACACTTTTGCATACATTCAAACCAATTGGTAAAACAGTCATTTCAGTCTTCAGTTGACACCTGCAAAATCGCTTTTTTAAACCATCGATGGCTTCTTCTGGCGACTGGAATCGCTGTCCACGCAATGAATTCTTGATTTTTGGGAACGTGAAGAGGTCGTTGGAACTATATGGTGGATGGTCTAACAATTCGATGTTTTGAAGCTCTAAAATTGTCTTTTGCACTTGCATTACCCTGATGTAGGATGATTCGTAGTTGTGTGTTGGTTTTTTGGAGTTCCGGGATAACTTTTGGTAAACAAATGTTTATATACCAATACGAAGGAACCGTTCTTCGATCTTCTTAAACAATTGTGACCAGACTTTGACACAAAAGTTGCGACCATTTTCTTTGAAACACTTCTTCAATGTGAAACACCACACAGCGGATTAGTGTTTAGTTTCCGGTTTGTAGGATTATATCCAAGATTCATCGCCACTAACAATACTTTAAACGTTTTCTTAAGGTTTCTTTCTTAAACCTTTCCAATGTTCTTCAACACTAATTGACGAGTATTGCTTTTTGCCCTTCTGTGAGCAAATGAGGGATCCAACGGGAAACCAACTTCGTAACACCCAGTTCTTCATGTAGAATCATTTGGATAGAGGTCTTTGAAATGCTCAAAGATGCATATATCTTCTGGTATTTTACACTATGGTCATCCTTTAATCAACTAGCGCACCGCATCAATGTTTTGCTGTGTGACTGCTGTCTTGGGTGGACCTAGCCTGAATTCGTCACTATGCAACCACGTTGAAATTCCTAATACCAATGGGAAATAGTTGACTGGTGTGATGCTTCATTCTTAAACACCAAAAACATTTCAGCGAAACAATGCTATTGGTATAACCCTCTCCGAAAATTGTAAAAAAATATTGCTCAAAAATGTTCTCGGATATTAAAAGATAAGGTAGAAAAGTTAGTAGGTTAAATGAGCTTAGTTGTGTTGTTTTTTTATTATTTTATCTAAATAATGATGAAATGTTAACAGTAAAAAAATCAATCATAGAAATATTTTTTATTCCTTATTTTTAACCATTGAAATATTTAAAGATTTGTTTGGTCTGCTCTAGTGAGAAAATGCTTCTTCTGTTCTGGTGGCGTCCAAGCGATAGATATAGTCCTGATGTCACGCGCACGATCGGGTTATAAATAAGGATTAGGCCAGTAATTTCTACCCTACAGGCCTATTCGTCCCTTTTAAACTTATTTATTTTAAAATATTGGTATTGGCTTGGACCCGAAAAGTCCGTGAGACAGACCGTTCAGGGATCGAATGAAATACGATACGGTCCACTTATTTTAATTTTATGTCTAGGGTGAAATTGGAAATTGCCAACATTTCTTTTTTGCTTTAAAACATGTATGTCACTTTTGATACTTTATGGTATTTGATTAAATTTAGTGCATTTTAGAAGATTGGATTGATAATGTGTGCTATGAACTTAATAAACCATATTAAATTAAAATAAGTAACGGAGGTCTAGATTGATTAAAAGCTCAGTAATTAAAGCTATAGTGTCAATAGAAATTTTTCATTACATTTATGGACTTTGTGACGTGTTACATTAACTTTTTGAGGACACAGTATGTTCAACTTAATTCAAGTCTAGCAAATATGTGGCCACTTCTGTACCTCAAGGGTCAAATCTTGAACCTTTGCTTTTTAATATATTGATATTTTTATGATATTGGTGATATTATCATATTGTGGAATGGTCTAAAAGATGATGATAATAATAATAAAGTTAATGATGACATAATAACGATACTAAAAACGATTAAACTGATAATGATGCAAAAGAAAGAGAAATAAAAGAAGTGAACAATTGTAATGATGACACCACAAACAATATATCCGATGAAGTCAGGCCGGATTTGGGGGAGGGCAGGCGGGGCTACTGCTAAAAGAGAGGGGCCACCACAATTTGAATTATCAATTCCAATGTGTCATAGAAGTTCCAAAAACGTGTAAAGTAGATTTTTTTGGTTTCAAAAATGACATTGGTCTTTGGCCTGACATTATAACAGAAAGAATGGTCAATTATTGGAAGAAAAAAGGTTTTACAATACTGCAAAATTGTGATGAAATCTATCTGCAAAATTCATTTCTCCAAGATCAGCCTCGAGATAATACAAACTTTGTTCGGAAATGTTCAAAGAATATATTTACCCGTCGCAATCAAAATCAAGAGACTGTAAATCGATTCTGGCTGTTTTTCTCCAACTACGGGGAAAATTTATTGGTATGCATGTAATTTAATGTCTACCCAAATAACAAAGCTCAGTGGAGAAGGCTCCAGTGACTGGAAGCATGCATCTGAACGCCTACGCGAGCATAAGATTTCGAAGACTCATTTGGAGTCAGTAATGAGTTTAGTGCAACGAGTAGAAGTTACAGGACGTATTGATCAAGAGCTAGCAATACAAGAGGCAAAACAAATTGAGTATTGGCGAAAAATTCTTAGAATTGTCGTCAGTACGATTAAATTTATTGCTGAACGTGGATTAGACTTCCGAGGAGGCAATGAAATTATTGGATCATCGAGAAATGACAATTTTCTGGGTATTTTGGAATTACTAGCCGAGTACGAACCAACCTTGGCAATTCATTTAACACAACATGCAAACAAAGGAAGTGGTCACGTCAATTACCTTTCCTCCGCAATTTGCGAATAATTCATAGGTTCTATGGGTGATCAAGTGCTCAATGAAATCGTAACAAGGATTAAAAAATCAAAATACTATTTGGTTTCAGTGGACTCCGGACGAATCTCATATCGATCAACTTACAATAGTCGTTCGATATATTGAAGGATCGATGATACCAAAGGAACGATTTCTTGCTTTCTTACCAAATTGCGGTCATACTGGTGAAGCAATAGCAAAAGCTTTACTACAATTTTTGGATGACCACCAAATTAATATCCTTAATTGTCGCGGTCAATCGTACGAGAATGCTGCAAATATGAGTGACAAATACAGAGAGATGCAAGCTCTTATTTTACAGAAAAAATCATTTATCAGCATTTGTATCATGCTGTGGTCACTCACTCAATTTAGTTGGAAAGGCAGCTGCTAACTCTTGAACATTAGCAGTGCAATTCTTTGATTTCATTCAGAATTTATATACGTTTTTTACAGCAAGTACACAACGATACCGAATCCTGTATGAAAAATTAGCGAAAAAAAAAGTGGACAGTCGTATGTTTTAAAAACTCTTAGTGATACAGTGATACTCGCTGGTCATGTAGAGCTGAAGCCACAAATGCCATTGTCATGGGATATTCTGAAATCGAAGAAACTCTTCTGATAAGGAGCAGAAAGATATCGTAATAAATGAAGCAGCATAATATATAGAGAACATAGCAAGATACATAAAAGCAAGATGACTAGAATGGGCAGGCCGCATAATGAGAAGAACATCTACAGAAATTATAAAAAGAATCACGAACTGGACACCGCTAGGACCAAGAAGACAAGGAAAACCCTGGCTAAAACAGAAAACGTAAAAGTAATGAAAATAAAAGACTGGAAGACGAAATGCAGAAACAGAAAAGATTGGAAAAAGATCATCAACGTCACATAAACACATGCACACCTATAAAGAAATAGACTAAACAGGAATAATCCACCTGGAAAATCCTGGAATGAACGGCGGTGATGATGATGATGAATATTATACCAGTGAAAATTTTCTTTTACTTCGCAGTAACGATTTTACTGTTGCTTATTCTACGTTTACTCAGTCTGAGATGAGAATTGCTGCTTCAAAACATTTTTATGTATAAGCAGTACTATCTATATACAAGAAAATTTAAATTTAGTTAGATATCTAGAACTTTTTATACTGTAAATATCTTTATTAGTCTAAGAAATAATTAAGATAATGGTTTCTTGTACCAATACCATTATCTGTTTATTTCCACCTAGATAAAAAGCTCTTTCCTACACATCATCCAACAAAAACAAATGTTCTAGTTGTATCCCATTTCATAGTTGAAATATTGGAATGTAGATTTCGTCCTCTTGATAAAACAACGTTTGTTAGGAGGAACATTAACGATAAGTTTTTGCGTCGGTAAAACCCGCCGTGCTTTACAAGAAGGTCGTCGACCATTGTCCGAATAGTGAAACAAGAAGATAAGACCATTGTAAGGGACTAATGACATTTACAAATATACTAAATGCCAATGTTAGGGTTGCAATTTGTTTCATCTAAAAGCATACTGTTGTCAGAAAACCCATCATATGATGTTAGAGGGGGATTCTCATTGAATGTAAATTTATACAGTTTTTGAAAAATGTATGATAATTTTATTATTAATATATTCTGGACATATCACAGACAATCAAACTTCAACATAGTGTTTCTTTACGGTCTCAGCCCGAGAAGACTTTATTGCGTTTTTAAAATATGTCCCACCAAGATCGATACACTTTTGCATAAATTCAAACCAATCAGGAAAACAGTCTTGAGTTCACACCTGCAAAATAGCAGTTTTAAAGGCACCGATGGGTTCTTCTTGATCTTTGGAAACGTGAAGAAGTCGTTGGGACATAGGTCGGTGGATGGTCTATCAATTCGATTTTTTAAAGCTTAAAAACTCGATTGCCTTTTGGTCAGTGTGAGCACTTGCATTGTCCTGATGTAGGATGATTCGCCATTGTTGGAGATTCACGATAACTTCTGGTAAACAAACGTTTATATACCAATCGGAATTAACCGTTCTTTGATTTCCTAAGATAATTTTTGCCGCCTGATCAGATTTTGACGACCATTTTCTTTGACATACTTTGAGAACGGATCACTTTCGTTGGTTTTTCCTCATAGTGAAAAAATCACATAGCGGAGTGTTCCGGTTCGTAGCAGTAAATCTAAGATTCATCGCCAGTAACAATAGTATAAACTTTTTTTGAGCTTCCTTTATTGAACCGTGTTTTTTTGACACCAAATCACGTGAGCTGCTTTTTGTTCTTCTGTGAGCAAATGAGGGAAACAAGTTTCGTAAAACCCAGTTCCTCATGCAGAATCTTTTAGTTCGAGGTCTTTGAAATACCCAAAGATGCCTCTATCTCCCGATATGTTACACAGCGGTAAAACTTAATTACCTGGCGAACCGTATCAATGTTTTGGGTGGTCCTAGCCTGAATTCGCTGAACTGGAGCAACCACGTTGAAATTAGCAATACTAGTGGGAAATGTCAACTATTTGCTGTGGTGTTTCATTTCCAAACATAGAAACCATTTCAGCGGGGCATCCCTGTAAAAATTGTAAACAATTATATTGCTCGAAAATGTTCTTGGCGAATATCCATTTTTCGACCAACTTGCTAATTCCAAAAATTCACTGTACCTACATGACTTGTTGTATCTTAATGAAACTCTGGATATATGTCAACAAAAAAATGATTATAGATTTGTGTCTGAAGGTTCTATTGGTGGCGCCTTCTAAGCGGAAATATGCGGAACTAAAAAGAAAACCCTCGTGGTGTGAATGGGATTACTAAATCATGTTGTTAGTTTTACTCAATACAAACAAACAATTAGTGGTTGCTTTCCGATAAATTTATCTTTAATTGTAATAACTTTTTCATACTTTTTTTATATTCGTTTCAACAATGCTGTAATGAAATGATTGCATTTATAGTAAGTATTTAATTGTCGTATGCGAGCGTGTGTTTCTATTATCTCTCATTCAACACTTTCTCTATTTCTAATCTCACTCCGTCCACCAAAACTTTTTATAAGAAACAGCTGCAAAAGTAAAGGTTTTAAGAAGTTACCTATCAGCTTCATTTATGTGCTTTACTAATTTGTTAAAGTTGTTAAATATCAATATTTAATTACCGAGTGAACTATGAATTCATCTCAGGTAAATATGATTTATTTTCTGCAGAACAAACTAGATAGAAGGCTATTAATATAAGTCTACAAAACGTCGTCGTCCTCTCTTAAGTAGTTAGTATATTAGGTGATTTACCGGATTCCGTTTCCTGGCAGAGGGCAGTTAGTTTAGAGCCGTTCTGACCCCCAGCACGGACCACAATAAGCGCGATTACAGTTCTATGTCACATTTAATCTGCCTGTTCAAACACAACTGTTTAATTAAGGGATACGTTCAGGTCCGTAACTTAAACACAAGTGTCCGCTTCCGCCCGCACATAGGGCTTAACGCGATTTACTCAAATATCTCTTACCCTATGTGCTACTATACCTTCTTAACCGACTCTGAAACTACAACTTGGTCGATATTATGATTACATCCAATAAAATCATTTTGGAATGTGCTTTGTGGCTCAAAAAAGAATACTTATTCCATAATTTATGTTTTTAAATCAAAAAGTACCTAGCGCAAAATAATATATAGCATTTAAATATGAAAGTTTTTTCTTTATCTATTGTTTGAGGTATTGTATCTTTACTAAATGTAAAAATAAAAAAATAATTTTTCATAATCCAAACTAAACTAATTGCTGAACAAGAGGTCAGAAAATGTTTAACATTTAACATTAAAACATTACATTAAATATTAAACATTAATATTTAATATTTATATAAAAAGTTTTCTTAAACGTTTATAAATGAAGACCACATGAAAGAAAGGCGAAATGTCAGATTTTTTATAAGAGTTATTCAAGAAAAGTATAAAGAAAACTCACAGTTTCAAACACGTTACAAAATACTCCGTACAAAGAGGAAAGGCGAATAGTTCTCGCTTAAATTCGAAAAAGTTGGAATGTCAATATTTTCGGAGAGTCACGTGGCATTTTGTTTCTTAAATACGTTTAGTTTTCAAAACGCATTGGTTAGATTAAGTACCGGTTATTGTGATAGTGAAAGTGATGATATGCTTTACGAAAAAAATTAGAAAGAGGAAAATTACAGATCGAATAAATAAAGTAATCAAACGGTTAAGACAACAGATCCATGAAGCAGGTGAAAATTGTTAATGTAAGAAACTTAAGTGTTTTTCTACGGTAGATCAAGAAAACCGATCAAAAATTATAAAATATAACCGTATGTTGCATGATTAACAAAATAATTACTTTGCAGGCCTAATCACGGTATTAAAGATAAGAGAAAAAAGAGCCTAAAATAAAGCTACATCAAGATTGTATGGTGCAACTTATTTTTTCAGAGTTAGAATAACGATTGACCATAAAACTACTGATGTTCCAGGTTGTTTTAAAGCTTTTCTAAATCTTCATGGAATTGGTCAAAAAAAGTTTAAAAACTACTGGTAGTGCGCCAAAAGACAAACGAAGAATAAATTACAGGCATTGTCAAAACAACCACTAGATGAAGTTATTGAACACATAAGGCGTTTTAAAGGAAGAGAAAGCCATTGTAGTACAAATATACCTTCCGGATGGTTACAGAAGAGCAAAAAGCGGTTCGCGTTAATCGGTATCAAAAAACATTGAAACGGTTCAACAAGAGAAGCTCAAAAAAACGTTTATAGTATTTTTAGTCGCGATGAGTCTTGGTTTTACTTCAACGAACCGGAAAATAAACACCAATCTGCTTTGTGCCTGTTTCACGAAGAGGAAAAACCAACAGAAATGAACCATTCTCGAAGTGTGCCAAAGAAAATAGTCGCAACTTTTGTATCAAAATCTGGTAATGTGGCAACAATTGCTTTGGAAGATCAAAGAATGATTACTTCCAAAGAAGCCATCGATGCCTTTGAAACAGCTATTGATCTTGCGGAAGCCATGCAAACTTCACAAAGCGTTATTTCGCTTTTATGATCGGGCTATCGGGAGTACGGTAGTGTTTCTGAAAGAAATGTATAGGTCCTTTACGTATTACTAGCCCAGCACAAGACCCTCAGACAACAGATCCTGAGTTAATGAGTCGCTTCCAAGATGCTCATAATATTCAAATATCGGAAAGTATCATCAGAAACAGTTTGCACGAGAGTGGTTTAGAAAGTGGACGCCCCCTAAGTTTTCAACCTATATCAAGAGAGAATCGCACATTTCAATTAAATTCGGTTGACGAACATTTAAGTTGGAGAAAAAATCTATTGGCCTCAGTTTTATTTACAGATGAATCTCGATTCGGTTTGTATCCAGTAAGAGTGTAGGGAGACTGTCATTAGAACTTAACGCTTATGGATACCAAAATCTTGGAGGATTTCACTTATGTAACTGGCAGCAACCTCTCAGAAAGAGCTTCCTGCAAAATTCCGGTCCATAACTGATCCCTCTTGCTAGTCTAACCTAGTATTAAAGGAACAGTCTGCAAAATGCTCTTGTCGTCTTCGCAGTCCCTTTTACGACTATTAGAGACGGCAGGTAAACACTAGACTCATCAGTAACAAGACTTCCATTCATTTCAATCCAGTGCTTATGATTTCTGGTAAACTAAAGCCCCGCATTATGCTGATGTCTAAAAAGCTGTTTTCTTCTATTGTCCCTTAGCTTAGGTTGGTTTGATAGACATACGAAGTCAATTTCTTATTTTAACAGCTGTATAGAATGACGATCACGATGGTCTCGAGCGTTAGTTCTTCGTCCTAAAGTAGTTCCAGGTCATCGTGTAAAACTACGATGCTATTGAATATGTCATAGTATTGAGGAACATATCTCTTACTTTTTCTCCGGAGAAGTACCTAATGCAACAGTAACAGTGATTAATAGTCACAATTTTTAAGGTTTTTCAAAACAATGGTTGTCTATGAGTTACCTAATGGTTATAACTATGCACACTTAAGTGATCAGATCTATGTAATATTTATTTTTATAAAAAATAGATTCGTTGTTAGATGTTATACTTAACAAAAACATTACAATGTATTAAATTTTAAGTTTGTTTAAATTAAAAAATTTAAATACTCCTAATTTTATACCATATTCTCCCTAAACAGCAGGATTTTCTTTTAGTAGCTTAAAAAGATACTCGCTTGTGTTAAAATTTTAATTAGTCTAATATTAGTTTATTACTTAATAAAATATCACAAATTACCTAAGGGTGCGGTTTATTTGTATAACTAAATCCCTAACAAACCCTAACAAAACTGGTAATTCTTGCATATACAAAATCTCGGACATGCGACGAACTGGTCAGTTTAACAAGCTTATCTGAATGGACTTGAATGGGATGCTGTAAATATTTCATAATATTTTAGGGTAGTTGTTAAACGTGACGCTTTTTGTAAGGTTATGCCTATTATGTGGTTTGAGGGTGCAATTTTGGCTTGAATATAGTTTTCTAACCGGATTATTTTATTATTAGTTTACAGTAAATTAAATTTAAACTTTATGTGTTGTATCAACATAGAGAATATATCAAAACTGTTCTATTTTTCTGATGTCTACTCGTTGATGTGTTTCTGGTTGGTCTATAACAGCTTTTTTGATAAAAATTTAAATATGAAAGCAAGGAAAACTTGTTTAAGCACTGTGAAAATTCTGTAAGGTATTATCAACAAATAAAATTATGTAGACAATCGTTAAAAAAAATGTTTATTATGACAATCTCATTAAAATTGTTATCCACTTTTATGTTTAGTATCTCAAAGTTGATTTTCAAATATTTTCTTAACAGCGTTCAAAAAGTACAAACATTTTGATGAATTAAAAATTTTGAGTAGAACCCTGTATCTTTTCACAATTGTTTTAGTCCTTGTGATAATGTCTCCTATTATTATTATAGAGTATTGAGTCCCCTTTGGCCATTTCCATTGCATTGCGGACGGGTCATCCAGTTAGTGGCTGATAACAACGAGACAACGACCGACCGTATATGTATTCTGGAAGACCCTTTCATGCCCTTCGCTACTTTTGCTTATATCTCTGGATCTGCCACAGGGATTTGCAACGATCCACCGACACATTTTAATGGCCGATACTTTGTGACGGGCTCCTATTTATGACTCATTTTAATATCTGTATTAATTCCCTTATACAGGGTAGTCACAAAAATAAAACTAAAAATGATTAGACTCATTAGAGCGTGGATTAAACACAAACATTTATGCAGCTCTATTTAAGCCTATTCCATAGCCCATAATTTATTAAGTTGTTATTAAAAAACTTAATTAACCCTAGAATACTAATATGATTTTGATATACGTTATTACTAATGTCTCGTAAATATTACGATGTAAGGAAAAATATAAAATACACATTCAAGATATGTTTTATAAGAAAAATTTAAAATGAGGTGATTTATTGTAACACAATAACACATAGGTAATGATGCTATAACTTTTGAATAGTATTTTGAAGAGTATAGGTACTACGTAGATATTTCCCCAGTGATTGTCACAGATAGTGCGGTGGCAGTACCTACAATAATTTGGAAAATAAAAACAAATACGGACGAAGAAACTGTTGAATATACTACATGGGAACATCAACGAACAACTGTTAAAGATAAAAAATCCAAAAACAAAGAAACTGTTGAATCTACTACATCTGAGCACGTAGGAACAACTTCCGAAGACGAAACAACTGCGGAAGAAGACACTGTTGAATCTTCTACATTGAAACACCTACGAACAACTGGTATAGATAAAACATCCACAGACAAAGAAACTGTTGAATTTACTACATCGGAGCAAGTAGAAACAACTTCTGATGACGAAACAACTGCTAAAGAAGAAACAGTTGAATCTACCATTTGGAACGACGTACCATAAACCGGTAAAGATAAAACAACCACAGACAAAAAAACTGTTGAATCTAGTACATCCGAAGACATAGGAACAACTTCTGAAAATGAAACAACTACGGACGAAGAAACTGTTGAATCTACCACATGTGAATACGTACCAACAACGGGTATAGATGAAACAACCACAGACAAAGAAACTGTTGAATCTACTACATCCGAAGACGTATGAACAACTTCTGAAGAGGAAACAACTACGGACGAAGAAAGTGTTAAAGATCTTTCTCAGCTGGTTCGATATTCAAAATTCAATAAATATTCTGTTGAATGCAACGTTTCAAATTTTGGATTGCAAGCCTTTACCGCATGCAGGGCTCTGCCAACCTTTTGCTCAGTTCTATCATAAACTGTTAACGGAAAAGAGGTTTATAATTTTTTTAATGTATGATAGCAATAGATGATTTATCAGTTAATACTAGCAATATTAATCATTCCGAAAAAGACACACAGTGGTCATCTCCGCGTTTTTTGGTTACATTCCATACTGCTACACAGCTGATCGAATGTGTATTTTGTTGTATTATATAAATAACCACATCTGGTTTGCCATTTTAAGTTATTGCTGCACGTTCATGAAAAGTAGATAGCAATAGTACCAGTTTGTTTGGTTTGGAATTGTAAGACTCTAACGTTTTCGTTTTATCGAAACAGAACAATGATGATCCACACTCTCTACCTTTGATCTGTAGTAATTCTTTAGGTACTTCGTTTTTATTTATTTTTTTCACTGTGCTCAACAGGAGCTTGTAATATTACGATTACTTCCATGGACAGAGTTTGTAAACTCCTGGACATAATAATTTGCCAAATGGCAGTCCTCCTGTGTCAATCATATATTTGGAGGCAGAATCACATACCATGATGATTTTTATTCCATATTTTGATGGTTTATTAGGAATATACATTCGGAACGAACACCTGCCACTGAAACCAAGGAGCTGTTCGTCTGTTGTAATGTATGATGATGGACTATAGGAGTTTCTGCAGATTTCTAAGAGGTGTTTCCATATTTCTCTAACCGGATCAAACTGTCTTCTTAACAGACTAGCGAAGTCTAGTAGATATATCATCGAATCTAATACAATTTAGTAAAAAAGAAAATCTGTCACATCTTATACACGCTCGATAAAAGCTACAATATGCGATAGGATTGAACTTATCTTCATTTTGACAACTATAACGTGGATCGTTTGCTAGTAAAACACATCATTGATGTCTGGATGGCATAGATTCAATTACTTACAAAGATGGTAAAACATTACCCAAAATATGAGATAATTTCCATCTATAAAGAGCCGAAAACAAATGCATCATATTGTTGTGGAAAAAAATAAAAGCTGGAATCTGCTTATTATAAATCTACGTAACAACTGTAAATTGACTATTTTTACCTTTATTGATGTTTGTCAGAAAGCAGAAAGGTCACAGAAAACTACCAGCATATGTTTAATTAGAGAAACAATTTTTTTAATATTCGAACTAAAAAGAGCAGCCCAACCTTATGGGCATACTTCTTAAGACGAGATTTGTAGGAGTTGCTCTTCTGTGATGATCCTAAATAACAGATAAATGCAATAAATTATACCTAGACATTGTCCAATTCAAATGTGACGAAAACTAAAAACTGGAATAAACTTTAATTATCATAGAAACTGTGGTGTAGCCGTGCATTGATATCCAGATGAAGTAAGTCCCAAATAGGCCAAAGCAAAATACCTGCAATTTTTAAACTGTGGGTAATAGATTTAATTACCAACAAAATAAAAGAAATAACAACACTCTTAATATGGTAGTAGTTCTTTAGACCGGATTTCTAAGAACTCTCCTTTTGTGAAAATCCTGAGTAAGAAACAATTGCTCATATTTATTCCTGCCGTGAAATGGATTATTTTTCTAGTCTTTCTATATCTATATATATAAAAATAAATGTTTGTCTGTATGTATGTATGTCTGTATGTATGTATGTATGTATGTATGTATGTCTGTATGTACTCAATGAACTCAAAAACTAATGGACCGATTATTATGAAAATTGGTATACATATGTAATTTTCTACGGAGAAGGTTTGTGTGATATGTACATTGATGTCACTTGCCACCAGGTGGCGCTGCAGAGTAGCAACTTCTGCCCCGTTCAACCGATTGTCATGAAAATTGGTATGTACATGTATTTTTACACGGAGAAGATTTGTATGATATGCTCATTGATGCCACTCGCCACCAGGTGGCGCTGCAGAGTAGCAACTTCTGCCCCGTTCAACCGATTGTCATAAAAATTGGTATGTATTTAACAGATTGTCATAAAAATTGGTATGTATATGTATTTTTCCACGTAGAAGGTTTGTATGATATGCTCATTGATGCCACTCGCCACCAGGTGGCACTGCAGAGTAGCAACTTCTGTCCCGTTCAACCGAGTGTCTTGAAAATTGGTATGTATATGTATTTTTCCACGGAGAAGATTTGTATGATATGCTCATTGATGCCACTAGCCACCAGGTGGCGTTGCAGAGTAATAACTTCTGCCCCGTTCAACCGATTGTCATGAAAATCGGTATTTTTAATGGGTAAGATAAATATGATATTCGTATTAATTGTAGTTACCACTAGATGGCGCTTCCATGTATCAAATTCAATAGTGATTAATAGATATCTAGGTATACAAATTCGTATAAATATAAGTTCGAAAAATATATTTTTGGTCCGATAAGTAAAACAAAACTATACACTTTCTTTCCTTCTCTATCTCTTCTCCTCTTTTTTTTTCTTAAATTTATTTTAGTTATGGCGTAGCAACGCGCGCCGGGTACAGCTACTATAGAGTCTAGATGAAAGAAAGTAGTATACGACACTAAAATGCTTAAAATTTTATGTAGAAATACGCATGCAGGGAATTACTTAAACACTAAAAAATATTAAACCTAATCGAGTCCTTTAAATAGATTACCTGAAAAAAAAAACTGGATTTTTCAACAACTAGAAAATGTCCCTTTTTAACTATACTCCATTTCACCGATTTTGGCCGATGACAGAAATCATACTTGAAGTAAATTTAGAGTTACATCTCTCTCAGATACAGGCAAGTTAGAAATTTAAATGAGGACGTTTGTTTTTTAATACAACACTTACGTAACTGCATCTTGTTTTACAGGTAGATAATAGTATATTACGTAACAAGAGTGGTAAGTAGGACATTACGTACGAGTGGAAAAGTTACACGAGTACGTAATACCTCTTACCACTTGAGTTACGTACTATGCTTTATCTACGACTCAATATTTTAATTTCAATTCTAAATATTTGACATCTCTAAAAAAATATATGACGTACGTACTGTACTGTTATCTACTCCTTTGACAGTAAATGTCATTTATACTCATTGTCACCATGCAGGGTAAATAAGCTATAACGCACAGTTGTGCGTAATGAAACGTCATTCCAACATGACATATACAGGCAAGTTAGAAATTTAAATGAGGACGTTTGTTTTTTATTACAACACTTACGTAACTGCATCTTGTTTCACCGGTAGATAAAAAGTATTCAATACGGAAGTCTTGACTTAATTCACATTCCTAGTAACCGTCATGTACGGCTCGTTGTTGAAGGGTTGAATTTAATAATTATTAATGTCATATTTTTGTAGATGTCAAACCACACTGATAGATTCAGAAACTTACGACATAATTTAGAAAAAAAAAAAACTCTCCGCCATTGGTAACTTGGATGACAGTTTAATCTTATTTCAGTGGTTTCTAATATCAAATCGGCCCAAAACGATGAAATGGACTATAGCAGATATTTTTTGTGTAAAAAAATATTTATAAACTTTGTTTTTATTTTAAAATTAAATAAACGGTTTATTTTGATATTCTGTCGGCATTTCTGATTAACTTTTCTCTTTTGCTTCAGTTACGTTTGTGTACGTTGTTATTAAATAGTATGAGATTTCTTTTTCTAAATTCTAACGATGTGTTTTCTACGCAAATCTGTATTTTATTTAATTAAACTAATTATTTTTTAAATTATCTACCAACAAAAAAAGCCTGAAAAATTTACCTGTAACAGCTTTAATACGATATTGGAACCATTTTGTTATTTTCAGGTAAAAACCGATATAAAAGTTCTAAAGGAAGGGTGGATGAGGGTGAATGTCCAGTCAGTAGGGGTGTGCCAATCATCACCGGTCCTTCCACTCCAAAACAACTTTCGAGACCCTACCCTTGGCCTCGGCTCGTTCCCTCTACCTCTACCCCGTGCTGGCCATTATCTCCCTATGGATATAATAATATGAAAGTTGGCATCAGTTGGCGGTACAGTCAATGAAAAAATTTGAAGGTAGATTATGTATAATGCGACCCTTCATTTATTTTATTACAGGGTGATTCAATCTTATGCATATAGATTTAAATATTAATAAATAAACTTATACGTAACACAGATGTTATTAGTGTTAGTAAAAAAAAATGTGATTTAGACATTCTGTAGAAATGTTCATATATTTCTATTTTATTAAAAAATAATAATAATAAATTCTAAGAGCTTGTTTTAATATATTTTATTGTTTATATTTTATACTAAAAGTATTAATTTTTATTATTTAGTATTTAGTATTTAACTTTAATTGCATATTTACAATTTTATAAAGAACATAACTAAAATAAGAACATTAAAACTCATCATCTTTGCGAGAAATTAAGTATATATTGTTATGATATGCTATAACAATCTATATATTGGTGGACTCTTCAGTGTGGGTTCATAGATTAGCATTTACTAAAAATTCATTTTCTATTTTATACAACATTTAATACAACATTTTATATATAGTCCATTTCACCGTTTTTGGCCGATTTAATATTAGAAACCACTGAAATAAGATTAAACTGTCATCCAAGTTACCAATGGCGGAGAGTTTTTTTTGTCTAAATAAGGTCGTAAGTTTCTGAAACTATCAGTGTGGTTTAACATCTACAAAAATATGATATTAATAATTATTAAATTCAACCCTTCAACAACGAGCCGTACATGAAGGTTACTAGGAATGTGAATTAAGTCAAGACTTCCGTATTGAATACTTTTTATCTACCCGTGAAACAAGATGCAGTTACGTAAGTGTTGTATTAAAAAACAAACGTCCTCATTTAAATTTCTAACTTGCCTGTATCTGAGAGAGATGTAACTCTAAATTTACTTCGAGTATGATTTCTGTCATCGGCCAAAAACGGTGAAATGGACTATAACATTTAATACAATAGTGCAATACAATACAACAACAAAACAATCAATGAAGTACAATCAATCTTAATTCATTATAATTTTGCCTTTTTTTTCCAAAAACAAACCCTTTAATAATTATTTCAATTATAAACAATAATACCAGCTGATACCACTATTATAAAAGAAATACTTATCTTAAAATTAATTTTCTTCTTGATAACCAAATTTCAGTATAAATCTATGGTTTTTCAATCTCCAATTTCTATTTGTGATTCTTCAATATACAAATGTTCATCTAATATATTTTATTCAATTATATCGTTTCAATATTTTGACAACCAATCTTAAAAATATTGTTAAGACTGAACACAAATCAATAATCAACAAACGTCTCCCAGGTATCCTATTTTTATACCCCTTTTTTTCAATTATTTTATATTCATCCCTTGATAAAAGGTCAATAGATTCATACCGTCATTTTTTTATCTAGTTAGTCTTAATCATATTTGCATACTACACAAAGACCAACTAGTTCAGACCATAACAATATGTACCTATGTAAAATTAAATAAAAAAAAATGAAAATTTAATGTTATCTAAAATGATTTTTAGTAAACTGATTATTTTGAGAAGTTTTAAAATTTGGAAAGTATACAAACAAGAAAATGTAGGTACAGACAAAAGGAGAAATTTAAATAATGTCGCATCCTACAGGACTCAAATTTGCAACTTTTACCTATAACCACTTCACCAATCGATGCATTAATGATTAGTCGGCTGTTGATGTCACATTTGACACTTTAGGTGACAACAGACTACCTTTACCTCACTTGAGCTCATATTCTCATATATAATATCACGTTTAGAAACATTGGTTATTATTATTATTATTCGGCTTCTGATTGTCTTTATTCAATTTCTTTTTAATGTCATTCTTTTGTTTGTGTAATTTATAAATTTTAAAAATTGTATAAGAGATAGCTCGTTTACTAAAATACAAGATAGTGTACAAAAAAAATGACTTGAACTTTGATGTTGCATTAGTCGATTTAACACATAATCTTTCTTTCACTTACGTCAAGAGAAAGTAAGTTAGGCCAGAAACAGACTATCATCACGTCACGTGAATTCAAGTAACCTCAGGAGACTCACGTATCGGCCAAAAAGTGTGCAATGTTTTGCATGGTTCGTTATGAACGAAAACCACACTAAAGTCACCTCATATATATCACGTCACAGGCCTCACGTGTGAATTCACATTGTTGTTTCTGTGCTTACACATATTTTGTCCCCGTGATCTCATAGATTTTAGTAGCTTTTATCTAATTAAGGAAAATGGACAAAGTTTTATAGAAAACAAACACTGCACTAAAAACCAATGCAATACTCACAAAAATCCGTTACACGTGATAGCAGTGTGTTTCCACGCGTGATATTAACATAAAAATATGAGAATATGAGCTCACGTGAGGTAAAGGTAGTCTGTTGTCACCTAAAGTGTCAAATGTGACATCAAAAGCCGACTAAAATAATTAGTTCACTAGAAATTTGTGGTTCCGGTTTCCTAACCACATAAAAATATAAGACAGGACACACAAAAAGTGATAGAGTTTGATATTTTAATTGCCGATTTAAAAAACTAATGTGACTTACTGTCACATGTGAAATGAGTTAAATCAAAACGATCAAAAAGCCGACTAATCACTAATGCATCTTTGGCTGAAGTGATAAAAGGCGTTACCTGTTATAGGATAAAGGTTTGAGTCCTACTAGATGCGACATTTTTTAAATTTCTTCTTGTTTGTATAGGTACCTACTACTTAAAAAAATTAATAAATTAACGAAGCCTTCTTTACGTACGTGTCTCCGAAGAATAATCCATTTCAATATATTAAATATTTTAAAATAATTTTTTTAACTTAAGAGAAAGTATGAGGATATTTTTCTAAGACCTCAAATATCGATAATTTAACGGAACACCAATCAGTTCAATTTGGGGCCAAAATCTGCCCCGGTTAAAAAATAACGTAACGTATTTTAGAGAATATTTTTTAACCTAAGAGAAAGTATTTTTTTATCAGTCTGTGAATAGACAACCAGGAAGCAACTTCTGAAGATGCCAACCGCTCGTGTTGGCGAAACGTCAAGTCAGCAAGACAATCGACGCCGGCCTAACAGCCCAAAAACCATTGATAAATCAGAAGCATAGTTAAAAGATATATAAAAAAACACACACACACTACAAAATGTACCTACCCTTACAAGATTTTATGATTATCTCAAGCTCTGATAACATTTGAAGTGCCAGAATAAAAGTAGAAGTGAGTTTCGAAAAGTGCTTCTAACTCAATTTACTCAAATAAAGTTTTTATGTAAGAAACATTTTTTATTATATTACTATTTCGTTTTATATACCTACCTACAAATTGCCCCTGTCAGAAAATATTTTTTTAACCAAAATAAACAACATATTTATAAACATTTAATTCAAACACAACTACTATTGAGAAAATTAAAATCAATAAAACATAAACAGATCCCATTTTAAATAAAAACATCAATCTGCATATGGTATTTATTTAGTATCCGAATTTATAAAAGCAGGCCCCACTTTCGTCTGGTATGTTTTCATTTTACGAGAGGGGAAAACTGCGATTCAAATAACACAAAACTGTGGGTCACAGCTAACATTCTGATAGCCAGACACACAGACAGAAAAAAAAACCCTGAGGGGTGAGTTTAGTACGGTTTCAAACCAGCTATCCCGCTAAACTTACGCCATCTGTTAAAGGGAAACACTAAGTTTTAGTTCCAGTTTTGTGGTGCTGTTCGAAAAGGTTTAAGGGTTGGCTAACATCCCTATACGAGGGGATATGATATTTTAGTTGATGGAAGAACGCGGCTAATAAAGAGCTAATGCAATTAAATTATTATCATGCTTTTTTAAATGGTTTGAAATAATTTGTCGGGCATTGTGTATTATTTTTAAATATATTTTAGTAAAAATATATCTTAGAAACCATTACATGTAAAATATATTTTTATAAAAAAATTATTTTATAGTAAGCTTTAATTTTTCATTTTTTTAAAATTAAACATTTATTTAAACTAAAACTACTGCAACAGTTGTTAATTTACCTATTTTAAAAGCTATTTTCACTATTTGGAAATGTCTTTAAATTAACACCACAGCATATAGACTTTATTTGTGGACTGTGCGATAGACGTAATAAAGCTCAAAGAAAACGAGAAGGAACGAAGTGGTCAACGAAAAAAAGAGTATGAGATTAAGTTTAAGGAAAGTATGTTAAAAGAGATTCGTATCAAAGATGATGATGACGAAATATTAAACTAGCAATGGTAATATTGTTGGGAAGATAACAGATCATCACGGAAAGGTGCATCAGCAAATAAAAGGCGTGGTGGTGGAATCAGGAATAACAGAAAGTAGTGAAAGCAAAAACGGTGCGATTCATCAAGTAGTGTAAATGGTAAGAAAAAATATGAAATAGCAAAGAATTATGCATAGAAAGCAGTGGAAAAACGCCTTTAAGAACTGAGAGTAATAAAGAAGAAAGAGAATTATTTAGGATAGCTAAAGAAAGAGATAAAGCCTCGAAAGACATAATATCTGACAAGGTAGAGTTTTACAAACGTATGGGAGTATAAAAAGAATATTACAAGAATCTGCTGAACAAAGAAAATGAGAGAGATATACTTGAAGAGGGTATTGCAGATTTTGGAATGGTGAGAGACGTGTCTGGGTAGGAAGTAAAGAGTGCATTAAAGAAGATGAAGAATGGAAAGAGAGTGGGAGCGAATAGGATACCAGTAGAAGTATAGATGGGGCTTGGCGAGGATGGAGTAGGTAGATATTCTGTTGAGCCTGGTGAGAAAAGTGATGAATCATGAGAAAATATTTGTTAACGAATAAATATAAAAAGTTTTAAATAACCAGAAAATTATAAATTTTTCGAAAACATACTCAACGTAGCTTAAAAAAAACTAAATGTATGCAAAAAACAAAAATTTATAAAAAAATGACATTGGAACAAAGAAAAAGTATTTGATTGCGATGTTGAAATTGATTTTGGTCCTGAAAAATTCTTCGCTGAAGCTTATCCCAAGTATGATCAATAGGACTGAGATCGGGCGATTGAGCTGCCAGGGCAAAACTGGAATATTCTGCTTTGATGTTAAAAAACGATCCAGCAGAACAAACTCAGTTCATACCATAATTGTGCCTCCTCTGTAGTTTTAAACCTCTTGTGTATGTTGTATTTAAATTCTTGCGTCAGTTTCTCTCCATACACTTATCCTTCGAGAATATAGATACAAACCAAACGAGATTCCTCAGTAAAAATAGGTGTTAAAGAGTTGAAGTTAACTGGGAACAGCGGGCGGTCTAAAAATGAGCTATAAATAAGACCCACTTTCGACTCTAGACCCGAGAGATCCGGTATGTGGTTGTATGAATTCATAATTTTAAAATCTGTTCTTTAAACGAGTTGCGGCTTCATGAAATCAATTTGTTTATATAAAGATATTTAATAAACACTATAAAGAGACACATATTTTGTCAATAATATAAACAAACAATAGAATTTCCTGGTGTAACCTCAAATGCCATCTACTGAAGTGATGCTGTATCAATTAGAAAAAATATTAGTAACTACTATTCACCTATAGTCACGAAGGGTCATGTTTTTTAGTTTACTGTAGCAGTATGTCATTGCCTGAAATGTAAGTTAGATCGATCTACAGATTTTATATATTAATATAGACTTTTCCTCAGGAGTGCATTCTATCGGCGATTTTCCGGGGGTGTCATAGCTATTTTTTGAGAAATAACGAATTTTCTGGTAATCCAACAAATAGGTAATCTCCAAATAAATATATAGATCTGCTACAAACTCAATAATAAAACAACTTCCTATTTATAAAGTCAAATGCTATAAAAATATGAACGAAAGGAAAGATACTTTTTTGTGAGTATATTTATTTTTTATTCGATTATTTGGTAACCATACTCTCCTAATTTACTGAGATCAAGCTATTTTTGTTTTCTAAAATTGTCTATAAATGTTCCTTGTCGCCATTATATAAATATCTTATTGAACTAAGTCTTGGAATGATGAAGAAAAGGAGGGGCAGAGAGTGAGAGTCGTCTCTATAAACCAGGAATTTCGAAATTTTGTTGGCAAACTCCTTCGGAGCTTTTGTTTAGGAGTTGCTCGGTGTACAAAACGACGGGGTGGTGGCGGTGGGTCTTTGATGAGTGGTCCACTGAAACTTTATAAACTCATACATGACGCTTTGAAATGCCAAGTTTATAATGTTAAATGTATTCCAACTTGCTCGACTACGGCTTTCCTATTAATGGAATGGGGAAGTTTAATTGATCTTTGTTCTCAAAATGTTGTATAACCGTCTTTTCTATTCAATTAAGAAGTATATACTCTATGTTCACGTTATATAAACCACAAACCTCACGAAACTCTAACAATTTTACTTTTGCAGTTACATCGCGTATATACGTACATATCAAAGAATGTTGTGCAATGCAATGAAATGCTGAATGTATTATACAGAGCTAACCATAAATATATGTTAATTTTTGTACTTTAAACTATTATCAAAATTAAACGTTAATAGACTGAAAAAACGTTCTTCTATCCTTAATTCCATTTTCGAAGAAGCCGGATAGTCTTCTTGCATTTTTTCTGTTAAGATTAAAGATTAAAAAACATTCATTCTATCGATTGTGTTTTTTGGTATAGGTACTTACATTAATCTATTCTTCCTTTGTCTGACTCTGTTCAAATTTGTTATCTTAAACTTAAGCCACCTTTTCTCTAAGGTAATGGCGATGAGGAATGCAATAATTGTATCTACTGACCACTGAAATCTAATCTGACCACATAGCTCTTTCTTGATTTCAGAAGAATGTAAAAAACTTTCTTGGTCTCTGGATCTGGAAATTTGGGAAGGGGCGAGCAAGTGCTTAGCCAGCACTGAGGCCACATATGACCCATTGTGCATCCTCCCGTATTGTAGGGATATCCTCACCTCTTTAAAATAGGTGATGAGGCTCCCGAGGGGGACCTCCCTGACATCGGCTTGTGTAAGCCAACTTCTTGGTCTTGTAAAGGAAAAGGTCTAAAATTTGGATGTTTTGTTGGATTAGAAAATGAATGGTCTTCTATGGATTTTTGTTTGTTTTAGTATAGTGTATAATTGTTCTAAAAAAATGGTTGTATGGCAATCATCCATAACTGTCTCTTGATCTTGCCAAGGATTTCTAGCCAGCTGACCAGCTTTTAAAATAAATAAAAATATCAACTGGCGATTTTGTCTACTTCTCTTAATCGGGTAACTCCCATGCGTTACCTTTTCGGCTTGAATGAGTAAACCATAATACGATGTGATTTTTTGAGTTGTGTGCGCTGAAGCAATTGACTAATTTTTTTTATTGGTTAAAAAATAAAAAAACTAATTGTTTAACAATTTTTGTTTTCTGGGGCAGACGGACAAATCCGCCATAGCGGAACATACCCTCACTATGGACCATCGGATTAAGTTTGAGGAGACCCAAGTCCTCGCTACTACATCAGCATACCATTCCAGACTCTATAGAGAAGCCATAGAGATAGAGAAGCACCCGAACAACTTTAATAAAAAAGAGGAAGCAGTCAAGATTATCAAAACATGGGTCCCCATAATTAAGGGTGCGAAAACTCTACCCTTAACGAAAAACACCGACCAGAACCGATTGAAATCGAAAGCAACTGAGGCACCACCTACTTCCTTCCCGACGTATAAATACGGGCTTCGTCCACGCAGAGCTCAGTAGTTCGCAGACTGTCAACCGGGAAGCAACTTCTGAAGATGCCAACCGCTCGTGTTGGCGAAACGTCAAGTCAGCAAGACAATCGACGCCGGCCTAACAGCCCAAAAACTGTTAATACGTTTTTAAAATTTTAAAAACATTAGATAAACTTCTACTTCGGTACCAGCAAATTAAAGTAAATTATATAAAACATGGCCAAATATGTACAATATGTTAGAGGCCAAAATTGATACGCCAATGAACGACTCCCTTAAAGAGTAAAACTAGATGGGTGTTAGATAAGATGCCGAAGAATCGCCATTGGCGTGAAGAGAGGGACGATAACGCACGATATAACCCTTTGCACCCCTTTAAGATATATACGTTTGATAGGAATTGTTAACGAAGTGATTACGTATTAAAATGTCTGCTAATTTAATATCTAATGTGACGCTTTAGTTAATATTAATGTGTTAACTGAGATTCTGCTCTCCTTGGCAAAATTAATTATAGAGTTAGGGATGATTAATGAAACTCTAGCTGTTAAGTCAGTAGTATTTTCTTTTCATTACATTGCGTTTGAAAAAAAAAATAGTTTTAAAACTTTATTTATCTACTCTACCTCATATTATGTATCAATTTTTAGTTCGTGAAAACTGTCATTATAGACAGCAGTGCGTGAAGGATTGAAAGTGTGCGTGAAGTAACAATGTATTTTAAATGGGATTTACTTTTTCGCACTGTTTTTGACACACCTTCATATAATCAAATATCCTTAGCATTCGCGTTGTCATGGTGTTGCTATGAGAGCATTACATTTCAACCAAAGTCATTCTGACAGTTTTGTAGTTTAAATTTTCAAATGTGAATTTCTAATTATTTTTTATTTGTTTATCGTAGATAAAATATTGTATGAAACTGTGCGTGAAGTGCTTTTTGCGCACTTACGCGATATATAGCACTCGCTTCGCTCGTGCTCTAAACATCGCGTGCGTGCGCAAAAAGCATACTTCACGAACTGTTTCATAAATAACTATTTTTTTAAGCGCAATATTAACAAACGTCATGAATTTTCTGGGTTTATTCAACAAAAAGGTGTGTGTCTTATAACTTAAGTTCTAATTTAAGTCTGTAATATAACAACCAAACAAAAATCAAGGTTAAGTAAAATTGGCTTCTTCTTTTCTTCTATTATATTCTTGTCACTTTTAAATATAAAAATTCCACTTTTTTAATATTTAGGGGACTTCAAAAAGACGTGGTTAAAAGTTCCACTCTTAGTTTTTTTATTCTGGTTTTAGTCTCCCTTCTGTGGTTTTTATTAGCGTCTAGGTTTCGCTTCCTTACTATCGTTCTCAAGCTGCGTCCACACCGAGTCGACACTGTCGATCGACTTTGTCTATCGACGTTGTCGACTTGGTGTGTACGTTAATCGATCGACATGTCGATTTGTTTTCCATCGCTTGTCGGTAAACATCAAAAAGCACTTTTGTGTGTGGACGTGTTTTCGACGTTCGACATTCGAAAAAGTGTTAAAGTAGTAGTAGTACTAAGTGACCCATTGCCTTGTTGACATCGTAGCCTTGTGTTTTCATTGAAGAAATGGAATGGGAACAAGCTAAAGTCATAGCCTTTATTGAGGCATACATACTAAAAACAAATCTATGGGATTTTTCTTATTTTAGTCGCGATAATAATATACGCGGCACAAGCAACTATAATGTCATCTTCGTCGGACATGTTGATTTCCACTGATCGACAAATTTTTGTGTCGACTCTGGTGTGGACAGATGCAGATTTTGTCGCTTGTTGATCGACAATGTCGCTAGACAAAGTCGATCGACAGTGTCGACTCGGTGTGGACGCAGCTTTATAATTGTTTTATATATTCTTATTTTAGTTTTTCTAGAAAGATGCTTCGATGTAAGAAAGTTTACATACATTTATTGCCTGTGATGATTTTAGCTGTAATTTCTTTTTGTATGACGTTATAATCGGTTATTGTTGCCACCAGGTATTTCAATCTTCTGGCTCTTTTAAAGTTGAAGTCTACCATAGCTAAGTTTTGTCTTATTCTGTCTCGTCCATTGTGGAGTTGCCTAGTAACACGAGTATATTTCGTTCAATGCTTTTATTGGTCTGTGCATTTTGATTGTTGCTTTCCTCACTGTTTTATCTAGAACAATGTTAAGCGACTTCTTGTTTTGACCTGCTTGTATTTTGGAACGCTTTTGATGAGCCTATTCGTATACGACTTTTAGTATTTTGCACGCAGATCTTTGTCAGTCTGATTAGTTTGGTAGTGCTGATATTTCAGCCATTGCATTCAAGAGTTCGACTCAGTTAATATTATCATATGCTTGCATAAAGTCTATAAATAGGTCGTGTATCCCAAAAACAACGCTCTCCATGACCAGTAAGTCCTGATGCATACGCTGTCCTTGCTCTTCGTTCATATCTCCTAAATTTTCCGTAAACCTGTCCAGGTGACTATGAAGAAAGTTATGCTTATATTGCATCCCATATTTTTTAATTGTAAAAGAAGATCTTCTACAAGCTCGACGTAATTTTCAGGTTTCTTGTTTCTGAGAAGATTCTGCATCGAAAAATAACACCGTAATACTTTTTCTCTTTCACGATAAGAAGTTATTTTAGATCCAAAGGAAAGCAAATTTCTTTGTATCAGTCTTGATGCCAATAATTCTGAAGCTTGTAGAAAGATTTAAGTCTCTATCTTACAAGATCATTTAACTTATATTCATATTGAGAAAAGCATTTTGGCTCATTTGATGTACCTTCAAAATAAGCATCATTTTGTGTTTCATTGTCTTGTTCTAAGGTTTAAGATAAATTTTTAGGAACTGAAACGTTAGGTGAACTATATAGTACTTGGGTACCGCCATTTAGCTTAATTTTTAGTGTTTAAACCGTTTATATTTACACTACAAAGTAACAGTCTTCGCGATGATTTTTTTAAGAGGGGGGAATGGTTGTTGCGCACACTCACAGGGGCACGTGCTCCTGTGGGTAGTGTTGGGCTCGGCCGTGAGGCCCCTACCAACTAAACCCTTCCTCCTTTCGCCACCCTCATGCCGTGGTATCTTGCCTTTCGGAAGTTTCTTCACTGGCATGTTTTTTTCGCGTCACGCTCCTTTCCCCTCAGGTTTTCACTCTTCTCCTCTTTCCCTTGCCTGCTGCTCTCTTTCTATTTCTTTTTTCCTCCTCTTGATTTTTCTAATCATGTCATGCACTTGTTCCCATTTATTTTTGCTTTTTACCATTGTTCTTACAATGTTTTCTGCCCTGTAGTATCGCCCTTTCTCTTACGAGCGTGTCTGCTGGTGGGGTCCCCGCTATCACTTGCACTACTTCAGTACTTACCGTTCTGTATCCGCTTATTACCCTGAGTAGCGCTTTCCTCTGTGCCTTGTTCAGTCTATTCTTGTACTTCACTACCGAGATGGCTTTATGCCATACCGAAGCTCCATAGAGTAGAATAGACTGAACTACTCCATACAGCACCATCCTCTTCTTATATTTGGGCCCCATGACGTTCGGCATTAATCGGTGGACATCCTTTCCTCCGCTTTCTTGGACAGTACTCGACATGTTTCCGAAACCTTAGTTTGTCGTCGATTACAATCCCTAGGTAGGTACCTCATTGACCTCTGGTGCTCTATGTCCTTTCCTCTTACCCTGAACTGTATATTCCTTCGATTTCTCGGCCCTTTTAGAATAATGGCCTCTGTCTTTTCGGCCGCTATTTCTAAATTGTGATCTTCCATCCATTGCGCTGTTTCCTCTATAGCATCGTTTGCTCTTTCAGTCAGTTGTTCCTCATTCATCCCTTCGATTAGTAGAATGAGGTCGTCTGCGAAGGCGATCGCTGTTGTACCTCTTCTCCATCTTTCTTCCAGCAAGCTATCATACATTATATTCCACAATAGGGGGCCTAATACCGATCCCTGTGGTACTCCCATGCTCAGTCCTTGCTTGGGTCCCTTGTCTATGGTGATTTTTCTATCCGACAGGTAGGAGTCCACGATGTTCCGCAGACTTCCCCCTACCCTTTTTTCCTCCATGCTATCCATGATAGTCTCCCACGAAGCTGGGTTAAAAGCGTTCTTAACATCTATTGCTACCGCCGCTATCCACTTGGCCTCGCTGTGCTTGGCTCTGTCCACAAGCTGTTTGGCTGCTTGCACAGTCGATCTTCCTTGTCTGAAACCAAATTGGATGGGAGACAGATGGTTATCTACCTCCTCCTCCAATCTGATCTTTACCATCCCTTCATAGGCCTTTGCCATTGTGCTTAGTAGACAAATGGGTCTAAACCCCTTTGGCTCCTTGCCTGGTGTTGTTTTCCCTTTCGGTAGTAGCACGACTCTCGCTTCTTTCCATTCCTCCGGGACTCTCTGCTCTCTTTGTATCTCATTGAAGACATTGAGCATCACATCTGGTATTACCTCTATGACCGCTTTGATAGCTGCCGGGGGGGATGTCATCCTCTCCTGCGGCTTTTCCTGCTTTCCTCCTATCGTATCCAGTTCTGGTCTGGTGAACGGCCTCATTTCTTTCTCCTGGGCTGTCCACCTACTTTTTCTACTCTTGGCTTCTGGGAACAGCTTCTTGCACCATTTGACTCTTTGGTCCCTAGTCAGGTCGTATGGAGTCCGGATTCTCAGGCATCGCGTTGCTGTCCTGTATCCATCACCCCATACGTCCCCTTCCAGTTCCTCACAAAGTCGGTTCCAGTGGTCTCTTTTGCTTTTCTTTATAGCCTTTTCCAGGTTCCTCTTTTCTCGCCAAATGGTTGGTGTTCCAAATTTGAAGGCACTTCTTTTACCACTTTTCCATAATTTTAAATATTCCACACACGATATATACACACAATTGGGTGTCCAAAATTTATCATTTTTATCGAAGAGCTTCCCAAAGTACTCAAAATAGGTATTTTTCACCAATTTTGATCTAACTTTTCTACTGTCATTAAACAGATAGCAAAAATGATTTTGATTGTTTAAGCAACGTCTCCTTGTGGAAAAAACTTTAGATATTATTTATAATGAAATAAAAAACGCAGTTTATCGATAAATAATTGAACACAAATAATAATAATTATAAACAAAGTAACTCGAGCAGCAAAAAAAATTTTGAGAGTAGTTTTGATATCAAAATCACGGCTAGGGCTTCACACGAGACGAGAGTAGGCGAGAGTAACAAAAATCTCGTCTTGTTCTCGTCAATTCCCAAAAAATTGAATCTCGTTCAAGTCTCGGTCTCGTCTCATTACTAGTTGTCTCGACTCGTATTGCTTAATTGTAAATAATGATTATAAATATTATATAAACTGAAATAATAAATAATTTTTTAATGCTATATTTATTACGCTATTATACAAAAATATTTTTGTACAACTGTCATTAAAAGTGACACTTTTAATGATAGCAAACAATGTTAAAAACGATTGTTTACATAGCAGCGTGTTAAAAATACTTTTAACACGTTACCATGTAAACAAGTTTACTTTTAACACGGTTTAGTTTACTTTTAACACGGTTTAGTTTACTTTTAACACGGTTTGGTTTATTGTCATTGCAAATTCGCTCGTATCATTATCAAAATAGGGAAGTTGTACAAAAAACATTGTATGGTATTTGTGTTAAAAGTGATTTTATTTTGTTCGTGAAATTGTTCAATTCGCTCCGCTCATTTCACAAACGTTTTTACTCACAAAATAAAACCTCACTTTTAACACTCATATCATAAATAACTATTATCTACTCTACCTCATATTATGTATCAGTTTTTAGTTCGTGAAAACTGTCATTATAGACAGCAGTGCGTGAAGGATTGAAAGTGTGCGTGAAGTAACAATGTATTTTAAATGGGATTTACTTTTTCGCACTATTTTTGACACACCTTCATATAATCAAATATCCTTAGCATTCGCGTTGTCATGGTGTTGCTATGAGAGCATTACATTTCAACCAAAGTCATTCTGACAGTTTTGTAGTTTAAATTTTCAAATTTGAATTTGTAATTATTTTTTATTTGTTTATCGTAGATAAAATATTGTATGAAACTGTGCGTGAAGTGCTTTTTGCGCACTTACGCGATATATAGCACTCGCTTCGCTCGTGCTCTAAACATCGCGTGCGTGCGCAAAAAGCATACTTCACGAACTGTTTCATAAATAACTATTTTACACAGACATAAATTTAATAATTTTACAAAAATCATACCCGGTTAGTGATTTCTGTTTAAATCTATACTAATATTATAAAGAGGAAAGGTTTGATTTTTTGTTTGTTTGAAATAAATAGGCTCCGAAACTACTGGACCGATTTCAAAAATTCTTTTACCGTTGGCAAGCTACACTATTCCCGAGTGACATAGGCTATGTTTCATTTAAAAAAAAATAGGGATCCTTACTAAAATGCCATTAATGTAACCAAAAATGACCTTAAAATCCTTAAATCGCGTGCGCTGAGAATACTATTGATTATAGAATAAAATAATGTAGGTACTACGATTTTAAAGAATATATAAACATCTACAAAAAAATGCCGCGACAGCATATGTCTAACTGTTATAGTTACGTCACAATAACTAATTTTTAATTTTTTTAAAGTTTTTATCTTGGTATTAATCCTTATCAAAATAATTTATTTCATAATCACGATAGATATCACAAATTTAGCATGTGCAATGGGACGAGGCTACTTATAAAGGAATTAAAGGACAATTAAGTTGTAGCAACCAATATAACTGAACCACCTGCTGGTCAACTAGCTCATACACTGAGGATACCGATGATTCCAACTGATCTACCAAATCCATTTAAACCGCTTCAATTTCCTATCAAAACATCTTTCGCTTTTACTAATAATAAGTCTCAAGGTCAAACCTTCCAAATAGTAGGGATCGGTTTTCCTCATGGCCAACCGCCTAAGGCGGGTCGAAGCACCTGAAAAACAATTTATTTTGCTGCCAGAAAATAAAAGAACATGTAATATTGTTTACAGGGAAGCGTTGACCCAATAAATTTAATGGCTTTTGTTATTCTTCTTTAATCCCCGTGCAAAGCCGGGGCGGGCTGCTAGTTTACAATAAAATATATCACAGATGGTCACCAGATTTCATATTTTCTAAAATATATTGTTTTCTATACAGGCCATTTCTGATTTTTCGAATAAAAACTTCATAAAAAAAATTAACGAGACTCTCGGGTTGCCCTGTATGTGGTCTCGGTATCGCCCATAGTATTTTCCAAAACGTCTCGTCTCGTTTCGGAAAAGCGAGACGAGAACGAGACGAGACGACAAAAATCTCGCTCTCGTGTGAAGCCCTAATCATGGTAACAGACAAAAAGTTGAATTTTGTAAACTAGTGTATATATTCCAATTTCTATGTTTTTACTTTGATTGATTATCGCTATTTAACAATCGATTATTCAGTTAATAATTACATTTACATATATTATCTAGTATATGTATATTTTAAATGATATCTCATCAATCTCAATGTTACAGAACATTATTTCGGAATAATTGATACCGTAGAGAGTTGAACCGTTTGTTAGCCAAAGGAAATGCTTTCAGATGGAAAATGTTAGTAGTTTACCTCGTGTGCGGCTGTCATTTCCTTAAATTTACTTAAATTAAATTCGCAACTTTGCTACCACGCCCACGGGAAATGTATATTCACGCATTTTCATTTCCGCACAGAATAAGAGTATGGTTAGGAATTTTGATAGAACGAACGAAAGGGGAGTCTATTTTAAAAGAGATTATAAATTTGATTTTTAACAAATTTCTTGTTCGATTTATTTTCAAATTTCTATATCGATACATGAATATAAGAAAATATTAAAGTTAAACAAATCGGTGACTGGCAAATGTCATATTAAAAAATCAGATGCCAGATTCTTAAGTTTTTGTAGTATAATATGTAAAATGTTTAATATTCAGTTATGAAATATGACTAAGAGGCATTATGGAAGTGATTTCAAATAGCAAAGACGGAGACAAAGATAGCAAGAACTCTGGCGTGATTATTAGTCCGTTATAACAGAATTCCATTACGGAAGTTGTGAATAATAAATTACGGGTCCGCTGGCCTGAGGGTATAAAAGGGGTGGGTGGTAGTGGCAAGGCAGCCATGTCGGTCCGGCGATGGCGCGGACACCAACAGCCTGCAGAAACTCTCCTCCGGTTAAATTCCACACTACGGTCTTTTGATTAACGATTCTAACTCTCCGAATCCCTTCTTACCAACCCTTTTCCCTTTATTCTAGCTGTCCTTGTTTAGAATGTTCATAGGCTCTCTCAAGCTACTTATAGTATATTCTCTAATAGAAACTTTATAGACAAAACATTATCACAACAGTATAGGCTCTTTGGAGGTACATGTACGAGATAATTATTTAAAAATAATCTGTAAATGAAAATATATACCATAAACTGATAGAATTAAAAGTTTAAAAGATAATAGATAAAATAAACAAAGAAGAGGATTTAATGACTAACTAAATTATTTAATGAAATAGACTGTTTGACTTTGTACACACTTACTGAAGTCAAAGAAACGAAACGAAAACACCTATTTTTCTCTGGGAAGCGTGTATTAAAAATTATAAAATGTATTAGCTGAGCGCTTTCGGCCTAACACCGGCAATCATCAGAGCTAAAAGTCCAAAGGTTAATCAATACCCAAGAAGTGAAAAAGGATCAGTAGACAATAGACTGTACAGTCGTCGTCCAAAAATTGTCCATCCACTGGAGAAAGCATCTACCAAGGGATGGTCAACAAAAATCCACATCAAACATTTAAATTATTACAAAGTTGAAACTTCCAAGCTCTTTGAAGAAGAGCAGGGAAGGGAAATTAAATGTTAAATACTGGAGGAGTAGCAGTGTGAAGCATCTAAGATGAAATTAAGGAACATAACAGTAATCGTTATCTGCAATGTTTCCTCCTGCAACTTGGTTGAAAAATCCGCATCCGTTTAAAAAGATAATAAACAACTGTGTATCATTAACATGTTTCGATATAGGTACAATATCTTCATCAGATGTAAAATAAGTACTTATTTTACATCTGATGATCTGATGAAACAGCATTTGTGCTTTTAATACCTACTTTAAATCTTCGTTGCTATGGATTTGTGCATATAGAAATTATTTCTGTTCATACTGTGTAAAGTAGAATGTAGAAAACGAATAAACTATGAGTCTAAAACACAGACTAGGAAAACAATTGCGTAGAAATTCAGTTGGAATACTTGTTTGAATTGAGGCCAAGAAGTGGACGCTTCATCAGCACAGCTATTTACAATTACCCCTTGGAATGTGTGTTATTTGCATTCCTTCAAGCGCCCTCTTCTATTGTCATTTAGCATTTCATTACATCTGTCGTCTATTTCTTTGTTTGAGACATTTTCCACGAGTTTTCGTGCATGTAAACAATACTTATGTCTGTATCCTACAGGATATGGCTATTTGGTATTTTAAATTATATACCAGTAGTATGGATTCTAAAAATAAACCAGTTTTATATTCTTATATTTTTGAAGTTATACTTCTATTCATGCACTCGGTGGAAAAGATTTGTGTACAGTTAAATGGAAAAAATCATTGTATATGTAATGGTGTGAGTAAGAGAGAGACAGACACACTTATAAGGTATATTAGAATAGAATAGAATAGAACTTTATTAACGGCATTACCAATTTAAACATTAGAATACAAGAAGTTCTTAATAATTAATAATTAAGTATAACTAAAATAACAATAATAATAAACAAAACAATACAGTGATATAAATTATAGAAATACATAAATAAAATTATCTAAAATCAATTTTCTTAACATATTATACAATATAATTATTAGGAAGAATTACAGGGGGCAAATTTCTTGAAAATGTATTAAGTGTCATATTAAAAGATGTGCGATTCAAGTAAATATTTGCATTATTCATCATTCTATTGATTGGTGAAAAGTAACCATAATTTGTACGCCGGTACGGAACATAGAAAATTTTATCTGACCGTGTATTTCTGGAAGGAGTGTATATATTAGTAAAAAACATTTCATTTAGTGATAAACAATCAATAAGATTGTTGAATACCTTAAAAACAAATTTAAGGTCAAAATGAATTCTACGCAATTCCAGTGAAAATAAATTAAATAATGTTTCCAGTTCATTGTCCGGTAAGTGCAAATTGTTTTTAAATGATAAAAACTTTAGAAATTTGTGTTGTATGTTTTCTAGTTTTTGAATATGTATGTTGTAAAAAGGTGACCAAGTTGTACAGCTAAATTCGAGAGCAGATCTTACTAGAGAGCAATATAATAAAATATGAACGTTATTTGATTTGAAATCTGTTGAGTTTCGTTTTACAAATCCTAGCATCTGTGATGCCTTATTTGCAACATGATCCACTTGGGGAACGAAAGACAATGATCTATCAAATAAAACTCCTAAATCGCGAATTATATACAAAGATGGCAATATCTCATTATCTAGTTTATATGAGTAAGTGATAGTATTCTGTGATTTAGTAAAAGTTATTACACTACATTTGGAAATATTTAATAACATATCATTATCCTTCGACCACTTATTCAATTCATTCAATGATAGTTGCAGTCTTTCACAATCCTTGATGGTTTCTATAGTTGTGAATATTTTCAGATCGTCAGCGAATAAGAGGAAATTAACGTCAGGTAATATTTGTTTTAAATCATTAATGAAGCAGTTAAACAACAAGGGCCCTAAATGGGACCCTTGAGGTACACCGGAGGTAACGTTTATTTCATCTGAAAAATATCCCTGCATCCGAACGATTTGCCTCCTGTCAACCAAATAGCTTTTCAACCACGTTAAGAGTGGATCCTGGATTCCAAAGGTCATCAGTTTTTCAAGAAGGAGTACATGATTTACGCTATCGAAAGCCTTAGAGAAATCGGTATATACAGCATCTACCTGTGAACCGTTCTCCAAAGCCTCAGACAGGTAATTTGTGTAGATAAAAAGGTTTGTCTCAACTGAACGACCCTTAAAGAACCCATGTTGCTCCAATATAAAATTGTTTTTAATTGCAGGAAACAAATGTTCAGCTATAATCAGCTCAAAGAGTTTTGGAATACAAGATAATACGGATATCGGTCTGTAGTTTTTTACATTGGGTCTCTCACCAGACTTAAAGATTGGTGTTACAAAACTAACCTTCCAAAAATCTGGAAATACAGCACAAGACAATGATTTTTTAAAAATGTAAAACAGTGGCCTAGCTAAAATAAAAGGGAAATGCTTTAATAGTACGGCTGGAATACCATCAGGCCCTGGTGAGTAGTTATTTTTTAAAGTGACTAGCTTTAAATACACATCTCCTATAGTAAACGGAACATCAGAAATTATATTATCTGTTTTTGGATTATTGAAGTTTAGGCTGGAATACTGGGAAGTTTTATAAACAGATGAGAAATGAGATGCGAAACCATTTGCAATTTCTTCTGCATTAGATAGATTGTTATCATTAAAAAACATGGTCGATGGAATAGAATTAGACTGGCGTTTCTGATTGACGTACTTCCAGAAATATTTAGGCTCGGTAGTTAATTTATTCTCAATATTTTGAAGAAATTTGGAATGGTCAAAAGAAGATAATTTTTTGCATTTATCTCTAAGAGTGGTAAACACATTATAATCTTCAACCGATCCACTACATTTATATTTTTTGTGTGCTACTTTTTTGTCGAATATTGCTTTTTTCAAGTCTTTTGAGAACCATCTAGGAAATTTACAATCTGAACTGTTATAGTATGGTTTCAACGGAACATATTCGTCAATACCAGTATGCATAATAAAATAAAAGTTATTCAACATTTCCTGGAGGGTGCTTGAATCTGAAAACAATTTCCAATTCTGGCATTCCAGGAATTGCTCGAATCTATGAAAATCCGTATTTTTAAAATCGTAGTAATAACTTTCAGATTTCAATGGCGAGGGAACGTCAACCTCGTTTAAAAAGTCTATGGTACAGCTGAATACTGGATGGTGACGATCAAGAGGCAACAAAGCATCTTCATTATTACAACTTATAAATTTTGAAGAAAACAGAAGGTCTAGAGTGACATTGTTGAAGTTTTTTATACAATTACTTTGAAATAGATTGTAGGAAGCACAATAGTCATTTAGCAATGAAGATGTAACAATCTCGTCATTTGTTGCTTCTGGGAAAGCGTTAGAAATAGAACATAGATTATTTACTGACCAAGTGGTTTTCGGATGATTGAAGTCCCCAAAGACGTAAAATTGTAGATCAATGTGTTGTTCATGTAGTTCTTCTACGGATTCTATGTAGTTAGTGTACGCAGAACTTTTAGATGATGGGACAATATATACAGAACCAATAATCAGGCTCGAGTTGTTGTAAGACACTTTGACGAACACTTCTTCCATGTTATTTGGAGTTGGTAACTCTATAGAGTGGTAGCACTTCTTCACGGCAATAAGCACTCCACCCAATCTTTCAGAAGTACTAGTCAAAGGTGACCTATCCTTACGAAAGACGTTAAAATTTTCCAGGCCAAGTTCTTGGTCTGAAATATGTTCGTGAAGTCCTGATTCAGTAAACAAAATGACATCATAATCATCCCAAAACGGCACTTCCCTTATCATTCTAAGCGTAGTCCGTAGCCCTCTCACATTTTGGTAATAAACCGATGATAAAGTTGAAGCTAGTTTTTTGTTTTGATAATTTTGGCTGAGCCATTACCACGGATGATTTTTAAGTTGGATTCTCCATTATTTTGACGATAAATCAACTCGGTTCTCAATGATTTATATTGTGACAATTGAGTCCTGGTTAAGTCATTTTGCACTTGAAGACCAAGATCCTTAAAGATGGATGTGTTTTTAAAGATTGATACGACTTGCTCTTCTGATCTTAACACAACTTTTACTGGCCGACATTTGTTGTTAACAAATCTCCCAAGTCTAAAAAAAGCTACTACATCAATATCAGGTAATTTTACTTTTATACTGTCAATAACTTGTCTATCTTTGACCTTGTCGTTGAAGTCTTTCATGCCAAAAATGATACAATTCTTTTTTCTTATTGTACGATCTTTAATTTCATTAATAATATCAGGGATATTGGACGAGATTTGCTGTTCACCATTAGCCTTGCCTTGAAGTGATGAAACTTCATTAGTAAGTAAGGACACATCTTGAAACAGAGAATCATATTTGACACCTAAAGTTGATATTTCTGATTCACACTTTTTAATCGATTCTGTATGTTCAGATAATAGACGGGTATGCTCAGAGATGGCTTCTGTGCACTTAGCTAATTCGGATTTAATATCTTTTTGGCAGTCTTTTATTTGTACGATATCTTCTGCCATGCTGTTAATCTTGAGAAGTAATAAAGAAAGCTTATCGTCGACACTATTTGCTACTTTATCTCTATTAGTAGAGGACGCTGCAGAAATAGGAGAGTGTTCGTATGAGTTCTGCCTGGTAAACTTTCTTTTGGATGAGCATGATGGGCAAGACCAAGAGCTAGTTTTCTGTTCATTAAGGTACGCAATACCAGCTTCATCGAGTTGCATACATAAACCATGGAACAAAAATTCACATTTGCAACATTTTACAGAATCCTTTGCCAAATAGGTTTTATTGCAAGTTGAACATGTAGCTGGCATCGTGATACGCCACTGGTGAAGTAGTTGTAGAAATCGATGTACTTAAAATGTTTATTATCAGCACTGTAGATTACCGGACACAAAAAATAACTAGAATGTATATTAATAAATTACTTTAAAATATTAAAAACACTGTTTGATTTAAAATAACACAACTAAATGACACAAATTTTATAAAAACAAATAATGAATTAAGTAGACAAGAGCACTAGGTAGAAATTATGTTTTAAAATTCACAAATTACTATAGAAAATTGATATATAAGCAGAGTACGCTAATATCACTGTTCGATGTTGTTATACGATGTTGGTCGGTAAAAACAAAGATGAAATATTTATCACATGATAGTAGTCTTAACTATAAGTCCTTTGAATACCGTTTCAACATTCAGTACATTGAAAAGGGATAGATATACAAAAAAATGAACTAATGTTTGAATATTATAGTGACGGACCACATGATTATTTGACAGATTATTTTATAATTCTGTCACGTAAGTTAACATATTAAGTTTAGTATTTTATATTAATAATAATATTCCGTAATGAGTATTGTATTGTAGTCTAAAATACTGTCACATGGTTGCAGTATATCCTGCACTATGATTTTGAGGTTGTTGGCTACATAAACAGAGTTTTTACGAATAGTCGAGGAAATAAAGCACCAAAAACTCCGAATTTTGTAACTTAAGATGCATCGGAATGCGCTTTTTGCATTGGATTCCTTAAAGTATCAGAAAATTTGTCGCTATATTTTATAATGTACAAATAGAAATTGCATTTCTGCATTCGAAAAATACATTCCGAACAGACAATAGAGAGAATACTTACAACTCGGTAAGTATTGCTGAAAATGTGTTCAATTTATATACTCGGGGTTTTTGGAGTCGCTGAACACGAATATCACGATTCCGAAAGTCTTCGCGGCACTTGAAGTCTAGGGTATTTACCTCTTCTCCTGGGGTTTTATGTAAATTCTGTACGAAATCAGTGCACACTTGGTACTCGGTGGTTTTTTGAGTCGCTAAATACGATTATAATAATGACGATGGTGTTCGAAACACCTGGTGCTTAAGACGGACCTCGTCTCCAGGAATTTTATGCAAATTCGATACAAAAAGAGTGTGCACACGGTACTAGGAGGTTTTTGGGGACGTTTACCACGAATATCATATAATGAGTTTGCTAAATCATTCGCATACAAATTTATGAATCCATGCGCGTGCATAGAAGTATAACTTCTGCTGGCAGTCCTACTGACTGCCACACTAGATTTTTTCTATTAACATCATGATTGTTAAAAAAATAGAATTGTAGAAGTTTTAAAAATACAAAACAACATATCTTATATCCAGAGGGGACAAAATGGCATACCTATATAGTATTAATCCATCATATTTTTTGGTCCATATTAAATAAAATCTGACATTAATTGAATTCTCGGCTGAATAACCCAATTCTCTTATACGTCAAAGCTTTACAAGTTTAACGTAATTGGTCAAGGATGTTCTCTTATAAATTTCCTTTCCAGAAAACTCGCTGATTTTCTTTTACGCTCCACGTCATATCTTTAGATACTACAAATCGATAAGACTTTTCAGCAAGTTGTGTTGTTATGGATATTTATTTGGAAAGGTAACTGGCAACGTATTATAAAGTGTAGCTACTGAACTGAGCGATATTCGATCAAAGAAAATGGTATACTCTTTCCAATCCTAATGTAAAGTTTTGGTCTCTTTGGCGGTTTTTAAGTGCCTTTGACGACATTTCCGACCATTGGCGTGGAATTAAATAAAAAGAGTTCATAAATTTTTATTAATTTTTGTTTTAAATTTCAAAAGAAAAACGGTTTTTGTATATTTGTAAATTTTATATCAATTTGAAAATTGTCAAATAACAAATTAATTCTTTCAAATTGAAACTTGTTAATTTTAGTTATTAATAAGAACATTTGGCTCATTAGTCAAATAGTACATAACTTATAATATTTTTATAACAATTGTCTAAAAATAATACTCATTTTATCAGACAATCTTAAAAGATTGTCTGTCCAGCAAGGACCATGAGGAGGTATGAGCCTTCCTTGCCTGGAAAGGAAAGGGTTGGGTACGTTAGTAAGAATATAAAATTAGTTTGTTTTTGAAAACAAGTTTTCAAGATACATCACGATAGTTGTAAAGGAAATTGGTTGGAATTAATAACAAGAATTGTCAGAGTCTTCTGAAGTAGAATCGTTTCCAGGTTGAATAACTAATGGTGCTATTGGCGGTAAAACAGGATATTTCTTTTCTATTTTTATAACATGTGTTTGGCAATTTTTCCATACATCGCTATTAATGTCACTAATTACCTCTCGAATATTATTAAGAACAACTGCGCTTAAGGTTGGTGACTGAATGTATTTTCGTAAACGTTTCTTTACAGTACTCCAAACCATTTCGATTGGATTAAAAATACCAAGGAGGTAAACGCAAAAGGGTATGACCATGTCTGCTGCAAATGGTGTCAATGACGTATTCATTTTTAAAATTCTGACTTTTGATCATTCTTATTAATTCCTTCTTTACTGGAACCTTTTTAGGAACATCGATATTTTTGATTGCCATAAGTCTTGAAATTTCATTCTTTTTTTTTGTGTTATTAGGTATTTTGTTTAATATGCGGAAATGATACGACACATTGTCCATAACAATTACTGAATTGTAAGAAAACCCAATAGATAGTGTTGAATTTCGATTCATAAACAAATAAATAAATGAATAAACGAAAAACTAAAAGAAAGTGGAAAATTAAAAACAGAAAAAATGCGAAAAAAATAAAGTCTAAAAAAAATACCTTTCTAAATCAAATAATATAACGCCACCGTAAGGTGGCGTAGTTATTATCTTATATATTTAAACGAGAAATTCTTACTATATATATTAAGTACTATCAAGCCACCGTAATATATAATATATCTAATATAAAAAATCAATAAAAATCAATCACGCTACTGTGTACTGTAATGGGTAAGAAGACTATTGGCGGTATTTGACTGTTGTCGCATTTTGCAATTTCCCTCTTTGAAGTTTCGTTTGATAAAGAGCGCACCGTCGGCATTTCTTTGCGTTAAGATCAATGCCTTACGAACCGACTTCAAAATCCCGACAGTAAATACACAATGTTGCCGGTATTTAAAAATTTCTTTAAGTATAAGTAATATTTACAAAATTGATATCATTAGAAGTCAAAACTGTTTAAATAAGAAGAACCTAGTTAATTAATTTAAGTATATATTTTGTAAGAATATTTTTATATTATCTTTCTAAGAGTCATTGACGAACAATTGAATAGTAAAGTAGAGAGAAAATTTTCAAAATATATAAACTTAGGAATATTCGCAAATATATCTGACAACCTAGATTCAAAAGTCGGATCCTTTGTTGGGGTTAAAGGGCGTGGTTATGTTTTCACATTAAGATTGGATAAACTATATGAAGCGTTTGGCGCTTCGGATATGTGAAACATGTTTGAAGAAAAATAAGCTGCTGGAACATTAGAGTTTTTAGTTTTGTATATTTACATTTCTATGTATTTTATTCACAAGGAATATTAATAAAGTAATGTTAGTTTAGATGGTTATTTTATTTTATTTAATTTGTGACAAATGTACAAACAGACTCGCTGCTGTTAAAGGTTTACAAATACCGTTCGACATCCGATCATCTTTTAGTATAAATATTTGTTGCTAAAATATTTTTTTTTTGTAAATTTGGTATACTCTAATTTTTATTGGCACTTTTTCATATTTTTTTAGTTATTCTATTCAGGGCGAAGAAAAATCCAAATAATCTTTCTAACTACATAATTTATACTTCGAAATACAACGCCATCTACTTGGAATAGATTTTTATTGATAAATTAAGTTGCATCTATCTATTAGGACCTAAATACTAAATACACATGGTATTGGACAATTAAATTGTCAGTTTTAGTATTTTTCGTTCACTATTATTTAAATTTCTGACCGTTTAAACGTTCCCTGGTCTTCCACAAATAATTCCAAACCAAAATTAGCGAAATTGGTCCATTAGCTCTCGAGTTTTAACGAGACTAACGAACAGCAATTACATTTTATATATACAGATTTAGAAACTAATTCACAATTTTTTTTTATAATTCCGTTCACAAAGTTTCTATTTCGACACTAAAAACAGTATCGAAATAGATTCATTGTAACACTGTTTTTGGTAACTTTTTGTTTTACACATTTGGTTGCACTGCACTGATTATCAACGAAAGATGAAAGAGTTTAGGTAGTAAATCAAGAATTATGTTGTATTAACTACATTATCAGCGATATTGCGAAATTCAGAATATTTTATTCAAATTTGACAAACATTCAAATTTAAAATCATTAAAACTGTCAAGTGTCAAAAGTATCAAGATCGCCAACATAAATAAATATTTCGAAAAACTATCATTTTATTTATTTTTTTATACTTTTAAAAGTTCATTATAAAAAATAGTATGTAAAACTCGAATTACAATGACGGTTTGTAGTACTCGTTCTTTGCGAAACTCACCGCTTTGCGGTTCGTTTCACAAACTTCACTCGTACTACAAAACCTGTCATTGTAACACTTGTATTACAATATACTATTTTATAATTCACGTTCACAAAGTTTCTATTTCGACACTAAAAACAGTATCGAAATAGATTCATTGTAACACTGTTTTTGGTAACTTTTTGTTTTATTTTTTTTTTCTACTTTTAAAAGTTCATTATAAAAAATAGTATGTAACACTCGAATTACAATGACAGTTTGTAGTACTCGTTCTTTGCGAAACTCACCGCTTCCCGGTGCGTTTTACAAACTGCACTCGTACTACGAAACCTGTCATTGTAACACTTGTATTACAATATACTGTTGCAGTGACTCAGGTTAACTGATCCTATCCTGCTATTTTTGTTTTTTTATTTTGTATTTCTGGTACACTAAAATTTTGAGATAGCTTTAAACGAAGTAAGCATCTACGTAATAAGTTAATAACTATATTTAGGAAATTAAAGTAGGTAGCTTTTAGCTTCTGATTGATTTTGTATATCGTCGGAGGAGATTTAGATTAGGGAAGTCGAAGCAACGTTGAGTGGTATGTGGTCAGTAGCCCTCTTAATTCCAAATGCCTTTAATTCACGGTATTTGCTTCCCTTCTAAACTTCCAATCCTTTGATCTCTCTCAAGAGTTTAAAGACGTTTAATATTCAGTTTCCTATAAACATATATCACTGATCTAATAAGAAAATTAATTAAGAAGCCGTCTTGAATTCATATTGTTTTTCTTCTATATTTAAAGTATATGTATAGTAGTTGAATGTGGACGTATTTTCGAGAGCTCCTGAAATAATATGAAAAACGGAGGTATGTGATAGAACATAGAATGTTGAAGCAGTGACGAAAAGTAGGGAAAGAGGAAAAAAAATTGTAATAGTAATCTAGAAAACCGAAATTTGAAGTCATACACGTACAATATAAGCCATAAAACAAACAGTGGAATCCAATCTAGTAAAGCAGGAGGACTAGTTATAGATGATGTACTAATGGATTAACTTGTTAATAAGGTATGCGTTAGGATAGAAGACAAAATAAAGCAGAAGAGAGAAATAAATACTTAAAATTAAGACAGAGTATCAATTATTTTGTGTGCACCTTCCAAAATCTTAGAACAAATTTTACATTTCTTCATTTACAATCGTGTTAAAAATATTATAGTGGGCCAACAACGTGAGATTACGATCTATCAATACAAATTTAATATTATTTTCTGAATTTGTAAATGAAGCTTCATCCTGGCGAGGAAACAGCAAATAAATTTAAGGCATTGACGAGACAAAATCTCCGAACAACTGTGGGAATCTTGACAGGTCACTGCCAATTGCGACAACAATTCTTTAGGATGAAATTAATAGAATCGCCGCTATGCAGAGGCTGTGAACAAGGAGAGGAAACAGTAGAACACATATGTATGACTGCTATCAGTTCGGATTATCTATTAGTTTTATTACACTTTTTAAATGCTACATAGAAAATAGACATTTTGTTCTAAGACATCGGGGAAATACTTCAGGGAAATTTCATGTGAATTCGGGTGTACCGCAAGGTTTAAATTTAGGACCATTATTATTTCTCATATATATTAATGATTTGTGAGACTTTATACAATTCGCCAATTTTTCATTATTTACAGATGACTTTAAAATATTTTTGGATATTAGTACAGTACTTACGAGAAATCAGGCAAATACTTTAGGAAAATTTCATGTGAATTCGGGTGTACCGCAAGGTTCAAATTTAGGACCATTATGATTTCTCATATATATTAATGATTTTTCATTATTTGCAGATGACTTTAAAATGTTTTTGGATATTAGTACAGTATGAGAAATCAGGGAACTACTGCAGGGAAATTTTATGTGAATTCGGGTGTACCGCAAGATTTAAATTTAGGACCATTATTATTTCTCTTTTATATTAATGATTTGTCAGACTGTATACAATTTGACAATTTTTCATTATTTTCATTTCATTATTATTACGTGATTGTAGTTACAAAAAGATTTAAATAGTATTCAGGAATGGAGTATAAATTAAATTTTATTTGGAAACCTAAATGCAGCTTCTCCTTTAGATTCTATTCTTGGGCTAGCAAATAATATTAACAGCATAATTGATATAAATTGGGCAATATCTCCAAACAGATTTAAGAATAATTTATATAATTACCTAAAAGATTATGGAGTTTAATTACATATATGGAAACTGTCGCCTTGGATTCTTCCCGAAAAGAGAATAAATTATTTATTAATTAGTATATTCAATATTATAATTAAACGTATTCTGTTGCAAGACCTGTTTGAACTTAAATAAATAAAAATCCAAAACAATGTAAAAAATATATTTTCAATTATGAAAAGTAGTTTAATGATGATAATGAACTGAAATTAAATACAAAGGGGTTTTATTTGTGAAAATTAAATCAATGTCCGTGTCAGCCAGTAAATCTCCTTAATCCGTTTCAGTGTAAATTTCCAATCGAGTCGATTTTTAACGAATTCGGCTTTGCAAATTTCCTGCAATCGCTGCCGCTAACCGAGATGATTAAGATAGTTTGCTCGGAACATGTGAAGTCAGTAAATGAGAACAAAATAGAATCGAAAGCTATGTGGCGTAGTAACTCGGTCTATTGAGTTAGCCCTGGCTGTGGGCGCCCGAGGTATACTGGATGCAAGTAATTCTAGCTCTGAATTTCTCAATTGCCAATATGCATGTATTATTGCAATTTGTAGAATAATTTCCAAAAGCAATCCAACCCACAGAATTCAAGAACTTAGCAGTTTATAATGCAATTTTCAGTTATATTCCATATTTCCGACATCATTCAATTAAACAAGTTCGAAGTCATTTTTTATAATTTCATAAACCAATTGACACCTTTTAGAAACAAATTTATATAATTAATATGCTATTAAAGACAAATTACCATACATTTTTAGAATGTAGTTAAAATTACTGGAATATGAGAGTGTAACCTAAAAATTAGCCTTGGCTAGCTCCTGAGGGTCGTGGCTTCCTTCTGAGTTTTATTTAATTCCCTCCAAACATTAATTAAAGGGCGCAAAGTACAGACACACAAATAAAATTCGAAAAATTCAGATTCGCAGATAAAATGAACGAATTTAAATCATAGACTATCGAAGAGACATATTCTCTTCTACCAAACTGGCAATCCCCTCTCGTATCGGCGCGAAAACAATAGATAATATAAAGATATATAGTCCGGATGGTATGCTCGAAAACGAAAGTTAGAAACGTTACAAGAGTTGGTGTAAAATGAGTACCTTGAACAAAGTTTAATCTACCACCTACCAATAAAATTTCGAAATAACCAAATTGAAATTTGATGATACATCACCTAAGATAACAAAACGCTTTACAGGCTATTGGTATAACTTAAATAAACAATTCAATATAAATATTTAGATATCATAGTGAATAATGTAATATATCTAACATAATTCCAGACGACCAGTTCCACGAGTACCTCGGAGACCATCTCCATTATGAAATTCTTGCTCAGAGACCACCAAAACTCCCCAGTAATAATTATAGACTGAATTTGAATGAATATATTTTAAAACACCAGGAGACGAGATCCACCCTGGGCACCAGATAGGTACCTCGGAGACCATCGTCGCCAGAAAATTCGTATTCAGCGACCCCCAAAATTCCCTAGTATAAAAATTGAACTCATTTTCGCACGGTCTTGCATGGTCGAAAGCAGTGCTTTCCGCACGGAGTGATGAAAAAAGTATTTTCCCTAGTACTTCTATACTCGATGTCTTTGCTTCGGATTCATTTCTATATTCCACTTATATGAAGTACCGTGTCAAACTTTTTTTTTCTTTCAGATAAATCAGAACCAAATAGAATGAAATATTTGCTTATACAGAAAACGTACGATACTATATTTTTCTGTAGATGTCCATCTAAGAGTTCAACAATGATAGAAAATCAAAACACTTACTTGATATCTAAGTGTATGTATATTATTTCGAAATTAAACCAAATTTGTTACGGCTAAGTACTCTTACGAGTAATTAAGTTATGGCGACAACTACAAATAAAACCATCCATTTATAGAGTAGCCATGGCGACGAGAGAAGCATAACATTATCCCTTTCGCTGGTCTCTGGAGGTCAGGCTGTCCTCTCCGGTAATTATTCAGCAAGGGTCCGTCAGTGTAAGAAGGGAAAGGGGTGTTCAGAACGCGAACTCGAGTGGTCTGCCGCTAAAATTACAGCATCAAGGGGGTAAAGGGTTGCGAATGCGAACCTACAACCCTTTAGACTGAAGTGAATTGCGTTTCTGACGCGTCTTAACTAACGGTTTGTGTTGCTGCAAACTTTCTTGCTCACCAATAAGTAATTGGGGTGAAGGAGAGATCTTTTCTAAAATATAACTTTTACATTAACCCAATATTAAATCATTTTGCGTAATAACTAATTGTAGGTAAAATTTAAATTTTACTGTTCACTTATGCTTCAACTGATTTTTTTTTATAAGTATATAGAATATTGGTATCTCTAACTTCCAATAATCGACTGCAACTTATGGTTAAAATAAGTTAGATCAAAAGCAATCTACCTTTGAAAAATACTTTTCTGGAGCGACTTAACTAACGGTTTGTGTTGATGCATCTTTTTTCTCACTAAATAGTATTGACGATATTCAGTTAACCCATATTTTGTATAAGATTATGATTGGATAGTTTAAGATTTTATTTTTATTTTTGGATTTCTAGGTTGAAGTTGTAATATATTTCGTTGAATATTCTAATACTCAGATGTGAAGGACTCATGCAGGTTATGGGCCCAGGACCCAGTAGTACCTACCTAAGAAAGACTAATAAAATCTGAAAATATCTAAGACATGGTGCTATGTCAATTGTGATTATAAGAAGCTAGTCTTGATCGATGGAAATGAAGATTCCAAGAGAGCAGTCGAGAACGGGATAAAATGTGATAATAAAGCAAAATCTGATCTATAACAAGTATTTTTGGTAAAAACTGACGGATGAGGCTATGTCAATGGTGATTATCAGAAGCCAGCATTGATCGATGGAAGTAAAGGTTCCAAGAGAGTAGTCAAGAACGGGAAGAAATGCAACAGTAAGTCAAAGTCTGATCTCAAACAATCAATTTTAATAAAACCGACTGATGAGGCTAAGTATGTGAATGGTAATTATCAGAAGCCAGCATTGATCTATAAAAATGAAGATTCCAAGGGAGCAATGGAGATCGTGATGAAATGCGACAGTAAAGCAAAATACAAGTATGTTTGGTAAAAAACTGACGGATGAGGCTATGTCAGTCGTGATAATAAGAAGCCAATCTTAATCGATGAAAATGAAGATTTCAAGAGAGCAGTCGAGAACGAGATAAAATGTGATAATAAAGCAAAGTTTGACCTGTAACAAGGTTTTTTGCTAAAAACTGACGGATGAGGCTATGTTAATGGTGATTATCAGAAACCATTATTGATCGCTGGAAATGAAGGTTGCAAGAGAGCAGTCAAGAACGGGAAGAAATGCAACAGTAAGGCAAAGTCTGATCTCAAACAATCATTTTTAATAAAAACTGACGGATGACGGATGAGGCTATGTGAATGGTGATTACCAGAAGCCAGCATTATTGGGTAAAAATGAAGATTCCAAGAGAGCAGTGGAGAACGTGATAAAATGCGACAGTAAGGCAAAATACAAGTATTTTTGGTAAAAAACTGACGGATGAGGCTATGTCAATGATGATTATCAGGGTCAGCATTGATCGATGAAAATGAAGATTCCAAGAGAGTAGTCGAGAACTGGATCAACGCAAGTCTATGACAAAGTTTGATCTTATATTGGTTATTAGTGCCTTAGATATCTATGACAAAGCTTAATAAATAAAAAATAAATTAAATGGTGTATAAATAGGTTTGCTGACTTAAGATATCTCTTTGTGGACTTAAGCAAGCAGTCATAAAAAAAGAAAAAACTTTAAATAAACAGAAATTTTATCAAAAATTGTTATTAAAAAACATCAAAAAACTAATAAAACTTAATTTTATTCATAAATTTCTATTATAAAATCCAAAGAAAAGATGCATCTATTTTTAACTACTGAGATTATTGAAAAACTCAATATCTAATTACAGCAAGTAGAGTTGAATGAGTTATAAATAACTCCGTTCTATTCGTTCCCCAATTTTTTAAACATTTTATTGTGTCAAAGGTTAAATGTAGTCGTGTGCCTTATTTGTCTCCCTGTATGATTATTCCATTATCTAGTCACCAGCTTATATTATGGTTACATCCCATCAGTATTAAGTCACGGATGTTGACTCTGGACCAACATGATTCTCAAACAGGATTTGTGTTGCCAAGGTGAAAGGTCATTATCTAATTTGAATAATAGAGAGACATTCTGAATTGTTCAGGATGCAATATATACAGATGTGTTACAATAATATATAAATAGTATTGAGAAGCTTATCTATATAGGTAGCAAAATAATGAAATTAGAGGCTGTTCCTTAATTTTCTTTCTTTCTATTATTTAAACTCGTACGTATAACGAAGGGATTTTTTATTTTGAATATTTTTATTATAGTACATATTATAGAAATACAAACATGTGTACACAAGATGTTTCTGGTTATTGGTAATACTATTGGTAAGATCTATATCCGCTGTATTTACTATTTGTAGTAGTTTTTAGTCTTTCTTAAATTTGTATTACGTCAACTGAATCTCTTTTCATAATCTGCTGTAGAAGCAAACTAAGTTAAGTCGTAAAAGTAATCTATTATTAAACACACTGTCCTCTATGTATGTATGTATGTATGTATGTATGTATGTATGTATGTATGTATGTATGTATGTATGTATGTATGTATGTATGTATGTATGTATGTATGTATGTATGTATGTGCGAAATTATGGGTGACAAATACACCTGAGATCTATAAGATCTATTGTGTCTTTCCTTTCTTGCTATAATTCTGATGTTTCCTCAGACTTATAGCAGCTCTTCTAGTCCTATATTTCTTAAAAAATTTAGTAGGTATATCGTTGGGCTTCAAGTAGAACCTCTCTTCTATTTCGTGTGACTCTAGGGATGTGACCCGCCTAGAATTACGTAATGCAATGCATTCTGAGAGTATGTGTATTGACGTTTCATCCCCTTTCTCGCAAAATCTGCACTTTCCTTCATCTACCAATTCTAGTTTCTTCATGTTCCTCTTAATCGGTTCATTTTACTAAGGTTTGGATAGCTGAAAGATCTCTTCTGGTTATTGTTTCCCAGTAACGTCTCTGATTGTCTTAGTCCTTGTAGATCGTTCTAGTACTTGGATTTTTCCTCATACACTTCATTCCTTACTTTTTTGAAGATTGTACTACTGTTGATTCCACAAGATGGTTCTGGTCCCAACTATGGGTTTTTTGCTAAGCTTGTCTGCTATATCGTTTTCCTCTATATTTTGTACTTATTCATTTAGTTTGCGTAGGCATTCCAAGACTATCTTGAAGCTTTGATGGCTGCTTGACTACTATACAATCTTTTGTCTACAAAAGTTCCTTTTTATAATTAATTCTACTCATCTTTCGAAATTCCGCTTGAAAAATGCTTTTCAGTATTAGGCTCTAGTCCAGAAACCCCTGCTCCTGTTCCTTTATCTCTTTTGAAGCCATCCGCATATCAGTCTATGGCATTTTAGCTTAACATTAATATGGTGTCTTTGTCCCATTCAGATTTCTTATTCAGTTTGTGGTGAATTTTTTCAAAAAGTTAAATTACTTTGACATGTCATCTTTGATCAAATCGAAGTGATCGACGTCTTTTCTTGTTTGTTCCTTCTTTGATCATTCTATATATTGTTTTCTTCCTTACAGTTTCTACTTGAATGTGTAGTACCATAAGATTTAGGATTACTTTCATTGCTCCAGTGATGCATGCACAGGCTAGTCTCTGAATCTTCGAGAGGTTTGTTCTCCTAGTAGTCAGATTAGCTCTCGTTTTCCAAGCTAGCGCCCCATAAGTGAAGATTGGTTCTACTATTGCCGAGTACACTAATTTTAATGTCTTTGGGTGGTCTTGGTAGGGTTGATATTAAGTCCCACCGAATTATACCATTGCTTTGCTTTGTCTAGTCTTCTCTGTACTATGTCTCAGAGGACATCAAGTTTCTGCAAGTGATTAAAAGTGATTATAAGTGATATTAACTAATCAGAAGTGCTTGCTTGGTTTTTATATATGTGTTAGGTCAAACAATAGTTCAGAGTGTTTTTGGCTATCTGTTACATATTATTTTATCACTTTTTGTTTCATAAAAGTTAAATATTAATTACACTGATGGCCCAATTGTGTAACCAAAGTTTTACTTTATTATAAAATTTACTTGCAGCAATAAGAACTATATCTTTGACTGTCATTACCATCTATATCAAACAAGAATTCAATTTAAAATGCAGATACTCGAATTTTAGCTCATTAATTTGCACAATCACTGCTTCATTAAGGTTTGTTTTTCTACGATAAGTAAATAAAACGTATATTAAAAGTAGTTCGTTGGACAAACATATAAAACCGTTAATAAACAAGTATGCTACATATTCACAACCATATATTATGATAAAGATTTCTTAGTTGTACTTTATGTAGTGTTGAATTATTTGTTAGTAAATTGTAACTGGTCTTAAACCAGTTGAACTGGATTGGAACTAGAATACCGAATAGTCATAGGCTCACCTGGGGTCAGGGGTCGAAGGGTCGCATACGACAAGGGAGTGAGCACGCCACAAAAACCCTAATAGTTAGTTATCTGTCAACACATTCCCGATATTAATCATAAAACGTGCTTTTGATGTGTGTGTAAATAATGTATAAAAAAATCTCAAAATAAACTGCGATTTCCGTGATTTTAAAAAAGTTTATGATAATAATTATAAAATAAAATGGTGTTCACAAAAAAGTGCTACTGGTGCCATTTTAATGTTATGCAAATTAACAAAAAGGACTTTTTTACCTGGGAAAAGGGACGCTGCGTAGGTAGGGAGGAAGAGAACTCAGGTAGAAACTGCTGAATTGACCGTTGGCCAGCGAATTTTTCCAACGTGCAATATCACCATATCTATTTTAGAATAGAATAGAAGAGGTTATATACATTATATATATTTACTCTACGAACTTAGATATTACGCGCTGTAAGCACTAAAGAAAATGTAGTTTTTTTAATATTGTGGTAGATTATTTGATTCTGTTCTTCTTTCTGTCCATTGATCTATCACTTTGGGTTTTTCTTACTTACCTTTAAATTATTTGATTCTTTCATCTACACTTCGTGCGTCCATCGAACTGACTCCAAACTGTTTTAATTTTGTTATGTTTTCTTACTTAAGTTTATTTACCCCATTGTCTAAATCATTGGTTTTTGAGCCATTAGTATTCCTTCGTATTTTTGTGGTATTTCCTGGAATATCTTCTACATTGATGACCAGACCATAACCAAATTTCTATGGGAATGCAAAAAAATATGGTCGAATTAAGAACCTTCTTCTTTTTTGAAGTCGGTTAAAAAATGATCTTGCTCCTTGAAAAAGTGGAAGATTTGCAATAACTTCCTTTTGTTCATTTTTATACACTAATGAAATCATTTCTTACTTTTGTCACGGGTTAAAATTCGCTTTAGTTATAATCGTTTAGTAGTAAACTGTTTATAACTCACCTCACTAATTTTCCATTACTAAGGGTTAAACCGAGTCAGTCAGTATCAGGAACAGGTTGATTTTAGTTCAGTTGTAGATAATCATCAACTAATAAATATACTCTGGCCATAAATCACTGCTAATATTGCTAATATAGTTTTGAAAGTTTATTTATTAAATGTTTTGCTTACTATGCGAACAGGTGATTGGAACTTCTTGTTCTGATAGTTAACTCGTCATATTGTGGCCTACAGCCAGGCGTTTAGTTATATTGTTATTTAGCATATTAAGATTGAATATGAACGAGAAATTGAGTAATGCTGAGATTTTTGTTGGTAATAAGATTAGTTGTATTAAACGACCACCGTTTGTTCGTAAACTGTTAGCTGTCGACTCTTCTGTTATTATCCTTACGGTAGTAGAGGCCATTTTGAGAGTGTGTCAAATTTCATGAAAGGAAACACGTTGTGAGTTCTTTCCATTATCAACCTTTGACTTAAGAACTTGTCGTTAGAAGATTTTTGGGTTTAAGTTTTAATCTCGGTACATCCGGGTCAATTAATTTTGGATTTACGAAACTAAACCTCAGTTTTCCATTTTGAATCGTGTGGAGTTCCTGTAGATTTTTGGGACAGATTCTTTGGAAAAACCGCGTAGTCGGATTTTAGTAAAATCTTCGTTGATAGTTCACGGGGAATTATTGGTTAAATTAATACCGTTCAGGCAGCGAATTGTGGTTAGAATCCCCTATTGGTGCAGTTAGCAACGAGTATATTGTTTCACCCGTTTACCAGCCAGGTGTGTCACGATTTTAAAGGAAAAAACCCTATTACAATAGGGTCCTAGATATAGGCTGAAGTCCTAGTTACAGGTTTAAGTCCTAGATACAGACTTAAATAATCAGCACAGGCTTTAATCTTGGTGCAGTCCTAACTCTTGGTACGAGTTTAAGTTATTTTTGTTACGGGCCTATTTGGTTGGAGCAAGCCTATTTGTTTCTGGGAGCAGGCTTGATTTTTGGAATCGGCCTAAGTATTGGTGAAGCCAAGTACTGCAAGAAATCGTATCTGGATTAACAGATAAGCCCATATTAGACTTAAGTCGTGACTAGTTTTAATTTAAATTTTTCTTATTTTTCATGTAAATACTGCGTGTGATCACACTTAATTGATAAATTTATTTTAGATTACTCTTAAATATTTTTCTTTGATATTGTTAACGTTGTCAAGCGCGAGTTGACAGTAGTGTTAATACTTTACTTTTTTTATTAAAGAAGGGTCTAGTTGATATATTGTTTTATTTAGCTCACTTTATCATTTTTGTTGTGCAATACAATTAATACTGATTAATTTTCTAAATTTATTTAATTATCTCCAGTGGGAAAGGTCAGTGCCTGGAACAACAGGGGTTTCCGATTTTAACCGTTTAAATCGGTGGCGCACTCACTTTTATTTTGGTACTTACCCTCTACGGCTGAGCTGGGCACTAATTTGCCAGTAGAGAAACCACTTACCGATCTCAGCTGGAGTTGAACTTCAATTGGAAGTATTTGATTAATTTTTCAAAATTTATTTTTCTTATTTTTATTTTCAATTCATTTCACTAAAAGAACGTGGCACTTTTTCTAACACTAAAAGGGTTTTATAAAAATAATTATTTTTTCAAATTTAAAAATATAAAATTGTTATTTGGGTACAACTCAGTATTTCTTCTTAGTTCTGTTTTTTGAAGTTAAAACTTAAAACTTCTTCTGGTGCGCCTGATAAGAGGCAATATAGACTTAAAAATAGGGGTAGGTACTCTAGTTGAAAAATATTGTTTTAAAGAAGAAGTCAGGAATAATTTTAAGACAATTTAAGGCCGGCTTCATTTCAAGTATTTTATATAAATAGATTATTAACAGACAACTAAATGCAATTTATAATTAAACTTTTTTTACACAAGTTAGATTACTTTAAAATTTTCTTTTTTACGATAATAATTACGAACTAAGTATTTTAACTAGAACTTACTAGTGCTGTTTAGTAAAGGGTCATACGCCCATAGATGTGAAACTGAATGTGTCATTTGTTCTCAGTTCTATAGAAAACAAAAAATGTGTTAGTTAGATAGTTAGTCCATTTTTTTTAAACTGAAGTTTTACATTTCTGCATCAAACAGAGAAAGATTTATATATTCGATGCGTTGAGCAACCACACTTATCGGGTTATCCCAGCGCCTCCCGCACACCGTACTATACGCGTCCCTTATTCTAGATGGACCCGCAACTTCATACAACTTCTTTATTTGTCAACCGATTTAAATGAAAACACATTTTATGTAAAGTAAAGCTCAATATAATCCTTAAAACTGCTGTTTTTGAGATTAGCATTACCATACATACGTACAAACAGACGAAATGAAAAAACATTGTTTTGGGTTCTCTTCGGTATATGAAAAATCCCCGTTATCTGTTTTTAAATATATGTCGACAAAACAATACATTTTGACTTTAACCTGGATTGTAAAAAAATAGTACATTACGTAACGACTGCGGAAAGCAGTTGATCCCATCACGAGTGCGTTTGTCGCGTAAGCCGAAGGCGAACGCGATAAAAAGCACGAGTGATGGGATTACCTGCTCACCGCACGAGTTGCGTATTCTATTTTTCATCAGTCCGTGAGGAAAGCTCTTGAATTTGTCTAAAATAAAAGGAAAGAAAGATAATAAAAGTAGTATTAGGTCTTATCCGCCTGCACCGCGAAGGCGCTGAAGGAGGGTTGGGGGTAACGGATCCCCCCCATTAAAACAAAAATTTTTAGAGTTAAGAAATTATAACATTTTTATAAAAAATAATACTTTTTTATTACAAAATTATGTGTAGTTTGAATCTTTGTTAAATACATTAAATATTTGAACAGTTGTTTAATTCTATAGACATACTTTTTCTTTATTCAACTTAAGTATATTAGATAATAATTGAGAATTAACAAAATCTTTATTTAGTGATCAAACGTTTGATTGATTATATCGTGGTGCATTTACTACCGCGTTATCAGATGCAAGACTATTAGAAAATTTCCTCAATTTCTCTTAATTCACTTTCTATCTCATTTATTTTTGATTGGGAAACACTTATCAACTCTGTTTCATTCATTCATTGCTTTCCGCACTGTCCTGCATGGTAGAAAGCAGTGCTCTCCGCACGGAGTGATGAAAAGTTTTATATTTCCTAACGTTGAAGGAAGCATTGCTTTCCGCACGGTCCTGCATAGTCGAAAGCAGTGCTTTCCGCACGGAGAGATGAAAATGCTATTTTTGCGATATTTTTTTTAATACACCATTTTTTTTTGTTTTTTCGACTTTTTCTAATTTTCTGCTTAAATTCTTCCAGCGATTAAAGATTTACATAAAAACATTTTATTTTGCGCATGGTGTTATATATTAAAGCTTATCGTTACACAAATCAATATAAGCATTGAAAAAATTAAAAATATAAATGCCCTCAAGATCCCTAGGTCCTAAAAATTTGTGATAAAAAAAAGTATGCAAAACTTGAGCAAAACGAAGAAGTTCGACTGACCAACTTGTCATAGTTACTCATTAATTAGATAAACATAAAATAATCAATAATTTTAATAGAAGTTGTTAAAATAAAAAAAAAAATAAAAATCCCAGACTTTATTTATCCGTTTCCTATACAAGATTTCTCATTAAACATCACGTGTATTTCCCCCACAAGTACAAGTACATATAGAATGCTTAAACAATGCTTGCCACCAAACTATAGTGGAAAGAAGAGATTCGTCTCTGCATTTGTCATGTACAAGGATAGGATAGAAACGAAGGGGTTGAAGGGGGTTGCTTTGCTTTCAACCCCGGACTCTCTGAAACTGGAAACTTGGGCTGGCCGAGAGTGTCATTACAAGCAGCGGCCATGGCTTGGCCCCCGTCCACCCGCTCTGCCGCAGGGGGTGAAACAAAAGACCGAATAATCCATAGGGTTGTTGACCAATGGCATGCTAGCTTCGAAAGAGCTTTCTACCGGGTAGTTTATAATATTAAGATGCTTTTGTCTTTTATGTTATACTAATTGCAAGATGGTACTCTTGTTTCTCTTGTGGGTTGTTTATGTTAATAACAATTAGTTTAAAGCATCATTTTCTCCTTTTAATAGATTGTAATAACTTTGTGACGAAGAAATATAGTCATATTGGGAGTAATATATTCTGGTTTTCTCTTATCAATCGCATTTGATGTGTCCGTTTTTCCATTAACTTACTGTTTCTAGGTTTCACTGAACTTTTACTTGTTTGTATTCGTTGTGTACCTGAACAGATGTGGTGCATCTTTACATCATTAAACACTAATAATTGGTCTCCTTGTAAACCTTTAGATAGATAGATAGATATTTTTTGGGTTGGCTGTTAGCCTGTGTCACTGCGACCTTTGCAGATCTATTGTGAACACCCATTATGTGTGGAATAGGATTAGAGCACCTTGTCCAGCTCTGCCCTCTTAATGAGACTTAATAGCCTTGACAGTGGCCACTCCGCATAACTTGGAGCAACCTTTACTTATCCGTACATCTCCAGGTATTTATTGAATTTCAAGAAATATAGTCAGTTCTCAAGTTTATTGTAAATGCTCATTGGTGTTTTACCTACATACTTCTAGATCTTTTGTTCTTTGTCAAATCATACTATGGTTTGCTATTTTAAATCAATGGCCGTCCTTCTAAAAGGTCTTTAATATCTATTAGTGGTAGGTACTATTAAAATCCTTTATTTCTCTTTCCTTAGTGGTTATTGCGAAAGGAACTAAAAGAATAAAACCGACTGATCAAGTCGGGTTTACGTTTTGCAGTAAAGACTTTGCAAGAGGGGAAGGGTGGTTGGGATTTAAACCTGCAAGTAAAGTAACCTATAAGGATGTTTGGTCTAAAATTTCTTTAATTTACCAATCTAATTCCACGGGATTTAATACTGAAATCTTTTGCCTTGGTAAAACAACCGTGAAGATGCCTGCAGGGAAGGGTAGAGGAAGGTTATTTAATAACCTTGACGAGGAATGTGCCCAAAGAAAAAGAATTGTTACTATTAACACCAAAGACAACCACTGTCTACCCCGTTCTTTAGTCGTGGCTATAGTTTACAAAAATAAAGATCCTGAATACAACAAAATAAGAAAAGATACAGGAAAAATACAAGAGCAGAGAGGAATCAGGTGTTGTAATACCTGAAGATGCTGGTGTTCCTGAACTACGACAACTACAGCTATATACAAAATTAGATATACAATAACAGTGTATTTGTACCAGGACTGTAGATGCTGCTTCTAGATGTCTTTACCCTCTTGTAATACAGGTTGCTTCTCATATATTTTTGTATTGTTATTTTAGTTTTATGGCTATCTGTTCTTGGTAACTATCTAGATCCATTTCTTTTAAAAAGTCATGCTTTCTTATGCACATTTAAATCATTGACTGTCCTTTTACAGGTGTCTTTGTTTTCTTATACGTGGTATATTAGAGGCCATGCAATACGTTTTTAAAGAATTTTCTAATGGTTCATTAGTTTTTGCCAATCTGAACTTGGTGATTCTCAAGATGTTTGTTTATTTTACAAATCATGCTCTGCACTGTTTTATATAAGTGATCGACCATTTATAGAATTTTGTCTTTCTTTAATTAATGTTTAGAAAGGTCTTTCTTTTTCCTTCCTTAGTAATTTACCAGTTCTTCATCATTAGTAATACCTGGTGCTCTTTTATTCCTTCCCTTCTTTGGTTGATTAAAGTTTCTCTTTGTTACTTAATTTAGCCTAAAAAATGGAATAATCATCCCGTTTTAGAAAAAAATAATTTTGAGAATTAACGGAAAATAATAAAATAGTTTACTATTATCTATACTAATATTATAAAGTGGAAAGGTTTGATTTTTTGTTTGTTTGTTTGTTTGAAATGAATAGGCTACACTATTCCCGAGTGACATAGGCTATGTTTCATTTAAAAAATAATCGGGATCCTTACTAAAATGCCATTAATGTAACCAAAAATGACCTTAAAATCCTTACATCGCGTGCGCTGAGAATACTATTGATTATACATATATATAGATCAGCGCTACAGGCCTAGTGGCCCAAGGCTTCGAGGTCTTTCACTCTTCTTTTCCACTTCTTTCTATCCCTCGCTTTATTTTGCCAGTCCCGCATCCCTACTGTTTTTAAATCATTGGTTACTTCTTCTAACCATTTTTTCCGGGGTCGTCCTTGCCCTTGCCGTCTTCTTCCGCCTTCACCACTTTTTAGAACTCGTTTTACCCACCTATCTTCGTCCATCCTGCCAATATGCCCCAGCCATCTTGCTCTTTGTGCCCGTACTATTCTTGTAATAATTGGCTTTTTATGCAGTTCTATTAATTCTCTATTAGTCCTTCTTCTATATTCACCCTCGACTTTGATTCCCCCATAAATTTTCCTTAAAATTTTCCTCTCCCATATTTCTAATTTGTTCTTTTCTTTTTTGTTCATCGTCCAAGTTTCGCAGGCATACGTAACCGTAGGCCTTATTACCGTTTGATATATTCTTAATTTTGTTGATCTGCCTAGAATTTTCGATTTTAGAATTTTTGATAGCATCCCTGCAGCTCTGCTTCCTTTGGCTATCCTCTTATCTATTTCTCTTTCTTCTTCTCCTTTATTCGTTATTGTGACTCCCAGATATTCTATTTTATCCACCTTTTCTATTTTGTACTGTCTGCCTCCATTGCAATTTATTATCATGTCAGATGTATCTTGGTCTTTCATTACCATGTATTTTGTTTTTTGTTCATTTATGGTTAGGCCATACTCTTTTGCTTTCTGTTCTAATAGTTTAAATATATTTTTTAACTCTTTTTTCGATCTTGCTATTAATACTATATCGTCGGCATATGCTATGCACTGATGTTTATTGCCATAAATTAAGCCTTTAGTTTTTATGCCACTTTCCCTCAATATGACCTCTTGAACTAAATTAAAAAGAGTCGTAGATAAGGGATCCCCTTGCCGTAGTCCATTTGTTACCGTGAATTCTCTATTCAGTTTATTGATTATAGAATAAAATAATGTACCTACTACGATTTTGAAGAATATATAAATATCTACAAAGAATGCCGCTACAGCATATGTCTAACTGTTATAGTTACGTCACAATAAGTATTTTTAAATTTTATAAAAGTTTTTATCTTGGTATTAATCCTTATCAAAATAACTTATTTCATAATCACGACAGATATCACAAATTTAGCATGTGCAATGGGACGAGGCTACTTATAAAGGAATTAAAGGACAATTTTGTAACAACCATTATAACTGAACCACCAGCTGGTCAACTAGCTCATACACTGAGGATACCGATGATCCCAACTGATCTACCAAATCCATTTAAACCGCTTCAATTTCCTATCAAAACATCTTTCGCTTTTACTAATAATAAGTCTCAAGGTCAAACCTTCCAATTAGTAGGGATCGGTTTTCCTCATGGCCAACCGCCTAAGGCGTGTCGGAGCACCTGAAAATCAATTTATTTTGCTGCCAGAAAATAAAACAACATGTAATATTGTTTACAGGGAAGCGTTGACCCAATAAATTTAATGGCTTTTGTTATTTTTCTTTAATCCCCGTGCAAAGCCGGGGTGGGCTGCTAGTCATATATATCTTTATAACCTACCTATGAAAAAAACGAAATTTCCTTCTAATACACTTTACTTACGTAAATTGCAATTTTTTTTAAATGATGTTTAATTGGTGGGTGTCGGTATTTCCAAGAGATTTCCAGATAAAATCCGTTTAAAAATACCGAGTAAGCAACTAAATATAAGTATAACAAATCAGGTTTATCTTACCTAATTTCCCTTTTCTTATCTTTTATCGTGCTTATCATTAACTAACAAACTGATATCAGAAAACAAAACGGTTTACGTATTAAAAATTTGTATTCATCATCGAATTATTGTTAAGAAAAAAACAAAGCCTACAATTATGTGGGCTAAATACTATTTTATAAGTGTTTTACTGTTTTATAAATCCGGAGTTAATACTAAAGAAGTTGTTTGTCCGGATTATTGTGATTGCGATGATTATCAAAACTTCAGACGGGCTACTTGTCAAAACAAGATGCTAGTTTCTGTGGAAATTGGTATGTCTCCAGAAGTTGATATATTAGATTTGTCGTTTAATCAAGTCAGTGAATTGGGGAATAAAATTTTTGTTGTAAGTATCTTTTGTAATATTCTCTATTTTAATATAAAAAGGTATGCACAATTTTTGTTTGTTTTAATAATTAAAAATAAGTAATACAACTTGATTATTGTGGAGGAAAATTTAGTTTTTAACACTTTTAAATAGAAGGTGCTATGTATCTTTGTAAAATAGGCATTTTGTTATCATTTCTTCTTTCAATGAAAATCACTATCCACTACACGAAAAAATCACTGGAGTCCAGAATTTGCTGCCTTGTCAACCAATTCAAAGTTATGTTATGTGGATTCTAGCCATTTTTCGCAAATTTTGTATTTATCTGATTAAGTTCTTCTTCTTCTTTTTTGAGATCTGACGATCTGTTAATTTCAAGGTTGCCTCTGTATCAGTTCTTGGGAGGTGGATTGCCAGCTGTCCTTCCATCTTTGTGGTGGTCTGCCTGGTAATCTTTTGCCTACCGGTTTTCTTTCGAGAGCTATGCGAGGTAATCTGCTTTCCTCCATGCGTTTTACATGCGCGTACCATTGCCTTTTCCTCTGTCTTCCCCATCTTATTACGTCCTGTATTTCACATTGCTGTCTTATGTCCGTGTTTCTAATTCGGTCTCATCTGGTCTTTCCGAGTATAGCTCTTAAGTTCCTCATTTCTGCCACCCTGAGCATGCTTTTAGTTTTTGTTGTTTCCTCGCGAACTTCTATTCCATACGTCATTATTGGTCTAACGCAAGTTTTGTAGATTTTTATTTTACTATCTTTGCGCATGTATTGGTTCGACCAGACTATTTGCCTTAAGCACCCTCATATGGCCGTCGCCTTGTTCACCTGACTTCTCAAATCCTTTACCGTATCGTGGTAACCTGACAGTTCTGTTCCAAGATATTTAAATTGTGACACTTGTTCAATAATATTGTTTTCTACTACTAGTTTACATCTTACAGGATCTTTTGCAAATGTCATACTTTTGGTTTTTTCTATAGAGATGTTCATGTTTAACCCTCGGCTGGCTTGATAGAAGTTATGCAATAATTGTCTCTGTAGATCATCCTCCAATTCCGCGATGATTACCGCATCATCTGCATAGCACACTATGCTTATTCTGTTGTTTCCCATTCGATAACCCTTATTCATGGCTGATACTTGTTCTATGATAGTATCCATTAGAAGATTGAATAGGAATGGACCAAGACTGTCTCCCTGTCTGATGCCTCCTGGGGTTGATATATCTTGTGTCAGATCATTGTCTACTTTTACTTTAGTTGTATTATCAACGTTTAGTTTTCGTATCTGATTAAGTTATTGTGCGTAATTCCGTTATTGTTTTTATTTTGTAAAGATAAGTAAATTTCTCTAAGTGCCCTAAAAAACAGACGCCATCACCTTCCTATCCGATTAAACTTTCTTCGCCTTTTCTTGAGTCAGTTCATATTTTACAACTGCTTTGATTGTTCTTTCATTTTAAAAGTAAAATCATAGACCTTTATTTTATCTAAAGCTTTAAATCCATGCAAAATCAAAATCGTTTCGATAAAACCTCTTTAACAGTGTTTTGATAATGTTCATTTAATGGATTTTTTATCAGTTAGCAAAGCTTACGCAATCCTATTATTTCGGTCGTTTTATGAAAAGCGCGTTCTTTATATATGCTTATAGGTATTTTTGTCTCTCTAGCCTTCATTGGACGGTTGCTCAATACTATTTGGCAAACTTTATTAACTTTATTTCCGGCTTTTACAAATTTTAGCCGTCCCGAAAGTTTATCATCAACAAGCTCATACGATTACGTTAAAATTCAGCTAGACAAAATTTCACTGTCAAAGATAATGGTGCAAACTCTTTATATGTAACGTCCAATTTATTTTTAATTTACGTGGGAATGTTGAATGACACCCACCAAACGTGCGGAAAGCTCATCTTTCGTTGCATATATATGCCTGCTGAATTCTTGTGGATCAACTTTTTCGATGTTATCGCTGTACTTTTTGGCCATCCTGAACGCTCATTACCAGTTAACACAGTCCCCAACTTTACTAGTTCAAGTCGGCTACTTTTCAGATAACCCTCGTATATCTGCTATAGATTATTAAATATTATATTATTTATATCTAAAAAAAATAACTAAATAATTAAAATTATATAATATCTTAAAGCAGAATCTAGCTGTATATATTCACCAATTAGCTAGGGTAAAGGGGGGAAGATGGACCAGCATCTTTAAAAATAAAAATAATTTCTTTATAAATCAAATTACCTACAAATTTGCAGATTGGTAAATAAAATAATTAAACTTTGGTTCTACTTTTTGAATAGTTACGAGGGAAAACATATTCATTTATAAAACTATAAAAATTAAATTCTCAATTTTGTCAACGGTCCATCTATCCTAGCCTATATAGGAAGGTGATATGGACCATAGTAGGTAGGATAGATGTACCATTGAGGTAAGAGGAGTGGGTCTCGATACTCCTTTTCTTTTTATTTAGAAGCTATGTTTCCACAGTTTAAACAAAGGTTAATAAGTTCTCGTGCAACCAACGCTTGCACAAAAGGCATTGCAACATTCATCTTTCTTTTTTGTTTAATTAACGATAGTCTTCACTGCTGCCAACACAAGCATTTTACAAATCCCTACTGGTCATTTATAGCCAACTTTCTCTTTAGCAGGTGAAGATTTATTTGAGTAATTCTGTCTTCTTTTTCTCACCGCCAAATTGGGGCCAGCTATTTTCTTGCATTGTGCTTTTTTTATATTAATGAATTCTGGCGAATTAATATTCATCCTGATATTCTTTTATGAACTCTTTTTACAGCTATAGATACGACGGGTACAGGAGTTACTTCATCCAAAACTTTTCAAGGAGTAATATCTTCAGTAGCTGCCTATTTGTTAGGAGTGTTGTTGATTTTGTATACCAGAAGTTCTTGGTTGAGGATATTAATGGTCTTAGTTGGTCAGATTCAGTTCTTGTCTGCACTGTTTTGTTCTGCATTTGATTTTCTACAGTATCCCTTCAGAGATAAAATAAAAGCACGATCCAAGGGCTGTAAATATTGAGTCGTATGGGCGGTTAAACAAAATAAAATTATGTTGTTTTCTTCTACAAATTTCAGTAAATCTATGTTGCTTGTATGAAGGTATGTCCGTCCAGTATTAATAATACCTTACTATGAGTTTTCTTGGAAGAAATTGGGTCTTTAGCCAATCCATAAATATGTCACTATTCACATAAGCAGATTTTTGGATTTTTTAACCTGTGAACATGGTGGCTTGCCATAAATCCATTCATATTGTTTATTTTTGCACATGAAAATGCAGTAAGGGGTATATAACCAGCTTCTGCATTACAGCATGCTATAATGCTTATTGTTTCACCTTTCTCTCCAGGGCATATATATACTAGGAACTCTTTTAGAGCCCTTTGCAGCTAAGACTCTAATATTTAACTATAAAACTGTCTCGTCAATGTTGTATAAATGTTCAGGTTTGTCAAAAGGACGCAAAAATAACTCTTGCCATTTCTTGCCAACCTTATTAAAAAAAATGAATAGATAGGGACATTAAAAAATGTTTTAACATTTATATCTCACCTTCATTTTCGTTAAATCTATTTGGAATTTCTTATCGTTTAGCTGATTTATATGCCATAATCATTACCTACTTTAGTTCTTTTTTGTGCATAACCCGAGTTCTGAAGTTTTTTCATTTTTTTTATGAAGGATGTCCTCGTAGGTATAGACCTAAATACAACTGTACCGAGAACATCTATTGGGGCAGAAGAGGTAATTTATTAATTTGGGATTTAAAGGCCTGCAAGTTAGGACGAGTGGGGAAGACGTGGGGAGGTAAGGAGTTCCACAATCTGGAGACTCTGGGGATGAAGGAACGATTGAATCGATCCGTTCTCGATGACGGGCACTGAACAGTATAAGGGTGCATGAAGTTGGCACGTCGCGTTGCTCTGGCTGGTCTGGCAAGTGGAGGCATTATAGAGCGGAGTTCTTCTGAGCATATGGTCTACCAATTTTTGATCAGCGTTTGAATCCAATGAAGCGTTTTTTGAAAGCAAACATTTGTCGACATGACTCAAATTGGTGATCTTTAACTTTTGTTTTCAATACTTTTTAACTACTTCCTTGTTCAACTCCAACTAGTTTTTCTTGGTTGTCCTTTGTTGGCTTTTCGTTACAATATTTTAAAAAATCTAATTTAGTTCATTATGAGAGTTTTTAATATGAGAAACTGATTGTTTATTACTTTTTTTACAGGAAACTGGACTAACCAATCTACAGTCATTGAATTTATCTCACAACAAGATTGGTCAAATACATATGTTCACTTTTGAAGGATTGGAAAAATTGAAAACATTGGACCTCTCTTATAATATGATACAATATTTTACTGAACAATGGTTTGTTAATTTAAAAAATTTAAATGAACTCTATTTAGGAGGAAATAATTTGGTAACAATTAATAAGCAACCACGAATTTCTCTTCCTCAACTAAAGGTAAGAAGTAAAATTTTAATGTAAAACAATAACCGCTTAATAATTTTATCATATTTTTGTTTGTTTGTAGGTTTTAGTCCTTTCTGATTGTAAAATAGAACATTTGAATGATGATATTTTTTCTGCATTACCCAATTTAGAGTTACTTGATATAAGTCATAACTATTTTGAACAGTTAAAGGTTGATTTAATCTTACCTCTAAAGAATTTGCAATTATTAAGAGCAGAAAAGAATCATTTGCATTGTAAAGATAACGAAATGCTTCATTTAAAACAATATTTAAAGAAAACTAATATAGATTACATCGGACCCTGTAAAGGAAAGAGACATTCCAGAATCAGTTCAGCACCTACTGAATCTGACAATTTAAATAATAAAAATAATCCAGATGAGAAGACAGATGTAGAAGGTGATAAAACAAAACGAAATATTACCGAAAAAGAAAAAAAAGATTCTAATGTATCTCTTACCACCTCTGAAAAACTTGGAAAAAGTATACCTACACAAATTACATCAAAGCTGGAAACTATTGATGATGCAGAGGTCTTGGATGATTTAGAAAAATCTGTTAATTCACAAAAATCACAAAAAATGATATTGGAACCATCAAAAAGCACAGCAAAATCGAAAATTGCAACAAATGTAAACATAGTAGAGACTAGTAAACCAGAAATTTCTGATGCTGTGACCCTTCATAAAAGAAACTCGGTGACAGTCGATGAAAAACAGCCTAATATCGCAGTAACTCCAGAAGTCCTTGTAAAAACGAAGATAGAATACATTGAAGTTTGTAATGGAACTGCACAATATAATTCTGGTTTTGATAAATGGATTAGAGATTTCCTACATAATTCTCCAACAGTTATTTTAGTGCTAGGATCAGCAGCTGGAGGAGTTTTAGGTAAGCATTCATTATTCTTAGTCTCTTTTAGGCCATCAACTTTTTTACTATTTTTTTTTTTTACTATTAGTGTATTTCGACTGTAAAATGACAATTTATTGTTTAGTTCTACAAATTCCTTATAGATGACAGTTCAAGTTAATTGATGTAACTCTATAAACATTTTAGATGTATAGATACCCGGCAGATGGCACTGTGTTTTGATTTTTAGATTATTTTGTGGTAAAACCCAGTACATGGTGTTAAATTTCAATTTATAAATAAATAGATAAACACGAAACTAAAATAAAAGGGCACATAGCTAAAAAAAAGCGGAAAGCCAAAAAATACCTTTGTAAATTAAGTAATATATCCCCACCGTAATGTGGGGTAGTTAATATCTCATATACTGAAACGAGCAATTACTACTTAATTAAGTACTATGATGCCTCCGTAAGGTGGCGCAGTTAATATCTTATATATTTAAACGAGTAATTTTTACTAAATTAAGTACTATGACGCCACCGTAAGGTGGCGCAGTTGATTTCTATTATATTTAGTCTGACAAGTGTGAATATCGACTTACAAGTGATATAATGTCTATCTAATTATTACTAAATTTGAAATAAGTAGGTACTTATTGATTTTGTTTTTGTAGGTATTTTAATTGCACACGTAATCCCATTACCAGTTCTTAAACAGAAGCTTCCAATAATACTTAAAGTAATTCTTAGAAGAAGTTTGGGTAAAAGAAGGCGTGGTAGAAATAATAGAAATGATGATGATGATGGAGGCGCAGCCGAATCAGAAAGTAATAAAAAACCAGCAGATCCAGAAGATGATAATAAAGAAGGAGATGTAGAGAAAACTAGTGCTTCAAAAAATCATGCACGTAAGAAACCAGTTATTCTAGAAGACATTTTTGAACTTGTTCCAAAAAAAAAATCTTCCAAAATAGCGACCACACCTGAGACCCTTCCTGAACAACTAGAAGAAGATCTAAGTCTTTTATTAGGAAATGAAGAAGATCCAAGTAATTCCACACCTCTTTTTGGTAAAAAATCGTTAAATCAAAAAGATGATGAGGATTAAAAAAAGTAAAAAAAATAAACAAACACTTGATATTATGACAACGGAATTGAGTTACGTTTACTTTCATATATTTTTTTTATTGATAAATAGGGTTCACTTTTATTTAACAAAAAATTACATTTATGTTTAACTTAAGGGAGGAAAAGGGTCTCAGATACAAATAAGCCTATTTTTTTAGGGTACCTTTTTTATTGAAAATTTTAAATTTTCTTAAAAAAAAAGATTAAAAAAAAGCCAGTGATAGTCACCTAAAAAAGGGCAAGATAACCAATAATAAAAAAACAAAAGTTTTAGTATATACCTATTAGATAGATAGATATTTTTTGGGTTGGCTGTTAGCCTAGGTATATCACTGCGAACTTTGCAGATCTATTGTGAACACCCATTATCTGTGGAATAGGATTAGAGCACCTTGTCCAGCTCTGCCCTCTTAATGAGACTTAATAGCCTTGGCAGTGGCCACTCCGCATAACTTGGAGCAGCCGGTTTCTCCTCTCCCAGTAATAGATAACGCGTCCTTGCAAGGCCTTCATATTGGCATAGGACATGAAATGCAGTTTCCTCTTCCTTTTGGCAGTATCGACAAATGTCTTCATCTGCTAAGTTTAGCTGACTCATGTATTTTCTGAGCCTACAATGTCCTTCAAGAGACTGACAATCATTCTGACATCATTTCGCCTTTGTAATAGCAGCTCTGCAGTAAACTTCGCCGAGTATCCCTTTAGGAAGAGTTTGGCTTGTCGCTTGCCCGGTGATTTTTCCCACCACTCCTGGGCCTTTATTAGCCTCCATTTCTCAATGGCTGCCTTTCTGAATGTATTAGCATTTCCGCCGAATGGTTCCGGGCCAATCATTGGAGTGTTAGCTCCCTCACGGGCCAATTCATCAGCCTTCTCATTGCCCCGAAACCCTGAGTGTCCTGGTATCCATGCCAGTGTCAGAGAATTTTGACTAGCGGCATGTGTCAGGGCCCCAACGCAGTCCCACCCAGCTGTGAGCTTATTTGTGCTGAGACTATCGCCTTTATAGCTGCTTGGCTGTCCGAGTATATGACTACGGTTTTACCCGTTATACCCTGACTTACGATCTCCGTTGCACAGTGTTGTATGGCCATTACTTCAGCCTGAAACACTGTGGCATACGCACCTAGACTTAGTTGGACTTCTGTCCTGTGTCCTCTACTATATATACCTGACCCTGTGCCCTTCTGAGTCTTTGAGCTATCGGTATGCCAGATGGACTCCCCTTGGATGGAAAGGGGGGCGCATTCTTCCATGAGTCCCTTTACAGTATTTCTACTCGAAAGTTTCTCGCAAAATTATACCTGGGGACTATCCTGTCCTGAGGCATGCTCATTATTTGATCCGCCTTAACCCTATCATATCTATAACTCTGCTTGCTTTTTAGAAAGTTTTTTATATTTTCGCCGTGTTCTGTGTCTCTGTGTCATTCCGTGGAATTTGTAATCGAATTTAAACCTATTTCCCGACTACCTAGAGCTCTGAAATTTTCAGGATAGCTAAGAACTGGATGACAATGCATGTTTCAAGTGTGTTTAGGCATATACATAGATTTCGAAATTTATACCGAATTGATATTAAACATGATCTAAGTTGTGTATAGATAATATTATTTTGAAAGTTATTAAATAAATCGTTCGTAGCGTAGTTGGTAAGGCGGCAGATCAGTCCACTTGTGACAGTTCTATTATGTTATCATAATGGGATCGATTACGCGACAGAGAAGTTTTTTTTTCTTTTTTTTTGTTCTTACATGTGAAAACAGTAATTATTATTTTAGCTGGTAATAAAATAAACTGTTTTAGAAAGTTTTTAGATACAACTACCCTTGTTTTTGTTAACAAGGAAACAATCTTCTCTATGATCAATCACAGCGTTGTATGACTTAATATTTTTACAATGTCAGGGATGCTGTGCATTCTTGAGATGACACAAAATATGACCTATAAATCAGTAAAAAACTTTCTATTATAAAAAGTTCTTTTTGTAAATTGTGCTTATTTCCTTTTAATGAGGTAATGGGAGCCTGGCCTTGTAGCAGCCTGTGAGCAGTTGCCATAGCCTCGCTCTGTATGTAGATGTGCAATGGTGGTAGGTTGTAAGTATATCTTGGATTTACACAAAAGAATTTACAAAATATTTTTAAATTTTTGGTAAAGATGTATTTAAAAAACTCTTACTTTTCCCTGAAATTGCCATTTTTGTTTAATTAAAAAATAAGTCAGAATTGGAGAAAAAAATTCCTTGTTCGGAACCGAGTATTTATTATGGTAAAAAAGTGTGGAAAATTTAAACGAAATCAGTTCAGAGAAAATTTCAACAACTGACTTCAAAAATTTTTGAGAAAAATATATTTAAAGTTTAATACATCAATAAAATAGCTATTTGTTTATACTACGAGGCACAATTGTCTGCCAGTGACGTCATTGTGACGTAAATGTAAGTGGAACCAATGCGAGGTTCGAATGAATGCTAGTTGCCATGTTTAACATAGAAACAATTGCTATCTTTGTCTTATTAACGCGCAATAGAAAGTGATACTTTTCAGAAAAATGTCAATACTGGAGAACATTCTTAAGTGCGCTAGTGCCGCTTAGAAATAAAATAAAAAAGAAAAATTGCTCTTGGGATCCTTTTCTCCCCTTTAAATGTTACACGTAGTTTGTACGTCTTTAAAAGTTTATGCAAACTATTAATTTATTCGTAAAATAAAAAAAGTATGTTATTGAGATACGAATAAAAAGGTAATCTATTTTTTAATATTATATGAGTTACTTAGTGATTTTATTTCAAGATTTAAAATTTATTACCATTGTTAAAAGCTAACATTGTAATTTATAAAGATATGATTAAACATGACAATAATTTTTTTACCTTTATAATTTTATATAACTTGTTTTGTGTTAAATTGTGTTTGTTCTTTATAAATGTGTTTTTTGTATTTAGTGTTTGTTATAATATTGTGTTATTTTTTGTGTAGCAAATATATATTTTGTTAAAAATAAAATTTGATCTTACTTCCCCTTCTTGGTTCACCGAAAAATTAATGGAATTGAAGTAAATAACTTATAACTTGAAACAAATCAAAAAACTGAATAACGTAAAAAAAAATAGTAAATTATATAAAGGTTGTTGTTTGAATATTCGCAGAGGCGTAGAAGTGCCACTTTCTTTTTGATTGTTTTATGTAGCATTTACAATAATTGTTGAAATCCACAATTGAAAGTAACAATTCTGAAAAGAAGTTGAAATTTACAATTGTTTGTCAGAATCTTTAATTAAAAATGGAAAATTATAATTGTAACTCAAAAATCACAATAAAAAGTCGTAAATTAAAATTGGGAGTTAGAATTGACAACTAGAAGTCAAAATTTGCGATTGTATATAATGATTGACCACTAAAAATTAAAATTCTTACACAGTTGACTAAAATTCCGGATAGGTAATTGACAGAATCTGTGATTTCTACAAAGTTTAACAAACAAGTAGCAGTTACGAGGGTTGTCTTTTTAGTTTTGCATATAGCCATAAAAAAAGTATATAGGCTTATAACTTTTTAAAATATGTCATACCAACATCGATACACTTTTGCATACGTTTATCCCACCTACAACATCGCTGTTTTAAAGACATCGATGGCTTCTTCTGGCGACTGGAATCACAGCCCACACATTGAGTTCTTGATCTTTGGGAACGTGAAGAAGTCGGACATAGGTCGAGACTATACGATGAACGGTCTAACAATTTAATGTTTTGATGGTCCAAAAACTCGATTTTCTTTTGGGCTATGTGAGCACTTGCATTGTCTGTATGTGGGATAAATCGCTGTTGTGTGTTGCTTTGTCGAAGTTTCGCGATAACTTCTGGTAAACAAACGTTGACATACCAAACGAAAGTAGTCTTTCTTCGATCTTTTAAGCAATTGTTGACATCCGACCGTATTTTAAGACAAAAGTTGCGACCATTTTCTTTAACACACTTCGAGAACGGATCACTTTTGTTGGTTTTTCCCCATCGTGAAACACCCACACAGAGGATTGGCGTTTATTTTCTGGTTCGTAGAAGTAAATCCAAGATTCATCGCCACTAACAATACTATAAACGATTTTTGAGCTTGCTTTGTTAAACCGTTCCAATGGTTTTCGACACCAATTGGCGTTTATTTTCCGGTTCGTAGGAGTATATACAAGAATCATCGCCACTAAGAATAGGTACTATAAACGTTTTTTGAGCTTCCTTTGTTGATCCACCGTTCCAATGTTTTTTAAAACCAATTGACGTGAACCGCGTTTTGTACTTCTGTGAGCAAATGAGGGATCCAACGGGAAACCAACTTTGTAATACCCAGTTCTTCATGTGTGATCCTTTGGATTGAGTTCTTTGAAATGCCCAAAGATACCTCTATCTTCCGGTATGCTCCACGACGGTTATCCTTAATTAGCAGACGAACCGCATTAATGTTTTGCTGTTTTGAGTGGACCTAACCTGGATTACCCGAGACTGGAGCAACCAGCGGGAAATTGTTGACCTTTGTGGTGCTTCATTCCCAAATACAGTAACCATTTCAGCGAGACATTGTTTTTGCGATAATCCTCTCTGGAAATGATATCGGACGATCCATTTTTCGATCAAATTGCTAATCTTAAAACTTTACTGTACCAATTGCTGTATCGCAATAAAACTCTGAACGTTCTATTGATGGTGCCTTCTAACTGGCTTTATGCAAAACTAAAAAGACAACCATGGTATGTGCCTTCGTACAATTTAAAATATGTTTCTATTAATTAGGTCTACTAAACACCATACCTTTTATATAAATTGTAAATTTTTATTTCTTATTCTAAAATCTGTATTTGTTAATTCCGATTTCTACTTCTGAATTTTAAATTAGAGTTGTAAATTTCCGACTAACAATTGTGCATAAAAAATGGGCATTTCTGTATTGCCAATTTATTATTATTAGAAATATTTTTGTAATTTTTGATAAGTTTGGTGCATTTATTTTAAACAAATATCATTATAGAAAATTTTGTTCATCCTGTTTAGTTTAGTTTTTAAAAATTAAAAAAAAGTTTTAGTTGGTTATAAACAAAATATATTAAATATAATCAAAATTTACAATTCGAAGTCAGTCTTGACACTTTTAAGCTTACATTTTTTTACTCAGAATTCACAATTGTAAGTTAAAATCTTAGTTGACTTTTCGTATACCAAATACTAGATGAGTGCATACATAAACTTGACAAAATTTCAAAACAAAAATTCCAGAAATTTTAAGTGAATTCAAACTTACGTTTATAAATTCTCATTTACAATTATAAATTCCGACACCCAATTGTGATTTGTGTGTTACAATTGTGAATTTCGACTTACAAATGTGTTTTCTGAGTTAAATTTGTAAATTTGTGTCACTGAACTCCTCCTAAACGGCTGGACAGAATTTCCTGAATTTTTTTTGTTCTAGAATGGTTAAGATCTATTATCTGGTCCACTATAAAATGTTGTTTAATCTTTTTAGCTTATTTGTGTATTTTGACGGTAAAGTGACAATCACTCCTAAGTGACATTTATTGTTTAGTTAGGTATACGCAGGGTAAAAAAATGGTTATACGAATTCCTAATAGTTTAAGTTAGATAATTGATGTAACTCTATAAAACTTTGACATCTAGGTTGTAAAGACACCCGGTAGATGGCACTGTGTTTTGATTTCTAGATTATTTAACATCTAGGTTGTGGGAAAACCCAGAAGATGGTGTTGAATTTCACTTTATAAAAAAATAGATAAAGGAGAAACTAAACTAAAATGGAACATATTAAAAATAAAAATAAATCACAGGAAGGTGGCACAGCTGATATCTTATAAATTTAATCGATATATTACAAAATACAACTAAAAAAATGGTGTAAACCTGATAACTATCGAGAAAATATGATGAAAACGAAAAAATCAAATCAAAACAATAAAAAAACAAAACAAAATTGTAAAAATTTAAAAAAATTAAAAATAGAAATAAGAAGTCAGTGTTATACGATACGAAGTCGGCCAGTTCTAGAGCAAATAATAAAAATTTTGTAATCTACTTTTATTTTTCGAAATAAGGCTATAAAGCTTATCAAAACTGTATTAAAAACCTAATAATTTTTATAAAGGTAGATAAAAATTTATTTAAAAAAACAACAAGTTTCCTGTATGGATACCTTACGAAGAACAATGTAATAAACGTATTCATAAGGTACAAGAACTTAAAATATTCCCGCAGAAAATATTTCAGAAAATGTCAATAATTTAATATTCTGAAAGGAATGTGTGTATATTTCTATATTTTAATATTGTACTTTTAAGAAACAGCTACTCATACAAGGAAGTCGTTGCAAAGTAAAATAGAGAGAAATGTAAGTTTTTTTGGTCGACTGCTTTGATATCCTGATACTCCAAGCAACTCCAACTCTTCAGAGGCCAAGGGATTGGTTTCTGGGCAACAAACTCTTTGTGACATCACCCAGGTAACAGTCGTCTCGTATGAGTTTAAATGGAATGTTTTACGTTCTGATAAAGTGTAAAATTGCCTTTTTTACGAGGGATATAATTAAATTACCATCATCACTTTTCTGTATATATTTAAAAAAAATATCACCTCTCGATTAAAGCATGAAAATTGATGTCTTAATCAATAAGAAGATAAATAAGTAACGAATGCAATTTTAACAAAATATAATTGATCCAGTTTATGTATTATGTTGTAAAATTACCCTAGGCTAGCTCCTGAGGGTCGTGGCTTCCTTCTGAGTTTTATTTAACTTCCTCCAAACATTAATTAAAGGGCGCCAAGTACAGACACTCAAATAAAATTCGAAAAATCAGTTTTAAAATGGTTTATTATTTTAATAATGATTTGTAAAATAAATTAATAAAATGAATTAATTAATTCTCTTATCTTTGGGGATTTTCGATGGCTTCTGACGGAGATTCGATAACTTGAACGGAATTGTAAGATGGATGGAGTTCCTTCCAAGGGACAACCTGTCGGATTTTCGTACGATGTGGAACGGAACTGCAAACGGTTTTGAACACCCTTCAAGGGACTTCCTGTCGGATTTTTGTACGACGTGGAACGGAACTGCAATCGGATTGAATTTCCCTTCAAGGGACTTCTTGTCGAATTTTCGTTAATGGAAGAACGGAACTGCAAAATGGCGTCGGCTTCAACTGATTGTCGACTGACTGCATAATTTCTGATATGTTTTTAGCTGGTCCTTAATAGGGCCCTTCTTAAAGTTGCCAATAACCCTATTAATAAAATTAAAATCAAAACTCCGACTTTCAAATAATATTTATCGAACACAATCGCTATAACGTCTCTCCAAATTTCGAGAAAAAATTAATTACCTTTCATGTTTAAATATTATAATAGCACAAGAACTGACCTTGAAGAATAGCAAATGTATTCGAAAATTTAAATGTGAGTAAAATACATAAAATATTATATTCACCGCATTTTGGATTATTTTTAACTAATAAAATTAAAACCAAGGCAAAATGGTACTCACCAGACAGAAGGGCGAAGGTAGTCGGAAATAACTCTGAATTTAATCAGATTCACCGATAAAATAAACGAATTTAAATCAAAAATTTTCGAAGAGACATATTCTCTCCTACCAAACTGGCAATCCCCTCTCGTATCGGCGCGATAACAATAGATAAAATAAAAATATATATAGTCCGGATGGTATGCCCGAAAACGAACGTTACAAACGTTACAATGTCCAAAATGGAATTCTTCTTGTTCTTTTTTTCTTCTTCATTTTTTTTTTTAACTTTGTTTACCCAATTTTTGCCTATAGAATAAAAATGCTTCTTCTTGCACTACCATTTTCTTTTCGTGTTAGACAATTTACTTATGTCTCCAGAAAGTCACATTAATACATATCGGGATTTTTGGATATTTAACTTCAGTACCTTGACAAAGCCAAGTAGCAACTAAAAATAATAAAATAAAAACTTTTTAAAAAATTGAACCGCCTTCAAAAAAAATGCACTAAAAAGACAAAAATAATATCTTCATTTCTTAAAAAAATTGGAACCAACTAGGACTCTAATTTCGATTTCTTTGAAAATGGCAAATTACGTCCAACAAGTCCAACCATCTCAGGACTATTTATAAACTTACGCCTGTCAGGATACGGGGCTTATTGACGCAGAATTGATATTCGTACGGATTAAGGGTTGACTATTGGATCATTTTTTGACTGATACTAGCGAGGTAATGTTTCTTTGGAATGTAAACACGTACTCTAATTTAAAAGTAAAGCTTTTGATCGTGGCCAGTGAGAAAAAAACAGAAGGATATCAAATAGAAAACATATTGTAACGTTCTCTAAATTTTGAAAAATAGAAATTCGTCAGAATCGTTTTTAAAAACTCTGACGAGTATAAAAAAATAAAATTGATATACGTGGAATATACGAGGAAAATGGCATAATTTAAAAAGATATAAACCTATATTATGTGTCGAAAGTAATTGGGTATAGAATAATTTCAACAGAAAAATCCATAGCAACACTCCGATTTGACGAAATGAAGCTAATTTTTATGCAAACGATGGAAATGCTGAAACACAGAGATAGATATAAGAAAATATTTCGTCGCGAAAACTTCCAGTTTTAATTTGGCTCCGGCAAAGAGTAGTACGCTGGCGTTTAAAAAGAAAAATCAATACTCTAAATGAGATTGCATCAAGACATCTGCAGAATTTTTCAAACATTTAAAAATATCATTCGTGGTATTATTAAAGAAAAATATAAATGTAACTAACGCACCTACCTTAAATAAAAGTGATTACCTATAAACGCATACGCGAAACGAGGGTTCTATTGTTGGAAGGGAAAATAAAAAGGGTTGTTGAATTGTGTTCGAGTGACCGACGTCCACCGTCGCGACGGTGGACAGTGGCCAATGAATGTGCTACGTGAACACACCCTCGGTGGTGGGGATTTCTGGATATTCAGGGGAAAGAGTGACATAAAGATAGGGAATAATATTACTACAAGGGATGTACAAATTGTTATGGAATATGTTTTACATATTATAATAACAGTTACGAGTTGAAAGTGATATAAAGAAGTGAGTTATAATTAACAGTTTTTACTATTTTAGAGTTTTCCAATTTTTAAATTTTTTTAACTTACAATAAAGGTTGTTATTACAGAAACAATATCCAATAAAATACATTTTTTTCTTCCTATGGCAGTTCTTCTTTCTATTCATCAAGTTTCTAGCTATTTCTTACTGCTGGTCGACTTGCCATCGCTTGCTTTCTACTCCTCTACTTTTGAGCTCTGGCTCGTATTCTATTTGCTTCTGCTTTTTTTGTTTTAGTTACTTATTTTTCTTTTTATTTCAATTTAAAATTTTACTTTGAAACCTTTAATTTAATTTATGTATATTTCAATTACATCTTTATTTCCGGAAAGGCCCGTTCTGGCGCGACCGATCTGGCGCGACCGATTCGGCGCGGCCGTACTGGCGCAGGTCCGTTGGGGCGCAGACCGCTTCGGGCGCAAGGCCTATCTGGCGCAGGTACGTTCTGGCGCGAGGACTGTATGGCGCAAATAATTGAAAACATAAGTTAAATGTAAGGCACTTAAATTTCTTTCTTATACATTTAAGTTAGAAAAAAAATGCATATGAAGAAGTTAAAATGCCAACAGAAATAATTATTGCCAATATTGAATATGGCATAAGTGAAATAAGTAAACTAGATTATAGAAATTTAATAAGATCTTTTTTTTTACAATATCACAAATCAAACTTAAAAAATAAACTAATAATAATGATTTAGGCATCCATAATATAATTATAAGATAATCCTCTTAAATATTCTATCACCCCTATATTACTGAAATAATTCTCTACAATATTCTTAATTCTTTTATCACATTCAACGTATTTTCTAAGTTTTTTACGGGGTGCGTGTCCCGCTATTGATTGTTCGATATACATATTTCTTAAGACCTGCACCTTCTTCAGTAGATCAATAAATGACCAAATTGATGGATGATCCATCGATAACTCCGATTGAAGCCTCCTGTAAGAAGCTTCAGCAAAATTGTTAGTTCGGTGAATGTCGTTGGTAACCCTTCCATAAACAGACCATAAAGTTGGTGGAAACATAGGTGGTCTTCCCCCACCTCCACGTCTGTTTAGTCTCCCCACATAAAAATCTTCGAACCAATCTAGCATCGGCAACAGTTCTTGCTGAATTTTTTTGTGAGACTCCCTAGCGCCTCATCGAGATTTTCGATAGGCCAACGATGTTATCATTTTTGCCATGTTGGCAAAATCTGGTTCGTTCTGGTATCTACCCAAAAGATTTAGTTCAGCAAGATGTTTTTTAAATTCTTGACCAAGTAAAAAAACAGCCTTGCATTTGAACGTCTTGAAATTTTTCTTGGAAAGCATTTATTGCAGCCAATTCAAAATCACAAGAAACTCGCTGTGGATTTAAGCGTACTTCTAGTTCAAGTGACATATCCAAGAGACGTCTGTATGTTCCACTTTGTTTATTTGGCAGTAAGGCATATATTATTGGATGAACCCCACCTAATTTTTCTGCTTGGATGACGTACACTTGGTAGAATAGTGAAGGAGTAGAACCAAAGGTTCCATCGATGAACCACTGTTTAGATTCATGTAAAATCTGGAAAAATAATAACCCATAACAATACATTATGTCATAGATACAAAATTTTCATGAGCTTTACTACTATACTACTATTGAATGCAGGAAAAACGGTCCCGCGGAAAGAAACACAGGGAAAAAATGGGCCCGCAGTAAAAAATAAAATCAAAACTTGAAGTGTACTGCTTCTTAATGTGATGTACAAAATAAATAATTAAACCATCAAAATCTTTTTAAAAAGGTTCCCTAATAATCAGGGTTGTTAAGTATTTAAATACAAGTAAATACAAGTAGGTAGTTAGTATTTAAATACTCTCCCCATGGTAGTATTTTAAATGTATTTAAAACACAATTTTCAGACTGTATTTAAATATATTATAAATACATCGTATAATAATTTTGAGAGAGAAATAATCCCTTTTATGATTCCTTACTGTAATAGTGGGTACTTACCTCAGCTATTCCAAGATTGTGCACAGGAATATACCAGATTTGGAATTTCCCACTTATAGGTAAAGAGATTAAGTAAGGGTGAATTTGTTAAATCTAGTTGGTCATTTAAAAGCAATTTAGAATGTTTATATTTTTTATCTTCAGAGATTCTAAGAGGTTCAGTTTATGGCCTTTCGGTTGTAAATGTGAAATATCAGGTTTATCATTAAAAATTTGTTTTTCTTCTATTAAATGTTTGGCATAGTTGGAATTATTACGATTATGATTATTTAACCAATAATGATATATAAACTCTCGAAACATGTTTTAATAAAAAACAATTTTTAAAAATTTTTGACTAAAATATAACTAATTTATTGACTAATGTGTGAAATATAAATAAAAATATTAATGTGCGCCATAAAGTCCTCGCGCCAGAACGTACCTGCGCCAGATAGGCCTTGCGCCCGAAGCGATCTGCGCCCCAACGGACCTGCGCCAGTACGGCCGCGCCAAATCGGTCGCGCCAGATCGGTCGCGCCAGAACGTCCTAGACCGCTTTATTTCGGCGGGTGAATAGTCGACGCATTTTACCCCAACTACCTGCTAGAAAGAAAAAGATTCATAATCCAACATGAATATTCGACACAGAATGTTCAGAAAACGTATTTCCCTAATCCCTTTATTGCCAATAAAATCTGCCCCTTCCAATTTGATATTTTTATAATTAACAGGTAAATTTCTTACACTTAGGTACAATTTTCTCAGTTTTGTTTATAATTGTGAGTTTTGATGTTGTTTTGTTAAAATGAGTATGATTAAAATTTGTCGTAATAGAGATTTGCTATTATTAGAAAATTATACAATTTCTAAAAGTAGGGATTTAAAAAGTGGTGAAATATCCTGGCGATGCGTCCAAAGGAAGTGCTCAGCAACAGCAGTTACTATGGGGCCTGATGTAATAATAACTAAAGCCAATTTAATTCATAATCATGAAGTGAATATCCAAAAAATAACGAAAAGGCCCGTTCTGGCGCGACCGATTTGGCGCGGCCGTACTGGCGCAGGTCCGTTGGGGCGCAGACCGCTTCGGGCGCAGGTACGTTCTGGCGCGAGGACTGTATGGCGTAAATAATTGAAAACATAAGTTAGATAAGGCACTTAAATTTCTTTTATTTTTGGAAGGTGTTAATTTAATAAAGTTAAAAATACTAAAACGTCAACAAACAAAACCATTTAAAAATCGGAACGTTCAGTACATTTTAAAAACCTGATCTGATACATTTTGGTTAGAAAAAAAATGCATATGAAGAAGTTAAAATGCCAATGTGATTGCCAATATTACAAATGGCATAAGTGAAATAAGTAAACTAGATTATAGAAATTTAATAATAGTATATTATGCAACGATCATGTCATGATGGTTATTAATACACGAGCATTAACTGGGATACAAAACGAGCCGAAGTCGAGTTTCGTATGGTTAATGAGAGTGTATTAATAACCATTACATGAGAGTTGCATACGCTATTTTTTGTACGACCGATATAAATAATCAAGAACTAAAAATATTATATTTATATTTGTAATGAACACAATAACAGTAATTACACATATTTCTATAAAAAATTCTACAAAATTGTAATTAACGGTATTACCTGAGGTATATTACCATAGATGTAGGAAAACTATAAACATTCTATTTATATTTATACTCAACATAATAATAATTGTAATTAATCTGATTTCTTGAAAATATTAAGATTATTTATTGTGCAGTTTGAAAAGTTTATTCCAGATCCCACTGATCTGGAAGTAGAAGGAATATTTAAATTTACAATAATTGTTCAGTATCTTAATGAAAACCATTATAACACTAGTGTTATAATGAATATCATTATGAAACGGATTATGGGCATATAAGTGTATTATTATAGTACGGGCGTAAAAAAAATAATTTTTTTACAATATCACAAATCAAACTTAAAAAAAAATTAATAATAATGATTTAGGCATCCATATTATAATTATAAGATAATCCTCTTAAATATTCTATCACCCCTATATTATTGAAATTCTCTACAATATTTTTAATTCTTTTATCACATTCAACGTATTTTCTAAGTTTTTTAGGGGGAGCGTGTCCCCATTGTTCAAAATACATATCTCTTGAGACCTGTACCTTCTTTAGTAGATCAATAAATGACCAAATTGATGGATGATCCATCGATAACTTCGTTTAAAGCCTCCTGTGAGAAGCTTCAGCAAAATTGTTGGTTCTGTGAATATCGTTGGTAACCCTTCCATAAACAGACCACAAAGTTGGTGGAAACATAGGTGGTCTTCGCTCACCTCCACGTCTGTTTGGTCGCCCCACATAAAAATCTTCGAACCAATCGAGCATTGGCAACAATTCTGGCTGAATTTTTTTTGTGAGTCTCTCTAGCGCCTCATCGCGATTTTCGATAGGTACAAAGGCCAACGAAGTTATCATTTTTGCCGTGTTGGCAAAATTTGGTTCGTTCATGTATCTACCCAAAAGATTTAGTTCAGCAAGAGGTTTTTTAAAATTCTTGACCGAGTGAAAAAAACAGCCTTGAATTTGAACGTCTTGAAATTTTTCTTGGAAAGCATTTATTGCAGCCAATTTAAAATCACAAGAAACTCGCTGTGGATGTAAGCGTACTTATAGTTCAAGCAACAGATCCAAGAGACGTCTGTATGTTCCACTTTGTTTATTTGCCAGTATGGCATATATTATTGGATGAACCCCACCTAATTTTTATGCTAGAATGACGTACACTTGGTAGAATAGTGGAGGAGTAGAACGAAAGGTTCCATCGCGATGAACCACTGTTGAGATTCACGTAAAATCTGGAAAAATAATAACACATAACAATACATTATGTCATACATACAAAAATAATTGATAAAACATTTTTATGACCTATACCACTATTGAATGCAGAAAAAACGGTCCCGCGGAAAAAAGCACCGGGAGAAAATAGTCCCGCGGTAAAAAATAAAATAAAATCTGGAAGTGTACCTACTGCTTTTTGTATATGTGAAATATCAGGTTTATCATTAAAAATTTGTTTTTCTTCTATTAAATGTTTGGCATAGTTTGAATTATCATGATTATTATTATTTAACCAATAATGATATAAAAACTCTCGAAACATGTTTTAATAAAATACAATTTTTGAATGAAATATAACTAATTTATTGCCTAATGTGCGAAATATAAATAAAAACATTAATGTGCGCCATAAAGTCCTCGCGCCAGAACGTACCTGCGCCAGATGGGCCTTGCGCCCGAAGCGGTCTGCGCCCCAACGGACCTGCGCCAGTACGGCCGCGCCAAATCGGTCGCGCCAGAACGTCCTAGACCGAAAAAATAAATAGGAAAATAGTCACGAATGCGTGCAAGCGAAAGGCGGAAGAGGATATTGGTGAAAAACCGGCAAAAATTATTCGGCGAGTTTTAGTTGAAACATCAACACAAAATTTGTCAGTTAGTGATATCGAGGATATTCGGCGGAACATATATACCTACATGTCGGAGAAAAGTGCTGCCGGGCGTCCTACCCAAAAATGTTGAAGAAATTTATAGACTAGTGGATGTGTACTCCCCTAAAACAAACAATGGTGAAGATTTTTTATTTTTAAATGATCTGGAACATCATATAATAATTTTTTCATGTCAGACAAACATTCGTGTCTTATGTCAAATTAAGACATTATATATGGATGGTACTTTTTCATATTGCACCAAATATTTTGGACAATTATTTACAATACATGGGTTAGAAAATGGTCACTACATACCTTTAGTTTATTGTTTGTTAAAAGATAAAACAACATCATCATATGAAAATTTATTTTTATCATTAAAATCCAGAATTTTTGAATTGTATAAATTGTGCTGGGATTCTCTAGAAGTATTTATTGACTTTGAAAAAGCAATTCATATTGCTTTATCTAATAGTTTTCCCAAAATTAAAATTAATGGTTGTCGATTTCATTTACACCAAAACTGGTTTAAAAAAATCCAGTCACTTGGATTGGTTCGAGAATTTAACAACCAAGACTCAGATATTGGCAAATGGATGCGAAATACTTTTGGTTTAACGTACTTAGCACCAGAAGAAGTCGAGGATTGCTATGTGTTCGATCTTATGTCGTACAAACCTAATAATAAAAAATTAGATAAATATGCTGATTATCTTCTGGAAGTCTATATAGCAGAAGATTCTCAATTTCCGCCAACAATTTGGGCAGATAAAAATGCATCGGTGATGAGAACGACAAATGCATGTGAGTCGTTCCATTCCAGATTTAATTCATCATTTTATGTGGCTCAACCGTCTTTATATATATTTATTCAAAACTTGATAGATTTTCAACTAGATACTTATATAAAAATAAATAGTCTTAGCAAAACAGCAAAACTTAAAGACATAAATGTAAAAAATAAAATTGCGTTTCTAGAAAGAATGATTGAAAGTCTAAATTTAAATCAAATAACAAGACTTGCTTTTGGAAAATTAGTGTCTTATCATTCATATTATAGTAATAGTAATAGTTAGTTTATTAATAATATTTGAAATTAAATCAAATCAGTTTTCGAAGATAAATTTGTATTATTACCTACTTACCTATCTGTAAGTACCTAAATTCTTGCGTCGAAAATTCCTGTAATTAAAACATTATATTTCTAACCGTGCGTCGAAAGTTCCTGTCCCAAAAATTTACCTGTTTTCTTGCGTCGAGAATTCATACGCCCCTTTATTTCATGACATTTTTTTTAATTAATTTTTGACAATCTCATCAATCTATAATAATCCAACTATTTGCTCCTGTTTTTTATGTTTTAGTTACTTATTTTTCTTTCTATTTTAATTTAAAATTTTACTTTGCAACCTTTAATTTAATTTATGTATATTACAATTACATTACATCTTTATTTCATGATATTTTTTTAAAATTAATTTTTGACAATCTCATCAATCTATGATAATCCAATTTAAAAAAAAATAACAAAAACCTATTCAACAAATAACTCAAAACTAAAACTAGCAACCGATTACCTTAAGGACGGTTCACACGCCTGAAAAGTTACCGAAAACATATTAAAAAAATTTTCTTCCTCTGGCAGGTCTTCTTCTAGTTTCTAGCTATATCTTTCTGCTGGTCGACTTGCCATCGCTTTCTTTCTACTCCTCTACTTTCAAGCTCTGGCTCGTGTTCTATTTGATCCTGCTTTTTATGTTTTAGTTACTTATTTTTCTTTCTATTTTAGTTTAAAATTTTACTTTGCAACCTTTAATTTAATTTATGTATATTACAATTACATTACACCTTTATTTCATGATATTTTTTTAAAATTAATTTTTGACAATCTCATCAATCTATGATAATCCAACCCAAAAAAAAAATTAACAATAACTTATTCAACAAATAAGTCAAAACTAAAACTAGCAACCGATTCCCTTAAAGACGATTCACACATCCGGAAAATTACCGAAAATATAATAAAATTTTCTGGTTGGATTCTAATAATTTAAAATTTTTTAAAAATAAAATAAACATATAAAAACAAATTTTTCAATTTTTTTAAGTTTTTAAGTGGTTTCACTAATTTTTACAAGTTTACTACCAACATTTAATCGGTTTTAATGTTTATGATGAGTTTTAACCTTTTTACCAATTTTAACGGTTTTTACCATTTTTTGCAATCAAAATACATTTTTTTCTTCCTATGGCAGGTCTTCTTTCTATTCATCTAGTTTCTAGCTATTTCTTTCTGCTGGTCGACTTGACATCGCTTGCTTTCTACTCCTCTACTTTTGAGCTCTGGCTCGTATTCTATTTGCTTCTGCTCTTTTTGTTTTAGTTACTTATTTTTCTTTTTATTTCAGTTTAAAATTTTACTTTGCAACATTTAATTTTTGTATATTTCATGACATTTTTTTAAAATTAATTTTTAAAAATCTCATCAATCTATGCTAATCCAACCCAAAAAAAAATTAACAAAAACCTATTTAACAGATAAGTCAAAACTAAAACTAGCAACCGATTCCCTTAAAGACCATTCACACACCCGGAAAATTACCGAAAACATAATAAAATTTTCTGGTTGGATTCTAATAATTTAAAATTTTTAAAAAATAAAATAAACATATAAAAACAAAGTTTTCAATTTTTTTAAGTTTTTAGGTGGTTTCACCAATTTTTAAAAGTTTAATGTATCAATGGTTTTTGGGCTATTAGGCCGGCGTCGATTGTGATGTTGACTTAACATTTCGCCAACACGAGCGGTTGGCATCTTCAGAAGTTGTTTTCTGGTTGACAGTCTGCGAACTACAAACATTTGATCGTTTTTAACGTTTTTTGATGAGTTTTAACCTTTTTAACAATTTTAACGGTTTTTACTATTTTTTGCAAACAAAATACATTTTTTTCTTCCTATGGCAGGTCTTCTTTCTATTCATCTAGTTTCTAGCTATTTCTTTCTGCTGGTCGACTTGCCATCGCTTGCTTTCTACTCCTCTACTTTTGAGCTCTGGCTCGTATTCTATTTGCTTCTGCTCTTTTTGTTTTAGTTACTTATTTTTCTTTTTATTTTAGTTTAAAATTTTACTTTGCAACATTTAATTTTTGTATATTTCATGACATTTTTTTAAAATTAATTTTTAAAAATCTCATCAATCTATGCTAATCCAACCCAAAAAAAAATTAACAAAAACCTATTTAACAGATAAGTCAAAACTAAAACTAGCAACCGATTCCCTTAAAGACCATTCACACACCCGGAAAATTACCGAAAACATAATAAAATTTTCTGGTTGGATTCTAATAATTTAAAATTTTTAAAAAATAAAATAAACATATAAAAACAAAGTTTTCAATTTTTTTAAGTTTTTAAGTGGTTTCACCAATTTTTAAAAGTTTACTACCAACATTTAATCGGTTTTAACGTTTATGATGAGTTTTAACCTTTTTACCAATTTTAACGGTTTTTACCATTTTTTGCACTCAAAATACACTTTTTTCTTCCTATGGCAGGTCTTCTTTCTATTGATCTAGTTTCTAGTTATTTCTTTCTGCTGGTCGACTTGCCATCGCTTGCTTTCTACTCCTCTACTTTTGAGCTCTGGCTCGGATTCTATTTGCTTCTGCTCTTTTTGTTTTAGTTACTTATTTTTCTTTTTATTTTAGTTTAAAATTTTACTTTGCAACATTTAATTTTTGTATATTTCATGACATTTTTTTAAAATTAATTTTTAAAAATCTCATCAATCTATGCTAATCCAACCCAAAAAAAAATTAACAAAAACCTATTTAACAGATAAGTCAAAACTAAAACTAGCAACCGATTCCCTTAAAGACCATTCACACACCCGGAAAATTACCGAAAACATAATAAAATTTTCTGGTTGGCTTCTAATAATTTAAAATTTTTAAAAAATAAAATAAACATGTAAAAACAAAGTTTTCAATTTTTTTAAGTTTTTAAGTGGTTTCACCAATTTTTAAAAGTTTAATGTATCAATGGTTTTTGGGCTATTAGGCCGGCGTCGATTGTGATGTTGACTTAACATTTCGCCAACACGAGCGGTTGGCATCTTCAGAAGTTGTTTTCTGGTTGACAGTCTGCGAACTACAAACATTTGATCGTTTTTAACGTTTTTTGATGAGTTTTAACCTTTTTAACAATTTTAACGGTTTTTACTATTTTTTGCAAACAAAATACATTTTTTTCTTCCTATGGCAGGTCTTCTTTCTATTCATCTAGTTTCTAGCTATTTCTTTCTGCTGGTCGACTTGCCATCGCTTGCTTTCTACTCCTCTACTTTTGAGCTCTGGCTCGTATTCTATTTGCTTCTGCTCTTTTTGTTTTAGTTACTTATTTTTCTTTTTATTTCAGTTTAAAATTTTACTTTGCAACATTTAATTTATGTATATTTCAATTACCTTACCTACATTTTTATTTCATGACATTTTTTTAAATTAATTTTTGAAAATCTCACCAATCTATGATATTCCAACCCAAAAAAAAATTAACAAAAACCTATTCAACAAATAAGTGAAAACTAAAACTAGCAACCGATTCCCTTAAAGACGATTCATTTGCGACATTTTTTCAATTTCTCCCTAATGTCATTTAATATTCTAAAAACTTTCAAAAATTTGAAAAATTCCATGAGAGATACCTCAAATAATCTTTTACTAATCTTTTACTAAATGATTAATAATAGTTTCGTTAATTAATTTATCTCTTATCTGCTTCAAGATAATCTGCCCTGTTTTCGGAATAGTTTCTCTAGGGACGAATTTTCCTTAATTTTCTAAAGTAGTCGAAATCAGAGTTTCTAATCTATTCGGCTTTCTACACAAAAGCGCGAAAATTTGGTCTCGCCTCCAAAAAAAAAAAAATATGTAGCATGAACTTGGCCCCAAATATGGACTGATACTAATGATGAAATCCATCCTTTAATGAAATTACAATCAAGTAGAATCAGTTTCGGATTTTTTCATATTATTGAGAGTAAATTAATTCTTATACACGTGCAAAAACCGTTCTAAAATTTATTCAAGATCACAAAAACTGATGTTTGGCGAAAGTGAAACTACTTGAAATTACTTGTTAGTAATATTAAAATATCACCTTAACTTAAGACACTTCTACAAATAAAATAATTAAAAAAAACAATCAAATCGACTTACTTGTATTGAAGCGGAGGTATCACTTGTCGATCGGATAATCAAATGAACTACAAATTCTATCGAAACGAACAAAAAAGGACAGTTTTCAGTAAAAGCAGTAGCGGTAGAATTTATAATTAAGGCAATTACATTAAAATAAATATCACCGAATATAGTCTGGTGGATTCTAATAATAAAACGATTAGGGCTTCACACGAGAGCGAGATTTTTCTCGTCTCGTCTCGTTCTCGTCTCGCTTTTCCGAAACGTGACGAGACGAGACGTTTTGGAAAATAATATTGGCGATACCGAGACCACTTACAGGGCAACCCGAGAGTCTCGTTTTTAGTCTCGTTAAATTTTTTTATGATGTTTTTATTTGAAAAATCAGAAATGGCCTGTATAGAAAACAATATATTTTAGAAAATATAAAATCTGGTGACTATCTGTGATATATTTTATTGTAAATTTAAACAGAAATCACTAACCGAGTATGATTTTTTCACATATTTAATTCATCTGGTTCACGCTTCTTATAGTAACTCATCTCTTATCATGAATATTTATCCTCAGAGATTTTATATTTCAAGTTTGAATGTTTTTTTTAAAAAGATCGATGGGATACCTTTCTCCTGCTTAAGTATATGTGTCTATAATAAACTAGAGAGTAATAAACGTGTATACTATCAAAAGGGTTAGTTAGGCTTGAAATTTTCTACCTGGAAAATCCTCTTATTTACTACAGAACGACAGTAAAGTTTTCTTAGGTATAAACAACTTATCCTTTTTCAACACCTACATAAAACAATTATATAATATTTATAATCATTATTTACAATTAAGCGAGACGAGACGAGACAACTAGTAACGAGACGAGTCCGATACTTGAACGAGACTCAAAATTTTTGGGAATTGACGAGACCGAGACGAGATTTTTGTTACTCTCGCCTACTCTCGTCTCGTGTGAAGCCCTAAAAACGATCCGATAGATCGTTAGAATAATGTGATTGTTGTATTTTGCTAAAAAAACATCTTAAAGTAAATTAAATCAATTGTAATACTGGTACCGGTAACATAAGAAGTTATACCTACTTCTTTGGTGTAAATTTTTTTATCTATCCCTTTATCCTATGTTTAAAAAAACGACATGAATAGTAAGAAAAGTATTTAATAAATGGAAAAAAGTTTTATAATAACGCGTTATCCAGTTAAATAAATTTTGTTTAAATATTATAAAAGACATTATTCTTTTTTTTTCTTACTCTCCATCTTGTCCCAAGCCTAGTTGGAGTCGGTGATAGCCTTTCGCAGCTCAATTCTCCATTTTTCTCTTTCAGGTCCTCATTTATTTCATCCACTTATCTCTATGATCATCATTTTTTCCTCTTACCCGTAGTCTCACATTCTTTTACTCTTTTACTTCTCATCCTTCCTCTCTACATCACCAAATTATCTCAACCTATTTTCTTGGATTTTCAAGCTCAGTTGTTCCACTTTCATTGTACCTCTAACTCTCTTATTTCTTAATCTATCTCTCCTCGTTAATCCATACATTAAAAGCAATATCTTCATCTCGTCACTTTCTTTTTCACTCTTTCGTTATTGATTAGGTTCTGAGATATACTTAACGCTGGTCTTACAACTCTCTCTTTTAGTCTACCTTTCATTACTGTCCCACAAAACTACACTCATTTTTCTCCAGTTCATCCGTCTATTTTAATTCTATAATTTAACTTACTCTTTAACCATTTATTTTTTGTAAGTATTTAGCTAAAGTTTTGGATAGCTGGCAGCACTTGGTCTTGCAGATTGATTTTAAGTCCATTCGTTTTGTCTGTTTTCATATACTCAATCTCTTTCCTACTCACTCTCAACACTTTACTCGTAAGCGCTTGTCTTCATTTCATAATCTACAAACTAGAAAACTAGAAAAATCATAATAAATAGTAAAAATCGTAAAAAAAATTAAAAAATAGTATTAAATTAAATAGTATTAAATCATTTTTTGGTGATTAACCGAATAATGCAAATTATTAAAGAAAACTTTCATAACTACATGAAAAGTGAAACGATACGTAATTTTAGTTCCATGACTGCCAAGTTTTTTGAAGTTATACTTCTATTCATGCACTCGATTTGTATGGGGTTAAATGAGAAAATCATTACATATGTAATGGTGTGAGTAAGAGAGAGACAGAAACACATATAAGGTATATTGGTCGGTAAAAACAAAGATGAAATATTTACCACATGGTTAATCATAACTATAAGTCCTTTAAATACTGTTTAAACATTTAGTACATTGAAAAGAGAGATATACAAAAAACGGTCTGAGCTAATGTTTTGAAATATCTTAGTGACGTATTACATTGTGTTTGACAGATTATTTTTTAATTCTGTCACGTAAGTAAACATATAAAGTTTCGTATTTTATATTAATAATATTAATAATAATATTCAGTAATGAGTATTGTATTGTAGTCCATACTACCGTCACATGGTTGCATTATATCCTGCACTATGCTTTTGAGGCTGTTGGCTACATAAACAGAGTTTTTAAGAATAGTCGAAAAGTGCATTCCGAACAGACAATAGATAGAAAAATTATAACTCGGTAAGTATTCCAAATGGGTTTAATTTATGTACTCGGGGTTTTTGGGGTCGCTGAACACGAATATTATGATGTCGAAAGTCTCCGCGGCACTTGGTGCCTAGAGTATTTACCTTTTCTCCTGGTGTTTTATGTAAAATCTGTACAAAATTACACTTGGAACTCGGCTGTTTTTTGGGTCGCTGAATACGAATATGATAATGGCGATGGTGTCCCAAACACCTGGTACTTAAGACGGACCTCGTCTCCAGGAAATGTTATGCAAATTTAATACAAAATGAGTGTGTACGCGGTACTAGGAGGTTTTTGAGGTCGCTGAACACAAATATCATATAATGATTTTGCTAAATCATTCGCATAAAAATTTATGAAACCGGGCGCGTGCATAGAAGTTTAACTTCTGCCGGCAGTCCCACTGACTGCCACACCTTTTTTTATTTTATTATTTAATTTATTTTATTATAGTTTTATCTTTTCTCTTCTGTTAGTTTTATGGAATAACATTTTTAATAAATCATATTTTATAAACTTAAGATTGTTATAAAACCATTGGAACATAGAACTTCCTTGAGAAAATATACTGGATAGTAATCAACCTCTTTCTCTCAAACCTCATAGTTTGTTGCCAAATTCATACATACATTCTGAATAATGATTAAACGAACAAACGCAAAGACTATGTTTACGCAGTGTGCCTCATTCAAATATCGCGAGGGCAATACTTAATCTAGAGCTGTCTCGAACAGCCGTCATGGCAACTTCTTTGTAAAAACACCTACCTATTATCGTTGATGACTGCTAGATGGATTCGTAGAGCTAAGTCTTGATTGTTCCCTCTTTGTTTACCTATCAAGCGTTTAACGTTCATCCCCTTGTTCTCTCTCTCGAGATTTTCACTTCGATGTATATTGTGGAATTGTTGTGTTGTTCAAGCTTTAATATTTTGATAATGAGCTGGAAGCACATATGTAGTTAAGGGTGTTTCTGCCTTTATCATGGATTACAAAATCAAGATTTACGAATTGTGTATAGAGAGATATTTGGGAATATCTGATTAACAGAACTATAATAGGTACCTACATATAGGTTATATAATTAGAGAATCAACGCAATTATTTTTGTACAAGATAGTATGATTAGAAAGAATTTTAAGTAAATTTGCATAAAATAAGAAATATAGGATGTATGCTTATCTTATAATCACGTTTTGTGGCTTTGCGATTTTCACATCGTTCAGCAACTGAAAAGGCATTAAAAATTAATCAATTTAGACGAAGAAGTAGGTACAAAATGCTGATAGGTAAAATTTTTTGAACAGAAGCTCAAATATTTTTTGGGCACCCATACACCGCTTGGTTAAACAATGGAATGTGTCATAATTTTAAGAGTTGTTATTTATAAATGTTTTTGTCAATAAAATGTTTCTGGATTAATGATAAGTATTAAATAAATAAGCCTTGTATGTAGATTTTGGATAAAAAAAGTTCCTTTGGACTATAGGATGCTCTAATAAGTTTTTCTAAGACTGCTAATTCCACAAGATGGTTCTGGTCCCAAGTTGGGGTTTCAGCTCCTCTTTTTAGCAGCTTATCTGCTGTTTCGTTTCATTCTATTCCTATGTGTCCTGGAACCCATAAGAGAGCAACAGAGTTATTTTGTCCTATTTTATTTAGTTTGCATAGACATTTCCAGACCATCTTTGAAATGATTGTGTGTGAGTTCAAAGTTTTAATGATTGCTTGACTATCTAATAGTTTTATTATTATTATTATTATTTATTATATTCTAAACATCTTTCAATGGCATGGATTTCGGCTTAAAAATTGCTTGGGTATGCACCCATGCTTTGTGAGTATTTGGCGCTAGGTTGAAAAATCCCTGCTCCTGTTCCTTTATCTGTCTTGGAGTCATCTGCATAAAATTTTCCTTGATTGTTCCTTCTTTGACAACTCTATAAATTGTTTTTTCTTAAACTTTCTACTTAAATGTGTACTGGAGTGAGATTTATGATTACTTCCATTGCGGCACTGGGGCATGTTCCCATTGCTCCAGTCTCTGAATCTTCAAGAGGTTTGTCCTCGTAGTAATCAGAGTAGCTACTGTCCCATAAGTGATAATTGGTCTTGCATCCATTGCAATGTCCTTGGGATACAACCCCAATTTTTTCCTGCAATGTTTCTGCACACCATAAAGGCATTTGTAGCTTTTGTTTTCGTGTTTGTTTCAGAGTAACCTGTTATCTAGGGTTAGCCAGAGTTAGAAATGTTGGAGCATTGTGTAGAGCAAGCAAGAGTCATTACTGAATGTCTTTTGAGTATGCACTGGTAAAGGGACAGCTGCATAGCTGATGGCTGTTTAATGTAGCTGCAGTCAAAACGCGTAGGATTTAGACAGTGAGTTTTCGGTGATTTTGCAAACATAGTACACCAATCGTTTTAAAATGGGACCAAGGTACTAAGATCCTAGAATTTGTGCTAACAACAAATGAAAAGACAAAACATACTATTAAAGTATTAATAATGTAGGTATAATAAAAAGATATTAAAGATAAAGAAACATGGATAGCATAACGGATAAAGGGGATTTTTGCATAAAAATCTTTTGGTGCATATGTAGAATTAAATAATCTATATTTTCGAAGTTTTATAAACAAAGAATATACGTTGCGGAGTTGATACCGGAAAAGCGAGTTGTTCACCACCATTTTGTTGTTTATCGCGACAAGCTAATGTCTATCGCAACTCCGGCGTCGCGTATTCAACGAAAGGTCTTGCCAGAGAAATCTGTGATAAATTAATCCTGCCCTAATGAGTGTGAGAGCGATAACTCTTACATGCGAATGCTCCCGACTTCACTAATTAGATGAATGGATCACAATGGTTGTGCCAGTCTACTTACAGCCCACTTGACTGGTATAGAGAAGCATACCATGTGGTTTGTTAAATAACCACTTGCATTTGTTCCTGTTAAATCTCTCTCTATGTTATGCTTAGTGATGGTTAATATGATTTACTTCTTATATTATAAGAAAGCACCCTAGAAACATGTGTTTAGTATAAATATATAAATTAGGTAGATATGAACAAACACAACAACTTTTAATTATAGACTAGCTTACACAGCGAACTTCGTGTCACCTAACAATTAATGATTTTTTTTTATTTCCAGTTTTTTCCAATTTTTTCGGGTTTCTCTTGTGTTTTCGATTGATTTCCATGATTTTATTACTGTTTTTGTCAATTTTTTTTCGTTGTAGTTTGTAATTTTTACGCTATTGTCCCTTTTTTGTAGTTGTTTTTTCTTTTCGATTTTTTAGATTTTTCTTTTATTTAAATTTTTTTTTATATTTTTTAATATTTTACATTTTTATCTATTTCTTTTAAATTTTTGTTTTTGATTGTTTTCAATCTTTTTCTCTTGTTTCAATTTTTTACTATTTTTTGATAGGTACCTACTTGCTTTTATAACTCACCAACTTTTTTAATTTTTTTTTACATTTTCATCAATTTTTCACGATTTTCAATAATTCTATCATTTTTAACATTTGTTTTAAGAATTTTCTAAGTAAAAGTATACAAATGATAAAAGCAAATATGAAATACAATAAAATAGTATTTGGACAAAAATCGTCTCCCTCCTTAAAAAAAAGTAAAAGTTAACTTTTGTGCTTGCCATGTTGACTGAGTGGGTGATAAACTAAATTAATATAAACAAAATATATTTACTAAGTATTTGTTTATATTGAGTAAAACTTTGTTTTATTATAATATATATAGTCTAGTCGAGAAGTTGATTTCCTGCGAAAAATAATTACCAGTCTCTTAAAAATATGAGTGATAGCTCAAACGATCCAGAATGGCATTTAGAGAAAGACCATTTTTCGATTTTTTTCTGGAGATAAAAATTACAATTGTTATTAACAAAAAACTGAAAAAATAAATAGTCCTTCCGGTTTTTGTTAATATGTTAAAAAGTATAAGTGATAGCTAAAATATTAAAAACGTTTCTGAAAGAGCAGAAAATTTCAGCTGGGATGTTCTGAGTTCTCGAAATTGTAGCACCAATATTTATAATTTTAATTTAACGTTGAAAATCGGCTTCCGCGCGGCAATTTTGGAATGCGCGCGTGGCCTCTGTAATGACCGCAACTTTTCAATAATTTTTTTATGCCACTAAATAATATTATAAAAAGTAGAAAAAATTCAGATGTCACTTCAAATAAAATGTTCACGCGATAAAAATTGTTGTATCATCATTTTTTAAACAGTTATTTAATTGTTAATTAACAATTTTTTACGGATTTCTGTTATTATAAAAGGCGGTATAAAAGTTTATTAATTGTTCTAAAAATTTTTCCTTTCTTGGAGCCCTTATTATCAATGTTTTTAACAAGATGACATCATAAAAGTTTTAAAAATTTCTTTAATTCATTAATTATTAACTTGTTAATTGAAAAAAACAATTAAAAATGAAAATAATGTTGTTTAAATATCTAGTTTTTTAATTTAAAGCTATTGCTGGTTTTATGTTCATGCTGGACATTATATAAATTACCTTTATAATTTTTTCATGCCATTTGTTTATAAATTTTTTATAAACAAATGGATTAATTAAATATTTTCGAATAATTTTTTTTCACCTTATTATTAGCGTAAAAAAATAAGGATTTTTAAATAAAAAAAAATTCTTAATAACAATATTTAATTGTTTATAATCGTTTTTTTAGATATTTAATGTTTAAATTAATTATTAAGAAATCTTTTTTTTTTAATCATTATTTATACTTCTAAATATACCTAATTGCTAAAAAAAAATTTTTTTTTGTTAACAATTTAGTTATTTATTTATATACCAATTTGTTATAAACATTTTTTTTTATTTGCAATAATTTTTTTCTAGGACATAAAAAAATAACAAAAACAGCTATCTACAACAAAATGCAAAAAAAAAATTACAAAGTTCCGTAAAAAATTAATTTTTTTTTTTGCATTTTGTTGTAGATAGCTGTTTTTGTTATTTTTTTATGTTCTAAAAAAAATTATTGCAAATAAAAAAAATTGTTTATAACAAATTGGTATATAAAGAAATAACTAAATTGTTTACAAAAAAAATTTTTTTTTAGCAATTAGGTATATTTAGAAGTATAAATAATGATTAAAAAAAAAAGATTTCTTAATAATTAATTTAAACATTAAATATCTAAAAAAAACGATTATAAACAATTAAATATTGTTATTAAGAAATTTTTTTGATTTAAAAATCCTTATTTTTTTACGCTAATAATAGGGTAAAAAAAGATTTTTCGAAAATATTTAATTAATCCATTTGTTTATAAAAAATTTATAAACAAATGGCATGAAAAAATTATAAAGGTAATTTATATAATGTCTAGCATGAACATAAAACCAGCAATAGCTTTAATTTAAAAAACTATATATTTAAACAACATTATTTTCATTTTTAATTGTTTTCAATTAACAAATTAATAATTAATGAATTAAAGAAATTTTTAAAACTTTTATGATGTCATCTTGTTAAAAACATTGATAATAAGGGCTCCAAAAAAGGAAAAATTTTTAGAACAATTAATAAAACTTTTATACCGCCTTTTATAATAACAGAAATCCGTAAAAAATTGTTAATTAACAATTAAATAACTGTTTAAAAAATGATGATACAACAATTTTTATCGCGTGAACATTTTATTTGAAGTGTTTAGATGACATCTGAATTTTTTCTAATTTTTATAATATTATTTAGTGGCATAAAAAAATTATTGAAAAGTTGCGGTCATTACAGAGGCCACGCGCGCATTCCAAAATTGCCGCGCGGAAGCCGATTTTCAACGTTAAATTTAAATTATAAATATTGGTGCTACAATTCCGAGAATCCAGAACATCCCAGCTGAAATTTTCTGCTCTTTCAGAAACGTTTTTAATATTTTAGCTATCACTTATACTTTTTAAGATATTAACAAAAGCCGAAAGGACTATTTATTTTTTCAGTTTTTTGTTAATAACAATTGTAATTTTTATCTCCAGAAAAAAATCGAAAAATGGTCTTTCTCTAAATGCCATTCTGGATCGTTTGAGCTATCACTCATATTTTTAAGAGACTGGTAATTATTTTTCGCAGAAAATCAATTTCTCGACTAGACTAATAAAATACAGAGTGCAATTACAGTTACTAGATTTATTAGCGTGCTAACTCCGCGCATTCACCAAAATTTTAAATATGAGAACGACGTGGACGTATTCGCCCGTATTTTAAATTTTATATTTTATTCAACTTTTATCAGTTTCAATGCATATTTTTGTAACAGTCTCTAACATTTCACTTATGTTAAAACAACAAGTAGTTTTCCAAATATTTACTGTTATTTTCTAGTAAACTTGAATTTAAGGAATAAAATTATTACATTCTATTGTAAGTGTATAATATTTTACCGAAATTCGTTTAGCCCTCACGATCATGTAAAATAGGTAAAAAATAAAAGTTTTATAACCTTAAGACCTAAAATATGAAAAATAAATATTAAATTTAAATCTACTGTACTAACGCAAGTCACTATTATGATAAGCATTATTTGAGACAAACTGGAAGATTTTTTTTATATTTAAAAAACTAAATTCTTGCTTTAATAGGTACCCATATACAGGAGTAGGTTTTGTATGAAGAAATAAGTTGTTTAAGAAAAGAAAAAAAATTTAACTTAATAAAAAACTATTTATTTTATATAATTAGATTATTATTACGATATTTATGTAAATACATTTAAAGGATACTTATATTTTTATGTAAAAAATAATTACAAACGATTATTATCTAATAAGAACTTAGTATCTTATGTGCTATATATTAAAAGGCCGTACGCTGATTGATGCAAACTTGTATAATTCCATAATTTGAAATTTAAACTGTTAAGTTTAATTATTTGTATATTTTTGTGTAGATTTTAACAGTGGTAGCTGCAGATTTTGATCACTAGTAAGAATTTCATAATACCACCTAAGAAATACCAAGAGAGATGCTTTAGAAGTTTTGGAAACATATGAGCAAATAAACACAAAAAAGGTTTATAAGAAAATTAATTACTTCAAATAAAAACAAAATATGGTGAAGCCTTAAATTAAGATTACGGAGCGTTGCCAACAAACTTCGGTAAAATGTGTCAAATTAACCGACTAAATAATTATTATCATTAAAAAACACAAATAGATTTCGAAAATAGTAGTTAAAGAAGTAAACTCTATGCAATAGCTATACCACGCTTGTATAACCGTTATACTCGACTTCAACTCGTACGAAAAAGTAATAACTTGCGTGAAATAATTGCTGTAACTGTAATTTAACCCCTCTTCTTTTAATAATAATCAGCTCATTACTTCGTGAGTGCTCGATGCCTATCGAGTAAAAAAGTCAGTAGGTAATTGTACCGGTATTTAAAAGCGTTGACAAGTTAAATCCAGCTAACTTTCGACAATTTAGCCTATTTTGTTTAGCCTGTAAAGGCATGAAAAGAATCATTACTGAAGAGCTTACTGATTTTTTTCTCAGACACGGCGTATCCTCCGTGGTCTGTCTACAGTCTCAACCTTGTACAATATACCGATAACTGGACGTCCAAAATAGATAAGGGAAATTCGGTTCACATAATTTACATTGATTTTAAAAGAGGTTTGGATAAAGTCCCACACAAACCTCTTCTTTAAAAATTGGAGTATTTTCGTGTGATATATTCATTGCTGTCCTGGATTTGTGCTTTTTTATCTGAGAGAATATGTCAAGTCAGAATTATAGATTAATTATCGTTTGAAATTCAGGTAAGTAGGAGTGTACCACAGGGTTCTGTTATCGGTCCCCTGCTCTTTAACTACTTAGCGGTACGGAGTCAGTGTTTGTGTCGATATTAGGTAGGTACTATTTGCAGATAACACCAAGTTCTTTTTTAATCCACTGTAACATTATAAAGAACTGATTAAATCTGAGTAGAATTGAACAATGGTATGCTACTTGGCTTCTGAAACTCACTTAACAAAAATGTAACGTTTATCATTTAGGACATAATAACCCACGTATGAGCTACTACTACTACTACTAATTGCTAGTTCTTTAAGAGAAAGATCTTGGGATTGTAATTTCGATTAACCCAAAGTAAACTCCTCATATTATGTCAATCGTGAAGAAGGTTAACTAAATAATATACATGGTTAGACAATCCTTCAAAAGTCTCCACAATTGTTAGCTCCCATTTATAAAACCTATATCCTTCCCATCTTGGACTATGCTGCACCAATTTGGAACCACTACTTTGCAAAAGACACTTATGTTCTTGAGCAAGAAAGGAGAGTCCGTGGGAATCTGTTCAAGACATATAAAATTCTACATGGTCATTATTCGCTTGATCTTAATTTATTGGTGCTTATTGACGATATAAACTAGTAAGCCAAGAATTGTGTTTAACAAATAGTATTTTCAGAGATTGAAACGCGGTTTCTGATTATGTGGTCGACACTACCACTGTAAATGCTTTTAAAAAAATTGTAGACAGACTTTAATATGTTCTAGCTTATATTTTATTTCTGTCTGTCCAGTAAATAAACTTCTCTATTATCAATTCGGCGCCGGTAATTAAAACATTACGGTATCATGTACTGTAATGTATTGCCTAGCCACTCTGCTCTGATTGCTTAAGGGAAGACAATTACTTTTAATTTTTAACATTAAAAAACACTATAATGACTATAAAATAAAAATAAAATAATTAATTACTTACTTTTTATTTTATTTTAATTTAAAACACGACAGTTAAGGTAATTTGACGTAACTCGTCAAGTTACGACTATTTTTAAAATTTGTATGAATTTATTAATTTATAAAAACAGGATGAAATAAAATATAATACGATCATGGTTGTTAGGTGTTATTACAGTACCTACTCGTTTTTATTTCCAGACACGGCTCCTACGTCGCCTCGTCCGTAACCTAACTTGTACTGTAATAAGTCACCTACCGACCTTGTAATGTATAATACTATTGTATTACATCTTGTTTGTTTGAACGGCTTTGCCCCCTATACATAATGTAATAATAAAAATAACTATAGCACATTACAATATATATAACGATCTTATAGGAATAAAGAATTCCAAATTAATAAAATACAAAAATAACACATAATAAATTAAATTATATGTAAGTAAATTTACATTTGAGTATCCAGATTTGTTTAACTCCCAACATGCAGGTGAAAGTATAAAATGAATCAACCCCGCGTTACTCATTCGCTTTTACATTTGATTAATATCGGTCCCTCGACTTGCATCTTTGCAGAAATTGATTCCATGAAGTATATAAGAGCCATCTAGCACACAGTAGTTTAATTAAAATAATATTTAAAGATTTTTTAATTACAATTTTGATTAAAAAATACTTTTATATAAAATACATTATCATTACTCAAGAAAATTCAGCTTGGGTTAAAAGATTACTTACCTAGCAAATTATTTATATAGTTAAGTAGTTAAGAAAAGTATAAGATAAAGTTTAACATAATGACAATTTGATTTTGTTTAGTTTAACAAAAATAATAGACATACTAATTATACTTATTTTTTTGTATGTTTTTATTTAATGTGTTTATTTATTTTTCTATTTGGACATTAATTATATTTTTGTAAATTATACGCTTGTCAAAACATGCTTATTACTATTATTTAATTTATTAATGTTCCTGTAAGAATATTTTTACTATTTTTGATATACCTAACAAAACCAGAATCTCTACACAATATTTATAAATAATTTAAAATTTGTATAAATGTTCTACATACTGTATTAAAATTCTATAAAAAACAAAAAGTTAAGATATGCCAGCCCTATTTGACTTTGAAGTGTAATTCAATATCTGTCGGGGCACATAGCCCGGGACGTAGTTGTTTCTCCTTAGTTAAATGGTTAATGTTTTTAAAAATCTTTTTCAAAACTGGTAAAGCGATAGAATAACTAATATTCTGCATTTTACAACATTTGTTCATTAATAACTCGCTTTATTAAGTAAGACACTATTACAGTTTTCTGTAATAATACTTTAAGATAAATTAAGTTATATTTTCAGTTTGTTCAAATTGTATACAAAATTAATTTATTTTTAAATATAAGTAGCTATAAAAACCACTTAGGGATGTATGTATGTATGATGTTAGGGGTGACAGATACACCTGCGACCTATAAGACATATTGTGTCCCCCTTTTCTTGCTATATTTCTGATGATTCCTCAGACTTATAGCAGCTCTTCTAGTCTTCCTTAAAAATTTTAGGATATCATTGGGTTTTAAATTAGGTAGTTCTTCCCTTTCTATTTCATATGACCCTAGGTATTTGACCCTAGAATTACTTAATGCCATGCATTCTGAAAGTATGTGTATTGAGGTTTCATCCTCTACCTCAAAGAATCTGCAGTTTGCTTCATCTACTAATCCTAGTTTCTTCGTGTGTTCTCTTAATCGACAGTGACCGGTTAGTATTCCTGTTATAATTCGAAGGTTTTTCTTACTCAGGTTAAGACAGCTGTGAGATCTCTTCTGGTTATAGTTTCCCAGGAGCGTCTTCGATTGTCTTAGTCCTTCTAGATCATTCCAGTACTTGGATTTTTCGCTATCCATTTTTTTCTTTAGTTTTTTTAAGATTGTACTACTGCTGATTCCACAGGATGGTTTATGGGGTTTCAGCTCGTTTTTTTGCCAGCTTGTCTGCTGTTTCATTTCCTTTTATTCCTATGTGTCCTGGAACCCATAGGAGGGTAACAGTGGTATTCTGTTCTAGTTCATTTAATTTGCCTAGGCAAACCACTTAGGTTATCTATATATGATTCTCTGCTCTGTTTTTTGCGCAGTTAAAAATTAATAACTCAGTAAACAATTTTGTGAATGTTTTTTTTTATATTTTATAAAAAAATCAAAAATAAAATAAAACACAGGAAAAAGGTTTAAATATGTATAAAATTAAAACACATTTTATATTGTAATAGATTTTATTTTAAATACACACTGAGATGTGATGTCAGTATAGGAACACATTTATATTAAGTAGTGGTGTAGCCCATACGAACATCCGTAGTGCTACAGCCATGTTTTGAAATAAATAAAAAATAGGTATTCGAAATAACATATCAACATTAATAGTAAATACAATTACATTAATTTTATTATGATTTTATTTCTATTTTCATAGGTTTGTATACAAATACCATTAAATTAACGAAAATAAAAAATTAAAATATAATAATATCTAGGATTTATTGCAATATCAAGACAATTTATATTTCAAACAACAAATAATTTGTTCTTTAAATTTTTTTTTTAATACCTTCGCAATATAGCACTAATGTAAATAATTTTAATACAATGGTGTAAAGATGACTTTAAACTAGGAATCTAATATTAGAATTATTTACAATGTCCATTAATAGATTAAAACTTTAAATAATTTATTCTGATTTTTACTATACAATAAATTCTAAATCGAAAATTTTGAATTTAAAATTATGAATACTGTGTAAACGTATTATTTGGAACCAGCGCATTCGCCAAAATATTAAGTATATTTACGATATTTTATTAATTTTTGTATGGTAGATATTTAAGTAATTCATTCAATAATATACAAAAAAATGTGATGATATCAGTGCCGACACACAGTTTGGAGTAATAAAAGGACTTGGTACTAGATATGCACTATTTGCTTTAAAACTACTTGTAAAAATGATTATTTAATGCTTCATCGACTATCAAAAAGCTTTTGACTTGAAAGTCTGTTAGATAAACTAAAAGTTATTAATATAAATAAAAGAAATATCGAAATAATACAAGAAATCAAGAAAGAGAAAATCATCCATATCTCAAATGTGGTCCAATGGTAATACCAAAGAAAGCTCAAAGTCTCGTACCACAAAAAACATTTTATTTAAGGGCTAAGTTCCGGGAATATAATAAAGAAATAACATTCAAAAATGTGGAATTAAAGCCAATTATTCCCGTTTGCAGTTAGAGGGACAACATAACTTATAGACCGGTTTCGGCCTATTGGGACTCGTCAGTATAAGGTATATGTTGTCGTTAGCGAGCTTAAGGCATAATCACTGACTGAAGAATACACTAAAATCGCGACGTATTTATAACCAGTCCACAGGAGGTCAAGTTAGCAATGATCCTGTAATCGACAGAGATGAATATTTCACCGGTTTTATTTTATATTAATGTTAAAAATAATCTTTCAGTTAAAATTAAAAAAAACAATAACCTAAAGAGGTATTACAATCATTAATATTGAAAATATCTTTTCATGCAGACGATCCCAGAAAACGAGCTAACAAGATTGAAGACCTTCAAACAATCCATGAAATTTACATTTTATTATATTTAAAATATAAAGTGAAAGTACAACAAAAAAATAAGAAGACATTTAACACTAAACATAAACAAAGGTAAGTAAAATGTGACTTTTGGTATTGTATAATGTTAAAACTGGTTATTCATAACAAGAACTTTAAACATGAACGAAGCTTTTAAACTTTGAAAGCTTCACCAACTACTTCCTATTTTCTGAAGAGTTCATTTTACATATGAAAAAGATTTAAAGTAGTTTGGTACAAAAACAAAAATGTTGGATACTGTAAAACAAGGGGCCATATATTTAAAGAATCTATAAACCAGCGCATTCGCCAAAATTTAAGGTGTATACTTGATTGTAGGTGCGTGCGTTGGATACTATAGTTCTTAGATGAGTAAAATTTTATGTGCTCGCGTCAGTTTGAAATTTCAAAACACAGTGTTAAGTTTTATTTTTATTTCTTTTGAGAAGGTATAAAATTTAACAAAAATAAACATTTCGAACTTTCCAATATAAAATCTAATCAGTTTTGCAAATGTGCTTGTTTATGAAATTTTGGCGAATGCGCTGGTTTAAAAATTAAAAAACGAAGAAGTCGTTTGATTTAGATGGAAAGTTTTTAGTTTCGAACCTATTTGACGTCATCTTCAGGGATTTACATGGAAAGTTTTACATTTCGAACCTATTTAAGTTCATCTTTAGGGATTTAGATAAAATGTTTAACGTTTTGACGCTATTTGATGTCATCTTCAGGGATTTAGATGGAAAGTTTTACGTTTCCAACCTATTTGAGTTCATCTTCATGGATTTAGATGGAAAGTTTTACGTTTCGAACCTATTTGATGTCATCTTCAGGGATTTAGATGGAAAGTTTTACACTTCGAACCTATTTAAGTTCATCTTTAGGGATTTAGATAAAAAGTTTTACGTTTTGACGCTATTTGATGTCATCTTCAGGGATTTAGATGGAAAGTTTTACGTTTCAAACCTATTTGATGTCATCTTCAGGGATTTAGATGGAAAGTTTTACGTTTCGGACCTATTTGAGTTCATCTTCATAGATTTAGATGGAAAGTTTTACATTTTGAACCTATTTGAGTTCATCTTTAGGGATTTAGATAAAAAGTTTTACGTTTTGAAGCTATTTGATGTCATCTTCACGGATTAAGATGGAAAGTTTTACGTTTCAAACCTATTTGATGTCATCTTCAGGGATTTAGATGGAAAATTTTACGTTTCGAACCTATTTGATGTCATCTTCAGGGATTTAGATGAAAAGTTTTACGTTTCGAACCTAGTTGAGTTCATCTTCATGGATTTAGATGGAAAGTTTTACTTTCGAACCAATTTGATGTCATCTTTAAGGATTTAGATAAAAAGTTTTACGATCACGATTTTAACTTAGATATATTAGGAGGATTTAAATGTTCTGTTTAACAGATTAAAAAAAATTGGAAAAGCTAGAAAATTTTAAATTTATTTTTCTTTTCGAAAAATTGGTCTTGAAAATCGCTATACTAATTAAAAAATTGTGGAAATCAATTTTATAATTCACGAATTCACGACTTTTTAAATTTTTTTTAAAAAGGCAATAAACTTAAAACGTAACGTATACTTTTATACTTGGTATTTCAATTTCAATAATTCCTATATATGAAGTATTCTGTTGTCATCTAACAATTCGACCACAGAGTTTTTTGGTTAGTGGGGGGTGTTTGACCATATCTTACTTTAAATATGTCATTTCAGACATTTAAGTAGATCATTTCTCCTTAAGCACATATATGCCTTTGATGAGATTATTTTGACAAATCGAAATATTTCTTGAAAATCTACCGTTTCGATCCGCTCACACAAGGTTAATTAGAATTACATAAAGAAAATACACTCTATGTCATTAACGTCATATATGTGCTAAAGAAACAGTTTATTAAATGTTAAAGACGACATAACTTAAATCAAGATATGTTTCAAAATACTGAGTAACTGCTATACATCCGTAGCTGAATAGTTTAAGCTAGATATAAATATAGATAGAGGTCGAAGGTTTTTTCAGTTCTTCTTTGTGATATTTCTTGTTTATACTGGTGATAATAAATAGTATTTCTAGATAACAAACCTATGAAAATAGATTAATCAACATACAACCCGTCATTAACGAGCAAAATCTACTTGGAAACCCTGGTCCACTTTTACTATATATTGTAATATTGTATATTCATTAATTATTGCAAAAAATATGACACATTTATGGAATCCTTCAGTGCTGTTTTAATTATTTAATAACATTTACTATGGAGATATTTAACAAAAACAAATTAAATTGATTAACAATTAAAATTTTAAGTTTTGTGATGTAAGAATGACACGAATTCCGTTTTCAGTCCATTTTTTTGTAAAAATATTGAGCAGAGAGATTTTGTGATGCTATTTAAATAAAAATTAAATCCAGAGTATCAAAAATCGCTTATAAAAACAAAGTTTACCATAAGCTTTAAAATTTCACCGATTTAGATTCAGCGCAGCTCAAAGCTTCTAAAATGTATAATTTTGTTCCTAGGTGAAAACTTATTTTTAAACGAATGAGATGTTAAGTATATATATACCAATTTACAGGTGCCAGGTGCTAAAAGTAGGTAAAAACAGTAGTCAGATACATTTCTTATGAGCTTAAAGCTCATTTTGGTGTATGTTTTATAAAATACTGTTTAAATTTAATAATCATTACGTACGCAGTAACTTATACCAGTCACTTTAAAGCTACAAGAAAAACTAGAGTCAAAATTTCAGTTTTTATATATTAAAATATTTAAGAACTATTTTAACAGCAGCCAGAGAAATCTAAAAAGCCAAACATGTCCCAGTCACACGTAATGTAATGATGAAGTTTATAAGTACAGTCATATTATTTTTTAAGAGCTTTAAAGCGTCTGGTAAATATTACCTTCTGGCAATAATGATGAAATTGAAAACATAGCTTTCTGTTGGCGGAGTATCCCGATAGATCTGTATGAACTCCAAAAATTTTTAAAATACACATAAAAATCATTTTTGAAATAATAGCAAATAAAAAAATGTACGGATAAAAAAGAAACTAAACAATACAAAAGTTTAACATATCTAGGTAAAAGTAGTACTAAATTAAAATCTTTTTTAATGAAACAAAATTTTACGATTTCATATAAAACCAATAATACAATAGGGAAATACATTAAGAACAATAAAACAAAAATTTAAAAGATCAAAAATCGGGTGTATATAAACTTAATTGTGGTTCTTGTAATAAAGTATATATAGGACAAACAGGTAGAACTTTTAAAAAGCGTATTACAGAACATAACAGAAGCTTCCTTAATAAAAAAACTGATTCTACATACTCAAATCATCTAATTTCTGAAAACCATAACTTTAATAATAATTTTGATATTTTACACCAAGAAAATAAAGTTTTTAAATTAAATTTATTAGAAAGTCTAGAAATTAATAAATGTAAACACTCTGATACATTACTGAATGATCAAACAGAATTAAATAATTCACCGTTATTAAATTTATTTACATAAAAGTCTATGTACTAATCCTGTATATATTACTACTATCGTAAAAATTTATTATTATTAACTTTGTCCTTATTGCAATTTGTAGTACCTACATTTGTTTTATTTCAGTTTATTTATACCACATAATTTTCGACCATCATTGTGTCATTATGTCACATTTCATTTTATTTATATCATAACTTTGTAAGTTCAATTTTAATTATGTATCTGATGAAGCTATAAGATAGTGAAACGCGTTATACATTAAATAAAAATTGTGAAAATCTCAATACTTTTAGTATTTTAATATTCTTGCAATAAAAAAACTGTTTTTTCATCACTCTGTGCGGAAAGCACTGCTTTTGACCATGCAAGACCGTGCGGAAAGCAATGCTTCCTTTAACGTTACGAAATATAAAACTTTTCATCACTCCGTGCGGAAAGCACTGTTTTCGACCATGCAGGACCGTGCGGAAAGCAATTAATGTCCAAAACAGAGTTGATAAGTGTTTCCCAATCAAAAATAAAGGAAATAGAAAATGAATTAAGAGAAATTGAGGATGAATTTTCCAATAGTTTTGCATCTAATAAAAATGTTATAATTTCTTAACTCTAAAAATGTTTGTTTTATTGGGGGAGTCCGCCTCCCCCAACCCTCCTTCAGCGTCTTCGCGGACCAGACCTAATACTACATTTATTATCTTCTTTCCTTTTATTTTAGACAAATTCAAGAGCTTTCCTCATGGAGTGATGAAAAATAGAATACGCAACTCGTGCGGTGCGCAGGTAATCCCATCACTCGTGCTTTTTATCGCGACCGCCTTCGGCTCACACTACAAACGCACTCGTGATGGGATCACCTGCTTTCCGCACTCGTTACGTAATGTTCTATTACCTACGCTTTAACACTTGGTTCCTGTAAATTGAGCATTTGTTTAAGCTAGCTGATTCTCTTACATAGAAACTATGTACTTACACCGCGTTATCTCATAAATTTTTTTCGTGAAAAAATAAATAATGGACCTTACCCAATTAATTGGGTAATATTAGCGGAAATAAAAAAAAATAAAGTTAAAAATACTGATATAAAATGTTGATAATTTTTATTACTTTAATCACACTTTCTATTATAATATTGCTAAACCACTAACATGAATTTGGTCTCTCAGTATATGTTTGATATTTAAATAAAACTAAAAATTATTTTATTAAAAGTTTTAATAGTAAAAAAAAGAACGAATTTGATGTAGATATATCGAGAATATTTTACTAAGTTTCAAATAAAAATATACAAATAAAATAAATATAAAAAATTTCAAAACTTGATACAAATAATACAAGTGCTTTTACCCCTTTTTCTTATTAAGTACATTATAATATTTTTTTGTTGGTTTTTTAAACAAATAAATTAAAATTAATTCGCTAATGAACTATAAACATAAAATTCTAGCACTTACATTATTGGTATAAGTTGAGAATATTCTGTAAAATATAAATATATTTCAAATCTTTGGATCAATACAATAGGTTTACTTACTTTGTGGTTTCAGAAGAGTAGGAAGAAAATTTGTATAATTACCATATATAATTTTCAAATATCTTAGTTTAAAACATTTCTCATCTTACAGCACATTCAAGATGAACCAACAATAAATAATAAATCCTCAGGGTGTCTCAAAAAATTACCAAAAATAAACCAACTTGTTTTGTAATTATTTATAAAATTTTTAATATAGAGCTCTAGACATATTTTAGTTTTCTTAAAGTGAAATATTCCTTATTTTTTTTTGTTAATGTTTTGCTTAAGTTTGATACGTATTATGTATTAAGTAAGATCGACAATCCACAATTAACTCTGCAAGATTCTTTATAGTTTTTTTGATTTTTAAAATTGTTGTTAGTTAAATTTCAACAAAAAATTATTACAAATGTTGCTAACACACAACGAACAAGTAAATTAGATCAGATGTTATAATACTTTTGTTAGCAAGTTTCTTCGTAGAATCTTCGATTTCTGTAATTTGGCAAGACTCTGACAATTTTCTTCATGATACAATGAACCTTAAAATGTATGTGAAAAATTTACTAAGCTTATAACTTGGTAATATTAAAAACTTGTGGTGTGATCAAATGTAAATTGATTCAAAAATGCTTTTGAGTTTGCTAGCATTACTGTTGTCGATTTCTAGCAAACCGTAAAATAGTCGTCAGGTCGCCGAAAATTTAATTCAAAATTTGGTGAATGCGCGCGAACCTTAAGATCTAAAAAATAATCCCCGAAACTTGTAGGGTGATAAAATGTTGCTAACATTCAACGAACAAATACATGTAGGTAAATTAGATCAGAAGTTATAACACTTTAGTTAGCAAGTTAGCATTACTGTTGTCGATTTCTAGCAAACCGTACAATAGTCAGCCGGTCGCCGAAAATTTAATTCAAAATTTGGTGAATGCGCGTGATCTGCTGGCCATTGAGTATAAAAAATATGCGTGTTACAATTTTTCTGTGGTCAAAGATGGTTATAGTAAGCTTAAGATTTAAAAAGAATCCCCGAAACTTGTACGGTGATAGAATATTGACTTTGCTATTTATTGCTGTTGTTGCATAGTCACCGAAAATTTGTTGCATAATTTGGTTCATGCGAGCGATTATTTGATCAGCGACTACAAAAATATTTATAAAATTATATTTTTTTATAGTAAGCCTAAAATTTTGTGAATAACAATTTTTGTTGTAAAAAGTAAAACTTATGATACTTTCTTTGATTATATTATTGAGTGAATGCGAGCGATTTGCGACCAGCAGGTTTAAAAATGCTGACAAGCATATGAGTGTTAGCTTTAAATTTAGAAATTGATTCTGGAAACTTATACATTGTTTGCTAGCATTACTGTTGTCGATTTCTAGCTAACCGTAAAATAGTCGTCAGGTCGCCGAAAATTTAATTCAAAATTTGGTGAATGCGCGCGAACCTTAAGATCTAAAAAATAATCCCCGAAACTTGTAGGATGATAAAATGTTGCTAATATACAACGAACAAATACACGTAGGTAAATAAGATCAGAAGTTATAACACTGTAGTTAGCAAGTTAGTATTACTGTTGTCGATTTCTAGCAAACCGTACAATAAGTAGTCACCGCGTCACCGGTCGCCGAAAATTTAATTCAAAATTTGGTGAATGCGCGCGATCTGCTAGCCATTGAGTATAAATATGCGTGTTACAATTTTTCTGTGGTCAAAGATGGTTACGGTAAGCTTAAGATTTAAAAAGAATCCCCGAAAGTTGTAGGGTGATAGAATATTGACTTTGCTATTTATTGCTGTTGTTGCATAGTCACCGAAAATTTGTTGCATAATTTGGTTCATGCGAGCGATCATTTGGTCAGCGACTACAAAAATCTTTATAAAATTATATTTTTTTATAGTAAGCCTAAAATTTAGTGAATTACAATTTTTGTTGTAAAAAGTAGACCTTATGATACTTTCTTTGATTATATTATTGACTGTTCTAGTTATAGTCGTGGGCAATTTTATTAATAATTTGGTGAATGCGAGCGATTTGTGACCAGCAGGTTTAAAAATGCTGGCAAGCATATGAGTGTTAGCTTTAAATTTAGAAATTTATTCTGGAAACTTATACATTGTTGATCAGATGTCTTTTTTTATATTAATATTGTAGTCACCCAAAATATGTTACATGATTCAATGATCGCCAGCGATCCGTTGGACTCTACATGTATGTGTAAAAAAATTCTTTTACTTACTAAGTCTGAACTTTAGTAATTAATCCTATAAAGTTGTAGATCCTAAGATGCATTATTAACTTGGCTAATTATTGCTGCGATCACTGCGTAATTTATTCGGCAGGTCACCAAAAAGTTTATTTATAATTCGGCGAATCCACTGGCTAGCGAGGTGTAATATAGCTGTGACAAAAATATAGAGCTAAGAGATGTTAATAGTAAACGTAAAATTTAGTAAAGAAACCTAGAAATTTGTGGTATATACTTTGCTACTAAAAGCTGCCATCGCTTTCTAGCGAACCGTAAATTAGTCGGTAGCTCGACGAAAATTTCATTATTAATTCGGCGAATGCGAGCGTTTTTGCTAACATATGCATATAGTAAGTAAAGAATCTTGCAAACTTGTGGTGTGGTACATCACTAAATGCATTTCTTTTCCTACCCATAGCTGAACTTGCTTTCCAGCGAACCGTTCTATAGTTGGCAAGTCGCCAAAAATTTAATTTATAATTCGGTGATTACAAGCGATCCGCTGATTAGCGTCTCTATGGGTATAAAAGATTTCCGATTTTTTTAAATTAAAATATATTTAGAGCTGTTATTATTTTGTGTTTGGGACCAGATGTTTGTACGATTGAGACATCCTAAAAGTAGAATATGTATATACACAACTTGACTATTACTGACCAAATCTGATATGAATAGGGAATGTACACTGGGCTAAACATTTCGTTGGCAAATTGTGCCCCTATAAAAAACATTATTAAAAAAAAACTCTAGCCCTCTCAGTCTCAACATATAGCTAATTACAAATATACAAGTAATTAATTAATAAACTCAATAATCAATAAGTAGGAAAAAAGAACATTGCTTTGGTATCAGTTTCAAAGAACAATATGATACCCCATATTTTTTTGTTTGGGGACCATCTATTTATATATATTAATACTATACATTTTAACTTAAGTCGTAACATGAAAAGGTTATGCAATCATTATTTTGGATAAAAATAAATAATTAGATTAACATAATAGTAACTTTTATGCGGTCTTATAAGAAGACTTTATAACTGCGTTGCTTCATTTTAAATTTATTACCAACTAAAATTAGCAACCATTTTTTTTATGTAGGATATTTTAAATTACAAAAATGAATAGCAGTAATACACCTGATGACAAACTAAAAGGTCTATCGCTAAGTAAACAGGATTTATATCCTATACTAGTAGCGCCATCTGTTATTGGGGCTAGCTTTCGATAGGTACATCTTTCATTGATGCTCTGACAAAATTTTACAGATATCGATCCACTTCCCACTGAGCTATCGTGCTTAAAGTAACATCGATCGAAAAATGAGCATCGAACAAAGAGCCAATATTAAGTTCTGTTTTGAAGCATTTAGATTATGATGATGATTGTTTATCTTGTAGCAGAGTCCACGAGTGGTTTACACGTTTCAAAGAGGATCGTGAGTCGCCGGAAGACGACGAACATGTTGGCCAACCGAGATTTGTGATTACGCCAGAAACTGTCGAAAAAGTGCGTCAGTTTATTAAAAATGAACTAAAATCTTTATTGAGACACATAAAAATGGAATTAAACATCTCCAACGATTCGATCTATTGCATTTTGATCGGGAATTTGGTGTGTTTACGGTTTGTTGCGCACAAGCTCACGGATAACCAATATTGCTTCGAATTCAACATACGAGGGGGAAATCATTAAAGAGGCCAAGAAAGATAAAAATAAATCTGTATAACATTGTGACTGATGACGAAACGTGCCGTTTGCATGGAAGCACCCGATAGAGCCAAATCCGAAAAAAAGTCTTTTGGAAAAGTCAAATGTGAAAACAATGTTGATTTGTTTCTACGATTCGAAGGAAATTATTCACAAAGAATTTATTCTAGCGGCATTTTCACCATCAACCACTCCTTATATTCTCCGGATATGGCACCATGCGATTTTTTTTTTGTTCGGTAGACTACATTTGCCTATGAAGATAAAGGGGCAACGGTATGTCGATGTAGAGGCCTCCAAAAGGGGTCGACGCCCATTTTGAAGAACATGAGCTGAAATCCACATTCAAAAACCTTGTGGACATTGCAAATCGCTGTATTAATTCTAAAGAGAACTATTTAAAATAAAATAAATTCAATTTGCAGAAAAACCTCTTTTCTTTGTCCTGTTTACTTTACGACAGACCTCGTATAGTTTTAAAATAAACTGAAGACATTAAATTATTTTTTTAAACCAAATAAACTGATTTAACTGATTTGGTTTGTATTTGATTATGACTTTGAAAATTAGGTGATCAATCCAATGGGTTTGTATATAAAGTGCAGCTGTTTTTGATTTGAGCCTATAACATTAGTTGGAATTGATTGAGAGTTTTCTCTCCTAAATTGATTTATCTAGTCATGTATTCAGAATTAAGCCAATGAAAAGTAAGTTCCAAAGGAACCTGTCATAATTAAATTAGATCAACAAATTTAAGACCGATTAAGAATTGAATCTAACAGTTTTGTTAAGGGTGCATGCAGCAATGGCTAAGATTGATTGAGAATTTTGTCTCTGTTAATTTCAGATAAAATTAAATATTTTTCTCAAGAGTAACTCTGAATTTATTCCAACCAATAAAGTATAGATCTCCGACACCTCACCTTTTAGTTGGAATTGATTTATGATCGTATACTTTTCAATAATAATTAGTTGCAAGTACTGATCTATGGTTTATATTTTTAAAATGGAGCAAGATATATACACAATAATTTTCCAAAACATTGATTGCATTATCCTTGATTAACAGTACTAGTTAATTGTATTTTAAGTTGGCAAAAACTGCACATTCCTAATTTGTGTAGCCATCGAAAAATCAAATTACACTAGACTTTTCCAACAGAGGCAAAAATCACTTTTCACAACAACAATTCATCTAATTAGTTCAATGGGACTAGTACGTTAAACTAGGGGGTGGAAGCGGTAATCTCATGCCACCCCATGGAAAGAGTCATACTGCCTCTTTGGAAGTGATACTCGTTGAAGAATCTTCATCTCCTGATAACATAGGCATGGTACTCAATAAATGGCCTTTACCTTGATTGACAACGCATTTTCTCATGTGTTTCTCTAGAGTTGAAGGTACTGAAAAGGGCATTTCACAAAACCGACACCGGTAAACGTCTTTACCAAGTCTACCGTGTGTTTTCATATGTCGTGTTAATTTTGAACTTTGCGCACACGCATAGGAACATAGTTCACATTTGTATGGTTTCTCCCCTGTATGAGACCGTCTATGTACAGTTAAATTTGAACAGTTTTTAAACACTTTCCCGCAATATTCACAAGTGTCATTTCGACGCGATTCCTTTTTTATTAATGGATTGGGAAGCAACGCACTTGGTCCAGGTACTCCTTTGTGATCTCTCGGTAAACCGTGCATCCACCAGTCGTTTCTTTCCAATTCTAATTTTATTCTTTTCGAAGCATCAAAACTATCATTAAAGTGTGGAAAAAGAGGTAAATGTTGTGGTGGTGGTACTGGTAGTAAACCAAATTCATTTTTAATTTTCAAATGATTACTGAGACTAGTATTATTATTAGCTCGATCTTTATGAAGTTGAAGTTTTAAGGCAGTGTTTGATTCTTGTAGAGCTTGTTTGTATGCCTCACTGTATTGTGCGATATTGCTTAAACCAAATTTGTCCATCAGTTCACCGACTAGTGAAGCTGATGGACTCGTGGGGTTTTTTGGAATTTGGCTAGGAACACTTAAATCTTCCGCTTCCTCTTCTTCAATGTCTTCTTCTTCATCATCCTCGTCTTCTTCAACATCTTCTTCTTCCTCGCTATCTTCCCCATCCAAAGTCTCAACCGATCCAGCATTGCTCGTTCTGTCATCTAAAGTTCGGTGTACTTTCATATGTTTTTTTAGTTTTGAACTGGCAGCATATGCTCGATCACAAACGTTACATTTATAAGGAAGTTCTCCTGTATGAACTCTACGATGTACTTCAAGGTTGTTTTGGTAACGAAATTTCTTCCCACAGTAATCACAAGCATGTAATGTGTCGCTTGAAGTAGTTTTAGGTGAACCAGGCTTCCCAGGAGGTGTACTAGCCGATCTTGGTGTGTTAATAATCTGATCATCTGATTTTGTTGGTGGTGAAGTACTAGGTGGTCGACTACTATTACAGCTATTATTATTGTTATTGTTACTGCTACTAGAGCTAATATTATTGGGAATAGAAGTTGGCGGCATCTGGGAGGGAGAAGGACTCGCGAAAGGCGGTGAGTGCTTGCGGGGTGACGGCGAGCCTGCCTGTGCCGTTCCCGGGCTGTTGGTGCCTGCCAATTGCCTCAACCGCTGCGAGTAAAAATCCAGCTGTGGTTCCAATGAAAGAGGGGTATTAGGAGTGCTTCTTTCTCTAGGTGGTAAACTATTAATTGAAGAAGCACGTTCTGCCGGTGATGGAAAACTTGCATGAGGTGGTGGTGGCACATTTCCAGCAGCTACTGCAGCTGCTGCTGCTGCTAAGTTAAGTCCATGATGACGAAACTGCTCACTTACTAATTGATCAATCCGGTAGTGATGTTCAGGGCGTGAAAATAAAGGGGCTGGTGGTACTGGCCCATGGTTTAAAGGAGGTAGTGGTAATCTTAGTAAGCCTCCCACACCAAAAGGATTGTGGAGATCTGGAGGTGGTAACAAGTGGTGTCTCATGTTTGGAGGTGGTGGTGGTACTGCTCCACTGGAACATCCAGAACTTGAACTGCTTATGCTGCTTGCACTGTGATTATTGCTATTGTTTGTTTTGCTTGTTGGAGAACTTTCTACGTAGATTTTTATACCATGGGTGTTTTGTACGTGTTGTATTAATCTCCAAGCAGAATGTAAACGAACTTTGCAAGTGCTACATACGTAGTTACTCGGTTCTGAAACAAAAAGAGGTAAATTATTAGCATAGTTTATACTATATATTTAACGTTAGGATTTTAATTTAATTTGTTAATATTTTTCTTAAAATTTTATTAGTTTATTTGTAATTTTTCATTAAAAATACATTTTCAAGTCTTGTGATTAGTGCTAGTTTGCGCAAGAAAATGGCAGATAATCATCATAATCTTACTACACTAATTTTTTTAATCAATAAAATCGATTCAGTAGATATTAAACCCGGATAGGAAAAAGCGCGATTCTTTCCGTTTCCTGCGGCGCGTCCGTTTGGTGTAAACGGGATACCGTTTAAGCGAATCATTCGTGAAATTATCCTTCTGAGAACAATGGACGTCGTCTTTTATTTCAAAAAGAAGCTGCAAGGTAGAGATCATACCGTGCCCGTCATTATAATGTCACTTCCTTCTTCTATCTATCGTCTGAGGTCGACTTGACCTCGCAGAAACTGCTCATTTACCCGTGAATCCGAACTATTGTTTGTTGTGGTCCTTCGACATTTGACTCAAATGATTTTTCTGCCGTGGAAATAGTAAATAATACACTTCATAGCTTGTTAAAAAAATTTAGGAAATATTTAACAAAGAAAATAAAACCAAATGGATAATGTAAAATATTGGAAGATAATAAGCAACGAAACCCAAAATTGAAGAATCAATAGCAAAATCAATAATCTAAATGAAGTATAATAACAATACTTAAGATAAATCATCATCTGAATGTTATAGGAACGTCGATTTTTATTGTTTATTGCATACGTTTGTAATTTGCATAAAATTTGAGTCTAAAATGCGTTTTCATTTTTCAGATAGGCAACCTCTGCAGTTTTAACGTTTGAGTAATTTCTGTAATAATTTTTGTGGACTAAAAATTTATCTTGATCAGTGACGGCGAAATAAAACTTTAAAAGGTTTGTACAATTAGAAATATGGGTTATTCTAAGAGAGTATATTATTGTTAAAGAATCAACTTCTTTTTGAACATAAAAGCTCAAGTCTGAACTTGGCAAAAAGAGGAGAAGAAATTACTTTTAATTAGTATAGCATATAGTTTTATATAACCAAAAAATAACTGGTTCAATTTTAGACTAGTTTTAAGTCTACATTTTTTTAGTTTACTTTTCGAAGAGTTTTTTGATCATTTAAAGTTTTCCAGAACTGAAATTGTCACTGATACTTTCCTTGAAAGCTTACCAACTTTCTCGTTGCCTTATATTCTTCTATGTTCTGGCACCCAAATTAGTTTAACATTGTTATATTCTATACCAAAATATCAAGTTCTTTCTCACACCATTTACCAGTTGGGAGACTACCTTAAGGTTTTTTGTGGTCTTAAAATATGCTTGACCATCATTGTATGGATCCATAAGCTCTCAAATTACTTCTCTTTGCTCTTTGCGGAGGTGTGTATCCTCAGTGGATGTTTTTTTATATTTTCCATCACGGTTGTAGATTTCTGCTTCTGAATTCTTCTCATTCTTGGAACCATTTCTGAGTCAGATAAAACTGTACTGCTGGAGTTGAACGTACGCTCGAAGTCCTTTCCACTCTTATGCCTTACGTTGTTATGTCATGATTTAACAAAACTATGGCTCAGATTTTCTTTGCGGCCAGGCCTCCACCTTCAAAATAATGTGTAAAGAAAGTAGGTCTAAGTGTTTGTTGAGTCTTTCAACACCATACCAAAGACGCATATGTGATTGTTGGTTTGACCACCAGGTTATAGCTTCAATACACCATTAAATTGGTTCTCGCCAATTTGTTTATGTAGGTATTCAAGTTAAGTAATTCCAAGAAGTTTTTCTAGTCGAATCAGTCTATTTATGTTTTGAGGCTTAAAATATTATAATCTAGAATTTATATTCTTAAAATCGTTATGTTTATTCTGTATATTTTTTCAATTTTATTTAACCACCTTTGTTTCTTAGTTTATGTTACGGCAATGTCGTTGGCTACATCAGGTACTGAGGCTAGGATCCGAATAAATAATTCGAAAGCAAGTCACGTCCGGCACACCCTGGACTGGTAACTTTTCTCCGCAAACGTCCAAGTGATTTTTCATTTTTCGTTTTTCAGAATTTCAGTTTTCAAGCTTCTACGAGTAGTATATTATTTGACGGGGCGGACATTGTGCGCCCACCACAGCAATTTTCATGCCAACATCTTGTCGAAATGTATATGGTCGCCACTTTTCATATTGGAATTTTTCATATTATGACCCGCAGTTAAATATACGAGGCAACGTAAGAATAACTAAGATACCTTTCTGTTAAATTTATATACACACACTGTTTCTGTTTTTGTATCAAATTTTAGATCATTCAGGGATATCATTTAGAACTAATTTATCTACTTTTCCACCCTCTTCTTTTTTTTGGCTTATCATATTTTTCATTTTATTCAAGTTATTTGCTTCAAATTTGCGTTTTGTAATAGCTTTATATTTTAGTATAATAAATAGAAATAAAAACGTTAATTAAAACTAATATTTAAATATTTAGTGGACTTTGACAAGTTTATTAGTTTGAGTTTGAATGACAGAGTAAGTAGATACTTGTGAATATTTATTTACAGTTAGAATCTTTCAGAAAAACCTGCCAATGGAATGGATATTGAATAGAAATGACACCGAAACCGCCTTAACAAAGGAACTGAAGGATTTTATTAAAACACAGACATCAGTGTTCCAAGGATCGATGTCACTGTGAGCCGTATTTATTAAAAAGCGAAATCTGTATTTTTCTCTTATATGATTGATTTACAGGGTATCGATGGCTGTTGACGTTTGCGGCTAAATTCATAATCTTGTATTGTATTTCCCCATTTAAAATTCAATATAAGGGGGAATTTGAAAACTGAAAACTATCCGACGAGGTCGTTACCGCAGGGGACAATTTTCGATATTGAAAGATGAGAGGAATACAAAATAAGCTGAGGGTCATTTTAAACACTTGTTACTGAGGTAATTAACTATGGATTTAAACAAGATATTACATGTTTTTAGATTAATAACAAGAAAAATTCAAATAAAGCAATATTTACCACTTATTTTTATTAACTGTATAAATTATATTAGTAGTTTGGAACAATTTAACACGAGGTGTTAACAACAGCAAAGTATTTTCAAAGATACTCTATGCAACATAATATGGGATATCTCTGCCACTTTACCATGGTAATCAACCATAAAATAAAGATATCTAGAAGATATCTAGTCAGCTAGTGTATCTGGGCACTAATACCAACGAAAGCTGGAACCCTGGTACAGAAATAAAGAGTAGAATTGCCAAAGCAAGAACATATTTTATAAAATTCAGGAAAATACTTTGCAGTCATGATCTCAATTTGGAACTTCGCATGAGAATGGTTCGCTGTTATATATTCTCAGTACTGCTTTACGGTGTTGAAGCTTGGACCCTGACTGAATCGCTTTTGAAAAACCTAGAAGCATTCGAGATGTGGGTCTACCGCCGTATTCTGAAGATCAGTTGTGTAGAAAGAGTCACAAATGAAAGGGTTCTGCAACGTTTAAATAAAAGTTGCGAGGTAGTGAATACGGTCAAAAGACGTAAATTGGAATACTTCGGTTATATAATGCGCCACCCAGAAAAATACGACATACTACACCTTGTCATGCAAGGTAAAATAATGGGGAAAAGAAGTGTGGGCCGCCGTACGACTTCCTGGCTTAAAAATCTTCGCCAATGGTTTGGGAAATCTACCACTGAATTATTTCGCGCGGCAGTAAATAAGACCATTATTGTCAATATGCTGAGTAACATGAGAGCCAACGATCGACAAACGGTCTAGGCACTTTAAGAAGAAGAAGAAAATGAGTTGATCGAACAATTTTCTGTGTAAAATTTAGGCATGGATGTGTTTGATGAAGATAAATATGAAACAATAGATTTAGAATTATTCTAAACAACATTGAGAAGAATAAATAATCATAACTCAAAATACAATTGCTAGAACCAAAATAAGTAAGATTGAAATCATTTTATTAAAAGCTTTAAATTAAATAATTCAAAGAAAAATTACCGTCACCTTGTATATCTCTGTAAATAAAAAATTTCTTTGCATGTGTGTGTGACTTAACTCCTTTCAAAGGGCTGGATGAATGTTATTGAGTTGTTTAGTGTATGTTCCAGAGGATTCGAGAATGGTTTGGATTCACTATTTGATCCATTATAAAATGTTAATTGTATTTTTTAAATGTACAGTTACCTATACATTATCAATAATTTGTATTTATTATTTAGTTACATGAATTCCTAATAGATGGCGCGGCGGTTAATCACCTAGGTTACGTAGCCATCCGGTATATGGCGCTTAGCTTCAATTTCTTATATATTCATTTAGAAAAGAAAAATTAAAAAAAAAAAACAAAATGGCACAAGCAAATATAAAATAAAATTGAAACGATAGTTGCACATCAGGTTAATCATTGTAGTTTTCTTCCTTAAAACTTTATTTTTATAAAATTCCACTTTAAGCAGACATACAGTATATATTTAAGTTTTATATCTCATGTATTATATAAATTTAAATCATTTTTATTGTGAATTCAAAAAGCGACTAAATTTAGTGCTCTACAGTGTCAAGAGAGCCATCCGTCATAACTTTCAATAGATCTCTTCCTTAATACCGGCGAGATAAAACCAGAATGACCGCGATATTCAAATTTTTAAGCTCCGTTCCTTTTGTCATGACCGACCAAAGCTCTATAGTGTATTCAAGAGGCCACTCATAAGCTTGCTAGTCTGCCCTTGCCCCTATTTTCAAAGGGCCGCTCCTACGTTGGTCGGTGATAAATAAATCTTCGTTCAAAATACGGGTCGACTTGAAATTTCATTTTAAAAATATTGATTTTTAGTTTAAAGTTAATTTTTTAATATTAATCATCTATGAAAGACTGTGCTTCCAATTCTTAATAATGGCTGTGAAAAAGTATTCTACATTCATTCATATAAAATGCACAACCCTTAATTTCTTAGGAATGGGAGAGCTCAGGTCTCATTTATTTAGTTTTTCTTTCCTTTACGTCAAGAAACCGAGCAATCCATAAAACTATACAACGTCCGCAGTCTTTAGAATTTCAGATCACGGTCAACGCAGAGGCTTAGGAACATTTGCATATGTTTAAAATGTGACCGCGAATGGAACACAAAGGACATCACGGAGAAACGATTATTTATCAAAAGGGACTCCGCTAGGTTGAGGTGCGGGTGGGTTGGTAGGCGAATATCGGTAGCCAGAGGTGGTGTGAAACATCTTGCACACGTTTCTTTAAATCGTTCTAACAAAAGTTCTTTTATATATATAAGAGGGATTTCTATGTATGTACCTACTCTATACATGTTCGGATAAATTTGATCTTTTAAAAAAATGCAACTAGAACTGTATTTAAAGATAAGTTTTTATATAAACAATGCCAAGAGCAGTTTTATAGGTAATAATAAAGGTTGTGTATTTGATAAATATCTCTTAAAATATCCAAAAAAAGGAATAAACTATAAGTTCATGAACAAAAAAGTGTGTATTAAGTTCTCGTGGAAGTGAAGACTTTAATGATACCTTTGACAGAGAAGTGTCAATTGTAAAAGTATGTTTTGAATTTGTATTTCTAAATTATATAAGAAAATTACAGAGAGTATTAAGCATATGTTATAAAGACTGGTCACAATCCCTTCTTCGAATTTAATATTAAAAGCTAAGAAACTCTAGGACTGCTCAGACTAGAGTCGGTAGAATAGCTATCGACATATATAGATAGATATTTATTGGGTTGTCTGTTAGCCTGTATCACTGCGATCTATTGTGAATACCCATCATCTCTAAAATAGGATTAGAGCACCTTATCTAGCCCTGCCCTCTTAATGAAACTAATAGCCTTGACAGTGGCCACTCTACGTAACTTGGAGAAGCCGGTTTCTCCTCTCCCAATACTAGATACCGCGTTCTTGTGAGGCATAGGACATGAAATGCAATTTCCTCCACTTCTTGGCAGTATCCTGTTAAGAGACTAACATTTCGATTTTGTGACAGTGTCCTTTTATGAAGACTTTGGCGTGGGGCTGGCCAGGTGATTTTTCCCATCACTCCTGGGCCTGCTCTAGCCTCTATTTCTCTATAGCTGCCTTTCTGAACGTGTCAGCAATGGTTCCGGGCCAATAATTGGAACCTTAGCTCCCGCTCAGGTAAATTTTTCAGTCTTTTCATTGCCCCAAAACTCTGAGGGTCCTGGTATCCAGACAACTCCGATTTGAGACATGTGTCAGGGCATTCATTAAAAAAACTATGAAAGCTATTGAACTCATTGACTTTAATATGAAAGGAATATTTATTTAGACAATGAAAAAAATCATATAAAAATCACATGCCTTTAAGATCAACAATTCTGATCTAATTCGTTTTTCTTATATCGTATATAAACATAAATTTCTAAATCTGGTTTCCGATTTTTATAACGACAATCTAACTTTTATGTTTTATTGCTAAATGTTTAAAAACTTTTACTTTACTTTGGTATCTATTTCTTACTACTCTTATTAGTAGAGTTTATTCCTTTATGAATATAAATCAAATTATACTGACATTTGTTGATGATTAAGCACCCAACAAAGCAAATTCATTAAGATGGTAGAAAACAATGGATAAAAATAAAAACTGGACAATAGGTCACATATGTGAAATAGAAATAGGAAGTGTCCATTCTAAAATAAAATTACAGAAGCTATTGTTTAGTGATCCCCGTGGAGCTGCACATGTTATATGGAGAGATGACCGTCAATATCAACCCTGTATGAATAAAGAACTTTAAAATTTTTATCACGCATCAGTGGCTATATTAGATAAAACCTATGAGGGGTTGTCAGTGGCAAGGGTTAAGTGGACTTTGCAGTTGACACATGCTGCACTGATAAAAATTCAATTGAAATTTTAAAGATGTGTAACTAAAATTTCAAAAACTTAAAACTAGCTGACCCCGTGAACTTCGTACCACCTAACACTGATGTCTGTTTCTCATTTACCATTTTTTTAAAAATTTTTACAATTTTGTCAGGTTTTTTGTTGTATTTTGTATCTTTTCGATTAAATCAATTAAATATCAACTGCGCCACCTTACGGTGGCGACATAGTACTTAACCAACTAAGAGTTGATCGTTTGAATAGATGAGACCTTTTGGTCATTTTGCGTTCAAAATGCAAAAACACTATACATTTTCGAAAAATTATCTTACTGACACCACGACCAGGTATATTCTTAAACTATTATTCTATTAGACAAAAAAACACTCAATGAAATTACATCTTTAGCATCACGCGTGGTTCGTTGATGGTAATATCCCGGAGACAAAAAAATGATAATACCTCTTACACATCAAACTGATTAATAGGTCAGGAAGGGTCCTTATTTTCAGGTATTGGCTTTGTATTTCCGCACACGCTATACCGGTTCTTAATGTTGTTTAATCTGTGCATCTCGTTTTGGTCGCGCGCTCATCCACCAGTTTGATAGAATTTTTTTGTCTCTTTTGGCGTGTGGACAAGATAGCTGAAGGGTTGGTTTTAAATAATTAATTGTTAGGGGGAGATATAAGCTCTTTTAGACTCTTGTGGACGTCTGCGATAGTTGCGATTGTATATCATTTTTTTTTTCAATCCTGATTCTATTTAAAGTTTTTTGTTAGTTTGGTATGGAAGTTTTTAGAAGAAAATACGGTTTATTGGTAAAGAACAATCATAATTTTATATTAACAACATCCTTACAAATAGTGCAATAATATAAAATTTTATTAAAAAGAGAAATGGTCTTGATAATCATATTCTGCAGACAAATCTCACGACTGCCAATTACGTATAAATGTTTGTAATTTCCAGTTCTTTCATGCCAAATAAAGTTTTTTTACAAACGTTGAGATGAAATCACAACAGAAACTTTTGTCACCAAAAGACCTGAAACAGTGTTTCCAATTTATTGAAAACCGCGATTTCCTTCACTATATTAAAATTCGCGGAATTATAAATCTATCAAGAAATATCAATCTCGAGACAAGAGAAAAAGTGTCAAGTAACTCTAACTCAGTACAAATTTTTAATTAAATCAACCGTTACATTCAACGTATTGAATAGATCGTTTGCATTTAGTTTAAGCGGCCCACACGCGGAGATTATTTTGCATTTGTGTTTCAGACAGGTTGACCTAATGAATTTGCTTCAAGTATTTTAAATAAATTGTTATTAATAGACAAATATATAAACGAACGGAGCGTTTTTTGACAGTCTTATAACATAAAAAGAGGAAAAATGATACAAACGTATCTTGCGCCATGCTGTCAATATATCCAGATACATAACCTGGTTAGAATCCCTAACTCAAGAGCACATGATCCTGCGACATAAATACAAATATCAATCAGTCTATACAAGGGCAAAACCAAACTGTACACTGTGTTTCGCTCTACTAGAGCTCATCAGTAGGTACAGTTCAGGCTTGTCTCTTCAGTCACTAATGAAGAGACATCCCCGGTATAGACTGGCTGATATTTGTTGTTGAAAGTCTGCGATAGTAAAACACAATCGCAGCAGCGCCATCTCTACTCCTCTACATCTCTACTCATGTCGCAGCATCATTTGCTCTTGAGTAAGTAAAGCTTCCAACAAAGTATGGTTCAATGGTTCCTTCACCCCAAAATCCACACTAAAGAGCAAACATTGTGAACACATTTATTTTTCGACATTCCTATATGGGTTCCTCAAACCCCAATCGCGACAATTTTTTTGATTAACAAAGTTATCAAGATGAATATGTGCTTCATCGCTGAAGATAATTTTGATGAAAAAATCAGCAATCCCATGATTGACAAATTCTCTTCGCTGTGTTTGGTTGTCTACTAGAATTCAACTATTAAGAAGCTTTTTGAAATTTAGAAATTAAACTAACAAAAAATCCGAAAGGACTCGAACCTGCAATCTGTACCTATAGCGCGTCTAACCCTTTTAGCCACAGAAGCATTAGTGGTTAGTGGGCGTTTGTCAAATCGACAATTAAAATATCAAATTCTATATTTTTTGTGCTCTTAAAAAAAAAGTTGAACATTTTTCATATTAATCAAAAAAAGTTTAAGGATAGAAAATATTTAACAACTATATAAACATTTAATTAACTTACCGCTAAGCGTTGTATTTGATTCAGCATCCGCAAACTCTGTTCTTGATCTCTTGCAACTATTTTCTTCTGATGATGTTGTATTATCCATTTTTTCCAATTTAATTAAAGGTTTAATATCTTCTTCAGGACTAGAGCTTGTTAATGGTGATGATGCTCGTCTCTTTGGTGTAGAAGATGCTGCTCCATCAACGCAAAGATCACCAGGAGCTGGTAATCGAGGAGATGAAGGTGGAGGAGTATGTACTCTATTTCCAATTGATTTCTTACCTAAATAAAACGTAAAGGTTATAGGATAATTTAAATTGAATTAATTAATAGTTAATGTAGATTTTTCTATCAGCTATAGAAAATATTTAACAATTTTAGCTTGTTTGTTGTAAACACAATTTATTTTTGTTTAAATTTTATGAATTTCTTAACATATTGAAACCTGATTGCAAGTCCTTTTTTATTTATTTTCCTAATAAGTATTTAATTTGTTGTAAACTGGAAGCAATGAACGATATCTTTTAATTACTTAGATTTTATCATTAAAGTTATCTTTTATGTTTTGAAAACAATATGTGTAGGTGAATATATCAGGTGTACAAAAGTACAAAAGTTGACGAAATATTAATAGATTTAGAAAACAGATACAATTTTTAAAATCAAGCACAATTTTTAATGATGCGGTAATAAAGAAATGTTCCAAACTGTTTTCAATGAAGTTGCTTTCTTTAACTATTGTGTATTATTGTAATAAACAGGTAAAATTGATGACAACTTACCAGAAATGGGTGCTGATATACTTGGTCTCCTCGTGTTAATCGTTGATAAAGGTAAATTTCCATCGTCGGTATCCCTTTCCTTTTCGTTGTTTGCGTAGCACTGACCAAAATTTTCTTTGTTGCAGGATGTCACTTTGTGTTGGATGAATCGAACAATATCCGAAAGGGCGAATGGTTTTTGACAGACGCCGCAGGTCAGAATATCTTGGTGTGGGTCGCCTTCTACTCCATCTGCATCTGCCAATAAAAATACTTTTTTAAGCTAATGAAATCTTTACATTAATTTCTATTTTTTATTGAATAAATATTTTTTCTGTCTAATAAAAAAATCATTTTTGTGGTTATCAGTTTCAATAACAGTAAAATATATATTTTAATATAGGCTGTATTTTCTAACATGTGGCTTGATGTTAATCAAAAGAGGATCTTCATACAAAAAAAAAGATTTTCGTTTCATACCATTCCTTCGTCTTATATGTAATTGACCAAGATGGTAAGTGACACGAATAATTAAAAATATAAATCGGTAGATAGGCGACTCGATAGCTAATGGAACGGTCCTTTTATTAGGGGGGTGCAAGGGGTTGTCGCCGTGCTTGTTGAGTGTCATTAGGACACCCGGTGGTGGCAGAGGGTGGTTCAACCCTAATACCACGCAGCTGTTTTCAGAAATCGATAACGTTAAGAAGGAAAATTATGCATCCCAAATTTGCAAAAGAAAAAGGGATAATAGTTTCAAGGAAAATTTACCATTTAAACTTGAATGGATTGTTGTTTAATTTAAGGTTTAATCTGCGTAACATTAATTTCCTAAAAGGTATTTATCTGATATTTTTAAAATAATAAATACACAAGTGAATGAGGACTTGTTGACATACACCTTTAACTCTGTTAAATCACATGATCTATGGGGACAATTGTGATCAACAAAATGGAAAAGTATACGACCTGGAAATGTCTCAAGCACTAATTAAATTGTTTCACAGCTCGATCTTATTTCCAAAAAAGTATGGTTCAATGTTGCCTTCACTATACTAGCAGACATTGTGAACACATTTGTTTGTTAACATCCATATATGGGTTCCTCAAACCACAATTGTCATTAAAGTCATCAAGATGGAAATGTGCTTCATCGCTACTGATAATTTTGATGAAAAAATCAGCATTCCCATGTTACTGTTCAATAATTCATTAAACGAACTTTCTTCGCTGTGCTTTGTTACCAACTAGGTTGCGATTGTTAAGAATTTTGTAAGCATGGAGACCCATATCTCTAGTGTAGAAAACTTCTTAAAATTCGTCATTCTTGTCATAGACTGTTTCTGGATTTTCAACAATTTTATCACGAACTGTTTAATAATCACGTTACTGTTCAATAATCCATTGTACTAACTCTCTTCGTTGTGCTTGGTTACCTACTAAACTTCAATTGTTAAGAATTTTATAAGCATGGAGAACCATATCTCTAGTGTAGAAAACTTCTTAAAATTTGTCAATCTTGTCAAAGACTGTTTCTGGATTTTTAACAATTCCACTAACTGCTTTGATATTGCCATTTGAACGGATTCTTTTTGGACGATGTAGTGTGTTTTCAACTAATCCAATCTCTCTGATTTTTTAACTTATTTTCTTCACAGACGATGAAGTAAACTCACTATTTTAAACATATTTTGTATAAAATTAATGAAATATGGTCGCAAAATTTTCATTATTTTTAAGATATTTAATGTTCTACAAAAAAAATATTTTTCTGTCATGTAACGGTCCATTTTGACTAACCGTATACTGTTAGCTGTAAATTTGTTTTTTAGGGTTTTCAGCATACATTTCTTTATATAATATATTTTAAATATTTTATTATAATTAGGTATAAAATAACATACAGAAAACGTAAGTTTTGAATAATTCCTCTTCCTTATAAGATTCTGATATTCAGAAATAGTAGTGTTAACTTGGCAGAAACATCGTCAAACGCAGTCCAACACGAAGGACATGCCTCAAGGCTCAAACTAGACACGTCTGGGAGCTCTAATAAGATTTCTGCTTTGTTTTTTATGCCCAAAGGAGGTCAATAATCACATTTTTTGATCTTGCTTGTCACACCACGTCTCCTAATTCGATGAAAAGAATAACAAACTGAAGTAATAAAAGGAATTTAGTTCGTTATGACCACATAGCAAGGGCAACAAAATAAAGAGAGGATTATTTTAGATGTTACGTAAATAAAATATGGTGTTTAGAAATAGTTATTGTATTATTTAATTATTAAGAAATTGGTAGACAGTAAAAGTTTACAAAAATAATATCAGTATAGGTACTTGTCGACATGCTGTTGACTATTACCTAATCAAAGTGCGTCAAAAAATCCTATCCTACTAATATTATATAGGCGAAAGTTTGTTTGGATGGATGTATGGATGTTTGTTCCTCTTTCACGCAAAAACTACTAAACGGATTTTAATGAAACTTTACAGTAATGTAGCTTATAGATCAGAATAACATATAGGCTATAATTTATAAAGATATTGTGTGAATTGTCCAAAATATAACGATAAATGTCATTTAAGTCTGAAAAAATTACTGTATTTCTTATGTTGACAATATTGTTACGTTATTACAGTGCGAATGTAACATCTCAATATTGTCAGACTGTTATATTTTTCAAATACGACCCAAAAATTATGTATGTTATAATTTTAATGTCATAATGTTAGTTCTTTTCACGCTAATATAAGCTACTCGAAATACTAATACTGCGCACACGAAGTCGCGGGCACCAGTTATTGATACATAAAGACCTTGCTTTTATTCGAATTACACGCAGACGAAGTCGCGGGCAAAAGCTAGTCTTCTATATATATAAAAATGAATGTTTGTCTGTATGTATGTATGTCTGTATGTACTCAATGAACTCAAAAACTACTGGACCGATTAATATGAAAATTGGTATGTATATGTATTTTTCCACGGAAAAGGTTTATATGATATGCTCATTGATGCCACTCGCCACCAGGTGGCGCTGCAGAGTAGCAACTTCTGTCCCGTTCAACCAACTGTCATGAAAATTGGTATGTATATGTATTTTTCCACGGAGAAGGTTTGTATGATATGCTCATTGATGCCACTCGCCACCAGGTGGCGCTGCAGACTAGCAACTTCTGTCCCGTTCAACCTATTGTCAGGAAAATCAGTATGATGATGTATTTTTACGGGTAAGATGAATATGATATTCGTATTAATGGAAATTACCACCAGATGGCGCTTCCATATATAAAATTCAATACTGATTAATAGATATCTACACGAATTCGTATAAATATAAGTTCGAAAAATATATTTTTGGTGCGATAAGTAAAACCAAAACTATAAACTTTCTTTCCTTCTCTATCTATTCTTCTCTTTTATTTTCCTTGAATTTATTTTAGTTGCTGGCGTAGCAACGCGCGCCGGGTGCAGCTAGTCTTTAATAATTTTAAAGAGCTTTAATCATATATACTTAAAAATCAATTCAAGTAGCACTTGGTTCAATATTAAATAATTATGGTAGGTACATAGGTTTATTAAACATTTTTTTAATTTTATTATGTTACGCCCATAAAAGGTGTGAATCTATAAAAAAAATATACCAATATTGTTATAATAATGAACCCCAATATTGGAAACCAAAAACCAATATGAAAATAATCCAATATTAATATTGACGAGTTTCGGCAAACCAATAAAATTTTACCGTAAAGGACTAAAATAAAGGTTCTTTTTCGTCACATGAGGATTCTATATACCAAAATTCAAGACTCTTTGATTTTCAGTTCAAGATCAATAGTAAGAGAAATCTGTATTAAATACATAAAAAATTTTACCGTTAGGTTTGTCCAATTTGAACCAACATCAGAGTGGATCTTCCCCATCACATGAGAATCCTGTAGATATACCAAATTTTATGACTCTGTGACCCTCCGTTCAAGAGTTATAGCTCACACGGACGGATGGACACACAAGCCTATCTTATAAAGTACCTCAATGGTACTTAATAAGTAAATTACTATATTATATCCATTATATGTGCAATATAGATATGGAACCAATATTGATCTTACGAACTATTTGTAATATTGAATTTTTTGACTAATAAAAATAGCATTAAAGTAAACTAACGAAAAACATCCAACAATTATATTAACGGAAACGAGGTATACATAGCTTAGGTAAATTCTGAACAACTGCAATTTAAAAATAAAAATAAGCAATGGGTATATTCAAATGGTCACTAGTGTCGACCCAACATGTTATTTATGATAAATTGAACCCTTTCAAAACGCCATTTTAAACCAACAGATGTCCAGGTGCGTGTTCTTATTATAACATCTCTACGTGGACCACTACAATGAGCGAAAACAACGGACATCTCTTATATGGCTTTGTCCTTTTACCCTAAAGGGATTTTTTATTGTGTATATATACGTTCAGGAAACACTCATTATTGAAACAAACATTCAATGCCATGACAGACTCGCCAAAACAAAAAAGTACGAATATAAAATGGTCAAATAACAGAAAACTTACCATTTCTTAATCTTTATAGTAATACATAACAGGTAAGAATTTGTAAGAAGGGTCAGTTTATTGTATAGAATGTCGTCCAACGGGATTCTAAACGATTTTCAACCCCTTGCTGACCACTCCCTTATTGACCAATGGTCTGCGCAAGGAATATAAAGGATAAATTTTCATTGGTCACTACTGGACAATCCCTAGATATATATCCTTTTTCAGGAATACAAACAGCTATATAGCTTGAATAATGTATGAATCCCTTTATCTTATAGGCATCAAATTCAAAGAATTCGTCAGTGGTGTACTGATAAGGGATTAATCCAAAAAAATCAATACGTTTTTTAGTAATGGTCAATTCCAAAATAGTTCAGAAGTTCAAGAATCAGTTGTTTGGGAGAAAAATATGGAAATTTTTAGGAGTTTGGTGCGTAAGAGGACGCTGTTGTAGGACTTATGTCCTTTTCAGGGGATGGATGGAATGTTGGGAAAGAGTTAGCATCAGTCTGTCGTCGGCTCCGCTCTCACAAATCTTCCTCTTGTATTCCTGGAGAGTTGGGAAAGTTCAGAAGCTTTTTATTATTATAATCTTAAAAATTTCTTTAGCAACATACTTTTTTATTATCCATATGTTATTTCAATTATTTTATTTTATTGGTTGTTGATAAAATAAAAGAAATGGAAATGAAGAGTAATAAGAAAAAAAAAGGTGAAAGTTCATTTTTTCTATATATAAAACTTTTCCTTATGAAATGCTGCATCTTTTGGTACCTAAATGATGAGAGTCCTTTTATCAGCCGTTAGAAACAACGGACTTCTAAATGATCTGTTGCGTGCTTTTTACGCGAATAATTTGTATAAGTCTGGTTAGATTTGTTAAAAAATTACTTTTTGTCATGAGAAAACTACAATTTTATCAATTTTGTTATGAAAATATACCAATTTTCGTCTTTTACAAGTATTTTAAACATAATCAGTAATTTTGTTTTGGTGTGAACTGTTGTAAACTAATATATCTCTTTTAAAATTTAGTTGTTGGTATATTTAACTTTAATGAAATTTGTACACGTGTTTTTTCGTAAGACAAATATTAGGTTTGTTCCAACAGACTAAAGAACCATTCTAGAACCGTCCGGGAACTGCGCAATGGACAAATTCTCGTTATCGTTGAAGTACTGAGTTGTTTAGTAACGGTTCTAGAACGGATTTTTGGTCTGTTGGATTGGAACAGACCTATTATAAACTTCTTTATAATAAACTTGTAGAAGTTAAAGAATCCTAACATTTTTTTATCACCACATTCTCTTTTATTCTATTTTTCCCACACTCGGTTGATTTTATGCATATTTATGGATTTATGGGTTAAAGAAATAAAAATTACTTTTGATCTATAAGGATAATTTTCTTTAGGTACCGTCACTGGTATCAATATGAGTTGGAAACAAACGGAAAATTGCAGTCGATAAAAGATATCAAATTGGCTATTTTCTTCGTCGATATGTATTACAATTTGTTCGATTGGACTTTTATTAGAAACAGATAGCACTGATGATTGATTTACCGATTGGGTTTCGTTTTAATACATAGTAATGAGCGTTGTTTGAATCGAAAGATACTCTTGGGTTGATTGTATTTTAATGAAACGACGAAGATTTTAGCAGAAAATGTTTCCAAACATTGAGATTTTTTTTAGGATCGAAACGTGTGCTTCTTAAAAGTAGGTATTGTCTACTATAGTGTGAATTCATCATATCTTTGTCACAAAGTAATTAGCTTATTTATTTATTGGATAATTGGATGACTTTTTGTTTAAAGATTTATATAATTCTGTTCCCGAAGATAATTAAATCAGTAAAAGAAGTTTTAGTCAAGAATAAAAAAATAAAATAATACAGCATTATCAAATTAAATTTCTATTTAGCACATCTGGAGGGAAAATTTTGCGTTTGTTGGACCATGGAATTTCACATTAGTAAACAATAATTCTTTGAACCTAAGGTAACCCAAAATAGCGATTTCTGGTTGAAAATTGGAAGATTAAATAGTAACATAAAAAATGTAGGTACCAAAGAGAAAAAGAAAATATACTTACTGAATTAAACTTTGAGTTCAAAACAACCTAAAAAAAGGAATCTAAAGGTGTTAAAGCACATGATCTACGGGGCCAATTGTGATCTAAGTAATGGAAAAGTACACGACCTAGAAATGTCTCATGCAGTTTTAAAGCGCTTAAAGAGATATTATAGAACTTCAAGTGCCTCAAAATGAAACTCCAGAGTGCGTCTTAGGAACAGAAATCTTAATTTAATAAGATTTTATCAAGTTATTATTATTTTTGTAAAGAAAACCTTTTAAAAAGCAACGACTGTATTAACTTTAGAAACCGGTAAATTGTACTAGTTTCTGTAAACAGAAGAATCAGTACTATAAAGATAATATAAAAAAAAATTCAGAATTGGATTCCAATGAATTGTGGCATTAGAAGTCTAAGAGCTTTTAACAAAATGTAAAGTTATTACTGTTTTCAAGACGCCAAACTTTGAGAAAATGACAAAATGCTACAGTTACCTAAGAGTACTATTTCATGGAAAGGGTAGAATCAGTTCAACAGTTTAACATAAGGATTGTTTAAAATTGTGATAAGAAAACTTCGTGAATTGGACTGAAATAAACCTTAGCAGTAGAGATAAAAATTACAAATGAACGCTATAATTAGCAATAAAACCTAACTTGAACAAGATGTTGAATATGGTCAAGCTATAACTGTGTGTTATACAGAAAAAATTTGCTAAAATCACCAAAAGCTAAAACTACATTAACTATTTGTGAAGTACAGTAGTTCCTAGAGACAAAAAATCAGGGCAACAGATCAATATATGGTTTGTTATAGTATGGAAAAAAGGATACGAATTGGACCTTAGTATTCAAGGTCAAAAAGGTTTAAAGCTCTCAAAGAGATCTTAGAACACAATAATAGTAAATTGCAGGCAAGCTCATCTAAAAATACAACAGTTCAATACAAGAATTGGTAAGAAATGCAAGAAGAAAACAGTTCCTAGAGACCGTAGAATCAGTACAACAGTTCCATACAAGGACTGGTAGGAAATACAAAAAGAAATAATCACTAAATTAGACTTAAACGGACCTAGCATAGATGGTCAGAAAGCTTTAAAGCTCTTAAAGAAATATAATAGACCTTATACAGAGCCTTACTACATTAACCATTGTGTAACCAAGAATAAGTGCTATAGTATAATAAAAGTATTGATAAGTTAGTAATATAAGAATAAAAGATACTAAATTGTACATAAATTAAGCTTAGTATTAAAGGTTAAAGAGCTTTAAGTTATTATGGAATTTAAAAGACTTTAAACTGGAACTCAATGGCGAATCTCATAACATACCATTTTTTTACAGTTTTTTTTTTAAGAATAATTCATATACAAGAGCACCTAAAACTAATTAACTTTACAAACTGATAATCTAAAATAGAACTTGGATGAAACGTAACGTTGCATATCAAAGAGAGATAAAGAATCTAAAGAGATATAAGGGACCTTAAATATAAGTACTTACAGTGGGAAATGGTTTTACAGATCTTACCTTTAAGTAGGTATCTATAGGCTATCTTAATTCTTAACTATTTGAAAACGTTGCTAAAACCACCACCAGCTGTCATTATTAGGCGTCTATAATTATACACACTTTACAAAATGAATAAGTTTTCTTTTATTTTTTTGTTACATTCTCTATATCTGGATCAAATTTTATGATAATATAAAAGTTTATTTAATCAAATTTATCATAATATGAGGCGAAAAGGTTAAAATTGAATCGTTCCACAACTTAGTGCAATAAATGTCGCGACCCGGCCTTCATTTGTCTCTACGAGAGCCAATAAAATAATATCAAGTATCACGAAGTATCGTATTTTAGGGGATTCCTCTGGACATTACTGGAAGCCAAAAGTTTTAATCAGAGTGGTCTGAGAACATTTCTAATCAAGAGGCCTGTTCCTAATAGTCGTCCTAAAGCAATTGCTGTTTTCTATATATTTTATTGAGATAGAAGAGAAAAATTAAAGGCTTAAATCAAATAGTATTCCGTTACCTAATATATTCCAATAAAAATATACTGATTTAAGTAAAAAAATGAATAAAATAAATGAGAAAATAAAGACAATAAGTGAACAAAATTGTTACTTATTTTGCTTAGCAATAAAATATAATTGCGAATTACTAAATCAGATAAGGTCAACGTAAATTCATTACCTATTTAGAATTGTTAATGCAACAAGCAATAACTTTAAGCAAGTTTATGAATTAGGTAAAACACTTACAATAAAAAAGTGATAAAACACAAAAACATACAAAAAAATCAACTTCCTGTTATAGGAACATAAAATTTAACCAAATTATTCAATTTTAGTAATAAAATATTTTTTTATAATTTTACACGATTACCGTTTTATTAAAGTATAAACAGTATTTAAAAACTTACCCAAAAGTTTCTTATAAAGCGCTCTCATTCTTAAAAAGAACTCTATTTCATCAAGAGGTGAAAGTAAAGACATTCCGAAAACAACACAAACAACATTCACGTAAAAATAAATTCACTGTAATCCTTAAAGAAGCTGACCAACAACTGATATATTACAAAAATAAAAATCATCTACAGGTAGTGCAAATCCTAGAGAGGGTGAGACTATTCTGAACTAGTGGGGATAACTCTGACCCCAGATCACCACACGAGAGGGCAGCTCACACATACAATTCATTCGTAAAAAATAATTTATTTTAATCTCGGTGTCGGAATAAAAAATGAGGTATGATAAAAAAATGAGGGCCGTTATATATGGTAAAACGTGATTTATTACAGGTAGGAAATAGATGTATAAAAAATACCTATGGGAAGGCAGCTGTAAAAAAATACGTGTAAAAAAATCTCACGTTTTTTTTTATCTAAAGGAGTAGGTCATGAGATTTGCAAATGAGGCTCTGAGGGGTGAGATCCTGGGAAAAAATTTTTAGCTACCCCTCAAGATCTAGTGTGGTTGTTTTTTATATACATACTTTTTTGTCAGGTATAAAAAACATGACTTTTGTTTTCTTTAGATGCGTTTTCTTTATAAATACCTACTCTGATTATAAAATGTCAAGATATACAAAGTAGACGTTGAATTTAATAGGAATATTAATCAAAAAATAACCGTTAGGCACTTAGAAGTTAAAAAAAGTTCTTAATTGTATTTTAAGTCTTGCAGCATTTTAAGAAAAATCGTTTTATTTTTTTGCAAAAATCCATGAGAGACCACCGCTCTTCCAGCCCCAAAAATTTCTTTAAAAAAGAAATTGTTTATACCTAATGAAAGAGCTTAATTTGCACCTTTCAAAAACGTATTTTTCATAATTTGCACCCTCGTACTTTTTTTAAATTTTGGTTTACTTAAACCAGATTCAAATGCTCATATCTCACTCCTTAAAGTGTATTTCGATATGCACCTTTTACCAAAAATTTGCAATTTTAATTTTCTAATTTGCACCATCGTGAAATTTGCGAAAAACGGTAACAATTATTATAAAAATTAATAAAATCATTTCCTGGCTGATGTACGTTCAGAAATAAATAACTGCGCGTTCACTACCCGCAGTTACTTATTTCTGACAGCAGTCCGAAACTAATTTTATTAATTTTTATAATAATTGTTACCGTTTTTCGCAAATTTTACGATGGTGCAAATTAGAAAATTAAAATTGCAAATTTTTGGTAAAAGGCGGATATCGAAATACTCTTTAGGGAGTGAGAAATATGAGCATTTAAATCTGGTTTAAGTAAAGCAAATTTTTAATCAAATTTATCAAAAAAAGTACGAGGGTGCAAATTATGAAAAATACATTTTTGAAAGGTGCAAATTAAGCTCTTTTAATAGGTATAAACAATTTTTTTTTTAAGAAATTTTTGGGGCTGGAAGAGCGGTGTTCCATGAGAGATATCTTAAATAATCGTTTTTGGTTGTTGCTTATGTCAAAAATAACAGGGTTGAAAGGAATTCTACCGTTAAAGGGTTGAATATGTTCAACTGACTCCAAAATATGTAAAAAACATGGATTGCTACCACTTTAAGCATTGCATATTTGAGAGCTATGTGAAAACATCCACTTTTCAATTTTTTTAAAATTTTCTCCAAAACTATGCGCTTTTTGTGACGTCTGTAAAGCTAGAAAGGTCAAGTCGGCAGAATCACTCGTATTACCTATTTCTCAAAATTTAGTGCTCATTTAGTGCTGATTTAGTGCTGATAACAGATATTTGGTGCTGTGATAGGGGGACTAAAAATGAGAACACTGCTAACTTTTCATTAAGCTAGCAGTGTACCATTTGTGACCGCGCTAAAACGGAAACTAATGGAATTAAAAGCCGTCACTATTTAGTGCTCAATTAGTGCTGCCAGTACAGCAAAAGATTTTTAAAAAATAAATTATTTTTTAATTTTTTTTTTCAAATCGCACTACTGCTGGTATAACGACGACAGCAGCCATAAGAGCTAGAAAGGGACTTTAAAACGGAAACTAATGGAATTGAAAGACTTCACTATTTAGTGCTGAAATAGTGCTGTCGTTGTAGTAAAGGAGTTTTAAACAATAATTTTTTTTCAAAGCAACTACTGCTAGTATATCGACTCCAGCAGTCTCAAGAGCGAGGAGAAGACTCTAAAACGGAAACTAATGGAATTAAAAGACGTCACCATTTAGTGCTCAATTCGTGCTGCCAGTACAGCAAAAGATTTTTGAAAAAGATTATTTTTTTATTTTTAGCCAAAGGAAAAAACGGAACACTGTCGGTCTGTCTGTCTGTCCGTCCGTATGTCACAGCAACTTTTTTCCTATACTGTTGAATCTTGGTAAGTAGATGTAATCTGTGAACCTCCTTAAGATTTTACACAAAAATAGAAAAGAAAAAAATTGGGTGTTCCCCATACTGATTCTCAAATTTTTTTCATCCAACCCATTCGTGTGGGCTATTTATAATAGGTCTTCAAAAATGTTATTTAGGATTCCAATATCATTTTTTTTTAAATTGAATAAATAAATACTTCCAAAGTGGTAAAATGTATGTCCCCCTGTGTAACTTCTGAAATAAGTTAATTATAAAACTAAAAAAAATATATGATGTAGATTACAGGAACTTGGTTGCTTTTTACCCTTTTTTGCTAATTTTTACTATTTTTTAAATTTTGTTATGTAACTTTATTTTGAGCGATTTTACGTAGATGCTGCATAGAAATGAAGGCTTCTTTTATGCTCTTTAAAATGGAATAAATCTGTACGACCAATAGAAACAAAATTATCGCGTTTTGAAGCAAAGTATATGAATTTAACACAGTGTTAATTATTATCCTGTTATTATAGCAAAAAGTTCCATTTAACGACATTTCGGGTGTGCAAAAGGCTGCACAGTGCACAGGCAATTGTGGATGCCGAAAAGTAGGCATAAGTTGCTACATGTTCTGGGATTAGATTGTGAAAACACAAAAGTAGCTGAAATACTATGAAATTCCTTTCAATTATACATAATCAATAGCATTTTTACTCAAAATACTGTTTAAATATTATTGGTTTCATAATTATACCTCAATAACTTTATCTTTGAGGTTTTAGTTTAAAAAATAAATCATTTATATGAAAATTAGTATATTATACATTATTTTAAAGAGTTTAAATATATTTTATTTCTATTCTGTTTTATCTTACAAAGTTTCTGTAACAATGGAGTGGATAAAATCTAGTTTTACATGGTCTTATCTCGTTTCCATCGATTTGCATGAAACATTTGTGTTTTCTCGTGTTTGACATGTGTATTTACATTTACCAAGAACAGTAAAAACTAATGATGTCCATTTAATTGATGTCAAGTTCTGGTTCTTTTTTCGGATGAATTTAAATAAGCTTGTGTGCGGTCGCATCTACCATACCACACATACCTTTCAACAGAATAGTATAAGGAATAAAGACAAGTAAAATGCAAATAAATTTACAAGCAGAATATTTAAATAGTTACATTTTTCATTTAAAACAAATTATGTAATCTTCATTATGTGTAAAATCTATTTTTTTTTTGAGAAATAAACTCAGAAGATTGTGAGTGCAATTTTTGGTATACTTTAAATAATCTATTTAAAAGTAAAATATACAACACAAAAAGGGTGGCTCATTTTTTCATTTTTTTACCAAGATTACACCTACACAAATACAACACGTCTGACTTTTTGTTTATAAAACTCTAACAGAGGTATGCTAAGACACTTTAGAAACCAACTCCTAGGTCCAGTAAACCCTACGAGCCCCACAGAATAAGCTGCTGCTTCCTCAGCTGAGGTCACTCCAAGCAGAAAGACACAATCTTCCACAAGATCTCTAAAAGCACCGCAAAAATTTATCTTTAAGAAAACAAAAAATACATATTTACTTAAAAAATTTACAAATACCAGGAAAAAGTGTACATAAAGTAAGCCTAATTTTTCTGTGGTTACTCTAGACCCAACCTCTCAACACCTAGGCAGTGGGTTCTACACATTTTTGCATCTTAATATTTTTACTTTTTTAAAAATTTAAGAATTTTATTTAAAAGTCAACATAATTCCAGAAGGTGATGGAAAAACTTTCCTCTTCATTTAAGGAACAGGTCAAGTTTAAACCATGGTTCTATTTTTAGATATGTGAGCCAAACTTTCTCTCTCAGCTCCATTTCTTTCTTTTTCATATTTTTTATGTCTTTTTAATATATTTTTATACTGTTATATCTTCTTTGTTGCCAGTCATATTTAAAGGATTAGTAAAGTTTCATCTTTGTTTCCAGTTTTCTTAACTCCATTTCTGGCACTCTTAAATTTTCATTGTACGTTTTGTGCTTTGCCGCCAGTCTTTGACTTTCATACCTTTTAAATCTTGGTGTTTATCTTCTTTTTGATCGCTTTAATCTTTGGTCTTCTGTTTGTTTTGTTTTTGGGTATCTTGCTTATTTCTATTCTTTTCTTTTTTTACACTAGATTTCTTGATGGATTCCTGATTATTCAATGATAAATTGTTGTATTTTAGATTTTATATGGAATGGAACTTTTATATGGAATGATGTAGTAAAGAAGAAGAGTTGTTGTAAATACTTTTGTAAAATTTGTTTGTGTATGTCCATCCATATTCGTCACGCCAAACGTGATTCTCAAATAAATTATAGTAGGTACCAGACTCAGTGTGAGGTAATCTTCGTATATAAACAGATATTTATCGATAAATTTCTCCGTACCAACTGCTTCTATTCCAAAATGATTATACGATCACGAATTGTTCGTTATAAAATGATAAAAATGCGAGATATATAAAATTAAATGTAAATGATATATCTATATAAAATTTTCTTACATTTTTTTTAAAGAAATAAAATTTTTAAGTTATCTTATTTACAGGAATATCTAAGTAATAAGATATATGGTATTGTTATTTTGATGAAATGATCATTTAAAAAAGTTTAGGTACACCAATTTCCTTGAAAACCGCATTATTGTTCCTAATATTAAATGAGGGAAAATTAAATTCGAAGGAACATGTTAACAAATAATATTAATCTTTAGTTAATTACCTAACTTTTTGACGATATTACACAATTTACTTTACACCTTATAAAAACAACAACCACGCTTCAAATTTTAATAATATTCTTTACAAAATAAAGTTTCGATTTATATCGATCTCTAAACAACTAACAAATACAATTTCAGTTTTATGAGCGTACGGCCTTTTACTATACAACACATAAGATACTATTATGATTCAAAATAAATAAATGCATATTATTATAGAAATAATTGGTATAAATTCAAAAAATTATGGCGCACGCAACTTGAACTTAGAAAATCACTATCCCATAATTTTAAACAAATAGCTGAAAACCATGAAATTAAACTGATTTGCAATGATAAAATTCTATGGTACAAGTATTTGGTTCCACATATTTTTTTATTTTTTACCTAACACGAAACTGAGTATTTTTAGTCTCCGTTAGAGAATAAAAGTGAAGAAATCGTTCTTCCGGGCTGTTTCGCCTCGCTGACCGTGTCACAAAGTAAAGCGTAGCTCCTTCGACCGACACTTGTCTTTGTCCACTCGTGAAGCAATTTCCACAATGTCGCATTCTCTTGCTTTTCTAATTACTTTCCTGCTACAATTCTTACCTAAATATTAAAACTCACACTTATGTCTACCAAGAATACTACTGTTTCTTTATATGAGTGGTTTCCTCTACGTAGGCACAGCAAGAAATATATTGCTAATGTTAGACTATATTTTGCGTCATTTCTGGTCATTTTTTAAAGTAGGGTAATACTGTAATTGTTCTAGTTACTTTTTTAAAGTTATACTTCTATTCGTGCACTCGGCGGAAAAGATTGTGTAGAGTTAAATGGGGAAAATCATTACAAATGTAATGGTGTGAGTAAGAGAGAGCCAGAAACACATATAAGGTATATTGGTAGGTAAAAACAAAGATTAAATATTTACTACATGTTATTAGTCATAACTATAAGTTCTTTAAATACCGTTTAAACATTCAGTACATTCAGTAATGAGTACTGTATTGTAGTCTATAGTACCGTCACATTCTTGCAGTATATCCTGCACTATGCTTTTAAGGTTGTTGGCTACATAAACAGAGATTTTAAGAATAGTCGAGAAAACATCAGCAAAACCTCCAAATTTTGTAACGTAACATGGGTAAAGCATTTTTTTGCATTGGGTTGGTGAGAATATCAGGAAATTTGTCGCTATTTTTCATAATGTAAATATAGGAAATTTCATTTCTGTATTCGAAAAGTGCATTTCGAACATAGAAAAATTACAACTCGGTAAGCATTGCTGAAAAGATGTTCAATTTATGTACTCGGTGTCTTTGGGGTCGCTGAATACGAATATTACGATGCTGAAAGTCTCCGCGGCACTTGCTGCCTATGGTATTCAACTCTTTTTCTGGGATTTTATGTAAATTCTGTACAAAATCAGTGCATACTAGGTACTCGGCGGTTTTTGGGATCGCTGAACACAAATATCATAGGTATACTGATTTTGCTTAATATTTATGAATCCGAGCGCGTGCATAGAAGTATAACTTCTGCCGGCAGTCCCACTGACTGCCACACCTGTTTTTATTTATTTAGATTTAGAGACTTAAAATTTTAAATATTCTTTACAATAGATTATAAAGTGTATTATCTTACTCTGATATACACCTACCAATGTACATAGATATTATTTGGTTTTGTGTAATAAAAGTTGAAAATTCAAAGTAATCACGAATTGGATTTGGAAACATACAGAAACTTTCTAACAAAATATCAGTGCTGCGAGTATTATTCAAACAAAAATTTTCCACGGGTTTTAATACATTAATTAGTGTGATTGAGCTACCGCGTTTTGGATTTGTTTTATTTTCTTTTTGGCAGCATTTTCAGCATAAACTATTTTCATTTCATTAATAGTTCCTTTTTTTGCAAAATTTGTCTCGTTAACGGTCGTTTTGGTAATTGAGTTTAATTAACTTTCCCGGATTTATCCATATCCAATATTAAATAGAAACTTTTGGTTCCTAAATGTACCAGTCTTATTAGTGTTGATTTTGTGTATTTTTGAAATAAAAAATTTTAATATGGCCAATTTATACGTTTCTCAATTTCTAGAATGAATTTATAAGACGTTAGAGCATAATTATAAATGATTTTAAGTAATTTCAAATTGATTGCAAGTTATCACAAGTGATTGCAAGTTCCTAACAAAAAGTAAATTTAAATGATTTCATGAGAGTACAAGTGATTTTGAGTGATTCCAAGTAATCACCAGTGATTACAACTAATTACAAATGATAGCATGTTTTGCATCGATAAAATAATACTTTAGTTAAAAAAACTTTGCTTTTCCTCCTCGGTCATGCTGAACTGCTATATTCGTTTTTATATTTTCAATCCAAGTTCTTGACCCAAGAGCCTAACATCACAGGCAGGAATATAAATATATACACAGACTGCCGACAAGCACTACTGACCTTGAATAGACCACGTTTCGCTTCAAGTTTAGTACTAGAATGTCACCAATCTCTAACTGAGGCCAGCCCGAATAACGTGGTCACTCTCAGCTGGATCAAAGGACATGGGAACTCTAAAGGCAACCATATTGCAAACAATTTAGCAAGAAGGGCTGCGGGCTACAAATATGTTGGCCCTCGCCCATCTACCAAGCTAACATTGCCCGCAGTCGTGGACCTTATCAAACAGCACACTCACCAAAACTTTATACAGTGCTGGGATGGAACTACGAACTGTAGACTGGCCAGAGAGTTATTACCTTATCCTGGCGAGGAAACAGCAAAAAAATTAAGGCATTGACCAGACAAAATCTCCGAACAGCTGTGGGAATATTGACAGGTCACTGCCAATTGCGACAACATCTCTTTAGGATGAAATTAACAGAATCGCCGCTATGCAGAGGCTGCGAACAAAAAGAGGAAACAGTAGAACACATAATGTATGACTGCTCTGCTTTTTCTGAAATCAGAAGATCCGTGTTGGGCGAGTACTGGTTTACACCAGCCGATGTCAGGGAGATCCCCCTCGGGAGCCTGATCACCTATTTTAAATCACTAGGCCTGGTGACAGCCTGAGGTGAGGATATCCCTACACACGGGAGGAAGCACAATGGGTCATATGTGGCCTCAGTGCGTTGGCTGAGCACTAGCTCGCCCCTCCCCAAATTTCCAGATCCAAATCCAGACCCAAGAGCCTTAGCTTTTAATTTATCCAATATTCTGCTCTATACCTATAGTTCTACTTGCTCTCTTTTTGATATTTTTAAGAACTATGCATCTGGACTGGACTCCATTGCTATCTTATAACTTTTGTTATCCTTTAACTCCGTATCTTTTTACTTTTTTAGCTTCTTACCTGTTACTTATCTTCCTACATTTTTATTTTCCCATCTTCATGTCTGCCTATCAATCTAACCAATTTTACATTGGCTTTTCCTTTAAATCGTGTTCTATTTAGTTTAACAATTTTTCCTTTTGCGTAGGTATTGTTGTGGAGCTACAGTAGATCATTTCAATACTGCAAGTATCTGTTTCTGTATTTTTCTGTTCCTTTCAGACGTTTTCTATCAATCTGTTATGTAGTTATCTAGTCATCTTATTTTTACATAGCTGTCCTATCATCATTCTTTACTAGAGTTTTATATTTTCATCTTCCAATCTTCCTATTAGCTTATCTTCCTTTTATCCTAAGGACTATTCCGTCCTATCTTTATATCTTTTTCTATCCTATTTTTTCCCTTTTACCATTTCTTTCTATCTTCCTATTTGCTTATCTTTTTTAATTTATTTGTTCAATTCAAATTACTCATTAAGTCCAATTCTGAGTGAATTTGTTTTTTTTTTGTTTTTCCTTTGAGATCTCTTTTCGAATCTAATATGTATCTACTTATTTTATTTTTATATGTCTTCAAAAACCTCAACTGCCCTTGAAATATATTGCACGCTTTATAGTATCTCGTATGTCCGTTTCTCTTTTTAAAGCTTTTCTCCGAAGTCAGCTTATCTTACGTGTTAATTAATTATTCGATTTTCATATGTTCCTCCTTCTTTTCTTTTTCCATTATTATTTTTATATAACTTATCTTCGTATCTGTCTATATTTGTATTTAAACGATTTTATTTTTAAATCTAACTGTGTTAGCAAATATGTACTGATAATAGGTATATATATTGTTTGGTTAAAATTAAACGTAAATTACTCTCCTTTCATTTATAAGTAAATTCTCTTTACGGTAATTTTTGTAAATATTTAGTTTTATTGTAGAGTATAAAAGTGGAAACTCTTTACATATACTTCCGTTCAGTATTATTCAAAATTATGTATAAAGAGACGAAATTATTAACGTAGCTACATGTTAAAATACATAAAACAGCTTATGAATAACATAAAGATAACAAAAATGAGACCTATATACCTTTAGCCTTGAAGAATTGACTTTATAAATTTTATAGGTACTTAACGTGAACGGTCAATGACGATAGTGAAATACCACTAAATATAAAAGGTTAGGTAATGCAATATTCGGTAAAGATATAACAAATATAGATAATATTAAAATGTCAACTCAGTGGGACATGTACAGGTAAAAATTAAAATCGTGGGAGTCTCGACGACATAATAGGTACATGTAGATGAGATATTAAAGACTAATTCTACATCATCGAGGTCACTTATGATCATAAATCTTCATAACTGGTTGTATTGTAAATCGTAACTTAAATAAAGCAGTTTGATAATGCACTAGAAATATGTAAAAGGCTCTATGAATAACATGGATTAGTGTGGAAGCTGATCGAAGTGTAATGGTGATCAGATTAGAATGGAAGAATGCAAAAAACCTAAAAATGTATATAAACAAACTAAAATAAAAGCGTTTGTTCTGATTTTTATCTAAATAATAACATATCAGTGTATTTAAACAAAAATAGTGAGATTACTCTGCTCGTCACTGCGGTTTGCCGACGTTTTTGTGGAGATTTAGGAAGTAATCTACCGAAATACCGCTATAACTTTCTTTTATTATTATTTAGCAGACAAAGAATACCTTTTGTTTAGATCGCCTTTAGAAGTTTTTGGTTATAAAATTAGTCAAAACTCTGGAAGACTTTGGAAGTGTTTTCCGAAGTAGGTAGTTAGGTACCTCCAAGAGATGATGTAAACAGTAGGTATCCTGGAAACCAGTTACTCCGAAAATCACTTTTAATGTCAATTCCACCCCCCGAATATCTCCGAATAACAAAATTCAACTTATTGTCGCCAATAAATAACAAGTATGTTTTAAATGCACCTTAAAAATGTAGATTTCCAGAATTATATAATTGCATAGAGTCACAAAGTTTCCTGATGGTTTTACGAATCGAATGCAAAAATTAAAATCCGTCTTGTCATTGAAATGTTAGGTAAAAGGCCGATTATAGTGATTTCTTGCCTGTATTATAAATCACAAAACAAATTAACAACAATCGGGGATTGCCAACAGAAGTGAGGGTTTATTATCAAAATTGTCAATCGTCTTAAAACGTTTCATCATTACTTGAAAATTTTAATGATTTTTCCATACACAACTAAATTTTTGTTTTAATCTAACTGTTAACAAGGGACACATACAAGTTGACATCTTTGAGCTTACGGTCTTTTATTATATAATACATAAGTTAGATACTAACTAATTAACAAACTAATCTAAATAACCTGGCATGGACTCTCGTGTGGAGCCCCATGTTTGAGCACTGCTTCCTATAGAAATATTGTGACCAGGTTCGGCACCAAAAGTCCTTACATGCACCCGATGCGTGCAGGACACTAGTTTGTTCAGCTGAAAATCAACGTCACGCTGATCTTCAGGTAGGCTAGAATCAATGTGTCCGAAATTCCTTGAGTTACTGTTGCCACAGAGCAGTTCCCTTTATAAGAGACTTGAGTCCTGTGACTAGCTCCTCAAGGTGGTGATAGGATTCAGGATTCGTATCACCGAAGATGAGGAACCGTTTATAGTCCAAGGCCTCACACTCGAATAGAATGTGAGTTGCCGTATCATCGTCCATGGCGCACAGTCGGCACGAGGTGGGTTCCTGTGTCAGAATCCCCATCCTCCAAAGGTGTAGTCTGAATGGTCCATGCCCAGTGAGATGGCCCACCAGTACTCTTATCTGACTCCTACCAAGATTCAGTATGTCAGACGTCAGTTTTTTGGAGTAGCCATTTAGCATCAGCTTCGAGTGCCTCAGCCCTACAGTGTTACTCCAGTGTTTGGTTGACTCTTCCCAGACCCAGTTCCTGACTTTAGTCCTTACTCAGGCTCTAGGCAGTCCCAGTATGATAGCTTGCTGGAAGAAAGATGGGGAAGAGGTACAACAGCGATCGCCTTCGCAGACGACCTCATTCTACTAATCGAAGGAATAAATGAGGAACAACTGAGCAAACGATGCTATAGAGCAAACAGCGCAATGGATGGAAGATCACAATTTAGAAATAGCGGCCGAAAAGACAGAGGCCATTATTCTGAAAGGGCCGAGAAATCGAAGGAATATACAGTTCAGGGTAAGAGGAAAGGACATAGAGCACCAGAGGTCAATGAGGTACCTAGGGATTGTAATCGACGACAAACTAAGGTTTGGCAGACATGTCGAGTACTGTGCAAAGAAAGCGGAGGAAAGGATGTCCACCCTGGAGAGATTAATGCCGAACGTCAGAGGGCCCAAATATAAGAAGAGGATGGTGCTGTATGGAGTAGTTCAGTCTATTCTACTCTATGGAGCTCCGGTATGGCATACAGCCATCTCGGTAGAGAAGTACAAGAATAGACTCAACAAGGCACAGAGGAAAGCGCTACTCAGAGTAATAAGTGGATACAGAACGGTAAGTACTGAAGTAGTGCAAGTGATAGCCACCACCAGTAGACACGCTGGTAAGAGAAAGGGCGAGACTATTTTCCCGAGAAGACGGAAATACGGCACGAGCCAAGAAAGAAGAAAGAGACCGAACTGTGGAAGAATGGGAAGCCGAATGGAGGCAACCACTGCCAGGTGGAAAAAGTAGGTGGACCAAACGTCTGATACGAGACCTTGGGGAATGGGTCAAGTGTAAACACCGCACTGCGGATTATTACTTGACCCAGTTCCTGTCAGGTCACGGCTCATTCGGGAGCTACACCTACAGGATCGGCAAGAGCGACGACACGGCGTGCAGAGCATGTGGAGAGGAAAGAGATACGCCGGAGCACACAGTTCTGGAGTGCAGCTACTTCGAGGAAGTAAGAAGAGAAATAGAGGAAACTCTCGAGGAAATGCTCACGGTAGAAAACATTGTAAGAAACAATGGTAAGAAACAAAAATAAATGGGAACAAGTGCACGACATGATTAGAAAAGAAGAAATAGAAAGAAAGCAGCAGGCAAGGGAAAGAGGAGAAGAGTGAAAACCGAGGGGAAAAGTGCGTGACGCGGAAAAAAAAACATGCCGGTGAAGAAACTTCCGAAAAGACAGATGCCACGGCATGAGGGGGGCGAAAGGGGGAAGGGTTTAGTTGGTAGGGGCCTTACGGCCGAGCCCAACACTACCCACAGGAGCACGTGCCCCTGTGAGTGTGCGCAACAAGCATTCCCCGCTCTTAAAAAAAAAAAAAAAAAAAAAAAAAAGGCAGTCCCAATACCGGTTCTGGACAAGTGAATCGTGTATCCGTTCCCTTCTTGGCCAAAAGGTCCGCGGTTTCATTACCTTCAAAACCTTTATGCCCTGGTAGATACTAACTTCGTATTTATTTTTGTTTTACAAACTATTTACTTAGTTTAGTCCACTGTTGAAAAATTTGTCGAATTTATTTATACAAATTTAATTACTCCATTATTCATATTATTGATACCTTCGTGATTGTCGATATTAAAAATTTGTAAACGCTACGTAAAATTATGTTATTATATAAAACATTTTTTAAATATATCAACTTTGAGATTCTTATAAAATGTTTTAAGTTTTATTCCAATTAATTGTGGAAGTTATATAAAAGAAAATCTATTATAAACGTGAAAAATATGCAACAATAAGTGAGTAGGTAGATATTGCAATAAAAATTGCATTTTATAACTAAGTAATAGTAATTGGTTTGGTCACTTCGTGCTTTATCAACTTCGTGACAGTCCGAAAATTTATTGACTGTAGATTTTTATTATCAATGAATCATTTCCTTGAAAATATATGATTAAAGGTGCATATTAGCGAAATCGCATTTTTTCCTAATACTTTTATGTAATACCAAGCAAATTGTTCCATAACAAATTTCCTTTTCTACTTTTTTTAATTTATAGTTTTGTTTCATTTACCAAAATCCCTTTATTTTTAGGTATTTTCATATGGCTGGAATAAAAACTGCTAAAACAAATCAAAGTATTTAATCTATTCTCTGACTAAAATTCCTGCTAGATTTAATTCAAAAATGGACAGATCAACAGAAGGCCCATTATAAGCAAGATTAGAGGATAAACTGGTTCACCAAGTTCCTGTACCTACTTATTTCAGTAAATCTTCTTAAAAATTGGGGATGAGAGAAACGAAATCTTATGTTATTTATCTTCTTCTTCTTGGTTATCTTGATTTTGGTCGTATGCATCAGGAACTCTAGTGTCCCGTTTCCGGTCACTAGGTTCAGCCGATTTTTGTCTCTATTTTTCTTTTTAACTTCTTTAGGTTCTAGAAACTTGTTTTAGTTTGAATTTTCGATTTTTTAAAAACATTTTCCATACTCTTTTACGTTTCATTTCTGTTGCCTTGCCAGTAGTAAATTTCTTGGTGATTTCAATATTTCACAAATCGAAATTGTAACTTCCTTGTTTATTTAGAAGTGATTGTTTTATTCAAATCACATTAATCCTTAAATTGTTGGTTAGATTGTTGTATTGCTTTTTGTTTTTTAATGAAACTTTACTAAATGGTCTTCTTTCTATTTTGACTTTGTTATATTGCTTCTTGTTGTGATAGCGATTTTACTGACACTCTATTATTAATTTCAATGCTAATAACTATCTATAATTTATTACTTTATTATCTTTTTGTTCCTACCAATATTAAAAATATTTAAAACATACTAAATTACTAACCAAACAAATCTTTTTGTACCGTTTAGATAAATGTGTACTTTATTATTCGATTCCCTGTTCATTTATCCTTGATTTCGATTGGTACAATTAACATATAATCTCAGCGTGATAAATTATTCTACCAATGAAATTGTGAAACCATGCAGTGCGATATTGTTGTCTTTATACCGCCATTGCAATGTAACAAAATATAAAGAAAAGCTATTGGAATAAAGAATATATAAAGGATCCGGTTTTAAGGTTTACCCTCCGATACTTTGTATATAGTCAAATACTTAAAAATGTATTTAATAATAAAATTTTTGATAACTTGTTTTTGCTCCAAGATGACATGCCAAAGAAATTAAACTTTGTGAGAAAATTTAACACAAAATTGGGTAGTAAATATGAATGGGAGAATGACACCATATTGGGGCTAAACCAAAATGCCATAAAACGGTATACAGATAGCACCAAGACAAATAAAGGAACAGGAGCTGGGGTTTTTGGTCCTGAAACCAAATACTCAAAGAGTCTGAGTGCATACCCATGCATTCTTCAAGTGGAAATTCGTTCCATTGAAAGATGTGTAGAATTTAATATCGAAGAGGAAACTATCGTTGTGTTATTCTTAATATTGAACTAGAATAACCTTTAAGAAGAGGATAGAACAGTTACTACATGGTAAAAATATAGTGTTACCTACAAACCGGTCCGGAACTGTCGCCTACAAAGTGGAACGAGACAAGACGTTCTAAGAATCTGCGAATATTCGAGTGACTTTTGGAACGTTCGAATGATTCTAGAACGTTGTTTCTTTGTAATTTTGGTGATGCTTCTGAAAGGATTTAATTTTATACAGGGTGTCCCAGAATTAACTACGGAAACTTCGTATACGTATTCCTTGATGACAAATGAGTAGGGTCTTTCCTATAAAAAAAATTTTTTTAGAGACTCCTGTCAGAGTTATAACCCTTTAAAGAGGGGTGGTAAAATACTGTTTTAATTTAATATCTTCTGATTGGTCCAAGATAAAAAATTAAAAATTTGGGTGAACATCATTTTTATAAAGACGCATTTCTCCTGCCACTTTTCACCTGCCCTACCCCATTCTAAGGGTGCAAATCAAGGAACCCCTCTTTATATTTTTTTTGTAACTTTCTTAGCAATTAATATTTGCAATAACAAAAAATTATTTTAGGAAGTTTTGATTATTTAGAAACTTTTTTGTTCCTTGTCGTTTTTTACGAAATCGTTTCGGTTTGGAGTAAAAAAATAAAATGTAGGACCATGTCAATTGAGTATTGTGTATCGCGATCAAGTAGCGCACATTTTACCATTTAAAGAGTTAAAGGGTTATAACTCTGACAGGAGTCTCTAAAAAAATTTTTTTTATAGGAAAGACCCTACTTATTTGTCATCAAGGAATACGTATACGAAGTTTCCGTAGTTAATTCTGGGACACCCTGTATATAAGGGACCACTTTAGACGGAGAATAGTAAGTATATAACTACTAATTAAAATATACTTTTTGATGAATTTTACTACCTTGATACATCAAGCAAGCATAACCTTATAATGCTTTCATAACAAACTCTAAACGTTTTTAGTTTCAGTAAATAACTGGTAAAAAAAATAGTTGAAAAAATGTAGATAATTTTTTTTTAGGTTGTTATTAGTCTATAACCTTTCAAAACAATGTACTTGACATAATTTAATAATTAATTTCATATATCGCGTGTGTAAAGCAGACTTTTAATTTTTTATAAAACAATGTATTCTTTTAATATTTATTAATTTAAACAATTATCTTAGTGTAAGTGTATTAAAGCCTTTAGCTAGATACTGATATATCACATATTGACAAGAGAAAACAAGCCTAAAATTCTCAAACAATCTCGTTATCTTGTTGAGAGAAGTTTAGCCTCAGTGGAATAGACGCTAACATCTATAAATCAGGGCTAAATAAGTAGGAGACTGAGCAATGAATTAATCGGTGTCCATGGGAAAGCTCTTCTCGGCAACTACATGTGTAAGTGGTGTTTCTTGAGAGAAATCATTATCAAAGGTACCTACTAGTATTATCAGACATGATAGATACGGTCTTTAAAATTTCTAATCGTTTTTTATGAAAATAAACTGAGTGTTATATCATTTAATAAGTGTTTATATAAGATATTAGTCTATCTCTAAAATTATCTGGAAAATTGTATTTATTTTAATAAAGAAATATATTGAATTGCATTAATGAAACAGATACTCGTAGACAGCTTTGTAAAAATCTCATTATATTAATTGCTATAAAAATTGTGAATCTGTATATCTGTTGAAACAGAATTAGTCCACCGCGCACAACACTTTTTTTAAAATGATTAATACATACTTGAAACTTTGTTTCCTATTGACGAGTCCGACAAAGTTTGAAATTATCTAAATTTAAAACTGCTGCTTTTCCGAGCTAGAAATTTTGAAAAACATGGATTTCCCGATTAGTGATTTTTCAATGTTAATATATGCTTGATTTTAACACAATTGGTTGCCAATTTGATAATAAATGTTTTTTGATGTAGAATTTAATTTTACACAAAAAAGTATTCTTAAGTTTTTTCAAAAAAATTGATACTTTTCCAGATATACAGGGTCAAACAAAAAGTTTGTAAATATAAATTTGATCTCAGTTTTTCTGTCATAACTTTTAGAGTTTTTAATGTAAAGTAGATATTTTAATGTTTTTTAATGTAGAATTTAATTTTACACAAAAAAGTATTTTTGAGTTTTTTCGAAAAAACTGACACTTTTCGAGATATACAGGTTCAAACAAAAAGTTTGTAAATATAAATTTTATCTCAGTTTTTCTGTCATAACTTTTAGAGTTTTTAATTTAAAGTAGATTTTTTAATGTTTTTTAATGTAGAATTTAATTTTACACAAAAAAGTATTCCTGAGTTTTTTCGAAAAAACTGACACTTTTCGAGATATACAGGTTCAAACAAAAAGTTTGTAAGTATAAATTTTATCTCAGTTTTTCTGTCATAACTTTTAAAATTTTTAATAAAAATGAGATTTTTTAAAGTTTTTTAATGTAGAATTTAATTTTACACAAAAAAGTATTTTAGAGTTTTTTCGAAAAAACTAATACTTTTCGAGATATACAGGGTCAAACAAAAAGTTTTATTTATGTAGTAACAATATAGCTTAAAAAGTTATTTATTTAAACCAAGTGCAGATTGATGCAATTCTTTCATACTTCTGGTCAAATTAAGACATTAAGGAACCTATTTCTTTTAAAAAATTCTCTGTCCCATTCGACGGTATAAGAAAATCATTTCAGAAACTGTATTGATAATAATTGGGGTGGACCTATAAACTGGCCTTCCCGACCAATTTTTATCTTTATTGAAAAATGTATCTCTTTTAAAGCTTCCATTTTAACTTTTCACAGTCAAAGTTTTCAAGCATACCATTTTCAAGTTTTATTGCGCAACTCTTATTTGATTTTATGACTAGCAACTTTGCATTGGCACTTCTAAGGATCGGAATCTATGTAGGCTAACTAGATATCATTAAATATTCATATTCAAGTCACAACAGAGTTGAATTTTAAAAAATTATACTTTCCATAAAAAAATATTTTAAAAAAAAATTAAATAACTTTCCCAAATACTCGTACATTGTTATTATTTATTTAATTATTTACTATACAATATCGAGTCATATAAATATTTGTATAAAACGTCAAGCAATTATATGAAAAAGGAGATTTCCAAATAGCTTCTATATAGAATATCTAACTATAATTTTATTCATTGTAGTGTTTATTTCAATGCTTCTATATCCATCTTAGGTAGGGTATATTTTCTAGAATCGCCATACAATTTGCTTATAAATTTGTACATAATGATACAAAGGCAATAGATATCCGTGTAGCACAGTGCGTATTATCACTATTATCTACTCACTAGAAGATTTATCGGTGAATCGAAGAATATTTTCAATTAGATCGATATCGGCAATCCACGATCCGTATCTGGGAAAATACAGTGACTTAAACGTTCGTTAACTTACCAGAAGATAGATATAGCTAATATTTTAGTAAGTAATAAAACTGAGTGTAAGAATCAATTTAAAAATATCAACCAAACCAAAATCAAAGTTGTATTGATAAAATTGATAACCAGTTTATTTATATCAAATTCATTCTGTTCATTCATATTTATAAAACGGCTCCAATGTCAACGGATAAACACAAATTGACAAGCGAAATATCAGTACAAAAACATCTCTATACAATTTAATAAACAGACAGGCTAGCCTGTGGGTGACCATTGTCCGAGAACAAGTGCTGCTGAATGGACCAAAGAAGATAATAGAATACTGAACTGACCCTTTTTTTCTTCAGATTCGGATCACCGCTTTATGTAGAGTAGATCAAGGTAGCGTGGGAGAATTGAAGATTTAACACCTTGCACGTATTCCCAACTCAGGTTAGTTCTTCGTTTCGTGCTACCGTTAGCCGCAGGTCATTTCATTTTATCTGATTCTTAAAGGATGAGAGGTTGTTTACGAACATTGCTTATCTTTTCATGAGAGTTTCATTGTTTATAAAGTTATATTAATTTATTTTTTGTACTACATTCTTAACTTGTACACGAAATCTCATGTAAATATTAATAATTTGTTTTATTTTCTTTGCGTGCACGTTATATCAATCACTGTTATTAGCAGTAAAATTTTAGGTAACATTATAATTATTATATTTGGATTCTATTTTTAAAACTCTATAGATTGCTTTTAATTTGTTTGATTATTACCTTCGTATAACTTTTTTAATGTATTTTTTTTTTTGTTGATGGAATGTGTACATTAGCACATTTACAATGTTGGAGTGACGAACGAAATTTGTTAAAGGAAATTGTTATTGGACTTGCTTTGTATTTATAGATTTTTTAAGTCTTGTTTGGCGTCGTTTTATTAATGAAAAAGACGTGGTTTGAAAAGTAGGTAAAAAATAACTTTGAAACAATACAAAGCTGGCTTTATTTAAATTTATTTATTTAATTATATTATTTACACCGATGTATCAGTGAATATACTAAGCAGATACATTTATCAAAAATTACTATAATAGTGCACAAAAATTATATACTCTAATAAATAAGAAGTATCTTATGTGCAATATAATAAAAGGCCATATGCTCATTGATGCAAATATAGTTGTGGTAGTTGTTGATAGTTCGAATAAATTGAAACTTTCGTCGTGTATGGAATACCATTGCAAATTCAAAGTGATTAAAGAATCTGAATAATTATTCAATGTAGTTTGTAGCTTTTATATGGAGTAAAGTATATTGTTTTAATTCTTTAAAAAATAGCAATATGGGTTAGTTAATTATTATTAAAGATGAATGGCAATTCAATTATTCATGGCTTAAATTAATGATTAATATAACTATAAAAACAGTTACTGCCCACCTCTACTGTACCAATTTTGTCAATGTTTTATATGAAGAAAAGTAACTACTTCGAGGTGGTCAATTTTTTGTTAAACCGTTATAGAAATAACTTAATACATAAATGTAGGTATAATATCAATATTCTTCATTTTAATGCATTTTGTTTGCAAAATATAAAGAATATAACAAACTAGAAAAGTATATGTACAGTTGACTTTAAAAAGTAAATACTTTTTTCTTCTTCTTTTATTGGGGTAATTTTCGCCACTAAAATCAATATAATAAAATAATAAATCAATATTTTTAAAATGACCCCTGCTTATTTATTTTTAAAATATTGATTTATTATTTTATTTTTTTTTTGATTACCTACTCCCTATTTTGACACATCCAATATCGTAGTAGATCTAACGAAGAAGTTACGAAATAACGAAAATAACCATCGCATTATTATTATTTTTTTTTTTTGAAGTGATAACTTCTTATGGTAGGGTAAACTGATTTTAGCGTAACGCGTTGTTTATCGTTGTTACACGCAGGCGCAGTGAAACATCATTTCTCTCTCTCTCTCTCTCTCTCTCTCTCTCTATGCTTTTCCCAATGTAGATAGATAGATATTTTTGGGTTGGCTGTTAGCCTATATCACTGCGACCTTTGCAGATCTATTGTGAACATCCATTATCTGTGGAATAGGATTAGAGCACCTTGTCCAGGTCTGCCCTCTTAATGAGACTTAATAGCCTTGACAGTGGCCACTCCGCATAACTTGGAGCAGCCGGTTTCTCCTCTCCCAGTACTAGATACCACGTCCTTGCAAGGCCTTCACATTGGCATAGGACATGAAGTTTTAAGTATATTTGAATTTACCGTGTTATACGGTATTAATCTGTCACTAAATACAATTCATTACTTTTTATTAATTATTAAATATTTATATCCATTTAATATCATAAAAATTAGGTTATTTGCTATATCTTCGTATATAAAACTAATTTAAAGCCCTTTAATTATAATTTAAATTCATAATTTAAACGGTTCGGTCATCCTCGGCATCTATCGTGGCAGTTGTAGGAGAGAAGAAATGGAAATTAAATCAAATAGAAATAGGTAAATATTAATATTAATACAAATATCTTTATTTATTTATTTATTTACTTACTTATTTATTCAAATAACCGGTTGTCTAAGAAGAAATGACAGTCTGATTAGCCTAATTTTAGCATAAAAAAGACGTGTTATGGTGGTTTCATTGGTGATAAATCTTATAAAAATTGATTATAAAGTGTGTTATAATAAGGATAAGAATTTAAGTTTTAAGTGTGTATTAAATAGCAATCATGCCGTTCCACGTAAAGGGTGGTTGTATTGCGAATTACTACGCAACTGATTAGAAATTTTAAACTGTCATAGTAGAAAATTTTTGTATTGTAATTAGTGAAAGTTATAGTGATAAAAAAACCGGTTAAAGGAGTTTATTTGTGGTAAACATTAAATAAAGTTGTGTTGTAGGTCTAATTAACGAAAATTACGGTAAGAATTGTGTTATTTAGTAAAAAATTGATCAAAAACTTAGATTACAAAATGATAATTGTGATAAGCCCGCCAAAATTTCTAGTGCTAAATATCAACGTTAATACATGTTGAACTAAAAAATGGAGAATAGGTGAAATCCGATTCTGCTGAAATAATCAGGCCGTTCCACGTAAAGGGTGGCTGTATTGCGAATTACTACGCGACTGATTGGAAATTTCGAACTGTCATAGTAAAAAATTTTTGTATTGTAATTAGTGAAAATTATAGTGATAAAAAAAAATTCAGAATTTAAAAATTTTCAAAATATTTAAATTTTTAAATTTATACACATTATCATATTAATGTACATAAAATTTAAGTAATAGACAAAGTTTTTCTCAAGTTAAAAAATTTTAATATTAAATAGTTCAACTTGGATTAGTTGAAGTTATCACTTCACTCCAAATGGCTTTAAGGGTATTACCAAAAATTATAAACTTGCCTAAATTTGTGGATTTTAAAAAATGTCTGTTAAAATAATTCTTAATAGTAAATTTTCTCTTAATTATTATACCTTAGTAATTAACTGTGTAAGTGAATAACATTTAAATGACCACATCAGTTGTTACATTCTTTGAAAAGATTTACTATCCATTTAAAAACAGTTTACAAATCCTTAAGAAAATTATGCTTGGCGGACAAATATTAAATTTACGGCACATTGAAATATATGATGACAGATATGCGTTTAAGAACAAACGATTTTTGCTCCAGCGGACTGTTTCTTGGCATAAATGATTGTCAATGAAAAAACCGTTGAGCGTTCATGTCGTTAACCACAATTATGGGCATCCAAATAAAACTTTTCTGTCTTTTATCTTTGACCATCATTGTAACGGGTGCTGATAAAATTGTTTTCTTAAAAATTATCACCAAACAGCCAACTCTATTAAATTTAAATTTATATTTGTACAATTAAAAATATTTTTTTTTTAAATTGTTGTTTAAATTTAATAAATACAGAATCAATTCATCCGTTCATCAGATCGAAACTTTGTATATAAAGAATTTATAGTGAAAATTTTTATCTTGAACCATTTTAACGACACAATATTTTTATCAATTATTAAACTCTTCGAAGAAGAATTATTATAATGTGTACCACGAAATTATTGACATCAAAACAATGAATATGAAGTGATGTAGACATAATTTTATTGATATAACTGTTCATTCTCCCAATCATTTTTTAAACTTCTTATTTAATTTGTTGCAATTTTTTTGTATGGGGTACCGTTTTTATACCAAAAAATTACTTTTTGGTCCTCCGTCCAGAAACAATACTATTAATTACTTCAAAATCGTCCGGAAAATGACATTTTCCGGCCTAGGCCGGCAAAGTAGCTTTTAGATTATCTAAAGAGTCATCAAAAATACTTAATGAATAATACAAATTTTAATTAAATTTATTTAAAAACAGCGTATAATATACTAAACTAATAACTTTTTCTAAAGGTAACCAGGATTCTAATTTACATTTAATTTCTCTCACAACTTTTATTTTAAATTTGACATTTATGTCAATTTCCAACTACTTGTCATTCGATTATGAAAATACATATTTCGATTTTATTTTTGCTCATTGAACTAAAATAGTTCATTGTCTCAACTATTTTTATATAAAACTAGCTGACCCTGCGGACTTCGTACCGCAAATCATTTATGTCATTCTTTCATTTTTCGTTTTATCAATTTATTTTGATTTTATCGTTTTCCTCATATTTTTTCCTTAGTTATTAGGTTTATACTATTTTTTTTTATATTTTGTAGCTTATCGATAAAATATATTAGATGCATAACAATACTTAATTTAGTAAGAATTTTTCGTTTAAATATAAGTGATATTAACTGCGCCACCTTACGGTGGCGTGATATTAAGTAATCAAATAAGTAGTGGTTGCTCGTTTAATGGAAGCGCCACCTGGTGGTAACTTTCATTAATATGAATATCATATTCATCTTACCCATTAAAAATACATCATCATATCGATTTTCATGACAATCGGTTGAACGGGGCAGAAGTAACTGCTCTGCAGCGCCACCTGGTGGCGAGTGGCATCAATGAGCATAGCATACTCATTTTCTCCGTAAAAAATACATATACTTACCAATTTTCATGACAATCGGTTGAACGGGATAGAAGTTGCTACTCTGCAGCACCACCTGGTGGCGAGTGGCATCAATGAGCATAGCATATTCGTTTTCTTCGCGAAAAAATACATATACATACCAATTTTCATGACAATCGATGAACGGGGCAGAAGTTGCTACTTTGCAACGCCACCTCGTGGCGAGTGGCATCAATGAGCATATCATATAAACCTTCTCCGTGGAAAAATACATATATATACCAATTTTCATAATAATCGGTCCAGTAGTTTTTGAGTTCAACGATTTCGTACATAAAAACACATTCTTTTATATATATATATATATATATATATAGATTATTAGATATTAATGTTAATATTTTCAATATAACAATTTTTACTGTGTTGCTTATTAGCAAAGTATTCGTATGTATAAAAATTAAGGATCGTGAAATCGATTATCAGAAAATCATTCCTTATTACTAATTCTTTTAATCGTGCAATAGATGTCAATAAACATCTAATCTTGTATGTCATAAAGTAAAAAATTTAGAACTTTTGAAAATATTAAAAATTAGTCGGACCAAAAAATAGTGTGTGTTACACGTCCGGGAAATGTTTTGCAAGTGCTCGTATTGTTTACTTTACTCGCTCTTGCAAAATGTCATTTTCCGCCCTTGTGTCACAAATAACTATTTATTTCATATAATTTACAATAAACTTTGAAACCCAATTTCTTCAGACGAAGAAATTGCTTTCTTGATTTGTGTATTTTTTCAAATTCAATTCAATTTACATTTTCGGCACAAATTAAGAAAACCCCAAATGAAAATTCCAGAAGTTATAAATCCGGCGATCGAGCAGGCCATACTTCATTTTACTATACAACGATTTAGATAAACTGAATCTGTGAACCATACAAGTATTATTCCAGCTTCAAGATAGCTTAAGAAATAGGTAGTTTTTCCTTTAGGTAATTACGGTTAGTCGTTGTGGATGTAATGATCATTAGTATAAGCTTCAAAGATTCCAAAGATTAATAAATAGGGGTAAAACGATTTGGTAAAATCTTATTAATAAAAATTTGACGTTGAAAAAGTTTATAGATGGTAGATTTTACAGGAGGATCATTGGAATAACTGTGTTCAAGTTGAGGAGGATTATCTATCTATATATTGTTATGATTTGATTGGATAAAAAATTTTTGTATTTAATAATAGGTAACTGTCTTTATATAGGTTTTTTAAAAATTTTATTTCAGAAAGAGTTGATAATTGTTGATTTTGTTTATGATTAGATTGTTTTAAGAGGTTACCTAGGGACGGGGGAAAAAGAAATTTGGATTAGAAGAGATTGTCATTAAGTTAATTTTGAAAAAAATGTCAAAAAGAAAAATTTGTATTATGATAGAATTTGAATTTGAGAAGAGAGTTTAATTTTAGAATTTATGATTTTGTATAATTGAAGTTAAAGTTAAAATAAAATTTAAAATTAAATAAACAAGAATATAAAGGAAGTTTTTAAGTTGAATCCAGACCCAATAGCAGGAGAAGTAGCCGGAGCCTAAGAAAAATAAGAATTCATAACATATTGTTAACCAACGTGGGGCATAAATGATTTCATAACAAATTGTCGATCCAACGTGGGGCAAGAAAAGAAAAGTCCAAATCCAGAATAAATTGATGAACCAAAGTGCGGCGCAACTTGTCAAAAAGAACAACCAGACACCCAGAAAAGAATAAAAAGAAACAGGACACCAAGCCGATCGCAAGAAACCGAAATAGAAATTTTGAAATTTCATATTAGAAAAATTGTAATCTGGGGTAAGATTTTTAAATTTCTATATAGAGACAGTTTTTTATTTTGTTGTTTATATTTGAAATAGGGGGGATACATAAATTCTGTTAAGACATAATTTATAAATATTTAGGTTGATACAAATCATTTTTATAAAAATTTTTGATTTTGACAGTGTCAATAAGACATAAGAAACTTTGATATACGGGGGGTGAATTAAAATTATAAATTTAATATACATATTAAAATTTAAATCAAATAAAAACAAATTGAATAATTTTAAATAATAAAATGGAAACAAGAAGAAGGCAAAACAAGAAACAGGATTTACAGATGCAACAAGGAGATCATCAAAAAGATGAGGACATACAGATTATGGGAACAAATGAATCAGGAGATGAAAAAGAGAATACCACGATAATAGAAGCAATTATTGAAAGTAATGGCAACAAACATGAAGAAAGCGATATGGATAGGATGTTTAAATTTTTAGAAAAAATGAATGAAAAACAAGAAAAAAATAGAAAGGAAGATCAAGAAAAACAGGAAAAAATGAATAATAACTTAGAAGATTTGAAGAAGAATTTACAAGAAAATAAAGAAGAAATGAATAAAAATACAGAAGCAATAAAACAAGATATGAATGCAATGAAAAAGAATTTACAAGAAAATCAAGAAAAACAAGACAAAAAGACAGAAGAAATGAATAAAAATATTGAAGCAATAAATGTAAATATGGATTCTATGAAAAAAGAAATAAAAGAAGAAATGAAAAAAGAAATAAAAGACATGAACAAGAATATGGAAGTATTTAAAGATGAAATGAAGAAACAAATGGAAATGTATAGAGAAACATTAGAAGAAACAAAAATAGAAATAAGAAATGTAATGAAAATGACAAAAACAGAATTAGAGGAATTACAAGAAGTAAAAATTAAAATAATTATACAACAAGAGAATATGGAAAAGAAAAATGTAAAAGAAGAAGTGCAAAATACTGTAAAGAAGATATATGAGATGGAAGAAAAAGAAATAAATGTAATACAAGAAGATGAAATTATGAAATTAAAATTAAATAATGAATATGATGATGATAAGAAGAATTATAAAGATAAATATTGTAAAAATGAAGAAGTAAAATATGAAACTATAGAATATGAAGGTGATAGAAATAAATATAAAAATAGATATTATTATGATAATAATAATAAAATTAAAAATAAAAATAAATTCAATTACAATAAGGAGCATAAGAAGAAACCTTATGAAGATGGTGATATAAATTATTTTGAAATATGTGATAAAATTAGAAGATTAAAAAAGATTTGGAAGGATATAACTTATAATTATAAAAAAAAAAAAAAAAAAAAAAAAAAAATAAGTTAATTAAAAGCAAATAGGATTGAGATAAAATTAAAATTAAGATTAAAATTTAAAATAAAGAGGAAAATAAATAATGGGGAAATATCAGAAAAAGGGGGAAGAAATTAATTAAATAAAATAAAGTAAAATTATTAAAAAGGGGTAGAAATATAAAGTAATTGTAACTTAAAGGTAGAATAGTAAGGGATAATCTGATAAAAAAGTAAATATAGAGTAAATTTAAAATTATAAAATGTGTCTTGATAGAAAATTTTAATTTTAAATTTAGGGGGATTTTGTTATGATTTGATTGGATAAAAAATTTTTGTATTTAATAATAGGTAACTGTCTTTATATAGGTTTTTTAAAAATTTTATTTCAGAAAGAGTTGATAATTGTTGATTTTGTTTATGATTAGATTGTTTTAAGAGGTTACCTAGGGACGGGGGAAAAAGAAATTTGGATTAGAAGAGATTGTCATTAAGTTAATTTTGAAAAAAATGTCAAAAAGAAAAATTTGTATTATGATAGAATTTGAATTTGAGAAGAGAGTTTAATTTTAGAATTTATGATTTTGTATAATTGAAGTTAAAGTTAAAATAAAATTTAAAATTAAATAAACAAGAATATAAAGGAAGTTTTTAAGTTGAATCCAGACCCAATAGCAGGAGAAGTAGCCGGAGCCTAAGAAAAATAAGAATTCATAACATATTGTTAACCAACGTGGGGCATAAATGATTTCATAACAATATATATAAATGCATGTTTGTCTGTATGTCTGTATGTACTCAATGAACTCAAAAACTACTGGACCGACTATTATGAAAATTAATATACATATGTATTTTTCCACGGAGAAGGTTTGTGTGATATGCTCATTGATGCCCCTCGCCACCAGGTGGCGCTGCAGAGTAGCAATTTCTGTCCCGTTCAACCGATTGTCATGAAAATTGTTATGTATATGTATTTTTCCACGGAGAAGGTTTGTATAATATGCTCATTGATGCCACTCGCCACCAGGTGGCGCTGCAGAGAAGCAACTTCTGCCCCGTTCAACCGATTGTCATGAAAATCGGTATGATGATGTATTTTTAATGGGTAAGATGAATATGATATTCGTATTAATGGAAGTTACCACCAGATGGCGCTTCCATGTATCAAATTCAATACTGATTAATAGATATCTACACGAATTAGTATAAATATAAGTTCGAAAAATATATTTTTGGTGCGATAAGTAAAACAAAACTATAAACTTTCTTTCCTTCTCTATCTCTTCTCCTCTTTTATTTTTTATAAATTTATTTTAGTTATTGGCGGAGCAACGCGCACCGGGTACAGCTAGTATTGAATAAAAAATATCTACATATTCTTTACTGTACCTATTGTGCGGGAATTTTATAATATTAGTGCCCTTTTGGATTGGATTTGTCATTTTTAATCTTCGTTCATTTTTTTATTTAATTTAAGTTTTCCATATTGCATTTCAGTAAATATAATTTTATTAGGTTGCATCATATTCAAGGATTTAGATAAGAATAATAAAAAAAAAAATGTCAAATACATTACCTACATGTTTACTTCTGTCGAAATGATAAAACAGGTGAGTACGTCACAAAATTACCTAGAAATACCCGATTCAGCGACGGCACAGAAACTTTTTAATAATATCGCAAAAAAAATGATAAAAACTGCTTATGAAATTTCTTAGTCTTAATCTATAAATTATTAATTTTAAGTAAAAGATTTAAAACAGAATTTATCTTCTACGATGTCCAGAAATCCTTTTAAAAGCTTTTTTCATTTTTTTCATGTCTGCAATTTCTGCCTTAGATATATTCGTTAAATATTTTTGTCCCCTTTACATACATTTTGTAAAATCTGCCCAATTTCACTTTAGCTGTGATATGCGCAAATAAGAAGAGAGAGCATCGCAACAAACCCAGAAGATATTGTCTCGAGACCGACAATCTGAGCGTCTCCCCACCTTGGTTCATCATAAACCAGTGCGCATCTCAAAGTCAGAGCTAAAGTGAAATTGGGCAGATTGTAGTTATTGCTCATCCCTACATGATCGTTCTAGATTTTTTCTACTTACAAAACTTTTCTATACTTTATAGCTATTTTTATAGTTAGTGCTTTAACTAGTGTTTGCTAGTTTAGGTTTAACTTCTTACATATATGGTTAGAAAGTTTTTTTATAATTTATTTCTTGGTACGCCAGATAGTGTTCCTAGTTTGAGTTTGCTTTGTTTGGTTAACTACTTTTTCCATTTTTCTGATCATCTTCAAAATTTTTTCTAACTTAATAAACTTCTTTAATTTGTAGTTACAACTGTAGTTTCTACTTTATCTAGTGTTTCTTGTTTTAGATTTGCTTCTTTTTAAGATACTTTTGGTATTATTTATTATTGTAGAAGATGGTTTTGGTGTTTGTTAGGTTTATTGAACTTTTATAGAATATTGTTACTCCAACAGTTATTTCCTTATCTAATATTTGTCTTCTTTATCGACTTTTGATATTATTCGATTAATCTTAAATGATCTTGTAACTCTCTTTGTACTTATTAAACTTTTCTATAACTTCCAATTCGTACTCCATTTGGTTCGCTTTGTCTTTGTTATTCTTGAATTTTTCTATAGTCACCAGAGACTGGGTTCAGTTGTTTATTATCAATGTTACACTTTTCTATAGTATCTAGTTATTTCGATAGTTCCTGCTTTAACTTGTGTTTGCTTATTTTTGATGTGCTATGTCTTTTTTACCTACTTCTTACAATTTTTGATCATACTTAGAGATCACGTTGTTTCTACTTATTAGACTTTTTTAGTTTCCTCTCAGATATTGTTCTTTGTTATGTTAAGTCATCGATTTATTGCCCTTTTTTTAAATCTATAAGAGATTGTTTTACAATCACAAAAATTGGTAAAATAATCAATATTACTGTAAAAAGTTTACCTTCAACTGATTCTACTTGCTATTCCTCTTAGGAGTTTTAAAGAAATTAAATTTAGTAATCTAATCATTTATATACTTTAGAAATATTGTTAATAAGTCGTATTGGGTTAGTAAGGATCTGTCCAATGTATCAAGCATAAACAAAGTAAACAAAACAAAATTTATGAACCCATAAAACTTGCACAATAATTAGGTTAGGTTACTGTTAACATTAATAATGAAATATATGAATTACCTTCTGATAAGGCATATTTTACAAACGGTAATGACTATTCAAATGTTATTTACAATTTACTTATTAATTTTTATAAATTATATTTAGTAAATTATATTAGAAAAATATTCTGGCCAACTTTGCTAAATCCAGGTTGGTTGAAAAGTTTTGGCAAAAATTAAAGAATGTGTAATTTTATACCACCTCTGAGATGATTTGCCGGAAGCTTTGAAACTTGTTCACCGCAGCAATAGACGCTGTCCACAAAGGAATTGTTTTAAATATCTGAAAAGGAAATAGTTGGAGGGAAATCTGATTCCATAACCTTTTTTGTTGTGAAATTAAAGAAGTAGCTTAAGTTGACTTTAACATTCTTGTTTCAATTTAGGATCAAGATCCACAAAATCGGTTTTATTTTGCTTTAAAATGCTACAAATAACGCTAAGAAATTTGTTTTCGATTCAGTTTTTGTTGAATTGTTAACGAATGTGGCACTAACTTTCCGAACCACTTTTTTATATGTAATTCTTCGTGTAAAATATGGAGTACTTGTTCATCTGAGATGCCTATGGTATCAGTAATATCATAGACCAGCTCAATAATTTCTGATGTTGTTGCACATTTTGGACGTGCACTACGTGGTCCATCTTCGGTATATGCACAATTGGAAATAAAGAAGCAGATTCATTTAACATTTAATTATTATTTTATAAATTTCTGTTGCTAATAAACCTTACAACACAAAGAATTTTATCAGTGCACGAAATTCGGTGTTTTCCATTGTAATAAATTACACTGACCCGTCAACTTGAAATGGATTAAAAATAAAGAATAAATTAACAAATGAAAATAAAATTTCTTATATATTCAAATGGAAGATGAAATATTAAAATAGAGTATACATTTGGTTCATCTACTGGTTAATAGGTGTCGCTTTCAAAACTTTTTAACCAATCTTATAGTGTTGAAGTATACAGACGTCACATTTTGTGTCTATTTGACATATTGTTGTAAAAATAAAATCTAAGAAATTTTATTTCGCATTGATTGTCCGTATTTATTGTGTTTATTATTAATATACAATTCTTTAATAAATATATGTTATCAAAATAACCATGAAATATTCATCATTTTTTTTTGTTAGAACAAAGTATTTAGGTAAGTGCAATTAATAGCAATATTTGTATAACGTTGCTAGCGAGTTATTTAGGTTACGACGAATATATTAAAGTCGGTGTAATAAATAATGAACGTGGCCAGTCTGGCTGTTATTATTTTTATCTTATCACCCATGCCCTGTACACGGGTTCTTATCTAAGGTAAATATTGCTCACCTATTTCAAAAAACTTTATTATCACATCCGCCATGTGTCGTAAGGTATAAATTAATACACTATAAAATAGGGGCTATAATCTTTTTAGTTTAGTGTTACAAATTTTCTTTAAATCTCTCACAAAGACACTTTTTTAGTACCTTCAAACAATATACTTATTCCAAGCAATATATACATATTTAAATATGTTTTATATTAGTAAGGTTTAGATTAGTCATTTTCTATACAGAAGCAAATAAAGGGGTATAAAAAAGCTTCTTGGTTTTGAGTGGATGAATTTCCATATACCTACATTTTAATTATCCAAAATATTATTTTTGTGAGATTTTCAAGGTTAAGAACAGCCACTATATCATCCGCCTTGGTGCAAATTTCCACTAGAAATTGATCTTTACAATTTCGGTACACTGGACAATCAAAAACAAAGTGTAGTAAATTACAAACTGAGCACATCTTCGCAGAAGTTATTGAGTAAGATATTTCCTTATAGGATAATTCAATATCTTTTTTGTTTGAGGTTCTAACTTAAGTGATTAGTCAATTATCAATTGGGCATGACATTTGAATATAGTTCTTTTCATTGTTAAACCTCAAAAAAGAAGCCAAGTAAAGATATGAAGAGTTCTCAAGTAATTGCATATCACTATTATTAAGAAATATCTTTGAAGAACCATCTCAATATTTCTTAACATATTTCGGTTATTTTGGATGATTTCATTTCTATAGAAGTGTATACTCGAAGCACATTTAAAGTAGTTTTTTAGTTGCAATACCCAATTATATTTAATGTTGCTTTGTTCACTAAAACTTAGTAATCTCATAAAACATATTTTTGGCAGTCGTGAGCCATTTGCTGCATTTTTTGTAGTCAGAATATACTTGGCTCAAGAATCTGAAGACTAAGCATAGTACGGTTACTTTTACGTCTGAATATATGGTAAGGTGTAGTTTTGGTTAGCGTGAGTAACTGTTTAAAAAATCCAACCTGAATCGGCTCTAAAATTCCCCATATCTTAGTCAAAGGCCCCAAGCCCGCTCATTGGTCCAGAGCCGACGTGTGGTATTGCTTACAACACAGCACGAAGAGCTATTCGCCAGTGGATGGGCATAGAACATCGAAAGAGCTGGGAAAGAACAGAAGGCAACATACAGTCAAAGAGAATGCTGCAGACACCTACTGGTGCTATAGCGGCAGATGTCCTTGGGCTGAGGAGGAAGACCCTGCGGAAAGTGGTTGGCTTCATCAGCGGCCACTGGGTATTCTGCGGACATCTTCGTAAGATGGGAATTACAGTTGAAAACCTCTTATGTAGAAAATGCGGTGAGGAGGAGGAGACAGCCTTCCACGTGATATTCATGTGCCCAGCCCTGTAAGGTCTGTGTGTGAGTTTCCTTGGCCTACCGACCGGAGATCAAAGGGAAGAACGGGTAACCATAGTCAAAAGGATCTCATAGTTCATTAAGAACCTAGGATTTGACAGAGAATGAGGACCTGTGAATGAGGGTGCACAATAAGCTGTACTAGCTGCAATGCAATCCCATGGTCTACCCATAAGCCTGGCCCTCTGTTAAAAAATAGTCAAAGGCCCCAACAGCGTACGACCACATACAATAACTGTGCTCTCATTTAGCCAAAATATTGGCAATCAAAATGTATTAATTTTTATCTGAACGGTAACTGTTATTCCACCAAATCTTAAGAACCTGCGAGCAACTTTACAGTAGTTCTCTGAGAAGCTGTGATTTTAATCCACTATCAGCCACAAGCGAAATTCGATTACCGCATCCGATGGTGATTATTGTCAACTTATGAAGATTTTTTAATTTCCCTAAAATTTCAAATGCATTTTTAAAGACTTCAATAAAATGTTAGCATGGGATTCACAAACAATTTTTTAGGTAGAACAAATTTTTTTACTATCCCATATTTTCACTAAAATGATTACCTAACAATTTTAAAGAAACTAAAAGTAATAAACATATTGAATCTGTATTTTCTTGGGGCTTAAGTTGTTATTCGCTTTTTTTTATTTGCCATTAACTAGTATATGTAGATCAATTGAACTAAATTATAAGAGATTTTATAATACTATTATCCAATTTTCCCAAATTTTCTAATTGTTGGTAACATAATTTATCAAATATTCACTTGACCAAATTTTTATTAGTCTTTAAATGATATGTTTCAAGATCAAATAAAGAAATCTAAAAAATATATAAAAATTTAAAAAAAACATCCCTTCAACAAAAATTTAATTAAACAAAAAGACAGATAAACCCTCATCTAATTAAATCTTTATTATTAAAAAAGAAGGTCACAGAAGAGCAAATCAAGAGATGTTTATCCTTGTTTGTATTTGAACTGAACCTGAATTGATGTTGATGTCCAGATCAGATAAGATTCTTCAAATTCACAAAGTGATTCCCAGTGACCTGTGAGCAGATGTGGGTGCTGTGTGGGAATGCATTTCTAGAACTGGACGCGACGGGTTTAACCCTTTTGTTGTCTGGACACAATGATGAAAAATATTTTTTCTGTCCCAAAACGTTTAAATTTATAAATTTATGAATGAAAAATGATATTGGCGGTCAATAACACAGGTGTGCCGAACTGTGAGAAGTTAAACTGGACAATAGGAATATTAAGATCGGTATGCATCATTTACATCCAAATAGAAATATTGATTTTTAAAAGGTTGTTAGAAAATTTGATCAGGTACTTAGGAAATGTTGATCGTACATTAAATTAAGAAGTAGAATTGATATTTAATTGTCACATCAATGTACAATATTTTTTAAATTTATACTTTCGATACTAGCAATTTTTAAAAAAAAATTGTTGTGAATAGATTTTCAGATAATCGGATTCTGTCCTAGAAGGATCCGACCGTCGCTGACTTGTTTTAAAGAACTCTGCGATGTATGAACGTCAATGGTAAATTCTCCCGAACTTATCGGTTACTCGCCAAAACCGAAGGAGATTTTTGCATTTTGCTTGGATCGGATCAATTTGCATCAAATTTTATTTCCATCTCTAAAAAAGCTAGTTTGGAAACTATCTAAAAGTAGTAGAAGACCTTTATAGATAGGAATATAGGCGAAATACCAATAAAAAAGTGATATAATCGGTTTCAAAGTTGACCGAGGTCCTCGATTTGGACAATATTTGACGGCATTAACAAAGGGTCATAAAGGTGTTTGCACCAACAAGTCTGATTAATTAGAAACATTACGTTAAAATTCTGAAACGATTATTGTGGAAATACTTTAAAAACAATATTGCACTTTTTCGCTAACATACATCTACTACAGACGAAGGTATCCATCCCTCTGAGATTTCTAGTTATTCCCACTTAAATCATACCAGTTCAAGAACATAAGAGCGGTGATTTTAGGACTTTTTTTGGAAAATAAAAGGTTGTTATCCAGTGAAATGAAGACTACTTTAAAAAATGCTTTTCTCCTGATGAAAAAATATAAAGAAAGCTCGAAGATAGAACAAATATCGGTTTACAAAAAACGGAGTGTAGAACTCTGGGAATTCGGATAAAAGCAAAGTTTTTATACCATAAATTTTGAAAGCAACACCTATTAACCAGTACCAGAATTAAAATTATACGCTGTTTTGATGGGCATAGAACATCGAAAGAGCTGGGAAAGAACAGAAGGCAACATACAGTAAAAGAAAATGCTGCAGACCCCTACTGGTGCTATAGCGGCAGATGTCCTTGGGCTGAGGAGGAAGACCCTGCGGAAAGTGGTTGGCTTCATCAGCGGCCACTGGGTATTCTGCGGACATCTTCATAAGATGGGAATTACAGTTGAAAACCTCTTATGTAGAAAATGCGGTGAGGAGGAGAAGACAGCCTTCCACATGATATTCATGTGCCCAGTCCTGTAAGGTCTGTGTGTGAAATCCCTTGGCCTACCGACCGGAGGTCAAAGGGAAGGACGGGTAACCATAGTCAAATTATACGCTGTTTTGATATTACATTCTCTATTAGAGTACACACAATATTCTATTTTGATTTGTCAATTCATTCTTTGTTTACCTATTGGAATTTACGTGTCAGTGTATTTTGTTACAATGAAAAACATCGAAATTCGTGCACTGATAAAATTATTTGTTTTGGAAGGTTCATCAGCATTAGAAATTTATAAAACAATGATGAAATTCTTAAAGGAATGTGCTTCTTCATTTCCAAGTTTGCTTCGATTAGTTTTAGAGTTTAAACGTAGTCGTACAAGCATTGAAAACGTCCAAAAGTGTAACAACACCAAAAAGCATTGAGCATGTCAATGAAATTGTTTATGAAGATCCAAGATTAACTAAGACTAATACCACAGGCCTTTTAGATGAACGAGTACTCCATATTTTACACGAGAAATTTCAAATGAAAAAGGTATTCGAAAAGCTAGTGCCGCATTCTTAACAAATCAACAAAAACTGAATCGAAAACAAATTTCTCAGCGTAATTTGATGCATTTTAAGCAGAATAAAACCGATTTTGTGCATCGTTTTATAACTATGGATGAGACTTAGAACTACCATCGTGATACTAAACTAAAACAAGAACGTTTCCAGTGGACTCAAGCTGGTTCTTCAGCTTCAAAACAGGTGAAGTCAGAACGATCGTCAAAAAAGGTTATGTATCAGTTTTTTGGGATGCAAAAAGGGTTTTGCCAGTTGATTATCTTGAAACAGATAAAACTATTAATTCTAAATATTATTGTTACCTTTTAGACCAGTTGGATAAAAAAATCGTGAAAAAATCCCTGGTTTTCATCAAGACAATGGACGTATTCACACAAGTTTGTTAACGATGGCTAAATTGAACAAATTAAAGTACGAATTGCTTAAACACCCACCTCATTTACCAGATTTGGCTTCCTTTGACTACCTTTTTAGTAACTTGAAACAATTCCTTCGTGGAAAGCGTTTTTCGTCTATTGAAAAAGTAATTGCTGCAGAGGAAGAATATTTTGCAGAGCATTCGGAAAATCATTATAGAGATGGTTTATTCACCAGATTTGGCTTCCTCCTCAGTAACTTAAAACAATTCCTTCGTGGAAAGCGTTTTTTATCAAATAAAAAAGCTATTGCAGCCGTGAAACAAGCTGCAGAGCTTCCGGAAAATCATTAGGACAGAGAATGTATAAAATTACTGAAAAATCATTGGAAGAAATGTTTTCCAGATGAGGGAGATTATACTGAATACAACAAAACACTGTCATTAAAAAATACAGATTCTTTCATTTTTGCTTTTAAAACTTTTCAACCAACCTTCATCTTTGACAGAGGAGTAAAATGGAAAAGTCATCTTCTGTACAAAGGTACGTACGCGTACGCGGACGCTTTTTCTCACATAATATACTTTACTATAACAATATCGTACTAATGAACAATATCTTACATTGCTTTCAGTCTCGTATTTTACTTTAAGAAAACCATTTTACAATATAGTTTATGGGCCCTTGGCGAAGGTTTCTGTGGTTCCCTTTGTCTTTGCCAAATGGAAGGGCTCCACGACGGAGGAGACACGCCACAGCGTCAATCTCCCAACCCCACATTGCACCACATGGGTTACACTTTAACACACACATACACTTACACCAAAAAGAAATGACTTTTTAGGCACGTTCAACCACCACAGAAGACCAACTCTCCAGGAATACAAGAGCAAGATTTGTGGGAGTGGAACCGACGACAGATAGATGCTAACTCCTTCCCAACATTTCATCCATTCCCTACAACAGGGTCCTCTTTCGTACCAATCTCCTAAAAATGTCCATATTTTTCTCCCAAACAACTCATTCTTGAACTTGAACAATATAGTTTAACCTCATCAACATCAACAGTGTTGATATAATCTTAATTACATGAAAAAGTTATGTTTCTTCAATATAAACTTACTTTACCATTCTGATTAAAATCTAATTCTATTGTTATTTATCTACATGCATCTTAAAAAACTGCAAGAAGTGAAACGATTTCGCGTTATAAAATATTCTACATTGTAATTTTATGTATTTTTTAAATAATGTCACTTGTTATCATTCATTTTTACTCTATATAGATGTCTGCATATTTTTATTTTTATATATAAGTTTATTGTTTTAAGTGTATATATATAGATACAAAATATAAATCTAATAAGCCGCGAGTATACCTATAAATATCGAAGAAGAAACAGCTTCACGCTGGCCATAGCGACCCCTTGACATTTAAGATGCCACATTGCGGAATATATCCAGCTTGTAATGTTGAGAGAGGCCAAGATTCAAGACGCTAATATCGTAAATAACCGCAAATTTTTTGAAAGAATATCGTATAAGTATTACAAGTGAAATTACACTCTTCTTTCTAACTGTCTTATGGGCCATTCGTTTAAGGAAGAGATTGGAAGAGATAATTTTATATCTGAATCTTGATTGAAAAAGTTATTGGGTATGTTTTATGTTTTAAAATAGTAAAATATATTGACTACTAATATTAAATACGATAGGATATTAAATAATGTTTATAATTTTAATTTCACAGATATATAAATCCAATTTAAAGTGTTTTAGGTATAATCGTTATCTATCTGATAAAATCTAAATATAAATAATAAATAAATAAAGAACTAAATTAATAGCAGATATGGAATCACAAAACTCGTAATTTAACCAAAATAAAATAAATTCAGAGAAATTATTTAACAATGACGGTGCTTTTTAAAACAATAGTAAAAAACTGGCATAGTGAGAGTCTGACTCGTGCAGGAGGGATTCCGTACCATCTTTAATATTTTCATTTTTCGCGTTAATATTTTTAGTATTTGTTGTTATAGCGGCAACGGAAATATCGAGAAATGCTTATCTCAAATAATTTAGTAGTTTTGGTTGCCAACACCATAAAAATATATAATTTAAATATTGACCGTTATAAATTTTAAAAGTAGTCACCATGTACATTATACTTTATGCATTTTAAAACAATGCAAAAACAGAGAAGACTGTGATATAACGCAAATTGAGAACATGCGATTCTCCCATCACTTTTTCGATAGACTACACTACACGAACAGATTATTGTATTCTACTTACTTCCTATTTTCTTATTTTCTATTGTGAGTGGCATTAGAGAGATTGGGATCAGTATGCCGTTTTTTTAAAACAGTTTTGTATTGATGGTATTGAAGATAAAAACTATATTGAATATATAAAGTTGGTACAAAACTGTTTCAATAGGGAAATAGAATTGAATCCTGATAATCTCGACCTCATCACATTCAAAAACTGATATACATAGTTTACTATAGTTTGATCACAAACATACCATAATATAATTTTTTACCATTTCTGTATCTACTCATAGTATTTCAGTCTCTTATATATGTTACACAAATATCATCATTTCTATAAACGTTCCTAGATTAGGGCTTCACACGAGAATGACAAAAATCTCGTCTCGGTCTCGTCAGCGTCAATTCCCAAAAAATTGAGTCTCGTTCAAGTTTCGGTATCGTCTCACTACTAGTTGTCTCGTCTCGTCTCGCTTAATTGTAAATAATAAATATAAATATTATATAAACTGAAATAATAAATAATTTTTTAGTGTTATATTTATTACGCTATGAGTTACTATAAGAAGCGTGAACAAGTTGAAGTAAAAATGTGAAAAAATACTCGGTTAGTGATTTCTGTTTAAATTTACAATAAAATATATCACAGATGGTCGCCAGATTTTATATTTTTAAAAATATATTGTCTTTCATACAGGGCATTTCTGAGTTTTAGAATAAAAACATCATAAAAAAAATTTACGAGACTAAAAACGAGACTCTCGGGTTGCCCTGTATGTGGTCTCGGAATCGCCCATAGTATTTTCCAAAACGTCTCGTCTCGTTTTGGAAAAGCGAGATGAGAACGAGACGAGACGAGAAAAATCTCGCTGTCGTGTGAAGCCCTATCCTAGATATAGTTTATTGTAATATTTTTTTTAGTTGACGTTTTTTTTATCGATAATTTTACATCCAGTAAGAGCATTTAGGTCTAGAGGAGTTTTACCATTTTTATTTAGTTTTCGTACGCTTTAGACGTTACCTCTTGGTATTTTTCATAATATCTCTCTGGTGATATGATAGACTTGGAACGTGTTGTTTTTCTTCTTCTTTTCTTTATGTGGACTCTTGCCTTTATGCATTTTGTTAGGGTTAGATTTTTTTGTGTAACTTGCATATAGTAGAAACTTTCAAGCGGCCAAGAGAATAATTAATAATTTTCGATTCAATTTTTCTGGTGCCTTTTTATTTATAAGATTTCATCATTTCTGTCTAGTAATAATTTTCAAATCATGTTGGAATGACGTTTCATTACGCACAACTGTGCGTTATAGCTTACTTACCCTGCATGGTGACAATGATTATAAACGACATTTACTGTCAAAGGAATAGATAATAGTACAGTACGTACGTCATATATTTAGAATTAAAATTAAAATATTAAGTCGTAGATAAAGCATAGTACGTAACTCGAGTGGTAAGAGGTATTACGTACTCACTCGTACGTAATGTCTTACTTGCCACTCTTCATACGTAATATACTATTATTTAGTGCTATGTTGGTTTAGCAGCCGTATTTGATCTGTTAACAGTTTTTGCGCCTCTGTCCATAACTTTTTGTTCCTTTATCCATAGTTTTTAAGTGCCCTGGATGTTATTTTTATCCAGTAAAATCATACTATAATAAATGTATGAGATATTAAAATATGTAATGTTTTTTTAAGACATCCAGTAATTTAACCGTTGATATTACAAAGTCAGGTGAGAAAATTACTGTAAAACTCGGTCTTCGTGACACGATACATAACATTAGTACGTTGATTTTAAGACTTTACGAGGCTATTCATACATATTCGAATAGAGTTCACCTTTGGGCGAATTAAGAGGAGCACAAATTAACGTTTTCTTTGATATTGTAAAGGCCAAGCGCCCATTATGGACGTATTGGCCATAAACGTACACCTATAACACCTGGTTTAGTGTTTTATTGGTACAACATTGTTCATCTGTGTTTGTTTTTAGCCGCCTTTTAACTACTAATTGGACGCGGTAAATGTGAAAATATTACCTGAGTAAACATTCAGAAAAAAAAATTGGATAGTAGCATTATTTACCTTTCGTTTCTTTAAGTATCGCGTTACGTGATTGTTATGTATGATTATTTTTATGTTCATTTTATTTGATTAATTGAGTGTTATTAATTAGTATAAATTAACTATTAAATAAAGAAGACTACAAGCCGAAAAGATCACAGCTGTTATAAAATTAACATTAGATTTAAAAGTTCGAATTAAACATTGTTAAAGTTAAAATTTATAATTGTAATTCCGAATTTAGAATCTGATCGCGATAGTGGAAATTTTTAATTAACTATCGAAATTTTATGCTGTGTTTGGTAAAATCTTAAGTTCTGAATTAAAATTGTTAGATCTGAGTTCTCATTTGTTTAAAATTCTAAATTTTAGTTCAGTTCTTTTACTCCCGTATCATAAAGTTAACCTCATACGAAATTTTGATTGCTGACTTTGAACTGCAGGCAACCTTTGCTTCCACAAGGTGACGTTCAAAAAAGCTAAATAATGGGTAAGTATTCATAGCTTAGAGGTTAGAGCGTTGCGGCGTAGAGACAACGGTTGCGGGTTCGTGTCCTGCTGAATGGGAATTTTTTTCAATTTCCTCTTAATGCCATTTAATATATTCTTGTTTCTATACTTTCTAGAAATTACACAATTTCAAAAGTCTCCTAACTGAATAAAAATATAAGACAGCGTACAAAAAACAGGACTTAGAGTTTGAGGTTTTAATTGTTCATTTGACACAATCTCTCTCTCATTAACATTATGCTATATGTGCTTAAGGAGAACATAAGTAATGTCTAAGCATTCATAGCTTACAAGGTAGAGCGTTGCCGCTTAGAGGCAAAGGTTGCAGGTTCGATTCTTTCTGGATGCGACATTTTTTAAATTTCTCTTTAATGTAATTTGATATATTCATGTTTGTTTACTTTTTAAAAATGTCAAAATTTCAATTGTCAGAAAGGTATTTCACGTATAGATTTCATCAAATAAATTTTTAATCGAGTTAGGCAAGTGACAATTTATATTAATTATTCTGTTACTATCTTTAATAATTTTATTCTTTTCTGTTTTCGTTTCTTTTCTGTTTTCGTATTTTCCAACAAGCTTTTTGTTAACATTTTCACACAACTTTTGTAGCTCTTTTATATCTAGATAATAATTTTTCTGCTTTTCTACATTATAAACTGTTATTCCTACGCAAACTCTTGAGATTACCAAACGAGATAGATTTGACATAAATTTCAATGTAGTTCCGAAACTGCATCTTGGAATAAGAGATGTGCGACTATGATGAGATGAAAATTATTGAGTCTCACCTTTACAAGCATGATTCCACGTGTACTGATGGACATTTCGCGTAGGCGAATTATTTAAAAGTTGATAATTCTTGTACATGCATTTCATTAATAGAAGAGAGTCTATAATTGGTTAGTTTATGACTTAAAACCGTTAAATAATGACCGTATAAAATCGTACAATCAAAATTTAGATAATTTTCAAGGTACCTACAGGTCAGGTTACATATTATCAGCCGCAACTTCTAAATAATAAAAAAAAAATTGAATTTTATACGAGATAATCACAATTTATAAAAAGAACTAAAATCGTGTGCGAGAAAAGAATTTTTTAAACGAAATAAACCCACTTACAGCAGAGTCATCTATTGAGGAAAATTTGAACTGGTTTACCAAATAAAATTGAAATTAGTAGAAATTGTAATGAAACCGCAATACAGTTGTCTAAAAACACTTAAATCATGCATTTTCATAAAGTTCTAAGCGAACCTGAAAGTTTTAAATGTGTATATAGACTAAAAACTAAGTTTAAAATCGATTACAAAATTCCACCCGGACAGACAAAGAGAAAACAACCAAAGAATATAGAAAGGTAGTAAAAAAAAATAAAAATTATTATAGGAATATTGTCTGTTGTAGTATGTCATACATTTACCTAATATCTTTATAAAAAAATATTCGAGGAAAATGGTGTGTGCTTGGATCAACCTAATGAATTTATAATCTTAGATAAAAGGTATAAAACCCATTTTTCATAAAACAATACAAAGGTAAACGTAACACCTTGAATCAATTATATAGTTTGTCTTAATAGCTAAATGGTCTATATTTTTATGACATATTCTTATCTAATCTCTATAACAAAATAAATTTACACTGATAGCCTTACCTGTACTGAGTAGGTACCAAATATTTACAGATATGAGCAATTTACATTAGTTGTAAATAACAATTGCACCAAAACAACTATAAAGAACAATCACATTGTGTATGTGTGTTCTTTTTTTATGCATTCTAAACAGTTACACAACAAAAGTTAAAGTAAATTTAAGTTTTATTTGAGCTACCATTAGATTTAAAGATCCCTGAAATGTTTAGCATTCATCTAATGATAAAAAATTTTATATTAATTATTAAGTATCTCTACAGATTAGGAAATGTTAAGATGTGGAAATACCCTTGTCAAGTCTGACATAAAGTTTGAAATTTGTATTGGTAGTCGAACTAAGAACATTTTGGAAGTAGATTTACTTAACAATGTGCCAATCAACTCGTTTTAGCTTCTGGTGACGATGCACCAAGTCGAGCCACCGTCTTCCAGTGGTTATTCAAATTCTACCAACTACCAATGTCACTGTTCAGTAAAGACAAAGTTTAGTTGTCCAACATCGGTTGTTATTCCCGAAAAAATCGATGCTATGCGTGAACTGATATCTTAAGATCGTCGTGTAAGATTGTCGTATGATTGGGTACCTATTAATACCATTTGCTGACGTGGTTATCATGTACAGAGATAGCTCTTCAAATTCTTTCCAAAAAGCCGTCATTGTAATATGAGCAGAACCAATTGTGTGACATTTGTAAAATATCCATTTACATGTAAGCTAATAAGTGCATGGAAAGGACATATCAAGTAATTACAATATGAAGAATCTGAAAAATAAAGCATTTGCACTTGTCAAAATCGTATCTATGCAGAGATAGCAAAACTAGAATAAAACTGTACGGCATAGAAATACGCGAAGGCACCAAGAGGACAAAACTTATGCTAAGGTTGACCAAAATAAAAAGAATGGAAATAACAGTACGGAAAATACGAGAAGACAAAGTTAAAAGCAGTAACATTAGAGAGCAATGCGAAATACAAAGTAAAATGACGAAGGTAGCGCAAGAGACAATGGAACAATCATGTGAGAAGAAAATAGTTTTTCAAAAATTGTCCTGGAAACAAACCGGCCCAATTGGCCACCTAAAAAAAGTTGAAGGAGTAGTTCCCACCAGGTGGGAAAAATCACCTAGCAAACCAAATTGTTCATACAAGCTCATACAAGCGAAATTTACTGCAGAGCTAATATCACAAATACAAAACGATGTAGGAATGGTTGTCAGTCTCTTGACAGGACATTGTTGACTCAGAAAATACCTGAGTCAGCTGAACTTGGCTGATAAAGTCATCTGTCGATACTACCAAGAGGAGAAGAAAACCGCTTTTCATGTCCTATGCCAATGTGAAGGCCTTGCGATGATACAAACCAAGAGCCAACCAAACGAATATCTATCTGTCTATCTATCCCAAATTCTTTTCCAAGAAAAGACGCGGAGGCAGCTGCAGGGTTATTAAATCAATAGATCTCCAAAAACTATAAGAAGTAGAAGAATCATACGTTGTTCTTCTATAGGCGACTAATGATCAATTTCTCTAATTTTGTACGCACTTCGTATCATTTCGCCACATTGTTATAAGTGCAATTCTGTATAATACATTACCATTTGTTTATCAAGAATTGTTCAGGAAAATAAGGGAAACCATTAGCAGAAGACAAATCATTCTACACCACGACAATGGAAACCTTCACCTATTGATTCAGACCAATGAATTTTTGAGCATTCACAACATCTTCTATTCTCAATAGATTCGTCAGGTTTGCGCAGATAAAAATTGCGAGATTCATGGTTTTCGATGCCTGAAGAAGCAAATGATTTTTAAATACAACTTTTAATTGTAAATGTGTTGTTATTAAATATCCAAACGTAGTACCTATAAACACAACTTAATCTCTCGGAGTATTTTGAATGGGGACCAATTTCCATTAATTACAGTCTTACATTATAGCAAATGTATAGTAAAGAATTTGTTAAAATATTTATATGGAAAGTTAAATAGCACGGAAGATAAGTCGTAATTTAAGTTACTCATGGATTTAAAATTAAAAGGTGTAAATTATATTTTTTTGTCGCATTACGTATGTATTAGAAATAACCGTACTGTTAAACAAGCCTTAAAAATTTAAGGTTGAATGCACACCCTTTTTACCTGAGAAATACAAACTAGTCATCCAATAATTTGGTGTAAACTTCACAATTCTGGTTTAAACTCATATAGGAAAGGTTTTATTATAAAAGGATAAGGTAATATTTTTTACAATATTTCCCTTCTAACCTTATGTGTTAATATAACAAACTTATTCCTGTAATTCTAAGCACTGTTAAATTTGTTTGATTAGTTTATAACTAGATTATAGAAAAAGTAGACTACGTAATTTGTTTTCACTATGCAAGCAGGGCTAGAAATGTGGAGAAAATAAGGTTTGTCTTTAATTTTTTAGGTACACATCTAGCAGTACGAAAGCATGAAAGAAGCATAATATGGATGACAAATAGAGCTCCACGAGATCGAGACTTGTCTCGTCTTAATCCTGTTTCAAATTCGAGAAATAATAAGAAATAATAAGAATCAAATCACCATCTGTCAAGTTAACTTGTAATTAGCTTAAATTAAATCTATACTCGATCCGTTCAAAAGATGGAATTCAAGGACGCGTGATTAATGACTGGCCGGCGTAATCGTACGATGCCACGCCTTCTAAACTGAAATAACGAAGGACAGTTTACACTGTACTCATACCACAGATATTATAAACTCTAAGCATCGAGGGTGGGTACTTTTTTGTTGAGTGGTGTAAATCGGACTTGTGACATTGGTTGGGCAGAGTAATATTCAAAGAAAGCGTGCCGTTCACGTGATCATTCCATCTTTTGAACGACTCGACTATAGTGAGACTTTACAAAAAATTTCCAGTATCGACTCGAAAAAATATTGAGTCGACTTCTCTCGATTTCAATAGGACACGAGACGATCCAGGAGGTTTTCTCAAAAATTCGTAGCTTCTGGATCTAGACACTGAATAGAAACTTTAAGAGAAAAAGTTTTTAAATACTGTTTTTTAGGCACTTTATAACTATTTTATAAGACAAACTGCTGGACAGTGTTAATAATCTTCTAATTTGATAAGTAAGTTTGTGTAAAACCCGAACGATAGTTAAAAATTTCCTATAGAAAGTTGGAATTTTATTTATATCTCATAAATAAAGTGTGTGAAACTTTTTGCCAAATTAACTATCGTTTGTATAGTCGACTGTCGTAACTGGACAGTAAAAAAATTCTACAAAATTCCAACAATACATTAAATTATAAATCCGTTATTTTCCTTTTGACCGCACTATAACCCTTTCTAGTTATCAAAAATTGACCACTCTAAAAAAATCTGACTTCTTTAAATATTATGTATAGGGTTTGTCATCCCTATGAAAAGAAAGTCCGGAATATCTTGTTCTATAGTCAACACAGGTAGTTCTTGGACACGCGTTTTGATTTACTGTGTTTAGTAGCAGTGTTATTATAAGAAGATGCACCGGCAATTAACAGCTCGTGTCAGTATAGAAGAGGGTTTTAGTCTTTTAATGGTTATGAATTGCTTTTGTACCGGTTTTTGCCTCTGTTGGTTACGTTTTTTCTTACTCTAAAGATGTATTACTTGTACCAAGTTTATTTGTTCTATTTTATCATTAATTAAGGACTAAAGTGCAATCTATGTTTAGTAAACAGTTTATTGAAAAAAAATATATACATACGTGTTTATCTAATGTAATATATCTTGTTGATAGGTTCTTTTGTGAAACACTTTCTAGATTTAGATTGTATTTTTAAACTAAAAACCCTTACTCATGTAAAAGTGACTTATTGCTAGTAGAAGTTCAAAAGTCATTTTTAAAAATATAATTTTCTGGTAAAACATTTAAAGAGTATCACTTCAAAGTCTTTCCACAATGTTTTAGTGCTATTTTCTTACAATTTTAATAATTTGTTGACGTTTTCTGTTCTTTACAGTTGTTTTTACTTGCCTACTCCATGTATATGTTTCCAGAATGTCTTCGTTTGTCTATATTTAATCTTTTTGCTTTTATCTAATTATTTCTGTTTAACTTAATATTTTTGAGTTCTATATTTACCCAATATACAAAGTAAAGCTATCAAAACCTTGCTAGTGCTTGATACACTTTATTTATTGTAATTGATTTTCCATTTTGAAGCCATTTTTTTTGTACCTGGCTGTTAAATTGACTCTGTTTTTTAACCTATTTCTTTTTTTTACATTCTACTTTCCTACCCTTTCATCGGTACGTAAAAACTGACATTTCACAACCTTTGGAAAACGTTTTTTCTGTCTGTTTACTTTATTAAAGAAACCATTGTATTGGTTTTTGAACCTTATTTTGCCTTTATACTTTACTGTCATCTTTATCTCTACTGTTTCATCAGTAGTTGCATGGAAATCCTAAACTGCTAGAAAGTTTCCAATCCCTTTGAATACTGTTTTTTCTGCTACCTATTTTTATATAAATGTATTTTCTAGTACCTTATTTTAGAACTTACTGTCCTTTCAGGGTAGTGCCACAATTTAATGGTTTCCTGCTTTTAATACAACAGTTGTTTGTATCAACTTTATCCCAAATAGAAAAAACTATTTCCCAAGTTCTTTCTGAAACTAGCTAATTCCAGGTTGGTTCCGACTAAGAGAAGCCACAGATGACCCCAGTCCACTTTCTGTAGGTACAATTTTGTACGTACATATATATTTTTTCATTATCCTTAGCAAAATGGTGCCTCTTCGAAGGAATTCTGAAACTAATCTGCAAGATGCTGTAGTAGTTAAAGCGAGAGCTCTCTGTGAGACTTGCTCTAAAAGGCTTTGTGTCCACTGTTCCAAGTGGTTCGTAGAGTAAATCCAATAAATTCCAACTGTCTTGAATCTTTTTTTCTTTGTTTACATTGATCCTTCTACCTTCTACCGTATTTAACTATTTTTTAATTCTTTGTCGTCCATTAGTTTCTATGGTTTTTATTTATTCCTTACCTTATCAATGTGATTAAAGACAATTTTCTTTAGTTCCAACCCTTTTGAATTTTTTTTATTGTTAGTGTCTGCTGTGTATATTCATTTTTGGTCAGTTTTAGTTATATTTATTTTGGTGCTGCGGTTCTGGTCCCCCAGCAATATCTTTTTCAAAAAGCTTAATTTCTGCATTCTCAACTTAACTAAGCTACAGTTTTTTTAGCGCTTTAATTGTATATAACTGCTTCTTTGAAATGAAGTAAGTTTTGTCTTCTAGAATTGCAATTAAACTAATTCTGTTTGATAATGGTTTAAAGCTATCTATAATAACCAACAAGTTGTTGATTTTCAATAATAGGATATTATTTTATTATTAAAGTGTGACTCTTAGCTTGGCAAAGAAAAACAATTTAAAATGCGACTTTTTTGAAATGAGTAGGTAAGTTATAGTAAATGTTCTTTGCTAGAATTGTGATTAAAAAAATTGAGGGTTTTCAATTATTTGAAAATGCAGGAAACATGATTTGCATGTTGATATATAGTTAAATATTAAAATGTATTTAAAACGTTTCCATTATTGTTGAATATTAATATTATTTGGTGAAGTTTATCTTTAAAAAAACATTAATATTTCGTGTAACACTTTTTATCCTTGAACCGAAAGTGAAGTTAAACTTTTAAAGAGTTGTGATCTACTTAGAATGTAAATGAACTAGCTCGCGAAAGCTTTAAAAAACCTCGCGATTCTCAATTTTAATTAAGTCTTTTCCGAGAGTAGAGCACAAGCGAAGTAATGTCAGACAGTCTGCGGCGTAATACCTCTTAGACTGTGTAATAACAAAAAGTTGTATTAATGATTCTTTCAGTAAAAAGACTTGCGCTCCGTTTTTCTCACTCGCTCCCGCACTTTTCTTTTAGTATTTAGTAGTTAGTTCCCTCCGGAATTCGCAAGGGTTTAGATCGCGCCGAGACTCAACAATTATTTCGTCATTTTTTGTTTTAATACACTTTAGTAAGGATATTTTTCGGATCGAAGTTACTAGACAAACTAATTAAATGTTCATACTAAAGAATCATGTAAAAGACTCACATTTGCACAAACTGGAAGCTACCAGAATGATAATATCAAACAATTTTGTGACCATATAAAATCAACTACGAAAATGCTGTTATAAATGGGTATATGCAGCTTTTATTGTTTCATACTTAAGTCATTCTATTTTATCTTCAGTGGAAGGATACACATATATGGAGTAAGAGTTTATATTATAAAAAATAAATATATAAAAGTAAAAATTTGGTTTTTATTTGTTGATTTTCTTTTTCAATGTTACCCTCTTTTAAAATTTTCTATATTTCAAAAATACTAAACAAAAACATTAATAAAGTATTTAATGTAACATTTTAAAGAAACTACTTCTTTAAACTAATCAAAGAAGTGATTTATAATTTTGTCCGGTTTTTACGATAGAGCCAAAGGAAAAAACCAAAAAGAGTTTTCCTGCAAGTCATCGTATCAAAACAGGAACAAACTTTTGTCTTCGCAGTAAACACAATTATTGCAGGATTTCTTTGTATGTGAAAATAAAGACAAAGAATAATACAAAAAATATATAAAACAATTAAATTACAGGTTTCTTGAGACAAGGTTAATAAGAAAATGGTAAATGTGGTATTAAAGTTCTTAAGGCATTCGTGTTATCAATTTTTCATTTTACTTTTAAATTCCTGTTTGCTGTCATAATGTATTGAATAAAACTGATATTAAAAATTTAAAAAGTAAATGAAAGTTAGCGCACTTTTAAATAAATTTTAAAATAATATTTTATCCATTTATAAATTGAACGATTACATGAAACAATTAAGAGAGGAAACATCTTTGAATCCTGCTGTAATACCTTTTAAATATGGAAAAATGAATGAAATTTATAGAACAAAACAAGTTTATTAGTTGTATAAACATGATTATCACAAAAATCTAATAACGAAAATAACTAAAAATCAAAGAATACACTATTTATGACGATCTTAACGGCGTTTGCATAAGACTTTCCCAAGATTATTTCTATATATTTTCACTGTAAATTTAAGCTTCTACTACTGGACCAAATTTCATTAAAATTCGAAAACAAATTATTTAATAAATAATAATTATAGTTATGTATTAGATAATTTTACAAAACTTTTTACTAACGTTTCTGATATCTCAATAATCTTATAATTAAGACTGATTCTATATTCTTGGTAAAAGCAATTTTATAAAACAACTTTCCTGGGTAAATCTTTTGAGTTATAGAAAATATGAAAAAGCTGCGTTTGTATTAAAAGCTGGACGCTTTCGGTACTTTATTCAAAAACGAATTTTCTCTAAAATCAAAATATAGATTACATGGAAAATTTGAGGGAGAGACTGAATATTTTTGTTTTGGAAAAACATTTTTAACGACAAAAGAGACAAGTTCATTAATGAAAGATAAAAGGTGTTCTGTATGGAGAAATTGATTTCGTTTTGAAAATGTGGGGTTAATTTGTTTTTTTTGCTATCAAATTTTTTGATGTAATAAATATAAATGTAAAATATTTGGTTATAAGAGCCTATAATCCAACCAACCAAAATAAATAACAAATTCTAAAACATATTTATAATTTAAAAACGATCGTAATATGTTCAATATCTTATAAATATGATACTTCTTTAATAAACTAATTTAGTACCTTCTCATGTTGTTTACTACTCCTTAAATGTGTTTACTAAAGCTCTAAATATTTGATTCTACATAAAAAATAAGAAATCAGAATAAAAAGCTCAGTTACATAAACCATTTAATAAATAACTGAATCAACACACCATCATCATTCATCAATTACACCTGAAGCGCATATATTTTTGCAGGACGTCGGTAAGTATCATTCCTGCTAAGGTAGTTTTCTGATTATTTTATTATAAATATCATAAAAAATTCGTGAAAAACATGAGGAATTAAACAAGAAACAAAAGGTTAATATGTTTTATGAGAATTCCTGCTATGATTTCGAGAAAGCAGGATTTAACTGTGGGATATAATTTTGAAAAAGATGTTTGTTTTATTTTATTTTTTAAAGAAATTGGTATTTTGTTTATTTATTTACTGTGAACACAATTTGAAGAAATAATAAATTTGTTATATTTACCAGGGAAACAAATGGAAATACAAATGTTTTATTTGTATTACAGTTTATTAAAAAAAATACAAAATGTCTATTATGGTATATATTTTGAGCTTCGAAAATCCAATTTTTTCTTGATTAAGATAGTTGCAAATGTGCTGCATCTATATTTTTTGTATCTTTAAATAAAACTAAAAAAGAAGTAATTTAAAAGTTAGAAAAAATTGTATTTTATAAACACTAATTTAATTGTCGTCAAGATAGTGAGCGTTAAAAATTTATTAATCATAAAGTATAAACAGAATTGTATACATTTATTTAAAAACTTACCCTGTGCGATCCTGACCGCGGGCATTTTGATTCTCATTTTGAAAATTGTTTAAAATTCTGTCCTTCCTACACTAAAAATAGTCCATTGTATGGCAGAAATAACAAAAAATAATCCTTCACTAAATCATCACCAGTTTCACAAAGTCAACAGCCACGTGAATTAAAAAATAAAAAAAAACACAAAAATTTAATATACAAAAAATCAACAGTTTATTGATGGTAACATTAAATAAATAATTTTTATATGAGGATATTATGATTTATTTTCCGATAAAATCATAGAGCGAAAAGGGTTCTCTCGATTACGACTGACCAAAAGATAAAGTTGGTCCTGGACCTGTGATGCTGTGTGGTCACCGCACCGGTCCAAGCGCGTGTGTTCCACGGCCAACAGCGATTCAGGCGATTCGCGTCCGTCTATGACTCGGTTCTATTCGGTTATGTATCGCTCATCCTCGTGGCTACTCACTAGCCAGCGGTCCTAAAGCACCCTGCGAAGTAGGGGATGTTGCGCCGCGCCGCGCTCACGTATATGCAGGAGTGGGGACAGATTTGCCCGTTGGCCTCTAGGATGTGATATTCCGGACGGATCCGGTAAATGTGTGTGTGTGCAATATTTCAAGTTGTTTCCATTTTTGATAATGTCTTTTTTTGTATCATCATGAGTAATTTTTTATATTGATGTATCCGATTTTTGCAGGAATAGTTTTTTATTTTAAAATTCAGGAAAATTTGAAGTTTAAGTATAAAAAAACTAATTATGTGACCTACAAAACCCAAAACCCAAACATATTTACATATATCTTTATATTATTTTGTTTTAACTTACGTCTCTTTATACCTGAAGTAACCAAGATTGGTTTATTTTTTAGATCAGGATTATAACACTAATTTTCTGGATCTTTAGTTAAAATAACTTTTAAAATCATAAGTGTAACTGAGCTTCAAAGAAAAAAGGCAACTACAGATTTATCACTTAATTGCTAAAATATTTGCAGGTCGTATTACAATTAATTAATTTCGTAATGGATTTTCCAAATTTTGCAGGAATATTAGTTACCGATTTATAGTTACATTTACTGTTTTTTAAACGTTAGATAACCAATAACGTGAATTTAAAAATTTTGATTTACACACCTTAAGCCAACAAAAATTCATTACCTTATAGATTTTCCGAATGTTGCAGGAATATAATTTGATTTAATATTTTAACCATCTTCATTATGGTTTTATTTACCATACCTGCAAAATAACCAAGAAAGTGTTAATTTGAAGTTATTGATTTTTAAAACGGACTTTCCTGAATTTTCAGGAATAGATTTGTTTGTAATTAATGGACTCAGCTTTGCAGTAAATGTGTGTAGGTATATGCAATGTTTTAAGGTGTTTCCATTTTTGATAATGTCTTTTTTTGTATCATGATAGTGATTAATTTTTTATATTGATATTTTCGATTTTTGCAGGAATAGATTTTTATTTTAAAATTCAAGAAAATTTGTAGTTTAAGTATAAAAAAAACACTGCATTATAGTTTAAAATTATATATTGCATTTACATAACTTAAATCTACCAAAAATTTACCGGTCCTACATTATTTATAATTCATTTTCTTATAGATTATCCAAATGTTGCAGGAATATAATTTGATATTACATCATCTTCATTATGGTTTTCTTTGCCGTACCTCTAATACAGACAAATATCTGCGGAAGCGTTAATTTGAAGTTAATGATTTTTAAAACAGACTTTCCTGAAATTTCAGGAATAGATTTTTTTTAATTAATTGACTGCGCTTTGTATAAAAAAGATAATTTTACAATATTGACCGGTCCTATATTTTTATAGTTTTATCGTGTTGATTCAACTTATGTCATACCTATATGACACTTTCTCAATTTCTGTGGCTGAAGTAGTTATAGGTAAAGATTGCAGGTTTCAGTCCTGCCATTTTTTTAATTTCCCTATTGCCATTTTTTGTTTATATAATTTCTAAATTTCCAAAATTTCATAAGAGATATCTCAAACAATTAGTTTATTATACACAGCCATAATTTTATTTACTGTAAGTCTATACACAGTTCTTTTAGACGTGAGATAATTATTATAATATAACAATTTGTTGATAACGATAAATTAATTTTTTTACAGCTTTTTCAGGAATATCTTTTAGTTTCGTTAGATATCTTCCATTTGTCATCATAACGAGAATTTTCTTTATTTGTCTATAGATAATGATAATGACTCATTTTCTAACAATTATTTTAACTAGTGTTCCAGATAGTTGCAGGAATAGACATTAGTTTAAAAATGATGTTTAATTCGATTTTTTAATTTACGGTAAATCGTAGTTAAAACAATAGATAACAATTTCAAATGTCAGATAACCAAAAAAATATGTTGTTTTGTTGATTAAAGTTTGCAGGAATAGCTTTTGGGTGTGTTAGATTTCTTAGAGGTGTAATTATATTAATGAATTTTTTAATTCATAATAGTTTTCTAACTAATTTTTGACTAGGATATAATTTCTTTTTAATAACATTTTGCACACACAGCTTTTTGTTGCGGCGGATTTTTTAACTCTTTTTATCATGTTTGACGGCGACAAATTAGTTTTTAAATAATAAAGAATTTCGTTTTAACGACTTTACTGGTTTTCCATATTTGTAGTTTTTTTAATTATTGTCTATATCAGGTTTCCTTAGAACAGACAGTTTTTCGCTTCACACATCACAAATATTCAAAACTAATTAACAGGTGGTAATAAGGCATCAGCAGGATTATTATTTGTTTGGTTTACATCTCCGTATATAATGCCGATTTGTTTATTTACCACGATCTAATGAATTTTTAATTTTCGTAATCCAATTTACATTATGTTAAGCGGTATAGTTTGTAGTTTGTAGTACCTACGGTAAATCTTGGAAAAAAAATTCAAGATAGAGCTCCCGGAACGACTCATGGCCGGTTATAACAATACTTTCAGTCGCACACAAACCGAAATTTAAAGCCTCGGATGTTGTTTTTTTGGCCAAAATTCAAATTGGTCTAAATTTCCACATAAAAAAAACAAAATATTTTTAATTTTCGTACAAAGATTTTAGAATCTTTCAAGAATTTTATTACTTTTACCTTAGGGCTAAACATGATGTTAAACAACCTGCTTACCATCATGTCAGATAATTAACAATCTTTATTTATACATAAAGCAACATTTATTTTTTAATTGATTATGTATTGTTTAATTAGCTGAGCGATAATAAAAATGAGTCACATTTTAACTTTGTTTTCCTTGTCTCTTAATATTTCTGATTTTTTTAGGAATATGTTTCGAAATTTGGTTTTGTAAAAATTGGATAATGTTTCTTTATAGACATTTCTTTATACTTAATGTTGCAGCAGATATAGTTATTTCTTTTTTTTTTGTCAAAACTACCTTTATACTCATAACAGTACTGTCAACAGTTAGATGTAGTAAGCGGTATTAATTGTTTTATATTTTGCAGCAATAGCTTTCAGTTTTTGCACACTGTCATTACACAGGACCTAATTATATCTTTATATGTAGAATCACTGTTAAAAAATTCAATGGAATTGGTTTGGTACCCTAACTGATTTGAGAAAGAAAAAATAAAGTTCAACCAATACAAAAAGAATGTAGAATGTAGAATCAATCAAAAATGTATTGATCGAACAACTATGCCAAAATTGGTTTGCAAAATTTTGCTCCGGGAAATTTAATGTTGTTGATGCACCACATTCTGGAAGCCAATGATGTCAAAGCTATGCAAACCCCCAAATAAAATCTTCTAATATAGCTGAGAGATTAAATTTGTTGAATTACACATTTAGTGAAACTTTAAGTAGTAGGTACTGTTTCCACCTTCGCCCACAATACCTAAATAGTCTTTCGTACACGCAATGCAAAACTGTGTGTGAAAGAGTAAAAAGAATTTTAGGATATAATATCTCTCTCGTATTGTCATCTTGATAGGCTGGTAAATACTCTACTTCACACCAGTCCAGCTAACAGCACAAGAAATATATCATATGTTAATCTCCTTCCTTCTCTTTCACATACCAGGCTGTCTCTGATGGTATATATTCATTCTTAAAGAACCAAATTTACTACGTCGCATTAAAGACTATGATTACTGTCTGAGAGAAATGGATTGTTTAAAAATGTTAAACGTAAGAGATCATAGAGTAAAAAACCATCTGAAACCTCATCAAATTCCGATATTCACCAAAAAATGTTATCTGCTTGATGAGATTTTAAGGGATCCATTTTTAGCTTTTACTAGACAATACCACGATATATTTTGGAGTATACTGAGAACAACTGGACCAATTAAATAATTTCCTTAAACAGAAATGGTTATTTACCACTATAATTCAAAACCTCAAACAAATTTGATAACTCGTTAAAAGCTTTCGTCTTCAAGCTGTAACTTTGGAGGAGAAGACTTTCACTTTAAATGATGTCAAACATCACTTGGGTCCGTTTTGCCAGCAAAGTTCAGAAGTTTTATTAGAGTGGAATCAATCATCTCTTTTTAGAAAAATTGCCAATAAATAATTTAAAACTTCTCCAAGTATATTTACTGTTTAATTAAATAAGCTTCTCAAATAACTGAATAATATATCTATGTATAAAATAAAGTAAAATAAATATATATGTGTATTAAATTGAACAACAATAACTTATTAAACAGAAAACAAAGGATATAATATAAACTAAAAATATTATGAAGATATATTATTCGTTGTCAGTGAAATATTTCATTATATTATTTTCTCACACCTAATGTTTGTGGACAGTATAATATTCTCCTATGGTTACATTTCGGCCTTATCTTTATTTTCCTAGGTTATCAATGTTTGTTTGATAATCTTATCTCCATACCTACAAGCTGGTGGACTTAACACAGGTACAGCCTGATTAAAAGTTTTTGTTGCGATACACATAATGTATATCTATACAGGGAGTATCAAGAGTCCATTATAGTTTCTAGGTTACGTTATAATTTTATTAAAATGAAAAAGATAATTTAAAATTATAGGGTCTACGATCCTTGTCGAGATTTATTTAATAAAAAATATGTACTCGCAGAATGTATAGCAAAATTACATCATGGTCAAACATAACGTGGTAGAAATGACAGACATATTATCGATGACGATTTTTTGTCCAAATTTTGGTCCTCTTTACCCTTGTCCGCTACCTCCTTTGTATCCACTCAGGTGGCCACCCGTCGGGATATCGAATTGTCATATCAACACCTTCGACTAGGAAAATTTTCATCCATATTATCGATGACGACAATTTCTCCGAAAAAATTGACAACTTTTACCCCTTATAGTCATCCCCTGTATTCACTAGGGAGTCCGCCTGAGCAGGAACGTAAATACCTGTATGGATTGAACAAATTTCGTCTCTATTTCTCCTGCTAAAAAGAAATATAGAGAATATATCTTAAACGGATCCTTGAAGGTCAAAAGAATACCCAAAATAAGTTCAGACATATAGAAATACTATGGTTAATTTTCATTTAATGCTCTAATCGTAGTATCTGGATCAATAAAAAAACGAAGAATAAGTAGAGAATAAAACTTAATACATTTCAGCAGTAAATCACAAGATCTTGGAAGCACAAATAATCACATTATTTAGATTTATGGATGTGTATCAAATTACTCCAGAAAATAAAGTATAGCGAAGTGACAGACAGTCGGATCCACAAACTTAGAGAAAGAAATTAACTGAGAATCAATGGCAATAGCGGCCCAAATTGTCTCGAAAGCCATGATCACTTGAAAATTTTAATGATGTTCTATATAAAATAATAAAACTGGCCTAAATATTGTTTCTCACTTCTTTCAACGATTTTATTTTCTGGTACGAAACCTACTCCCGTATGTTTATTTTGCAGTTTGCATAAAGCACGTCAGAGGCAATTTTAGCCTTAAAAATATATAATAAAGCTGGACTAGTTTAAGTATATAAAAAACAGTATTAGATTTATATAAGTAGCTGTACTATTTCTAAAGCAAATACGAATACCTGAAGTCAGTTTTGTTCTGAATTTTATTCTGCTGGACGCATTATCAAATAAGTAGAACAAAAATAAAATTCGATATTTATAATTTGTATATATTTATTAATTAATCATTACAATAACGTAAGTACAATACCCTCATTCTAAAATTTACCTAAACAAACCGTAAAACAGCTGTTAAAAGCGACTTTTAAGTTAAAAAGAAAATCTAATAAATAAAGTCGGGAAAGTTTTCCACCAACTTTTCACATTATCATTCAAAAGGGAAATCGTGCTCAAGCACATTCCAAACTGTTTAAAATAATTAATTAACTTTTCTGACTTTTTAAGTATACATTACTTGAAGTAGGGTCTTTGGTGCGGCATTACGCCGCCGAGAGGCGCCACTTGTAGCGTCGTCGTCGTTGACGTCGGGACGGTGAATGAAATGCTACATTCACTGGGATTAAAATTACGCAAAGACAACTATGTGGCTTTCCAAGTTTATTTTCATAACAAAGAAAGTCGTATTTATAATCGCCAATTTTTTTATTTTGGGATTATTAAAATGTAAACAATACATTCGTACGATATACTTTAATTGTTATGTGGAAAACGGGTTCAATTGGATAGACAGTAATGAAAATTCGTTCAAGTGGATTCTTTAATTCATCCAATCTTTCTACTCCTTATTGGGTCATCTTCAGGGATCTTTGTAAAGAGATATATATTAACAATAAAATGATTACAACAATGGTATAACGACTTAAATGTGGACAATTTTGTGGTGTAAGTTGTGAAATAGTAAATCGTAGTCCGTTTAAAAATGGGGTAAAAGTCCGGGAAATTGCGAAACGGATGAGACCACTTGTCCCCTACGTATTTTGGGGCGCTGATCACGAAAATGAGGGTTAAAGATTCCGCCAGTGGTTGGAACACCCCTAAAAATGCAAAAAACACCCCTAAATAGGGGTGTTTTTCGAATATTTTCCTTGTTTTGCAAATGTAGCCATCCTATATGTTTTTTGAGGCGCTGATTACGAAAATGGAGGTCAAATCTTGCACCAAGGGTAAGAACCACCCCTAAAGTTGCCAAAACACCCCCCCAATAGGCGTCGTTTTCGACTATTCCTGTTGTTTTTCAAATTTAGACACCCTATATGTTTTTGGGGGCGCTGATTACGATAATGAGGGTCAAATCTTGCACCAACGGTAATAACCACCCCTAAAATTGCCCAAAACACCCCCCAATAGGGGTGGTTTTCGACTATTCCTGTTGTTTTACAAATTAAGACATCTTATATGTATTTTGGGGCGCTGATTACGATAATGAGGGTGAAAACTTGCATTGAGGGTCGAACCACCCCGAAATTGCACAAAACACTCCCGATAGGGGTGGTTTTCGACTAAAATTGTTGTTTTTCAAATTCACACATCTTATATGTTTTTTGGGGCGCTGATTACGAAAATGAGGGTGAAAACTTGCATTGAGGGTCGAACCACCCTCAAAATTGCCCAAAACAACCCCCAATAGGGGTGTTCTCGACTGTACTTTCACAAATTCATTGATGTGTACCTCTCGTCCGGGGTTGCGTTGTACCAAATTCTGTAAAGGATGTAGAGGCACCGACTGCAATAATAGCCAAAGAATGTTGACTATCCAAGACTTCGATGAAACCGAAGATTTGGAAGAGGAAATACAAATTAGAACTTGAGCCAGAAATATTGATTCAGGAAACTGAAAATCAATGGGATACGAACGATTTTTGCGATTCACAGATAGGTTCAGAAGTTGATTGGGACGAAACAACAACAGAATTTGACGAGGATGAAGAAATTTCTTCTCGCAGAATACCCAGACTAGATTTAGATATAACTGTATAGCGATATGTTGTAAGGACTTTGATACTTGTCATATTTCATATTGATTAATAAAAATGAATTCCATTTCTAGTTTTTGGATTTTGTATTTCATTTTTTACCATGTCCACTGGTTGGAGGGGTGTTTTGTGCAATTTTGGGGGTGGTTCGACCCTCAATGCAAGTTTTCACCCTCATTATCGTAATCAGCGCCCCAAAAAACATATAAGATGTCTAAATTTGAAAAACAACAGAAATAGTCGAAAACGACCCCTATTGGGGGGGTGTTTTGGGCAACTTTAGGGGTGGTTGTTACCCTTGGTGCAAGATTTGACCCCCATTTTCCTAATCAGCGCCTCAAAAAACATATAGGATGGCTACATTTGCAAAACAACGAAAATATTCGAAAAACACCCCTATTTAGGGGTGTTTTTTGCATTTTTAGGGGTGTTCCAACCACTGGCGGAATCTTTAACCCTCATTTTCGTGATCAGCAGCCCCAAATACGTAGGGGACAAGTGGTCTCATCCGTTTCGCAATTTCCCGGACTTTTACCCCATTTTTAAACGGACTAATCGGTATAACACACAAAAGCATCCAACAATTAGAGAAATATTATAATTATCAAGGTAATCAACAGGTACAAAAGCAAGTATTGAAGTCCAGTCATAAAAAAAAAATATACGATTATCAGTTGTCCAATGATTTGACATAAACTCCTGTTTGGAGGAGGGTCACAGTGAAGTAGTGGATAGTGTAATCGCCTTTTACGATGTGATCACGTACTCGAATCCTGCAACAGCCGATGGGTGATGGTGAAGTAGATTAGATTAGATGTTTATTGGGTGGCTGTTAGCCTGTATCACAGCAACCTTTGCAGATCTATTGTGACCACCCATTATCTCAAGAATACGATTAAAGAACCTTGTCCAGCCCTGCCCTCTTAATGAGACTTAATAGCCTTGACAGTGGCCACTCCGCATAACTTGGAGCAGCCGGTTTCTCCTCTCCCAGTACTAGATACCGCGTCCTTACAAGGCCTTCGCATTGGCATAGGACATGAAATGCGGTCTCCTCCTCCTCTTGGCAGTATCGACAGATGCCTTCATCTGCTAAGTTCAACTGACTCATATGTTTCTTGAGCCTACAATGTCCTGTCAAGAGACTGACAATCATTCTGACATCGTTTCGCCTTTGTGATAGCAGCTCTGCAGTAAACCTCGCCGAGTGTCCCTTTATGAAGACTTTGGCTTGTCGCTTGCCCGGTGATTTTTCCCACCACTCCTGGGCCTTCTCTAGCCTCCATTTCTCAATGGCTGCCTTTCTGAATGTGTCAGCAACTCCGCCAAATGGTTCCGGGCCAATCATTGAGGTATTAGTTCCCGCACGGGCCAATTCATCAGCCTTCTCATTGCCTCGAAACCCTGAGTGTCCTGGTATCCATGCCAGTGTCAGAGAATTTTGACTTGCGGCATGTGTCAGGGCCCCAACGCAGTCCCACACCATCTGTGAGCTTATTTGTGCTGAGACTATCGCCTTTAGAGCTGCTTGGCTGTCCGAGTATATGACTACGGTTTTACCCGTTATACCCTGACTTACGATCTCCGTTGCACAGTGTTGTATGGCCATTACTTCAGCCTGAAACACTGCGGCATACGCACCTAGACTTAGTTGGTGAAGTAAGCAACTATATGTTCTGTCCAATGTCACTTAACTCACGGTTTAGACCACAGACAAACTTAAGAGACGCGCAATCGTATTTTGTAGTGTTGAAAATAGGAACTAAACCTTTCACGGTCTAAGATCTGGACTTCTTTATAGTTTATAACGGGGTTTAGGTCTTTTACCAGGGTACCCAAGGCACTTCTGTCGGGATATAGTTTGGCATCACTTTTGTGAGAAATAAGACGGTCTTTAAGTCTTCTACCCTATGCAGATTTGGTCCAATGACCGGCAAGGTATGCAGTAAATTACATTGGATTCAGAAAGTTTGTCTGTTTTGCAGTTGATATATTGTCACTGATGTTAAGGATTCGTTCTTTCATATGTTTCAGTAAATGAATTTTCATAGAGTATTTGTTAACTAGCAATCAAAATTTATTGCTTTCCTATGCCAATTATGGTCATTACATTTTGTATTCTAATAAATATGTTGTCCAGGAAGGGAATGGAGTTGTTAGTAACCTCTTGTTCTAATGCTAATTGGATGTATTGGTCATAACTGTTGAGAATGTTTAAAATACTATAAATTTCTGTTTTAGGTTGTCTTAAGATGATATCATTTATGTATTTTATACAGAAGGTGGTCCATTGTTCCAAAAGTTTGTTTCTAATGTTCATTGGTGAATGTAAAGTTGTTGTTATTATCAATATATATTGATATGGATTTTTCTTCATGGTGCATGTTCCTTCAATAAAATGTTGGAACGTGATCCATGATTTGTAAATTGGTTGTCTAGATTAAGTATTTTTTTATTTATATTGTTTTTGTGATATTTTTTGTTGGAATTTGTTACGTTGTTAAGTTATTATTGATTAGATTGTCATCGAATTAAAAGATGGTTGTCATTAATAAAAAGTTATTAAAGGTAATCAAAGAAATCTTATTTTAAAAGAGCAACTAGAAATAGGAACCAGAACATTGAAGGTAGAGCAGCTGAAAGAAATAGTTGAGGTAACAAGTATTGGAGAAGAAAGAACGAGATAGAAGGTATAGAAAAGTAGAGAGGCCAGAGAGTTGTAAATTTAAAGAGAGCAGAAAGGCAAGATATAAATATAGAAACAGAAAGTATAGGAGCAGAAAGAAGCAGCGAATAGGAAGAAATCAGGAATTTGAAGGTATAGAGAAAGGGTTGAAGAACAGAAAAAGGAAGTGGAGTAGAAAGAAGAGGAAGAAAATAATTTTTGTATATTTATATATTTTTTAATTTGTTTTTAAGACAACTTATTTGAAAATCTTGAATCCACGACTGATAATTTTATTGAAGAAGGATGTTCCAGAAGGAGGATCCATTTCAATATGTACTAAATATACTAATATATAGAAATGTTTTCTGTATTTTAATGTTTATTAGATTTTTCATAATTAAATGCAACATACCTCATAAAATGTTTACAGTCGGTAGCTGGTTAATATTTAAGAGGGTCACTGCGGGGTCAGAAAATTATTAATACTTTTATTTTGAAACAACTCATAAACTTATCCAGGTTAATTCATAATATTTGAAAAAAATGGGTTTATGAAAATAAATTCCTAATTAACATAAAAACATTTACAGTAGTTTTGTCAGTTTAATTTCAATGTGAACTATTAATTAAAATATGCATAAAAATTGTCATTAAAAAGAGAAAATCAATTGAAAAGTTCTTTAAATACAGTTATTACTGAACCCATTTCGTAAGCAGTAAAAAATTACGTAAAATAAATATCTTTTTAACTATTTAGGAATAGTCTTAATCATACTTGAAAAACTATGTTTCTGCATTTTTTAATTTATTTATATTTACTTAGATATGCAATTGTACATTTTTTGTTAATTATTTAATAAATGGTGATAATTCTTATTAAAAATAACATATTGTTTATTAACTCTAAATAAGTATTTTTTAGAGAGTAATCAAAATATCTATCTGGTTTAAGTCTGATTGACGTAAGTTTTTATATATACAATTTTATCCAGTATTAACTTATGTTATTATTTAAGGAGGCTCTGAAGATGGTTTGTTAAAACCGAAAGCGCTTAGCCGATGATTAAAAACTATACACACTTAGTACGAATTTCTTTTCTTTCCGATTATCTACAGTGTGTACTCCATAATTTGGTTACTAATCTATTTATTTGTTAAAAATTAAAAAAATAATAAGAAAATCCTATATCTGTTAGGAATTGAACATTTGATCTCTGCCTTTACGCGACAGTACCTGAGCTGATCTGGATCTGGAAATTTGGGGAGGGGCGAGCTAGTGCTCAGCCAGCAATGAGGCCACATATGACCCATTGTGGATCCTCCCGTATGTAGGGATATCCTCACCTAAGGCTGTCACCAGGCTTAGTGATTTAAAATAGGTGATGAGGCTCCCGAGGGGGATCTCCCTGACATCGGCTGGTGTGAGCCAGTACTCGCCCAACATGGATCTTCTGATTTCAGAAAAAGCAGAGCAGTCATACATTATGTGATCTACTGTTTCCTCTTCTTGTTCGCAGCCTCTGCATAGCGGCGATTCTGTTAATTTCATCCTAAAGAGATGTTGTCGCAATTGGCAGTGACCTGTCAAGATTCTCACAGCTGTTCCAGTGCCTGAGCTACGGATTTCTTTAGCAGCTGGTAGACGCTTTGATGATCACTGGATGACTCATCCAGAATATCTATTCAACTTTTAGTTCAATAGAAAATGTCGCTAATGATTAGTGCCAAATAGACCATTAAAACATCAAACTTCAAGGCTTTTTTGTGCTTTGTCGTATATTTTATTAGTTAACAAGAGCGGCATCATAGAAGTTGATAAAAATCCAAATACTGCGCTTAGATTAAGAATGGCAGAATTTTGCGTCTGACCTCAACTACTACAGAAAGTAGAAACATTAACATTAATGAAAAGAAACAACTTAACCAAAGTTTTTAAGTTCTAGATATGAAAAAGAATGCTAAAAATTTCATAAATAGCCAAAAGTGCAAAGAAAGATAATTAAATACAAAAAGTACACAATACAGCATTCCTAGGATGAAATAAAAAATAGGGGCTACTGCAGCACAGCAAGAAGGGTAGAGTAGATGAGAAAAATGGAATTGGTAGAAAGAAAAAGTTATGACTACAAAATATTCGAGACTAGAAAAACATGGTTGAAGAGACCAAATAACCGTTATGAAATAACTCAGTATATTAAACCTCCATCAAGGTGGCTGACCCAAAGTGGAGAAATTTGTCGAAATTTATTTCAAAATTAGGTGCATTTTAGGTGCTATTTAGGTGCGCCAAACAAAAATTAGGTGCACTAACCGTTTTTGAAATATTTACGAAAAACCATGGGTCAGCCAGCCTTTAACAACCTAGCTGACCCATAAGAAAAAAAAACAAAAAACAAGGATTAAATAATCTTTAAATTAGGTGCTAATTAAGTGCTTTTTAAAACACGAAACATAAAATAAAAAATTTAAAAATTAAACGTCTTAAAATTGAATATATTGATTGTGTATGGCAAAATGCCACATTTCTTCTTGCACTTTGAACCAAAATGGACATCGGCAGTTTAAGAACAATTAAAAATCGGTAAAAATTTCTTGTCCTGTAATTTTTTTAATGGATAATTCGGAAGGTCACCACAAATTTTTTTTTTTATTTTTTTTTAACTCGGACCGCTGAGCGAGACTTGCAACCGGTCATTTCCGGAAATGATGATTAATATAAAATTCACTTTGTCAGAGATTTAAGTGCTTATTAAGTGCAATAGTTTCACGAGCAAAATAAACTGCTAATGAGCAATTTCAACTGAAAATATTTGGCCAAAGTTTTCTTGCGTCTTAATTAAGGGTGTCAATCTGCACTTTTTAAGCACATGATCAAGATCAAGATCATTAAAATTTTCTTGTAATTCTATTACTTAATAATTATCTCCTCCGAAATAATTTTTCTTTTATTCGGTTTATTTTTGTTTTTTTTTTCTGTCAACTTTAAATCTAAATTAGCGTCGATCAAATTCTCATTTGCATCTTTTGTAAAGTCAATTAATTATCGGAACTACGCGCAAAAAAACTATGGAAATTTTATGGGATTATTTCGTAGGTATTTGTACCAGTTTTTAAGTGCTTAGAAAGTGCAGAATGACACACTTGGTTTAAGACTTAGGCTAAGAATTTCAAGTTGACTTGTCTCATCAGCGGTTTGTTCTGCTATTGAGTCTGTTGCCCTTACTGAGCACTTAAATATTTGAGAAAAAGTTTTTTATAATAATTATTATATTTGGAAGTGACCGGTAACAAGCTCAGCAGTCCCAGTTAAAACAAATATTTCATTTCGGACGAGAGAATTATTAAGTAATAGAATTACAAGAAAATTTTAATGATCTTGATCTTGATCATGTGCTTAAAAAGTGCAGATTGACACTCTTAGTTGAGACGCAAGAAAACTTTGGCCAAATATTTTCAGTTGAAATTGCTCATTAGCAGTTTATTTTGCTCGTGAAACTATTGCACTTAATAAGCACTTAAATCTCTGACAAAGTGAATTTTATATTAATCATCATTTCCGGAAATGACCGGTTGCAAGTCTCGCTCAGCGGTCCGAGTTAAAAAAAATAAAAAAAAAATTTTGTGGTGACCTTCCGAATTATCCATTAAAAAAATTACAGGACAAGAAATTTTTACCGATTTCTAACTGTTCTTAAACTGCCGATGTCCATTTTGGTTCAAAGTGCAAGAAGAAATGTGGCATTTTGCCATACACAATCAATATATTCAATTTTAAGACGTTTAATTTTTAAATTTTTTATTTTATGTTTCGTGTTTTAAAAAGCACTTAATTAGCACCTAATTTAAAGATTATTTAATCCTTGTTTTTTGTTTTTTTTTCTTATGGGTCAGCTAGGTTGTTAAAGGCTGGCTGGCCCAAGGTTTTTCGTAAATATTTCAAAAAGGGTTAGTGCACCTAATTTTTGTTTTGCGCACCTAAATAGCACCTAAAATGCACCTAATTTTGAAATAAATTTCGACAAATTTCTCCACTTTGGGTCAGCCACCTTGATGGAGGTGTATATTAAAGTTATCGAGATTTCGTCTAACGTGCAGTTCCCGGACGGTTCTAGAATGTTTTTTTGGTCTGTTGGATCAAACCTGCTAAGGCCAGAAAAGAAGATTTTAACAATATGGTCGACAACCTCTAAACATAAAAACAATATCGGAAAAAAAAGAGACAAATTCATGCCGTATATAGCTGTATATATGTAAAAATAAGCCGGCTATTTGATAAACTGCTCAAAAGTTTTCTGAAAGTATTGTTGATATGTCAGATTTTATGATAAGTAGAAGTAAAATTTGATACATTAAAAAAATAGGATGTTGTGGTATTAATTTACTAACTAACCTTCTCATAATTACCCACTTCTTTTAATATGTAGTTTATTGATATTTATATGTTAATTAATGCTAAATTTCTATAATTACATAGTATATAGGTACCTGCGCCACTGAGAGTTTTAATACTGCAAAACCGAACCATCTAACGCATAACCCAGGTCACGAGAAGCACAAGCACCAACAATATTTTTCTGAAAACCACAAGCTTATAATACTATTAATTACTGAGAGTTGTAGATTGACGTGTCTGACGCGTGACCCCTTCATCGACAGTTTGTAATAGCCAAAGAAACCTTTGACATCACCTCAAACTAACACCTCAACATATCTATGACATCCTTGTAATACCACATCTCGTGTCTTGTTCGCTATATTGATACTTCTCATGCATCTAACGATGATACATGAAATTTTATTAACCGATGGATTAGCAAGTCGGTATTACCACTAATTCCACCAACTCGATAATTTATTAGCAATGCTCAACATTTTCAATAACGATAAATCGTGCAGATAAAATACGCTAGAAAAAATGCTGTTTACCACTTTTAAAAATCTTAAATTTGACTCAGCTACACATGCTTTAGAAAATTTACAAAAAGTTTGACTGGTGTATTTAACCCTTTACTAGATCCGGTGCATAAATCTGTTACTGTTGATGATAACACCTGCTAAAAAGAATTTTTAACTTCACTTCAAGGGTAAGAGGCCAAAGTAGGTTAACTATATATTTTAGTTCAACTAGTGTTAAATTGATTTTATAACGAAACACAAACTTTAATAGGTTTCGATTTATTTATAGCTTATCAAAAAAATAAATAACTAAAACACGATACCATTTATTTTCAACAAAATTTATGTACCATTTTAAAAGATGAAACGCTGCAACTGAACTTCGTAAAAAATTGTACTTCTGTTATCGCACGCCAATAGTTTTATTCTAAGCGTAAGACGTGATGAATGTTGGCGTCGGCCTCAAAAATCAACGGTTTTTCCTTAGGCTATAGCTTATTATGTTCATTAGGTGGCCTGGAGGGCAAACCATGTCCTCTCCAGGGAAGTAAGCCAAACAGACCATTAGCCTTCTGGTGCCTTTTTTCGTTGATATTGAGAGTACGCCTGCAACAAAACAGCAGTGCATAGCACCAGAATTAGCTTACATTTAATAGCCTTAGAAAAAAATATACAGGCAAGGGGATTAACAGCCTTCGTGTCGTATATTAACTCACCATGCTGCGGTTTTAAGTCTGCAACCCTACCTCCGTATATCCATGGCTCCTGCAAGAGGGAACATCCACGCCTTCTTTCTTAAATCTCCGACACAGTATGGCCGATGCAGCCTTTGCATATTGAAGATTTGTCTGCAAGACCCTGACTGTACCTACATCTCCATTGAAGGCTGAGGTTTATTTTCCCCAGCGATCGCTTCCACAGTCGTGGCGCGACCTTTGTTGGAAGGGGCTGTGGTCATCCCATCTTCGGTCGACTCATTAAGTATTCCCGCACTTTTAGCGCATCCACTGACTCTCCATCCATGGAGAAGGTCCATAACTGCCTCTTTTCTTTTGGTCTTTTTTCAAAGACCGTCCACAGCATGGTGTTCAGCTTGTGATTTCCGACCTTTAGTTTTCTAAGAATTCTGTCAGCATCGAGCCTTACCACTACTTATCCAGTATGTGCACGGTACGTGTACATTGCTTTAGGATGTCTGATCCGTCCTTAGCCTGGAGGCTTGTACTTTCCCAGAGTTTCAGACTTGGAATTAGATCTTTTACCAATGTGCACTTATATTGTCTGCAAATGTAACCAGCAGAAATCCAGCATCATTTTACACTTTTTTAGCCTTACTTGGGGACCATCTTCCGGTATTTCCTCCAGTGCATTTTTAATAGCCGATTCTACTGCCTTTAACTTTGTAGAATCTAGCTTTCTTTTTGGGTATCCAGATTCGACCACTGCGACCCATACAGCTGTTCAGGCCTCGTTAAAAGATCTTTACTCGACATTCCTTTTTTTAGGGTTTACTTTGGGTAGTGTACTTTTGTCCGATCTTTGTCGCTTCTTGGAGGTACTGGGCTGTTGACCACTCTGCTTTGGAGTTAACTGTGGTATAGGCTTTGATTTCTCCTTCTTTTTCTCCGTGTTTTTTATCACCCTTTTCCTTTTCTAGAGACTTCCTGAAAATGTCTCTAATCTCCTGGCGTTTTGCCCTGGCGAACTCGAAACCTTCCTTCATCAGTCTCCATTCTTTGAGGTACCTGGTAGTGAGGCCTGGATGATATCCTCGTTTGACATTAGGTCAATATCTTTCTCCGAATTGACCTTAAAACTACCCTCCTCACTTGCCTTTCGGCTTGTGGTTTCTTTGCCTCTGCCATTACCACCTGCTCTATGACTTCTGGCTTTAGCATTTCCGCCTTTGTAGCTTGCTTTTCGGCTTGTGCTCCCCGACTTCTTCCTTTTGCCATTTACCATTCGGCTTCTGGCTTCCTCTCCTTTTTTCTTTTACTTCTTCTGGTTCCATATGAGCCCCACGAGAAGCTAGGGAAGGGATCGTCCAACTGATCAGAGCCCCGCATAACCAGGTAGGGTTAATTACAAGGGGGTTGCGCCCGGTTCTGCAAGTGATCGTTCGTTTAGTACATCGGCACGGTACGTCACGCATTTACTTCGGCAAGTAAGTAAGTAAGTCAAACAGTTAGTTTAAGCTAATTTGTGCTATACAAATCTTCAGGAATACCCTAGTGTGTTAAATTAAAACTGAAATCAGAACATAATAAATACATTTAAATATTCTCTGTAGCTTCTTTGTGGCATAATAACATCTATTTACTTCTTTAGCTGGGGTACTGTTGCCACTAAAAACAAACTAATTAAAAATATAAATACACTTTTCTCGAAAAAAAAAAACTTAAATTCTGGAGTTACTATCTAAATTATGGTTTGGAAAAAAAGTATGTCTGAAAATATGAAAATACACTTTTAATGAATAAGGATTAAACATGAAAGAAAGAGAAAGTGTATGCTATAGTAACGTTCCTTTTTTATATAAAAGGATCAATTATTTTGTTACAGATACAAAAAAAAACATACTTATACTTATTATGTAGGTAGGTATTCCTTTTTTGTGGTTAAATGTATCAAGAACGTGTCATAATATACAAAAAACTGTTTCGATTTACCCTATTATTTGAGGTATTGGAAATATGCTATTATTAAACACACACTGTCAAATGGACAGAACGATAAATGCAATGTTTCGTTTGTTCCTCAAAAATCCTCGGCCTAAGGTAAAAAAGTGACCGCTTTTTCTTGCATGGTGTTGTAAGTATTATCTTTAACAAAAGACATGGTGTTAAGGCCAATCAGGAATACAAAGAAGGCATGTACTTTGAAGGTATCATTAAGGACAGCCGATAAATTATATTATGCAGAGTTGTATTTAATTTCGACATTTGTTATAGTTAACAAAAAATTTATGTTAAAAGTTAGCTGTTATATAACAACAGTAGTTTCCAGTTTTCTATATAATAATGTTCTTATCAGCTAAAATAATTTCATTTTCTACTATTTATATAAAGTTACAAATTAGTAATGTGTTTTAAATAAGATATAAGAAATGAAAAATGGACAATTATTTGTTATCATAAATAAAAAATTCTAAAATACTTTGATAGACAAAGTACAGGATAATCTTCTGCAAGTATGATCATCATTGACAACCGATATGCGTTCACTGCTGGAAATAGGTCAGCTCCTTCCATCTCTGTCTATCTTGCGCGGTTTGCATAAAGTTTTCGTTAACTCATTTTAGATCATCGGTCCATCTGGGTGGTGGCAGGCCTCTGCTGCGGTGTGCTTCTTGTATTGGCCTTCACTTGGCATTACGTATTGTCCATCGGTTGTCTGATAATCTGGAGACTTGTCCCGTCCAATTGTAAATCTCAAAAAGCTATATGCAACACAGAACATTTAAATGTCCCTTAGTCTCCGGTGGCCCGAACACCCCCAACCAAGGTAGCGGTCGGAACAGGGTTGGGAGCTAACAATCACCAGCGGATAAGATCAAAATATCACAAAGGACGACAAATGCACATTACCTCGTATTACGTGAGAACGCTTATATCAGACTAGGATGGTGCTGGAGGAAGAGTTGAAAACATTATTGTGACATTGTCGGCCTCAGCGAAACACGACAAAGGAAAGTAGCCCAAACTATGCTCAAATCGGGACAATGATTCCATTTAAAAGTAGAGGAAGACACTTCAACTGGCACAGTTGGGTTCATTGTAGATAGAAAATATACACAAAACAGTTAAAATTGGCAGCATCAGCCCGAGGGTTATATACCTTCTCATTAAAATAAATGCAAGAAACAACCTCAAAATCATCGAGACATATGCTCCAACAACTACTTAGCCGGAAGAAGAAGTCAAAAACTTTTATAAAAACTTATAAACAGCACTACATACCACACCAACATACTACACAATAATTATAGACAATCTAGATACAAAAATGGAGTTCAACAAAAGTAGCTGATATGGATAAGGAGAATGACAAAAAAACGTGGGAAAAAACTACTTAACTTCCTACATCAAAAAAATCGATACATGCTGGACTCTTTTTTTGCTAAATAACTACAACGTGAGTGGACATGGATAAGCCCAGAACCAAAAATGAGTTATATCTCATAATAACGAACAAGAAAGAAAAAGTCCAAGATAACGAAGTGCTTAACAAATTCTTGACAGGAAGCAACCATAGATTAATCCGGACAAAGAAAAAATAAAAACAAAGCAATACGAAGATACACTAGCCAGACATCTACAAGACCTAGAAAACGTAAGTATAATAATACGAAATATAATACAGCAAAATCTCTTTTGTCAATAGGTCTCTTTCTTTGAGAAGAGGTATGTTAAAATGGAAATTTATTTTCTAAACTACTTATTTATTTTATGCGTATTTTAGCAAACGAGATGAAAGTACAATTTACAGAATTGGTATACTTCTACATACGCACGTTACTTTTTGAAAAATATTTTAAAATTGTAAAATTGAAAAAAACACAAAGTTTTTAGCAAGAAACGCCAAAAACTTTTACTACTGTAAAATTGTACCTGCAATAATGGTTTAAAAATAACTTGGTAAAGTTGTTATATGTCTTTCAAGTGTCTTCTAAACGAGGTTAGTCGTTTATAAAATGAAATATAGTTAGATATAAGTCCATGGATTGCATTACCATTGAATAGTATGTCGTCATAAGGGCGAGCCAGGTCACTATTGTCCAAGAAATGACGCGCCTTCGAATCTTTCGAAGAGGACATACGTTAAAGATAACGACAAGATACTCACGATCTCGTCATATTTTCTTGTGCGAATGTGGGTATAGAATATGCCGTGTATTCAATTACTATTGTATGAAATATAAAAGATCAAATCAAATAATAGAAGAACATTATTTGAACAGCGAATAAAAAATTTATTTAGGGTATCATTGTTGCCATATCTTGATACCGTAAAATTGTAATTGATTAAAGGTTATACTACGTATTTTTGTACATTAAAAATATATAAAAAAAATAATAAAAAGCAGTGGTTATGATTACATCGATACCGAACCCAAAAATGTATTTTTCATCACTCCGTGCGGAAAGCACTGCTTTCGACCATGCAGGACCGTGCGGAAAGCAATGCTTCCTTCAACGTTACGAAATATAAAACTTTTCATTACTCCGTGCGGAAAGCACTGCTTTCGACCATGCAGGACCGAGCGGAAAGCAATGAATGACCAAAACAAAGTTGATAAGTGTTTCCCAATCAAAAATAAATAAGATAGAAAGTGAATTAAGAAAAATTGATAATGAATTTTCTAATAGTTTTGCATCTGATAACGCAGTAGTAAATGCACCACGATATAATCAATCAAACGTTTCATTACTAAATAAAGATTTTGTTGATTCTCAATTATTATCTAATACACTTCTTTCCTTTTATTTTAGACAAATTCAAGAGCTTTCCTCACGGAGTGATGAAAAATAGAATACGCAACTCTTACAGTGCGCAGGTAATCCCATCACTCGTGCTTTTTATCGCATTCGCCTTCGGCTCACGCGACTAGGGTTGCCAACTTTTTTTAAACGAAATATAGTATTTTTATAATAAAATGAAAAAAAATATAGTACACTGGAAAAAATATAGTACAACTCAATAAAATGAATATAAATAAAACTCATTACATAAATATGTATTTATATTTTAAAGTTATATTTTTTTTCTGATTTTGCATTAGTAATTAACTTTTTACTGAAAAAAATCTCTCCGTAAAAGCTGATGTGGCATGAATAGAAAGCAAACATGCAATGAAAAAATTGTAGAAAATGATCAGTGATCCGTTTTTAGGAGCGTGAAGCTAAATAAAATTGTGATCGATATTTGATGGTAAAAATATAGTATGTTTGCATACTATATATATTTTAAACAGTATATAGTACATTAAGCTGAAATATAGTACAATACTATATAATATAGTACGGTTGGCAACCCTACACGCGACAAACGCACTCGTGATGGGATCACCTGCTTTCCGCACTCGTTACGTAATGTACTATTTTTTGTCTGCTTGTCTGTGTGTTTATGCTTGCTAATCTCAAAAAAGACTTATACATACTTACATAAGTCTACCTCTAGTTAGTAAACTAAATATAGATTTTCTTAATATATTTTTAAGTATAATTTTATAATTATCAGATTAATAAACAAGTTATAAATTATAAAAATAATTAAATGTTAAGCAAGATATATCTTTTTAACGAAAAATTAGAAGACTTAAGTTTGATTTTGATAATGATTTGTTTCCTTTCTCCACCGACAGTCACATATATTTAAAAAAAAACAATAGAGAAAAATCATGAAAACTGTTGAAAGACGAACTGATTTACCTTCAAACTAAAATAATATATATTTAAAAATACAAGTAAGAGCGACTAGTCATCACATGTGTTACACATCGACACCGACACTTTCCTACCTCAATTCATTCAACGTTCATGTCCGCGAACTCTGTAATTTTCTGAGTACAAAAGAATTTTCGGCATATGTGCAGGAAACAAAATATTACATCATCATTTCGAAAAATAAGACTGACAATTTGCTATTGGGTAACGACTATTCGCTCCTCTAAGTTTACGATAAAATCAAAGATCTGATCCGACGTAGATTCACTATAAAATCGAGCCAGAGATTTAATTTCTGTCGGTACGCCCCGAGTGTTATTATTTTTCTTGTGATGAGGTGATCTTTTCGAGGTTCTAGTTATTGGATTTAAAAGTTTGTTTTTAAAATCTTATCGTAACATAAATATGAGATGCATTTTAGCCACTTAAAGGGTGGGTTTGGGTTCGATACGCAAATTCGAGTTTCATCTAAAAATTCTTTTCTCAAACAAGAACCACATGCGAGGTATCGAAATATATGTAACCATTAATAAATCTGGGATCTGGGCCGACAACTTGACCAATTTACAAGTGGAACTGTTTGGGTTATGGTAGAAAATTACCTACTTGACTAGTTAGTTTATAATTCAATATATACGAGGAGAGTTAAAAAATTATTTTTTCTAAACATTTTGATACTTTGTTATTATTTTAATATTTTCGCCCTGCTTTTTAATCTTATTGTTTTACAATTCTTAGTGTTAATTAAGACAGTTTCTTTGTTTTCTTTACACTTTTTTGTGATATTTTTTGTTTAATAGTTTTTTAATTGTATCTAAGGTATTATTGCTTGTACTTTTTTTTGTATTTCTTACAATCTTATTTTTTTATCTTTGTTTCTATTTTTTATTTTATCTCATTTACAATTTTATTTTTTATGTTATTAATATTTTTTATATTATTAAGATATTTTTTTGTATTTGTTTTACTACTTTTACACCTCTTTTTAATTTTCGTGCAATCTACTTGTTTTTATTTATTTAATTATAGTTTTTTGGAACGAAGTTCCTTACGGCAGGCTTGGAGGAGATGGGGATTTTGCTGCGCGACCGAACTGATAAAAATATTGTAACGGGATAACCGTAAAGGAAGGGACCTTAATTTGAAAGATTGTTGTTGACAGTTGATTTTTAGAAGTTTGTAAAAAAATCAACTGACCATTTTAAATAATGTTTCTAGAAAATTCTAGAAACTTCTAAACACACTAACTAGATTAAATAATGTTGTATATAAGGGGATGCACGGACAGTTAACGTTAGTTCGAGTCAAGTGTTCAGAAGAGTTCATTGTATTGTCAAGTAGTTAGACGTTATCCAGCAGAGTTCAGTGTATCTTAACAATTTTGTAAATAAATTGTGTAAAAAGCCCCCATACGTGTTTCAAATTGGTGTCAGGTGTGGGATGAAGATACAAGAATGCCTGGAAAAAAGATAAATGAACTATTGGTGGCTGAGCTCAGAAGAGAGCTCGAAGAATTAGAATTGGAAACTACTGGGAGCAAATCCGTATTGTTGAGAAGGCTCCGTGAATACTACCTTAATAATAATTTGGACCCTGACGCTGTAGAGTTTGAAGACCCAGTTCAAAAAGCAAATTCTGAACTGACTCAACAACTTTCCCGGCTGCAAGAGGAGCTATCAGGACGAATGACGAGCCAACAAGAAGAACAAACTCAACAACTTTCCCAGTTGTCCAGTCAGATAAGCAGCCAGCGCGAAGATATGTCCCAGCTGTCGCAACGAATGACGAACCAACAAGAGGAGCTATCCAGTCAGATAAGAAGCCAGCGCGAACAGGTGTCCCAGCTATCAGGACGAATGACGAGCCAGCAAGAGGAGCTATCCAGTCAGATAAGAAGCCAGCGCGAAGAGGTGTCCCAGCTATCACAACGGATGTCCACCCTACCAGAAGAGTTATCCAGTTCCTTCTCCCAGCAAATATCGCATTTGCGCTCCGAAATATGCAACTTGCGAGACGAGCAAAACCAGCAAGTGAGTAACTTGAACCAGCAAGTGGCCAACATGAGAGACGAGCAGAATAACCAAGTGGCCAACTTACGAGACGAGCAGAATCACCAAGTGGCCAACTTCAGAGACGAGATCAACCAGCAAATGCAGTCCGAGATAGAAAAGCTTAAACGAGAACTGGGAGCTTGTCTACAAAACCAAACCATCCACCACGGCGACGGAGATGCAGGAAGGATGGAAACCTGCCCCGCAGACGTCGAACGACAAAGAAGCGAGGAGACGACTCATGTACGAACGACGATGAAACCCCCGACCTTCGACGGGAAGACTTCCTGGCCAAATTACCTGAAACAATTCGACGCAGCGGCCAGAGCTAATGGATGGTCATCCCAGGAGAAAGCATTGTCCCTAACCGTAGCTCTGCGAGGCGAAGCTTTAGACGTCTTGCAATCATTGACACCGGATGAAGCTGACAACTTCGAGTTATTGGTGAATCGTCTAGAGATGCGTTATGGTCAAACTCATCTACAACCGGTGTACCGAATGCAGTTAAAGAGCCGAAAACAGAAAAATGGAGAAACTATCCAGGAATTTGAAGCTGATGTAGCAAGAATGGTACGACTTGCGTATTCAAATGCAGCGGAGGATTTCCTGGAGTGCCTAGCAGTCCAAACCTTCACCGATGGTCTTCGAGACGTCGAGTTGCAGCGCGCTGTACGGTTGGCGCGACCGAAGACTCTGGTGGACGCCTTGACCATTGCCCTGGAGTTTGAGGCGGCGACGGAGGCCTCACATGGAGTTGCTCGACTAAGGGAAGTCACCGGTAACTACGACCATGCCGTTCATTCCGTTAGCGACGTCGAAGCGGTAGTAGAGAGGTTGATGAAGTTATCTCCAAAAAGAAGGCGCCCAGTGAGATGCTGGAACTGCGGAGAACTAGGCCATATAAGAAATACTTGCCCCATAAAGAAAATATCCTGCTGAAGTACCCCTGCAGCAGGAAAACTTTAAACGGGTCGACTCCTGGAGGGCGACTTCGACCCCAGACATTCCCGAAGTCCCTCACACCATTAAATTGGCAACTCTGCGACATCACGTGGACAGCTTATATGTAGATGGCCTCCTTGATGGGAAGAATATTAGCATGCTGGTAGACACTGGAGCTACAAAAACTATCGTCCGACCAACCATCATTATGCGAAATAAGATGTTGCCTACCAGTTGGAGACTGCGTACCGCTACCGGAGATTCTGCTAGAGTCTACGGTGAGATACAGGTGACGCTACAGTTTGGTTCAACCTCTCTTGTTCACTCAGTGCTGGTGGCTGACGTTGATGAAGATGTTGTTCTGGGCATGGATGTTATGCTCCACTGTGGTTTTCATTTGGATCTTCGCCAACATATCCTTCGTACTGGTAATGAAGAAATATTCCTGCACCGAAAACAAGTTGACAATGCCTCGATTAAGCTAATCGATGATATCGAACTTCCGGCAAGCTGCGAATGTGTCGTCACAGCGCGGTTGGATGGACTGGAGCCAGATGGTGCCCCAGCCATGATAGAGCCGAAGAACCATGACCATGAATTGGGAAAAGGACTCCTTGTGGGTAAGACTCTTGTTAGATCCGCCAAAGAGGTACCCATCCGAGTTATCAACTTGAACGATCATCCAGTTCTTCTCCGAAAGGACTACTTCACTAAATGGGTTGAAGCATATGCAGTTCCCAATCAGGAAGCTACCACTTTAGCAGATATATTGGTTGAAGAATTCGTAAGCCGATTTGGGGTACCATTAGAATTACATTCAGACCAAGGAAGAAATTTTGAGAGCAAGCTGTTTCAAGAAGTTTGCCAAAGATTAGGCATCCACAAAACGAGAACCACAGCGATGCACCCTCAGTCTGATGGAATGGTGGAACGAATGAACCGGACTATAACCAACTATCTGTCAAAAGTGGTGTCAGATTGTCAGAGGGATTGGGATCGACATATTCCACTATTTCTAATGGCAATTCGATCGGCCATCAACGAATCAACGGGCCAAACGCCTGCGAAGGTCCTGTTCGGTAGAGAAATGAGGCATGTGACTTGGTGTTTGGTTGTAAACCTGGTGAAGAAATGGCACGTGAACAATATGTCGCCGACCTTCAGAATCGAATGGAGAATATACACAACCTGGTGCGTGGAAAACTACAATTATCTAGTGATCGGATGAAGAGGTACTATGACACACGGACAATGGAAAAGAGTTACCAAGTTGGAGATTTAGTCTGGCTCTATAACCCCCGACGGCGTCGAGGTATTTGTCCCAAATTACAAAAGAACTGGGAAGGTCCTTACACCATCAAGAAGAAGATTAACGATGTCATTTATCGGATCGTGAAAATTCCCAGAGGGAAACCCGTCGTGGTCCATCACGATCGTTTGGCGCCTTACCAGGGAAACCACAGTGGAGATGCGCAGCAACTCCAAGAAGATGGTTTGGCTAGCTCAGGGAGTGTGCGGGATTCCGATGTAGGAAATAACATTCCAGGAGGAATGAATCTAAGGAGGGGGCAGTGTAACGGGATAACCGTAAAGGAAGGGACCTTAATTTGAAAGATTGTTGTTGACAGTTGATTTTTAGAAGTTTGTAAAAAAATCAACTGACCATTTTAAATAATGTTTCTAGAAAATTCTAGAAACTTCTAAACACACTAACTAGATTAAATAATGTTGTATATAAGGGGATGCACGGACAGTTAACGTCAGTTCGAGTCAAGTGTTCAGAAGAGTTCATTGTATTGTCAAGTAGTTAGACGTGATCCAGCAGAGTTCAGTGTATCTTAACAATTTTGTAAATAAATTGTGTAAAAAGCCCCCATACGTGTTTCAATATGTAATAGTAAAACCGTAAGAAAAAGTCCGTGGAATTATTTGCGTGGAATAAAACCGTTAAATGAGACGTGCGCAGGCGTTATAGTCGAGTAGTGTCGATTCTATATTAGCCGAAGGAACTTCGTTCCTAGTGTCCCACGACAACATTATACTTTTTTTTTGTTTAGTCCTATGAAAACAAACAGACTCCGTTTAACAATGTGCTTCTTTTCACAAAAGAGTACACTGTTCATATTTTGTCTTACTAATATTATCCTCATTTGTATTATTTTTTAATTTAAAATAAAAATATTTTAATCTTTGGATAGTGAGCTTTAGTGATTGCAACAGAGCTATTTGTCTCTTAAAAGAGCTTTTAATGTTTTTTTTATTTAAAAATAAACTGTTTTTGTTTTAAAACAAGCTTTTCTTCTCATAACTGACGTTTTTAGCTCTAAAATAGCTTTTTCTGTTCTGTTGTACTTCACGCATTCAACACGACTTTTTTCACAAAAGCGTAAATTCTTAAAGTTTTTCCTTACAAATTTTATGATTGTCACAAATAAACTGTTCACATTATTCACGTCAAATTAAAATCTTTTTATAAGAAAATAACTTTGCTTGTTCCAATAAATGAGCTTTCTTTACAATAAAGGATCTTTTCCCTTGGGAGTCATAATCGAGCTTTTTTGGATGTAAAACTTCTTCTGTCGCGCTTGATATAAACTGGAAAATACTCGTAAACAAGATACTGGACAAAAATAAGGTAGAACTAAATATCTTGTGTAATCTATAGTAAAAGGCCCTAGGCTCATAGATGTGAATTTATATGTACCTTGTTGATAGAAAATGAAAATTTAGTCGTGTAAAGAAAGTCATTAAAATTTTTAAGTGAACATTAAATGTAAAGCAGTTTCGATATAAATTGGTTACCGTAGCTTTTTCATTTAGTTTCCATGTATGTTTCATTTATGATAGTCTATACTCTTATAACAAAAAAATAAACAATAACTGAAATATACATCAGAAACTAACAAACAAAAATCATTACCTATACCTATGTTATTGTTAAAACAGTCTAGCTTTGCTATTTAATAAGCTACATAGTAAAAGGCCGTACACCTACGAGATGAAGTTGTATGTGTTTATGCACTGCTTATTTGATATTTTGATTTTTATTATTACCTATCCATTCCTTTTTGATTTTCATGCTATATATATATACATTCAATCTTTTTTCATCTATTTCTTGTCATTTTTGATATTATTACCCTTTCTACTGGTGTTCTTGTACTAAATCAATATTAACAGTACGATATTTGTTTATTTTACTAAAACAACCGATTAATTCCATATTTATTTTGATTAACTTAAATCAACCCCCGTATAACCCTTAAAACTAACGAATATAATCTCGAATGTAGACTAAACATTCAAACCAGACATCTACTAGAAGAGGGATGTTTTCACATGTTAAGACGGTTTCTTGCCTGATGGTTTCAATCTGTCATTGGACCCCGCCCCCGCACCCGTGTATTAGGCCTTTCGGACGCGATTTATCTTTCAAAGTTTCTAAAAATGCCTCGTCGGGGTGTCTCTTTCGTGATACTAATTGATTCCCTTGCAGAGATTCTAATTTACAAGAAAAGCGACGAACGTACTTTGACCAAAATAACAGACAAAAATAACGAGCACATTTATAAGGTTCTTGAGCAAATTGATGTTTTGATTTTATTTGTACAAAAACTTTGTTGTTTCTGGTTTTCGTTTTTACATGTTCTCATTTAAAGAACCTCTTTGTTAATTTTTCTGAAATTTACTTATCCCATTGTTTTTCGTTTCTCCTTTGTTTTTTCTTTCTGAATTTTTGCTTCTCATATCTCAAATCTTTTTTATCCACTCGTAATAAGTGTCCCTAGAAACTCAATTGTGGTTGTTTAATAAACTCTGAGAGTGATCACATTTATAACTCTTTTCTTATTGGTACATTTCTCATCTATATCTTCGCGTCACTTTTTTTACTCGTCTAAGATCCTATATCTGCTTAGTATGTAATTTCCTTTTTTGCTTTTGTGTTACGGTTGAGATTTTAGATCCATATGTCAACATTGGTCTATATATGTGATCTACAATATTGTTTTTCTACTTACTTCTCTTTTACCTATAAAGCATTCTTTTAGTGAGATTCCCATCTTTTTTGCCTGTTTGCTATTTTTACTCCTAGGTACCTACTAAACTGTTCTACTTTTTGACTTCTTTATTGTTTAGTTGTTGTTGGTCTACTGTTTTTATAATTTTTGGAACGAAGTTCCCTTTCGGGCGTTACGACCAGTTACGACTGAGGCTAGAGGCTAGCCGGAAAAAATTCAGACCAAAATATGTCACGACACGACATGACACACGCATGTTTCTCTGTGTGTCTGTCTCTCTCATTTTCTCTCATAGATAGATATATTACAATTAAAAAGACACTAATTTAAATTAAAAGAAAATGTACATTAAAAAGAAAATACTGTAAAATAAGAAATAAGTACCTATAATAGTATTATATTTTATTTCATCCTGTTTTCATAAATTAATAAATTCATAAACATTTTAAAAATAGTTCGTAACTTTACTAGTTAGGTACGTCAAATTACCTTAATTGTCAGTTACTATCAAATATTTTAATTTTAAAATTTTGTATTAAATTGTTAATTCCTGTTTTAAATTTAATTGAAATAAAAAGTAATTCTAGGTAGATCTATGTCATCTAAACCTCTGATATTGTATAAATGGACAGTTTTGTTAAAAGGAACGAACTGTTGAAAATATTCAGGTGATAATGGATTTACTATTTTCTATTTTGCTCTGAACAGTGTAGTGTCGCGACTTTGTTAAGTTTATACAGGTTTTTGGTAAATAATAAATAATAAAATAATAGAAAATAATAACAATAATGTATCCTGACAGTGTTTCTGCACAAGTTTCGGATATTGCTGATAGAGTTAGGTAAGTAGACATTTTATACAGACATTATGCTTATGTATGTATAAACACTCTGTTGTGTTTACAAATTACAATTCCTTCACTAATCAATCGAAAGGAACTTCGTTCCATCCGGGTGTCCCTTGACACCTCTCACTTTTTTTGTGTTTCTTTATTGAGTTTCATGTCTTAGTCTCTGTATTTATTGTCCACATACATCGTCTGCACATTCACCTTCTCATATTTTTATCAATTCTAAGTTTGTTTATCCAAAGTGCCATTTTTTATCCTCTTCTGTGCAAGTATTTATCCTTAAAAATAAGAAATAGGAATGAACTTAAAACACCTTCTAGTCTTAGCCCCTACTTTTCTATTTTTGCTGTTAATGCTTTTAATTTTTCGTTAACAGATTTATTCTGAAGACTCTCAATCATTTTCTTTTGGAACTTTATCAGAAGTCTTTTCAATGTCTATAAAAGCAAGACAAGCGCAGTTATTTTGCTATTACGTACTAGTTTATTAGAAAAAATGTGATCTTGAGTGCTCCTGCCTTTTCATATTTATTAAACCGTTCTTGTGTTATTATTCTTAATTTTTTTATCCTAAATATTTTGCTTATTAGTTAAAAAAAATCACACGGGTTTCTGTATAGAAGAACCTTAAAATTCTTTAAAACTGGTACATTATATAACAACATCAAGAAGATTAAGGTTGTTAATACGATTGCATAATAATTATTTACCTTTTCTTGACCAAACAAATGTTGAAAAGCACCTAACATTTCCGGTTCTTTTATTGCAAGTGCTGGACAACAGAATGTTGTGACAGGTTTTTGAATGTTGCGGTCAGTTCGGTATAGAAGGCACATTCAACAGGCAATAAATCTTAAAAGTTGCCTGGATCTCAATTCATAGTTGCCAATTCTTTATACTTTGTGGGCTTGTAAATTTTTAGATGTATATATTTTTATCGTTTAGGTATGTAGACAAATAGAAATATCAAGAATAACTGTTATTTTAGATATTCTTTTAAAGATATTCTTCGGAAAAAAAGTGTGATGGAAGGTTATTTTTAGGATAAAGGTGATGGTGTTAACAGCTAAAAAAAGATTGGAAAAAAGACAACCTACGTGAAACTAGAAAAGGTCCAAATTCTCAATAAATTAGGAGTTATCAAATTTTAAATAAAATTGCTTTGTCACTTGTCCTTTGTCATATATCACTAAAAAATAATTATTAACAAAGGGTGGTTTCCATTTTTTTTATTAAACTTGATTGTCAGTTATTGCTAGGTTTTTGTCTTGTATCGTTTCTTTTTTGTCACTTGTCGTTTGTTATTTATCAATAAACCTTTGTTATCAAGAAAGGGTGGTTTACAAACTTTCTTTAACAAACTTTTAAAAAAAGCACGATCGATGTTTTTGAAAGTAAGTAGGTAATTCTTCAGTACTAAAACAGTACTGATATAAGTTTTAATATTTAGTAAACCCATTTGTTCATTTCAAATATTTAATAAAGCTGGTTTCACTTATAAATTCGCATTTCCAGTTAGCGGCAACATCGCTAAAAGTCCTCAGATGTTGAATTCAGTTTATAACTGTACCTTTAGTAGATATGGGGTGGTTCTAATCTTACCTTGACCGATGAACCCCGTCTGACTTGCTTCCTTTCTTAAATTCCGATGAGATTGTGTGAGGCATGCAAGAGATTTATTTGGCAGTTTGGATACTATTTATAACCACTAAGATATATTTGTATCTTAAAAATCGAAAATCTCGAGTATAAGTGTATTAATTAATAAGCCATTGATGATATTTTATCGAGTTATAGATTTTTCTATGCTTTTTGGAATCCTATTTAAAACTCTTTGCACAACATATAAGGACTGTGCCAGAAAAAAGAGTGCCACACAAAAATACCTATATCTTTTGAACCACCTGACAGATCTCAAAAAGTAAACCCATTTTAGAAAGGTATATTCCCAGAAATATTTAATTTAATTACAAAAGGGAACTAAAATTAATCTTTACAAAATTTTATGATTTTTTCTGGAATCCCCTCCATCATGGCTTTTATGGTGGTTTCAGGTATTTTCTGGGAAGCTGTTTTTCATTTTTTTAAGTTCCTTAGCTGTTTTTGCTGATTTCTTAGTCTTCTTTAGCTCCCTTTTCACTAAAGCCCAATACCTTTCAATTGGTCTTAGTTCCCCATTAGCTTCATACCATTCCTTGGTGGCCTTGCTATAGTGACATGAAGCTAAATCCGACCAGAAGAATGCTGAGACACTGTGCTGTCTTAAGAATGGTAAAAGTCGTTTCTCCAAACATTCTCCGATGTATATTTTTAAGTTTATACTGCCTTCGCTTCTTTTACCACAAGAGCAGATTGCTTGCCAAACCAGGAATTTCTTAGGAAACTTTGTTTGTTTTTTCACTCTATACTGTTCGTCAACATTCCCGCGATGGTCTGCGGTATAAAATTCCTGACCAGGAAGCTGCGAGAAATCGGCAAGGACGTAGGTCTCATCGTCCATCACGCAACAGGAATATTTTTGAAAAAAATCTGCTATCAACTTCTTTGCTCTGGTTTTTGCTTCTTTGTTCTTCACTGCATTCCTGTCCAGAACTTTTTGCACTTTGTATGACTTCAGTCCAATACTTAGCTGTTATCCTCGACAGCAAGCTGACGTGGAACTCACACATAGAAAGCAGAGTTAAAAAAGCATTTATATCTTATGAGCAATGCCGCCGAACCATAGGACAGACCTGGGGATTATCCCCCAAGGTCACCATGTGGATCTACATGGCAATCATAAGACCTATGCTAACATATGGTGCTGTCGTGTGGTGGCCTAAAGTGAAACAAACGACAGCTATCAAAAAATTAAACCAAATTCAAAGATCAGCATGCCTTCTCGTAACAGGAGCCATGCGAAGCACACCGACCAGCGCAATGGAAGTCATACTTGGTCTCACCCCCCTTGATATATTTGTTAAGGAGGTCGCATTGATGACCATGGTACGCTTTCGCACGGCTGGTATCGAACCCACTGTAGGGACTGGCACCTATAGGGATAGTCTGTGGAGGGAATCGATAAAAGTGATACCACTCTTACAGGCAGTCACGGATGCCGTCGCACCAAGATTTGTCTTTGACAAACCCTACAAAATATTAACAAACAAGACAGCAGACCCCAACGTAGTGAACGCTCTGAGCGTATATACGGATGGATCAAAAACAAAGCAAGGTGTGGGATGTGGAATTTACTCTAGATCCTTAAGCCTAAAAACAAAATGGGCTATGGATGGCTTGTCAAGTGTGGTTCAGTCAGAACTCACAGGCATAACCATAGCTGCAAAAGAATTAATCAGGACATGGGAACTCTAAAGGCAACCGCATTGCGGGCTACTGATATGTTAGCCCTCGCCCGTCTACCAAGCTAACATTGTCCGCAGTCGTGGACCTTATTAAACAGCACTCTCACCAAAAATTTATACAGTGCTGGGATGAAACTACGAACTGTAGACTGGCCAGAGAGTTATTACCTCATCCTGGCGAGGAAACAGCAAAAAAATTTAAGGCATTGACCAGACAAAATTTCCGAACAGCTGTGGGAATCCTGACAGGTCACTGCCAATTGCGACAACATCTCTTTAGGATGAAACTAACAGAATCGCCGCTATGCAGAGGCTGCGAACAAGAAGAGGAAACAGTAGAACACATTATGTATGACTGCTCTGCTTTTTCTGAAATCAGAAGATCCGTTTTGGGCGAGTATTGGTTTACACCAGCCGATGTCAGGGAGATCCCCCTCGGGAGCCTCATCACCTATTTTAAATCAATAGGCCTGGTGACTGGTGACATCCTGAAGTGAGGATATCCCTACACCCGGGAGGATGCACAATGGGTCATATTATGTGGCCTCAGTGCTGGCTGAGCACTAGCTCGCCCCTCCCAAATTTCCAGATCCAGAGATGACTTCAGTCCACTATCTGCCTTGATTCTTTGAAGAGTTGAACTTGATTTACCCACTTTTTGGGCCACTTTCCGTATTGAGATGTTTGGATTCTTTCGAAAAAGGTTGATGGCTTCCTTCGCTTCTTTCGGGCTATGTAACCCTTTTCTCCTTCCACTTCCTTCTCTCCGGTTGTTTGTGAGGTCTTCCTTGAACCGTTTGATAAATTTTGAGTCCGTTTTCCGATGAACTTTAGCCTCCACGGCAATTTTTTTGAAGCTCCATTTCGGATTTGCTTGGAAAAGTTTAATAATTGATTTGTGTGTTTCCACTTGGCTAGACATATTGCGACTAAGAACAAAAATATTATGAAAGTAACTGTTTCATGTGTGTCTCACATCGGTTTCAAAGTCTACTACGGTTGGGATCTTTTATTACATTAATTGGTTTGGAAGATATAGGTATTTTTGTGTGGCACTCTTTTTTTTCTGCCCTGAAAATGACACTAAGTCCTATAACTCCTATAGCAGGGTATAGGGAAAAATTTAAATATTTCTATTTAATCTTAAGAAAACATGTAAACTTTATAAATAAACATTTTTAAATTTGAATTTGAAAACTCTTTTTTCTGGCACAGTTCTTAGAATAAAGCTGAATATACGTATTTAAATGTTTGCAAATTTCTAATTGATTCAGTATATTTCGATCTCAATATTTCAACATTCTAATCATTTTGAAATAGTTTCAAATCATTTGAAATAGTCTCATCTACCAAAACAAATATCTGGTACATATATTAATAATTAAAAATGGTAGTAAGCAACTTTTAACTAAAAAATCATCAAAATCTCTTCCAGTATTTGAAATACCTTACAAAAATATTAATTAAAGCCAACCCTATTAAAAATTAACCCCAATTATAGTGAAAACATTAAAGTCATAGAAAAATAACTATTAACTGATGTTTTAAGAATTTTATTTTCTGAAACTAAAATCTATTTTACATTGATCTTTTTTGTTCTTTGCAAATTTATTGCTACTGTATAAGAAAATGCTTAACATCTTAATTATCTATACAAATAAAGAGTTTCGCTATCGTGGATACTGCAACTAATCTCCTCTAATTATTTCTGTGAGAATTTCCGCAACGTATCTAGAAGAAGAAGTACTTTGGTGCTGCAATAAAGTCGTTGGTACTAGTAACATAAATTCAGTGGAAGAATGGGATTACCAGCTATACATAAAATTATGTAGTATGAACATGTCGCGTTCTTAGATTGTTGTAATGCCAAAACCGAATCCAAAAGAAGCCCTCAAGCCAAACGGGACTGTCTTGCAAATAACTTGCAATAGAAATCAGGTCGTAGGTCACGTACCCGCGGCGTCTTTACTTATATTCTATAGTCTTACTTATAGGCCAGTTTTAATTTTCAAAACAACACAACAGGTGCTTATATGAGACTTAAGCCTCAATAAGTATACTTAACTTCAAATTTGTTTGTAAATTTTGTATAGTTTAATTAAGTTTTTGGAAGCATAGCGGGTACGCAGTTTAATCGCTGAGATATGAGCTAAGAAAACGTGACATCACGACCGTAACAACCATTATGATACGTCACGTCATGCTTAATAATACTTTAGACTGTTAGAGCGTAATTACATGTGTTTACAACTGATTTTAATTGATCATAAGATTCATAAGTGATTGCAAGTGATCACATTACATGTAATTGAAAGTGATTTTAAATGAACAGAAAATAAATCACAAGTGATTGCAAATGATTTCAGGTGGTATGAATTGATTTCGATTCATTTCAAGTAATCACGAGAGCTTGCAAGTGATCACAGGTGATGTGTGTTTGTCGTAATCTATATTCGGTCAAATAATACTTCAGAGCGTTAAGAAACTAAACACATGGGCATAAACATCAATACCCGAAAAACTAAATTTATGATCATCACTAGAAGCTTAGATACATTTGCCAACTTCACATTAACATTTAATGCAGCGTCAATTGAGAGAGTGGACAAATTCAGATACCCGAGTACATAGATTGTTGAGGATTGGACATCAGATAAAGAAATTAAAAACCGTATAGAGCAGGCCCGATAGGCATTCCTGAAGTCTAAAAGGGTGCTCACTTGCTCAGAATTTGATATTGGTCTGAGGATAAGGTTTGTAAAGTGCAACGTATGGACAGTGCTACTTTATGGAGTTGAAGGATAAACCCTGTAAACGAGTAGTATCAATAAACTAGAAGCCTATGAAATGTGGCTGTATCGTAGGATCCTTAAAATTCCTTGGACCGAGAAGTTGACAAATGAAGAAGTTCTTAGACGCGTGAACAAACAACACGAGCTATTCCATGTAGTCAAGAAAAGGAAAACAGCCTACCTAGGCCATATAATCCGCAACGAAAAGTATAGGTTCCTACAGTTGATGATTAAAGGCAAGATTGAGGGCAGGAGAGGAATAGGTAGAAAAAAGATGTCTTGGCTCCGGAATATCAGACAATGGACGTGGCTGCGGGATATACAAACATTGATTCACACCGCATGGGATAGAGAAGCAATGGATCATGTGATCGCAAACATCCGTTAGTGGATAAGCATCAGAAGAAGAAGAAGTTTAGAAAGTTGTGCTTGCTCCCTTTGGTCATTTCCGTAGTGCAATGGCTAGATTAAAAAAAATGCAATTTATTATCTTTATCCAAGTTGTTGTACAAATCTTTTATACTGAAAGTGGTTTGTGGCACTGTTTTTAGTGGCATATATACAATAAAATAAATTTACATTGCAGTTTCAAGAACCTATTCTTTTGTTGCTATCTTTGTATTAAATATGTAAGTGGAAAGAGGATTTGTTAGGTTTCGATGAATTTGAATGTTTTCAATAGATGAATATTATTCAACTCCTTAAAATTTGCTAATCCAAATTATGATTTTATGGTCTAAAACAATTTGGTTATTAGTAAGACCCATTCACCATTCACACAAACAATGCATGTTTGCGAATCTTGTAAAATGTTCAAAAATATTCGCAAACAGAAGAATTTCCCGTTCACATTACCTCAGCTGGTGCTATGAGCATTTTTTCTCGAACATTCGACCAAGTTTTCAACCAAAATTCTCTGTTATCATAATACCTGGGTTATCAATTTGTGCTGTGTCTATATTAATAATCGCTACCAGAGAAAGAATCGTTTTTAAAAAGAATGAAATGAGCAGGATAAAACGAGAAATAGATCTAACTTCCTCTTGTAGATCCCAAATAGTCATTTTTCTTAATTCCAATCTGTTTAAAAACAAAACAAGACAAAACAAAACGCACTAAACGACAATAACAGAACAACACACACCCCAAAAAGTTGGACCATTCAATAAAGGCAACTCGAGTTCTTGTTCCAATGCTGTTCACACTGGACGTGTAGCAAATATAGAATTGTTTTAAAGATTTTACAGTTTATCCACGAGTAACAGAACGCTGTAGAACGTTCTAGAGAAGGATTTGCAAAACCTGTTCTGCGCGGGTGAGTCTTCACACCAATCAACCATCGTGTAAATAGACATTTGCTGTAATTAGGTTTGTGTACAGATACAACCACAAACTTTTCTTGACAGATTTTTTATAAATAAGTTTACTGTTGGGTTCATATCTAGAATATTTTACCCTGTTAACCTGGTAAATAAAAAAAAAATTAAATACACTTACATTTACAAGCAGAGGTAATAGAGTACCTATGTATTTAAATCTTCCAAACTGGCCTAACCTCTATTCGCTTCAATTTGTTTTGCAACACTATGAGAACCGCGAGAGCCTGTAAACGTAGGTCGAAGGAGATTGTAAGTTTGTGTCCTTGTTGTTAAAAAAATTTCGACGATGGGTTAGCTCGGGTTTCGATAATGACAAGCTTATGACTTCATTGTTTATCATCTTGTATATCTTTTGCTGTTCTTGTCTAATTCTAATTATCACGCATTGGTAGAAATAATTTTAACGATTATCAGGAAGGTTATGACATACTTTTAACACCGGGCTTTAAAAAATCGACAGAAATATATAAGCAGAATTAAAAATATAATATACGATAACACGTTCTTTAAGATTTTATTATTATTTAATATGAAATATTAATATAATTTTTTAAGTTCTTAGATTGAATTTACTACGTAAATGTATAAATAACATAAAAGTTTACATGAAATTATTCAAAAAACCAACAATCATCATCTGCTACAATCGTAACGTCTGTACGCAATATATCCAAGTTTTTTTTAAGGAATGAAGAAAAAACGTTTGACAGGATGTCCAGAATAATTTATCGTAAGTTGGATGAAGCTAAAAATATCTCGTAACCCTCTCACGTCGTCGTTCTATACGGATGTCCACTGCATCTCAGCCACACATGCGTTTTCAGTGTGGGACATGTTCAATTTTCTTCACACACGTCCACATATGGCCAAACATTATGGTATTCTAGCCTGGAAATATATATATCTAGACTACTTCGGCATTACTTAAGATATTTATAATTAACGCATTCCAACCCCTTGCCCTTAGAAATATACAGAGTGTGATCTCAAATAGTATATATTTTGTATATTATAACTAAGTTCTACTGTATTTAAATTTTAGTAATTAATATTGCAATTAAGTTTTGAGTGGAAAATGATAAAAAAGGATTTTTGCGAATGCCTTTAAAACACCAATTTTGCAGGTGTCAGCTGAAGACTGGAATATGGGTTTTACCAATTTCTTTGAACATATGCAAAAGTCTATTGATGTTGATGGGACATAGTTTGGAAAGCAACGGTACTTTAAGTCTATATATTTTTTGTCTTTATTGCTATATGCAAAATTAAAAAGACAACCCTGGTATGGTGCTCTTCTAGTTTTCTGAACAATGCCTTTGACATTAAAAAGTAGAGGACACCTTGTTGATCAAAGACTAATGTGTCTTTGATTTTTATATTCAAAGACCAAACAAATTTTGAAATAGAGCATAATCATTTTTATATAAATATAAAATTCGTAAAAGAAGCATTATCTTTTTATGGGTAGTTTACCATTGTTAAACATAAAAGTTAGTTGACCACAAAATGTAAAGGTGCGTGTGGTCTTTTTGCATCATTCGTGATCACTTTAAAATTTTCTAGATAATAGTTTATAATCCCTGAGTTATAGGTAAGAAGACCGAGTATGGATTAGTGAGGTAGGACCACCAAGAAATTGCATAATTTTAAACTTAAAAAAAAAGTAAAAATGTTATTTAAAAAATAAAACTTGATATCTCCTTGCGTTAAAAGTGCTATATTAAATTATTAAAAAATGCTAAAAAACATGTCTTGTTTAACTTTATATTAACAACAATATTGGTATTTTGTGTTTTAAAATGTCTTTCATTTCAATTAGAATTGCTGTGTAAACTTATGGTACTAAATCGAAACAAAAGCTTTAATTACATTATTGTAATCTGTCTACCTAAAATTTCGGTGCCTTCTAGTTATATGATGCAATGTGTGGTCCAAACATTCTCGATTTGTATATATTCTATCCGGATTTGATTATAAACAGAATATTCTAAGAACGGGCATGTCCTAACCTAAGCTAAGCCATTCGCATGTTGAACGTTTACTAACATCATTGTAATGTAAACTGAAGAGTTGTTTACATGTGACATTAGTTTTGGTGAGGAGGCATCGCATCGTAAAGTGATGGTCCGTCTGTTTTGCTCTTATATAAGATATTATAACATGTGTCCCGTTACGTTACTTTTACAGGGTGATTAAGGTTATTATTAAAGACAATAACTTCAACAAAACACAAAGAGAAATCACAAGAATCTCTTATGTCAATCACGTTTATATAAATTAAATTAGCGTTAGTTACTCGTTTTGTAGAAGAAACATTGAAATGGAATTTGAAATAAAAAGTTTTTTTATTAACAGCTTTTTTATGGGCTTTAATCAAAAACTCTTTTTTATCCTATAAAATTTGTTGCACTGTCGTATTTTTAACGCTGAAACGATCAGTTATTCTTTGAATTCATTAGTGCTCAATAGGTGTTAATTAACTACTAAAAAAATGTTATTTTAAAGGGTTGGTGATTAGATTGGCTTAACTGCTACCTGTTTTATTTAACACGTATCCGAACAATGAGTTTTCAGTGCTTTAGCGAACTGTTGCATAAACAAAATTAATTATTGAAGGTTATCAACTATTGGATTTTTTTAAGTTTATTTTTTGTATTATCCTAAAGATCTAATAAAGAAGTTGATAAACGTAAACATATTGTGTCACGTTCGATTATTTAAATTAAAATTTAAGAAGTTTTGACATATATATTATCAAATTCCATCAAAAGTATATTATCATACAAAGCTCATAAGCTTAGTTGTGATGAGCTTTTTATTTGTAGTAATAAACACCTTGTTAGGTTGGAAGTCATAAACAATTTTATAAAAAGTACTAAACTTTTTAATAATTTGTTGGTAAACATAACTAACTGAAGTTTAAAATGCCAAAGACTAGAAAAGAGAACCTAGTGTGAAATAGAAGAATAAATTATAGCAAAAAAATAGTAAAGAAACTTCATTAGGACAGATAGAACAAGTCATAAGAAAACCAGTTACAGAAACAGAAAAAATAGTATATTGTATTGCGAGGTAAAAATTTAGATCAATTTTCATACCGAGTAAAGTACCTATACTATTTTTTATCTTATCCGGTTAAAATGAGTAGCCTATACTTAACTCTTAAAAGCTTGTGCTCCTGAACTAGTGCCAGTTTTCACTAAGCTATTTCAACTATTATATGATACTGATATTTTTCCAGAATCCTAGAAAACTGCTCGAGTACAACCAGTCCCCAAGAAAGGCTGTAAAATCCTGCCTTCTAACTACAACAGACTCATAGCTCTTCTATCTGTTATTAGCAAAACTATGAAGAAATACTTTAAATCACGAGATCCTGAGCTACCTTAAGACACACAATCTTTTAAGTGACAGGCAATATGGTTTTCGCCAACGTCCCATACCTCTAAATATTCTGGAAGAGGACAGAAGATCCACAACGGCTTCTCTCAATCAAGATTTGAGTATTGTTGACGAGTGGGGAAGAAAGAATCGTGTTAATTTTAACGCTTCTTAGACAAAGACATGTTGCCTATCCAATGAGAGGCAAACATACGACTCGATCATCACAATGAACGATGAGACACTAGTAGCAAGTGACTCCATTAAGCTGGTTTGTATAACGATCTCCTAGGACTTATTCTGGAACGAACGTATTGCATACATAGCAAATGCAGCAGGAAAGAAGTTAGGCTTTCTGTTTAGAGCACACAAACATTTCTCTCCATTCAACTTAGCTACTCTTTACAAAGCCCAAATACGACCTAATCTTGAATACTGCTCGCATGTATGGAGATCGGCAGTTCCGTCAAGGCTCAGAGTTCTTAATGCAATAAAGAAAAGAGCATTTCGATTAATAAACAAAACCAGTATACCAAAAACCTAGCCCCATTGTCCCACCGAAGAGCAGTGTCTTATATTTTCTTGTTCTACGGATTTTGCTGAGAAGAACTTCGCTTCCACTTGCCAACTCCATGCACCCTTATACTGTTCAATGCTGGACATCGAGAACGAATCGATTCGATCGTTCCTTCATCCCCAGGGTCTCCAGATTGTGGAACTCCTTACCTTTCCACGTCTTCCCCACTCCTCCTAACTTGCAGGCCTTTAAATGCCAAATTAACAAATTGTCTCTTCTGCCCCAATAGATATACATTTGTAGTTAGGTCTATATCTACGAGGACATCCTTAATAAAAAAAATGTATATCACAGTTGTAATTCATACAAATTTTGTTTTCCTGTAAATAATTCGTGCTTTATGATTCTAAATAATGAAATATCCTTTTTACTTTTTTGCAAAGGTCTACAGATGGCAAAGGTTAGTTTAAGATGAAGAACACCAATGTAATTTAATACAGTTTTTAATACATCCACGTACAATAAACTCATTTCAATAAATTATTTAAAATGGAATAATAATTGTCTTTCAGTTTAGTATCAAATATAACAAGATTGAGTAAAGAAATGAAAGCAGATAATAACCGAGTTTAAAAGACGGAAAATAATCATAGCTTTATTAGTTTCTTTTGTTTTATTTGAAATCCACAAATTTTTAGGCAGAATGTTTCGTTTTAAGATACTATTCAAAATCTGGTCGCTTTCGTAATAATAAAAGATTAAAACCGCTCTTATGTTACCTATTGTCCGATACTTGTATACAAAGTGATCAGATTTCTTTTAGATACACCAAAATGTTGACCGGATATGGACCTGTACCGCTATTAAGGACTCGGTATATCCGCTCACCCACCTCAGCTTAGATTACTTATTGAAAATGTCAATGATTATTATGTGGATATCCAGGAAATACACTAACGAGAAAAAGACATTTGATATATTATTTGAATAAAAACAAATGGTAATTTATTCATCACTAATTGATGACACCCATAGAAAACAATTTGATACCGATCATTTGCCATTTTTTATAAGCTTTTTTTTGCAAAAATTTAAGTTTTTAAAGAATAGACTAATATTTTTTGAAGTTGTGCTTCTTATGGGACATGTTTGTGAGCGTATTGAATGTAGAAAGACCGACAGGAAAATGTGTTTTATGGGATATAGCCTACTCCTTCGTTAAAAGGAAAACGCACACATATACGTCATTCTATTCTATTCTATTCTATGCGCAGTCACACATTTAGTTATATAGAATTACAGTAATTATATCTTAATCATTTTAAAGCTGTTTTTGTTGTTCTGGTGATTGTGTTAATCGTTAAAAAACGACACTACTTACTGTAATACTTCTCTCTTTAGTACCATCTCTCCTTATGGAGAACTGGGCGCATTTGCAGTTGTCGGTCGATAATATAAGATAGCTGGTCTGAACTATGCATCTCTTATTTTTATTTATTTTTGACCTAATCACTGTACAAATATCTTTCGATCCTCTCCATTTTTTGTTCTGAACATTAGTTCAACTATTATCTAATCTTTCTCTATTTCTACGTTTCATGCCAGCTAAAACCCCAGAATTTAATTATTAGTCGCGTCAACGCCCGCGAAAACCTCGGAATTTTGTGCCACAGGTCGGATCGGGATGCGGTTTTCTGCATTCTCTTCCAAAACGATCATGTAAAAATGTGCCTGAGAAGATTTTCCCCGGAGACCGAAAATTGGCCCGCTGCAGGCCAAAGTGCACGCAAAAAATGCATTATCTGGGAGGCCTTTTGGAAGATTTTCAAATTTGATAAATAAGGGTCAGAACTCGCCCGGATCGGGTACTCGGGGGTTTTCGAGGCCGCTGATCACGAATATAATGTTCAAATTGACCTTCGAACACCTGGTGCACCAGAACCTGACCCAAAACGTCATCTCCGGGAGTTTTCCTGACACAATCAAAGAAGGTCAACCAAAAATAATTTCGGGGGGTTTTTTGGCCCGCTGAATCCAAATCTGGCATCGGCGAGCACCCCACTGGCACCTGGTGCACAGAAACCCGGGCTAGAACGTCGTCTTCGAGAGTTTTCTTGACAAGACTGCCAAAACCCACCCGAAAATCATAAGAGGGCAGTTCTGTGGGGCGGTGGTCCCGAATTTCACGCCGAAAACAACTCCCGGAACACCTGGTGCACCAGAACCTCACCCTAAACGTCATCTCCGGGACTTTTCCTGACACAATCAAAGAAGGTCAACCAAAAATAATTTCTAGGGGTTTTTTGGCCCGCTGAATCCAAATCTGGCATCGGCGAGCACCTCACTGGCACCTGGTGCACAGAAACCCGGGCTAGAACGTCGTCTTCGAGAGTTTTCTTGACAAGACTGCCAAAACCCACCCGAAAATCATAAGAGGGCAGTTCTGTGGGGCGGTGGTCCCGAATTTCACGCCGAAACAACTCCCGGAACACCTGGTGCACCAGAACCTCACCCTAAACGTCATCTCCGGGAGTTTTCCTGACACAATCAAAGAAGGTCAACCAAAAATAATTTCTAGGGGTTTTTTGGCCCGCTGAATCCAAATCTGGCACCGGCGAGCACCCCATTGGCACCTGGTGCACAGAAACCCGGGCTAGAACGTCATCTCCGAGAGTTGTACAGACACGACCCCAACAAACTCACCAAAAACCGTCTCATAATTTGACACATTTATTAATGTGTAACTCTGGCGTAGGGCCCTCGAAAGAGTTGTTCCAGTGCTGCAGGAACAACGAGAAGAATTCCCCCCCCCCTCCCCCTAAGATCTCCAAAGCATGCCGAGCGGGCCTTTCACTTTCTAACGAAGCGTAGAGAGAAAGTTTAAGTTGGGTTGAATTTGATCTGAATTGAATAAACAGTTTTTAATCCGAAATTGTATATATATTGACTTCTTTATTTACTTTACATCAATTTCTCTACTCCTCGCATTGTGTAAGTAGAATCAATAATTCCACAAGATGTAAAGATAAAAATCCCAGCGTGGCAGGAGTCGAGAAGGTTGATTTGGACGTGAAATTCGGAACCACCGCCCCACACAACCGCCCTCTCATGATTTTCGGGTGGGTTTTGGCAGTCTTGTCAAGAAAACTCTCGAAGACGACGTTCTAGCCCGGGTTTCTGTGCACCAGGTGCCAGTGGGGTGCTCGCCGATGCCAGATTTGGATTCAGCGGGCCAAAAAACCCCCCGAAATTATTTTTGGTTGACCTTCTTTGATTGTGTCAGGAAAACTCCCGGAGATGACGTTTTGGGTCAGGTTCTGGTGCACCAGGTGTTCGAAGGTCAATTTGAACATTATATTCGTGATCAGCGGCCTCGAAAACCCCCGAGTACCCGATCCGGGCGAGTTCTGACCCTTATTTATCAAATTTGAAAATCTTCCAAAAGGCCTCCCAGATAATGCATTTTTCGCGTGCACTTTGGCCTGCAGCGGGCCAATTTTCGGTCTCCGGGGAAAATCTTCTCAGGCACATTTTTACATGATCGTTTTGGAAGAGAATGCAGAAAACCGCATCCCGATCCGACCTGTGGCACAAAATTCCGAGGTTTTCGCGGGCGTTGACGCGACTAATAATTAAATTCTGGGGTTTTAGCTGGCATGAAACGTAGAAATAGAGAAAGATTAGATAATAGTTGAACTAATGTTCAGAACAAAAAATGGAGAGGATCGAAAGATATTTGTACAGTGATTAGGTCAAAAATAAATAAAAATAAGAGATGCATAGTTCAGACCAGCTATCTTATATTATCGACCGACAACTGCAAATGCGCCCAGTTCTCCATAAGGAGAGATGGTACTAAAGAGAGAAGTATTACAGTAAGTAGTGTCGTTTTTTAACGATTAACACAATCACCGGGCCAATTTTCGGTCTCCGGGGAAAATCTTCTCAGGCACATTTTTACATAATCGTTTTGGAAGAGAATGCAGAAAACCGCATCCCGATCCGACCTGTGGCACAAAATTCCGAACTTTGTACCCATTTCCGCGAGCGTTGACGCGACTATATATCTTTTACAGGATCTAAATCTTTGTGGTTGCAAGAATAACGAATTTTTAATATATTTTTTTATAACATTAAAGTATCAAGAAACATTACTTTGCTTATTGGGAGAATTCCATACCAAAATTTCATTATTCTTGTCAAAAGCTTATAACCAAGAAAAAGTTAAATATATAAAAAGCTTTTGATACAGATTCGTATGCTAGGCTCAATCAAAAATGTTATGACATCGACTGTCTTCTTCACACACTAAAATTTATCAATTCCGACCTCTTCTACCACTTTGCGCCAAAGTAGATCAATCTTTGTCCAATTCCTTCACGCCACAAGCAGTATTCCACCAGGTTTTCATTCGTGACAGACTCGTGATTATTTTGGAGTTCGTATCACGCGCACCATTAACTGCCAATCAGAAGTCCAAACGTACGCGCTTTTTTTCTTCTATGAACAAATAAGATGATGTAATGGTATTCAAATGCTTATCTGGCTGTGTTATTTTGGTCTGTTGTCTATCCATTGCCATTTTCTCTTCTTATTTGAAACTTGTGATGTTTTTTCCATAGTTCTGAAATTGTGATTTTATTGGGCCAGTATAACTGCAGGGTCTTTCTTAGACATTTTCTCTACCCATTTCTGATAAAGTTGTTAGTTCTTATTAGTTAATGTACTAGTATCTACTAGGTAATTAATATTGCCATGGTTTTATTTAAAATGTTTTTTGTTTAATATATACATATGTCATAATAAAAAGTTGATACAAGACGTCGTTTTACGTTAAGATTATTTTTATTATTCAACAAGAGTAAGTTTATAAAACTTCCAATACTTAACATCGGTTATGGGCCTTTAATGGTTTGTATTGGTACATTTTTTTCATAATTGTTGAAATTTATTATTGAACATAAAAAAAAAATGACAGAACCGGAGAATCAATCAAATGTGCCCAACCAAATTGTATTCAATAGTGGATCAAATATTAATATTGAAAAACTTGGAGGGGTGTGCAACTATGCTACGTGGAAATTTCAAATGAAATTAGTTCTGATTGAGCAAGGTTTATGGGAATATGCTACTGGAGAGTATCCATTAGGTGTTCTGGATACATCAAAAGACCAGAAAGCTTATGCAAAAATTTGTTTATTGGTAAAACCTGTTTGCTATCCACATGTAAGGAATGCTAAAACTGCAGCTGAAGCATGGAAAAACTTGAAGTCTACCTATGAAAATATGGGTATAAGCAGACGATTACTATTAAAAAGAAAACTATCGCAAATCAAATATTTAGATTTTTCTTCGATGGATCATTATTTAGGTGAAATTATATCCGTAAGTCAAGAACTCTTCGATGTTGGCCATTGTATCGACGACGAAGAACTTGCTGAATTGATGCTTATTGGATTGCCAAGTGAATTTGATCCTTTAGTTATGGCGATAGAAGCTACTCAAACAAAGTTAACTTCAGAATTTGTGAAATCTAGACTAATTCAAGGTGAATTCAAAAGAAATGATAGCATGGCCGTTAATTTGAATGAGAAAGCGTTGACCGTTCAGAAGAAATTTATCCCAATTTGTCATTTCTGCAAAAAGGAAGGTCATATAAAGCCTAAGTGTCCTGTTTTGAAGAAAAGAAATGAACAGCAAGCTTCAACTTCTCAACAGTCAGGTTCTATGTCTGAGGTAAAATCTAATAATTCATTGTTATTTTCTAATCACACTGCTTTATTTAATAGTCATATTACCAATGATAATTGGATCTTAGATTCTGGTTGCACCAGCCATATGACAGGTTGCAATAAGAATTTTTCAAATTTTTTAAAAAATAAATCTGAAATCTATATTGCTAACAATAATATAATTTACAGTGAGGGTATAGGTGATATAGATGTTACTTTAGGTAATAATGAAAGAAAAACTGTTACTGATGTCTTATTTGTTCCAGATATAGCCACAAATTTGTTATCTGTAAGTAAAATTACTCAAAAAGGATATGTTTTAGTGTTTGATGACAAAATCTGTTGTGCCTATCTCAAGTCAGATGTAAATGTAATTGGTTCATGTCAATTTACAGCAAAACAAAGTAATGGTATTTATAGGTTAGATCAAAAGGAAAATTTAGATAATAATTTAATAAATGAAGATACTGAAGGTAAATCTTTTTTGTCAAGGACTAACTCTTTATCCATTTGGCATCGCCGCTTGGGGCATCTTAGTCTAAAAGGAATGTTATTGCTTCGTAATTTATTAGCGACAGGTGTTAATTTTGACAATGGAGATTTAGGATGTTGCGTTCCATGTATTGAAGGAAAACAAAAACGTTTGGTTTTTCCTAAAGGTCAATCTATAAGGGCTAAAATTAAATTGGAACTTATTCATTCAGACTTGTGTGGGCCAATGTCTGAGAAAAGTTGGGGAGGACATAGTTATTTTATAACTTTTATAGATGATTTTAGTAGAAAAACATTTGTATATTTTTTAAAAAGCAAAGACCAAAAAAGTGTTTTTAACTCGTTTGTTGATTTTAAAAATTTAGTTGAAAATCAAACAAATTTAAAAATTAAACGGTTTCGCAGTGATAATGGTACTGAGTATTGTAACAAAAGTTTCTCAGAATATTTTAAAAAATGTGGTATTATTCATGAAACCACAGTACCTTATACACCGCAACAGAATGGGGTTTCTGAAAGATTAAACCGAACAATAATGGAGAAGGCTAGATCTATGCTCCAGGATTCTGGTGTAAATAGAAAATTTTGGGCAGAAGCAGTAAATACTGCGGTTTATCTTAAAAATTCTTCTCCTACAGCTACTATTAAAGATGCAACACCACAAGAAATATGGACAGGTTCCAAAGTTGACTTAAGCCATCTTCGAGTTTTTGGGTGTAAAGCATATGTTTTGACACCACAACATCAAAGAAAGAAACTAAATCCCAGATCCAAACCATATATGATGGTGGGATATTGCGATCATACTAAAGGTTACAGATTAGCAGATTTGTCAAATCCTGGTAAAATCGTTAAAGCTAGATCTGTGGAATTTCTTGAAGAAGTAAGAGTTGAAATACCTATTAGCAATACTGAGATTTCTAGTATAAATCTTGATGTCTCTACAGGTGAAGATATTTCAGAACATTTATCAGTTTCAGGGGAAGTTATACAACCAGAAACATCTGATATTTCAGAAAATGTTTTGTCTGAAATAAATGATGACAATGATCATGAAGTTCCAGAAAATAATACTATTGCTGATTTAGAACAAACAGCAAACGAGGGGCCCATACGTAGTATACGTACTCGACGTTTGCCGATTCGTTTTAATGATTACGAAATGAATTATTTTACAGAATTAGCGTTAGTAGGAAGGAATGAACCTCAAAGTTATCAGGAAGCTTTAAACTCAGATAATAAAGAAAAATGGATTGATGCAATGCAAGATGAGTACAACTCACTTATATCACATGGCGTTTGGGAATTGGTTGATAGACCAAGAAATACTAATATTGTAAAGTGTAAATGGGTGTTTAAGGAAAAGTTAGATGTTGACGGTAAATTGGATAAATTTAAGGCTCGTTTGGTCGCTAGAGGGTTTACCCAAAGGTACGGTGTTGATTATGAGGAAACATTCTCTCCAGTGGTGAGACATTCCACACTTCGTACATTGTTTGCACTTGGAGTGGAGTTAGATATGGACATGGATCATATCGATGTCAGCACAGCATTTTTAAATGGCGATCTCAATGAAACCATTTACATGGAGCAACCTCAGGGTTTTGAGACTCAAGAAAAGGATAAAGTTTGTTTACTTAAAAAGAGCATTTATGGTCTAAAACAAGCTAGTCGTTCTTGGAATGAAAAAGTTTCAAATCTTTTAGTTAACAATGGTTACAAACAAATTAAGTGCAAAAATGTGTGTACATAAAATGTTTTAACGGACAGAAGGTAATCATCGCCCTATATGTCGATGATTTTTTTGTTTTTAGCTCTAGTAAAGCTGGAAAAGATGAACTTTATAACATTTTAAACAATAATTTTAAAGTTAAAATTTTAGGACCTATTAAACAGTTTTTAGGTATTAAAATAGTAAGAGATAGAAAGAATGGTACTTTACAACTATCTCAACAAGAATATATTAGGAATTTATTGGCGAAATTTGAAATGTCCAATTGCAACAAAGTATCCACACCAATGGACGTAAATTTAAAATTGGAAAAAGCATCACATTGTGATACTAATTATCCATATCAGGAATTATTAGGTAGCATGATGTATCTATCTGTTTGTACACGTCCTGATATTGCATATGCTTGTAGCAAGCTAAGTCAGTATAATACCTGCTACGCAAAAACTCATTGGTTAGCTGCTAAGCGAGTATTAAGGTATTTACAAGGTACAGCTCACTATGGACTATCGTTTAGAAATATTTTATTTTTTGTTTCTTTTGATATTTTACGTGTTGTGGCAAATTTAATTTAATACGTTTTGTGCCTTTGATACTTTCGTCTTTATATCCAGTCTGAATCCATGACCCTTTCTTCTATTTCTCTTCCTTTATGATATTTTTTTTTATTATTATTGGTTTCTGTTTTTGTCTGCGTTTATTTGAAATACATCATATCGAAGTAATAACAATCTATCAATTTTGTTTGCATATGGATTTGGTGCCCTGTCAGCAGGCAGATGTGTGCTAATTTATAATCTTTTAATTGGTTGAACATATTTGTTATAGCGTGTTTTAGATTATCAAATTTTAATACTTAATTGTGTTACAAATCTTGAAAAATCAAAAAGACCTTGCAGAATTTCTTTCTTATTCTATAAAAAATCGTAGTATGCGCTACTCCTACTCTTAAGATAGGTACGTGGTCCCTTTTATAAATGAAACAATATTCGATTCATATAAGGTATCAAATTGTTCTTAATATAATAGGACCTTATAAAGAATCTCCAACAATATGTGAAATTTAATTCTACCCGAAAATCGCTATTATATTGGCTTGTGAAAATCTCACGGCATAAAAAACCGAAAAAAATTACCTGTGGCTCTATTATAAAAATACCTTTTTGGTCATCTTTGTCCTATAAAAGTAGGGTCCAGATTTTTTTGTAATCCTACACAAGAGAGGCTATTTTTTTAAACGGCACAGATTAAAATCACTAGTGTTTACTGTTATGCGATCTATCTGATACCACCCTCTGGGTTATAATGGCATTTAGATTTCTTCTGCTGATTCCTTTCAAGGACATAATAAACTGGGCACAATACAGCTTTTGTGATTATATGTCTAATTGTAAATAGAATTGACATGTGTTAAGGTCAATTTTGAAGTCTACGTATGTTGTTTAAGATGGCTACCAGTGCATTATTACTTGGGTTTATATTGTTAATCAGATTTTTATCAGCAAGTACAGTTATACTTATGTGTTAAACAACTTAATAGGCCTAAAAGTTTCTATAAATTATGAGTCTTTGAAGTTTTACAACATAACTCTTTTCTTTTCATGTTGTTACCAAAGCAGTAATGGTTATAACACTTATAACCAAAGAATTTTAGATAAGTAAATGTCTCCTTAAGATATGTGTCTTTTTGAAGATTTTTAAAAGCTTGTTTTCCAAAGGTGAAGTTATATTACTAAGTGTGAAACAGCAGAAGAGGTACCTACTTTTTATTATTTATCACATATTTTATCAATAACAACTGTTACCTGTCAAACCAACGACATAGGTTTTTGTAAGGCACTATAAACATAGGTATTATCGTCAGCCATGTTTTGTCCAATGTCAACCACAAAACCAGAGATATGGGAACAGATGTGTTGATGCCTAATATAAAGTTGGCAACAAGTTCTGACATCAGCGCACCATGTTTAAAACTTTACTTTTAAATCCTTTTTGTGCTTAAAGTACCTTAAGTTTATTTTAATCTAAAACCACTAGTACTTACTCTGTCACTATACCGTTATAAAGTACTTTTTCGCTTTTCGAGATACCAGCTGGTTTAGTTCCCATTTTCACCACTACAAAATACGATTGCACGTCTCTTTAATTTGTCTATGATCTGACACGTAAATTGAGTGACATTGGAAAAAAAATGGCTGATGATAATACCTATATCTATAGAGCCTTAGTTTTTGGACAGATATTTCTTATAAAAGTATGGAAATAATTATCTTTTTTTAAGTAAAGTTTTATTTACTTAAATCAAAACAACCAAAGTTATAAGCCAGGAGTCGTTTTCTCAATTCTAAATCTTTGTCAGAACAAACTGTGTGTGAACAAAACAGCGAACTGCAGCTACTTTTTATCAATTCATGGATAAAAAAATACAATTAAATAATTGACACATTTAAAATTAAAAGACAGGATTGATTTTTTAAGATTTTTTTTATTAACTCCAGAACGTTGCTTCAATAATTGTTTGTCAAACACCTCAAAAAAAGGGAAAACCATTTATTTTTCCACTTGATTGAACTGAGAAATTTTAGCCTTGAAACGCTATTATCTAAGAATTAACCAAGAAAGCTTTCGCACCAAACGCTTCACTATACATTTTTAACGTCAAAGTTATATTTGAACGAGTTAAAGATTGGCGAAAAAAATAAATGTGAGTTTTATTGACTTCCAAAAATCCTTTAATCGTGTCAAATGTGAAAAGCCTTTAGAATATATAACTGTTAAATGCTGAAAGGGGAGCCTACGGAGAGACTAGATCCACCCTGAGTGACGGCTAGTGCGGTAGTCTCAACTTGAAAGCTTTGGTTTCCTAGGATAGCGGTGCCGCAATAAAGCGGCCGTAATTTGACGGCCGTCATTAGACGGCCGTTCAAGACGGCCGCTATCGGTGAGCACAGATGTAAAGTAAGAGCTCAACGTTATTGACCGCCTAAATCCATTTTTGTATTTGCTTTCGTTTTGTGTGTTTATATTTTGTTTTATATCTTGTGTTTAGTTTCATTATTTGACAATAATTAAGGTGTATCTGTATTAAAAGCAAAAAATTGATGATTTGGACTTGGAAATGACAATATTTTTCGAAGACGATTCTTCATTGGAAGAAAAAAAAATATTACAGAAATTTACCAATAAAGATTGTTCATTGAAAAATGTGCGGGTAAAAAGTAAATACTTAAATTTTGTAAAATTCCCAAGGTAATTAACTTTATTGCTACAGATGGTTTAATCAAACAAAATAATAACCCTTGACGAAGAATAAGATTTTTTACGAAAGATTGAAGTTGTAAATCCCATAATAAACTCAAATGTATTGAGCATGAAAAATATTTATAATTCCTAGTAACTTAAGGACTAAACTTTTATGATATGAATACGAAAATACCTGAGGGGAACAATAGTAACAAAATCTTAAAAAATAAAATTTAAACTAGGATAAATAATTCTACGAAACATTTCCCAATTCCCAATTGAATAAAAATAAACAAACTCCACACCGTACCGGAGATAAAAAACGTTGAACGCACTGTCTTTCACCGTTATGACGGCCATCACCAAAATGACGGTGCCGCTTTATTGTGTAGCGGTGGTGCCCACCGTTTTCTTGAAAACCACGCGTGGTAAAAATAATAACAACGTTTTATAGCGGCCGTTATATTACGGCACCGCTTTCATAGGAAACCATAGCTTAGGACTGGGTTAGGCCAAGTGTAGCAGGCACTTTAATTTAACCAAGTGTAAATTGGCACGTCTAGTATAAATGGATATTTCGATTCATTCCTTGGGTAGATTCCTTAGCGAATTCCAACTTGGCCAAACTTCTAGCACTTCGGTACCTTATTCGGTTGGGTTCCAATTCCCCTGGTCGGCTGCAGTCGTCTGGTGGCTCACAGTAAATAAACAAGCTCAATTGTTCGGAATGTACTATCTTAGGAAAATCAAGGTGCAATAAAAGCATAGCAGGGCTTGCGAAACCAGAGTTAGCATTTCAGGCAAGGCAGAGAAGCTGTATACATTTAGATCACATATCTGAGATCAATTATGAAGAAGAATAGAGTATGACTACAAAACGCATTTAAAGTTTTTAATAAAATTTGAGAAAGGAGTGAAATATCGAAAGTAACCAGGTTAGAACTTGTAATGACTGGTTCAAAAGAAAATTAATTTATAGAGCATAAAATTACAATAAAGAATTACAAAAATTCTTAAATAGATGTCTAAAAAAGATCCTAATGGAATACTGGCCTCATAAAATTACCAATGCAGACCTTTTTAGATAGAACAACATATCTGTGCAAACAGGCAAAAATAGACATGAATAAAGAAGAGGTCAAAGCAACACAATCCCCTGAATAGCAGCCCACTGAAAGAACAAAGATTGGATGACCAGACACGGTTGGAAAAGAACAGTAACCAGAGAACCCTTACACGAGAAGAAGCACAACAGAAAATAGAGGAGTAAGGAAGAAAAGCAGAAAAAGTTTAAGAATAAATGGAAAAGAAAATGCACATATATGGAGAATTAGTCATACTTCATTATCGGCCAAGAAAAGCAAAATACTTTTTTATTAACAAACTAGAAACTTAAGAATAAATGGAAAAGAAAATGCACATGTATGGAGAATTAGTCATATTACATTACCAGCCAACAAAAGCAAAAAACTTTTTTATGAAAAAACTAGAAAGCCCTGTAAGTAACTCACAGAAATGACATCTCAACAGTATGTCACACAAAAATAAAGCGTGTAAACGATGTGTTAGAGCATCTCGTGAACGTGACGGCTGGCTGAAGATTCTTTAGCGTCCAGGAACGTGACGGCCAGCCGACGATTTTTCTTTGTGCATCTTACAAAACACAGTCACGCCTACTATAAGTAATGGTCATTTATAAAATAAGAATCAATTAATTTTATAGCAATATCAACAAAAATTGATAATGAGTTGTAAAGTTTAAAAAATCGATAGTCATATATTGATGAAGAAACTATTAGAAACGCTTGTTTTACAAGAGTTTGTGACAGTTTCTTTTAGCAATATCTATACCTATCATGCCTCAGAGAATAGCCTATTTCTCTCGTTTTATTGCAAAATAGAAACATGCGAAAAAATCAGTAATAGTATTGTAATGGTAGTACTCGCGAAGATATGGCGATATGAGTCGTTAACCATTCATTACATTCAAATTATTTCTGCGATACTCTTTTAATAAATTTTACACGAGTTCCACTGTATATGTAAATGACAAAAAGTATTTCGTGCGTCCGTAAAGACGTATCCTACGTATCTAAAAGCCGTGTCCACGTGGCCAATGACTTTTGAAGTTTGTTTCTATTTGGACAGACATTAATGCAAAAATAGCCCCTTCGTCGCCGTCTGGTCAGTGTAACAAGATTATTGAACCTTTTAGTAATGAAAATAAGCTACAAAGCATACATCTGTCAGTATAGCTAAAAATGGTTTTCAGATAATAAAAAGATAGCAAGTACACGACAGATATTTTCAATATTTAGATACTTTTTGTGCGAAAGTATTGATACATGTATCAAATAGACATGATGACAATTATACTATCTAAATTTAAGTGGGTATATAAATATTGACAAATAGGTTTATTTTTTTAAATTGAAGTAGCCCAATATTACTTAATAGTATTAATTATAAAAATTGGAGTTAGAAATATTAAATAGAATATGAAAATAGAATTTGAATTGTTTCTTTGAACTAAGAATGACGAATGTTGCCCGATACTTCGATTCTTTTATTGCTCTATGTAGTCTAGGAGCCAAGGGAGTTTCGTAGCCGATTTATGTATGTACATGTAGTCGAGACAAAGCAATAAAATTAGCCATACTTGCGAAATTTAAATGGCAAGACCGATTTTAATAATTCTTTTTGTATTCGATTCGTGAGAGGGTCATGAAACTTTGTGACCATAAGCGATCATGTAATATTGGAAAACTGCATTTAAAAAAAATGGGTTTCATTTTTAATATATTCAACGAAACTCTAGGAGTTGACGTAAAGGTTCCTGTGCTGAGCACTAGATACACCGTAGATAGCTTCTGGTATTATATAAGTTCTGAACGACCCCAAAAATTTGATTGTTTAAATTGTTTAAAGAATTTACCAAAAATTCCCGGAGACTAGGTAAATGGTAAGTCTCCTGTGTACCAGGTACTCTGGAGATCACTTTCATGTCATTTGTTTTTGGAGGGCCCAAATCTTGCTCAGTGCGTTAATCTCTTAGAAAATGCTCTTGTTAGTCTGCTGCCTGAGTATGATTATGTCATTTTTGAAAGTGACTTGAATGTGGATTTTCTTCAAACAAATAGTAATAATTTTTCAACCATTAATAATTTGTTTGGTAAGTATGGTCTGGTTCAACATATTTCACATCCTACTAGAATTTCTGGGGCATCTGCTACGCTTATTGATATTGTAGTTTCCTTCTGTACAGATATAGTAACGAATGCAGACGTCATAAACATGGAAAGCATCTCTGATCATGATATGGTAACAGTAACGATCAAAATTGCTAAGGTAAAACCTAAACCAATGTTAAAAACTTTTAGGGACTTTTCCAAATTTAACTATGACCTGTTCTTTAACGACCTCTTCTTGGTCGATTGGGATTATATCTATGGTTTAGATGACATAAATGGCATAGTTGAATTTTTTAGTAATAATATTTTAAACTTATTTGACACTCACGCGCCAGTTAAAACGGCAAAAATAACAAAGTCTCCGGCCCCTTGGCTTACTGAAAATTTAAAATTCATGATGAAACTTCGCGACAAAGCTCGAACCAAGTATAAGAAAGTTAAATTAGAAAATTCTTGGACAGAATACAAAACTTTAAGAAATATGGTTAACATAGCTGTAAAAGCAGAGAAGAAAGCTTACCTGCATCATGCATTCAAAAATGATCCAAAAGATTTTTGGCGTACCATCAAAACTTTAAATATGTTTCGGTCAGGTAACAATAGTTCTCTTTCATTTGACTTTGCTAGTTCAAACGAATTTAACGATTACTTTCAAAGTAGCTTGCCTCAAGTGACAAACTATTATGAGGATTTTATTACTAACAAATATTTAAATAAATCTTTTCTTGAAAATATCTCTCAAAAATTTAATTTTAAACTAGTCTCCAGTGAAAATGTTGAACAAATTATTTATAAACTTAAATCTAATGCCACCGGTCCAGACGGACTTAGCCTAAAACTTTTACTTTATCTTATTCCATATTTAAGTGGCCATATAACATTCATAATAAACAAGTGTCTGGAACTTGGTGAAGTACCGCTAACTTGGAAACAGGCAAATGTTATATACATTCCAAAAAAGAATAGCCCCTCGGATCTTTCTCACTTTCGCCCCATAAGCATCTTGCCTACCATGTCGAAAATTCTAGAGAAAATTGTATCTGAGCAACTTACCAAATTCTTAGAAAATAACAACATTATACCGTCCACGCAATCTGGCTTTCGTCAAAATCACAGTACAGCATCAGCATTGCTTAACATAACTGATGACTTGTTTAGAGCTTATGATAATAAAAAGAATACCTGTTTAGTCCTGCTGGATTACAGCAAGGCGTTCGACACTATTAATCACAAATTAAACTTAAATATTTTGGTCTAGATCAGATAGCAGTAAATTTTTTTGTGAATTACTTACAAAACAGGTGTCAAAAAGTAGTTCTAAACGGTGTTTCATCAGATTTTATTTTTCTCAATAGGGGTACACCTCAGGGAAGTGTACTGGCTCCCTTGCTTTTTACACTGTATACGTCAGACTTGGGGAAACATTTAAAACACTGCTTTTCTCACCAATATGCTGACGACTCTCAGATTTATAACAGCTTCTCAGTGGACGATATTGAGTTAGCCATGCAAAGAATTAACTCTGATTTGGACATGGTTGGCAAGTACTCTAATGCTCATGGGCTTCAACTTAATGAAGGTAAAACCCAAATGCTTCTTTTTGGAAAAGACAGGGAACTTCTAGCCAGAGACCCGCGATTTAAAATAACCCTAAATAGTGTTGTACTGCACTCGGTAAACACCTGCAAAAACCTTGGTCTTCACTTAGATTGTGATATGAGATTCGTAAACCATGTCTCCTATTTACTACAAAAAACTTTTGGATTGTTAAAAATACTGTACGTGTATAAGGATAGTTTAAGTACCGATGTTAAATTAAAACTAACAGACTCGTTAATTATTTCTCATTTAAATTATTGCAATACTGTTTACTGGCCAGCTCTGTTACAAAAAGACAAATACAGTCTTCAAAAGATCCAAAATGCATGTATCAGGTACTGCTATAATCTGCGTAAATTCGACCATATTTCCGACAAATTTTTAGACTCAAAGTGGTTTAATCTAGAGGAAAAATTTTAGATTTACATGTCGCGCACTGTTTATAAAATATTTTTTTCAGAAAAGCCAAAATATCTGCATGACAGTCCCTAGGCATAGAACATGCTTGTTTCAAAAATCGTTTAGCTACACCGCAGTCAAAATCTATAACACCCTGCCCCGCCACATCAGGGAAGCCCGCACCCTGGCCACATTCAGTTAAAGACTTAAGATATATATTTTAAGTAAAAGAGATTTATAATAATTTTTTTTTAGTTTCACTTTAATATTTTTGTTGTTGTTCCCTTAAATTATGATTTTTTTTTTCATGAACTTATATCTATGTATTCATGTAACTTTTAATCAGGTGGTGAGCAACCTTGTTGGATGTCGCCACCTTTTGTTAATGCTGCATTGAATTGTAATCTGTTAAAACGTAAATAAAGGCATTTATTATTATTATTATTATTAAAACCTCCGGGTATTGAGTTTTGACTATTTTTTAACTATATTACCAAAAACAACCGGAAACGAGGTAAACAGTAAGTATCCTGGGCACCAGATATTCCGGAGATTACTTCCAATGTCATTTTCGTTTGCAGAGACCCCAGAAACCTCTGAGTAAAAAATTAAACTCATTTCAGCCAATAATTAACGAGTTCTGTTTAGTTCTCTTGGAGATAGACTTTAAAAATGTATTTTTTGTATCCATAAATGCAGTTTTCCCATGCTCTCACACACCAAATGCAAAAAGAATCATTAAAATCCGTCTTGCCGTCTTGCTCTCACACACGGAATGCAAAAAGGATCATTAAAATCCGTCTTCCCGTTTAGATTTCGGAGGTTCAGTGATTTCATTACTTCGACTAATAAGGTTTTATAGTTGACTACTATGTAATTTGAGCTGCTGAATCTGATTCTTTAACATGATAATCCGATTTTTCCCAAAGAAATTTGTTATTAACAATTTAATTGTTTAAAAATTTATAAAACAATATGTATTGTAGGTAAGAACGTGGATTCGACAGATTTATTTATTAGAAACATTTTTAGACAAGTTTTGTGCAAATTTAGGGTACAAAAAATTTGCAATGTACTGAGTTTATCAAACATTTTTAGTAATAATTGTTTTGCAATTGCTCTAGACCCTTTTATAATCGTCCATTTTTCACGTTTAACCTTTAACTTAAAAATAAAAGTTGGTAAGCATTGGGATAATTATTTATTACAAATTTACAAGTTTAAAGTGACAAAAATCAACCTAAAAAGGCAAATTTATTTGTTTATAAGCATTTTGCAATAACTTAAATTTAAATTATATCACATAAAGTTGCATGATGTTATTAATCAATTCAAGACAAACATTTTGAGACTTAATTTAATGCATTTTTCGCTAAGAAATAGCGATTGTACATAAACATTATACAGAATTCTTATCAGATTTGTTGTTACTTTTATTTTTTAGTTTTTGTTCTGAAAATAAAGACCACAATATTAAAATTTGAAAGTAGTGAAAAAAGTTACCAGTAGGTATTCGGACACTTTGGCCAGATTGCTAGCGCTTCACGCAATCCAACTGATTTTAAAAACATGTTGAACAGTCTTTAAAACAGATTTTCAGGCTTTTGAACAGCTTTAACAGCTTTTAAACACCTTTTGAGCAGCTTTTCAAAAACCGTTTGCCTCACGTAATCCAACTGATTTTGAAAACATGTTGAACAGTCTTTAAAACAGATTTTCAGGCTTTCGAACAGCTTTAACAGCTTTTAAACACCTTTTAAGCAGCTTTTCAAAAACAGTTTGCCTCACGTAATCCAACTGGTTTTGAAAACAGGCAGAACTGTTTTTTAAAAGCTGTATTAATCTGTTTAAAATACAGTTCAATCTCTTTTTAAAACCAGTTGGATTATGTGTGGCGCTAGCTGTCTGGAGCTGTCTGGACCAAGTATCTGAAAACTGTTACCACCACAATTTAGGTAAAGAATCAAACTCTTACGCAATATTGGTCATGTTTAAAAAAATGAAATAAGACAGCTCAAATTTTTTATTTTTATGCTCAACTCTACTTTTTGTTATTGCAAATTTCATAATAAAACTAAATTCGCAACATTAGCCAACTATAGTTTACAGATAAATAAGTACGTTGAACAATATTGAACGACTGAAATTTAAAAAAATTAAGGAATGAGGCAATACTGGAGTCAATGCTTTACATTAAAGTGGCTCATTGTTTTAAAATGATTTTGAATATTTAATTTTACATTAGAAACGTTAGATCTGAGAACATGCTACCTTATATCTATAAATCTAACTAAGAATAAATAGTACGGGCGTCAGGTACGTTTTCGTTGGAACTATAGTGTCATGGAATTTTCCAGCACTTCCCACCTAAGCACCATATAATTCAACTTACAGGGTTGCTAAAAGGGTATATACGAGCTTATTTAAAAGGGCACAAACTCACAAATTTGTCGAACGGTTCCCCTCGAAATTCGTAATCAGCAGGTCGATATCAATAAAAAACACTTGGAAAATTCCATGATCCTATATTCCCAACGAAAACGTACCTGGCGCCCATACTAATATTACAATACGATTAGATTATTTAAATTGGAGTAAGCCAATTATTGATTTAATTATCCTTAGGTACCTACTGTTCTAATTATTGCGAATAGTTCACTTTTAATAATTTATAAAAAAAAATGTTGTTTTGTTTTCCCAAACAACTTGTTTAAATTGGTATAAGTCAATGTTGCTATATTGCACTAACGGGCTTAGGAGAGTTTCCCGACAGCAATTGATCGACAATTCACCGCCAGCAATTGACCGACAATTCACCGCCAATTCACCGCCAGCAGTTCACCGCATACTAATTCACCGCGTAAGCAATTAACCGCCGTTTTTAATTTTTAATTTTTAACCGTATTATTCTTTAATAAATATCAAACCCACTCTTTTTAGTAGAATGTAATAATATACCATACGTAAACATTTATGGGTTTATCGATACTTTTTTAAAATAACAAACGATCCAAATATACGTTTAGTAAACTCTTTTATAAGAAATTGTTTTTGAATTGATATAATAAGAACCAAAAACGTTTTTTACTTATTCAGTTACTTTTTAATCATACTTTTTACAAATATTTTTTTGCTGTATAAAAATACTACAAAACAACTTTTTATAAACTCATTTAAATATATTTTTATCTAATAAGAGGTCATTTGATACCGAGATATCCAGTTTAAAAAAAAATCAAAAATACATATTATAAAAACTGGTATAGTTAATGAAACGCAATGAATTGCGAGTGTAGAGCCCTTCGTGAGACAATTTTTTTCGAAGACAAAGAAAGAAAGAGGGCCAGCCTCTCCTAGATAGTCTCAAGAGTTCTGCAGACCAGATGGCCCATACGAACCCTGACCGTTTTTTATAAGCCGCCTTTTTTATGCGTTTTTAGACCCCACGTTTTTTTTGACAACGCAACGCACAGGAAAGGGGCAGATTTTTTTAAGGAACCCTATACGGAGTTCCGTTCGGAGATTAATTTGAAATACAAAAAGTTTTTTTTTACCTGGACAATAAGGTGCATTCGAGTTTGCACAAGGAGATATTGGCGAACAGAGATAAAAATAATGCCGTACATGTGTTGTGGAAAAGAGATAATTGAAAGTTTAAAAAAGTGATGCACATGTGTACAAACGTGGGAACTTGAGATAAAAAATTGAGATCGGACACTTTCAGTAGCGTCTCTATCTATAAATATAAACTGACGTTAAATATAATTACCCGAATTTTTATTTAATTAAGTTTTGTACAAGATTATATACGCCCGTTATAATACGTTTTCTTAAAAATAATTTTTCATAAATTTTATCGTCATTCAGTTAAATTTAAGTGATTTAATTCAAATATGGTAAAAAAACTGAGAATAGTGCAAATAATTTAAAAAAACGGGTGTGGCAGTCAGTGGGACTGCCGGCAGAAGTTATACTTCTATGCATGCGCCCGGATTCATAAATTTGTATGCGAATGATTTAGCAAAAAACATTCGTGTTCAGCGAACTCAAAAACCTCCTAGTACTGAGTGCACACTTATTTTGTATCGAATTTGCATAAAATTCCTGGAGAAGAGGTCCGTTTTAAGCACCAGGTGTTTCGGACACCATCGCCATTATCATATTCGTATTCAGGGACCCAAAAAACCGCCGGGTTCCCAAGTGTGCACTGATGTTGTACATAATTTACATAAAACTCCAGGAGAATTTTGGTAATAGATATTGTTTTTAAAATTTCATCTATTTTACATTTTAATCTATTTTTTTTTATTTTTTTTTTGGTTATTCGTTTTTTTCAAATTTTGCTGGTTTTCACTTTTCATTTTTTTTTTCTATTGTGTCCCATTTTTTAATATCTACTAGTTTTTATAATTTCCTCACATTTTTATTTTTTTTACATTTTCAGGATTTACAACAATTTTTTTATCATTTTTAACATTTTCCAGGGTATTCAATAATATATTTAATGGTTTTACACGTTTTTTTAGGATTCACAACAATTTTTACCGTTTTCATCATTTTTTTAAGATTTACAAGAATTTCTTACTATGTTTTACCATTTTTCACGTTTTTTACGATTTTTGACCTTTTTAACCATTTTCAACAATTTTTTTAAATTATTAAGAATTTCTGATAATTTTCAACAATTATTTACGTTTTTTAGCATTTCTGTTCAATTTTCGACATTTTTTACGACTTCATCAAATTTTCACGATGCCAACATTTTCTTACAATTTTCATAAACTTTTCACTATTCTTAACTTAATTTTTTTACGATTTGTAACAATTTATGGCGATTTTCAATTTTTTTTTTTAATTATTGCAACTTTTTAAGATTTATAACGACTCTCCCAAGGACTCTCCCAATTTTTAACATTTTAATGACGATTTTTCACACTCTTTTTGGATTTCTTACATTTCCTTAAGATTTTCGTCAATTTTTTACGATTGTCAACTTTTTTGCAATCTTACATTTTTTTATGATTTTTGCCATTTTTTTATCATTTTCATCAATTTGCAAGAATTTCAAGAATTTCTTATAATTATTCTCGTTTTTCAAAATTTCTTTATAAAATTTTTCATTTTCAAGATTTATACAATTTTTTACGATTTTCAATAACTTTTTATGATTTTCAACGTTTTTTTACATCCTCAACAAAATTTTTCACGATTTTATCAGTAGGAGTTAGCATAATAATTTTCATAGAATACGGAGAATTTTTTAAATATTATCCATACAAAGTTTCCATCCCTTATTTGCACCCTTAGGGTGTGAAATCTTATAAACTATGAAACACGTGTTCAATGAAATATTTTAAAGAGTCTGAATTTTAATTTTTATCCAAATCGGTGCAGATTTAAATATTTTTTCATATAAATATTTAACCCTTATTCCACCCCATGAAGGTGTGTATGCACGTGTTCAGTGAATTTTTTTTAAGAGACTGAATTTCAATTTTTATAAAGATATAAAGACTTTCATCCCTTATTCCACCCCATCAGGGTTAATTTTTTTTTTTTTAATTTCTTCTTATGAAAATAATCATAAGTTCAAATTTAACGTTTCTGCGATTAGCGATTACGGCTGTGCATGCGTCTATACCTCAGTTAGTGAGATAAATCTATAGTGGTTAACTTCGAGTCAACATTCCGTTTAACATATTATGTATCTATTAATAGATAAATCCCGCTTAATTAAGATTTCTTTATTAATTATATCTAATAAAAATTATTCTGAAACATTAATTTTAATGCTACAAAACTTTTTTAAAACAATTTTATTTTAAATAGAAGCAAATTTAGATATACGCCACTGTTTTTTTGTTAAATTTTTATTTCAAATGTTTGTAAGGGTCCACTTGAAGCAAACGTTTTTTATTTTTCACTGTTCAGTAAATATTTGTAAAAGTTTGTATCTTTTAATGAAACCGTTCCACGTATAGTGGCCCATTTTTCTCATGGATTCCAACGGTATTTCACTGTCAACAAGACATTCGATATTTCTTGAATAGGTACCGTTAATTTCCATTTAGTTTTAAAAATATCTTCAATATCTTATTCAAAAACAATATATTATGTTTGTTTATATTTTGTTTTTTCTATTAGTGGCATATTTGTGTCTGTTATTATTCCTCAATAAGAACAATGAAGATTTTTCTATTGTATACACTCACCGCGATGAAAAACGGAACAGTTTAACTTTTTTTAAACAAATAATACACAAATTGTATCACCTTAAAATGCATATGGTAACAATGTTTTTCTTTTCATTTTTTTTTTAGAAATCTGACAAATCAAAACAAGTTTCAAAGTGGTATTCTATTCCTTTAAGCTATTATACCCGAAATATTGTTGCATGGCTTCACAGCGGAAGAACTTGAGATAGGTATATTGCTCAGCAGTATCACATATACATACAGCGCACCGTGTTTGTACATGTGTTTTTTGAAAACTAAAGCTCACACGAGACGAGCTAAAATTGACCTCCAACGAAGAAGTAGCGCGCGTAATACACACTCGTAATCATCGCTTGTTCATCTGCGAAATCGTCATGCTGCAGATGTTGAATTAAAAAATCAACTTTATTACGTCCGGATAACCAATCAGAATAATAAGAAAGACGAAGACTCGTATTTTACTAGTAGTAGACCTGCAACAGGTCCGCAGCTTCTTAGGCGACATCGAATTGCGCGATTTTAGTTTGGTAGAAATCATGGATACTGACTTAAAATACAGATGCGTTTAATGTAAAGAGTATGAAGAAGATCACAAGTCCATTTTGCACAACATACTGAAACACTTATGGGGGCTTTTTACACAATTTATTTACAAAATTGTTAAGATACACTGAACTCTGCTGGATAACGTCTAACTACTTGACAATACAATGAACTCTTGTGAACACTTGACTCGAACTGACGTTAACTGTCCGTGCATCCCCTTATATACAACATTATTTAATCTAGTTAGTGTGTTTAGAAGTTTCTAGAATTTTCTAGAAACATTATTTAAAATGGTCAGTTGATTTTTTTACAAACTTCTAAAAATCAACTGTCAACAACAATCTTTCAAATTAAGGTCCCTTCCTTTACGGTTATCCCGTTACACTGCCCCCTCCTTGGATTCATTCCTCCTGGAATGTTATTTACTACATCGGAATCCCGCACACTCCCTGAGCCAGCCAAACCATCTTTTTGGAGTTGCTGCGCATCTCCACTGTGGTTTCCCTGGTAAGGCGCCAAACGATCGTGATGGACCACGACGGGTTTCCCTCTGGGAATTTTCACGATCCGATAAATGACATCGTTAATCTTCTTCTTGATGGTGTAAGGACCTTCCCAGTTCTTTTGTAATTTGGGACAAATACCTCGATGCCGTCGGGGGTTATAGAGCCAGACTAAATCTCCAACTTGGTAACTCTTTTCCATTGTCCGTGTGTCATAGTACCTCTTCATCCGATCACTAGATAATTGTAGTTTTCCACGCACCAGGTTGTGTATATTCTCCATTCGATTCTGAAGGTCGGCGACATATTGTTCACGTGCCATTTCTTCACCAGGTTTACAACCAAACACCAAGTCACATGGTAGCCTCATTTCTCTACCGAACAGAACCTTCGCAGGCATTTGGCCAGTTGATTCGTTGATGGCCGATCGAATTGCCATTAGAAATAGTGGAATATGTCGATCCCAATCCCTCTGACAATCTGACACCACTTTTGACAGATAGTTGGTTATAGTCCGGTTCATTCGTTCCACCATTCCATCAGACTGAGGGTGCATCGCTGTGGTCCTCGTTTTGTGGATGCCTAATCTTTGGCAAACTTCTTGAAACAGCTTGCTCTCAAAATTTCTTCCTTGGTCTGAATGTAATTCTAGTGGTACCCCAAATCGGCTTACGAATTCTTCAACCAATATATCTGCTAAAGTGGTGGCTTCCTGATTGGGAACTGCATATGCTTCAACCCATTTAGTGAAGTAGTCCATTACAACAAAGATGTACTTGTTTCCTACATCGGTCTGTGGAAGTGGCCCCAATACATCTACTGCGATTCTTTCAAAAGGACTTCCAACCAGGTATTGCTGCATTTCCGCCTTCGGTTTTCGGTGCGGACCGTTACTGGCAGCACATGTAGTGCATTTACGACACCAATCTTTAACATCATTAGTGCAATTTACCCAGTAAAATCTATCTCGGATCTTTTGCAGCGTTTTCGTGATACCCAGATGTCCTCCAGAACTATCATTATGCATCTGTTTTAAAATTTCCGGTACAGCATTTCTTGGGACCACTATTTGTTTCCTTGTTTCTGTGCCCTCGGAATTTTCTACAAGTCTTTTAACGAGCCCTCCGTCCAAAATTAAAGAGTTCCATTGGGACCAGTATGCTTTTAAAGCAGGAGAGGATGAGGATATCTCTCTCCACAACGGACGACGGTCCATTCTCTTCCACTCCCGAATCTTTCTTAGAACGGGATCGTTTTCTTGTTGCTCCTCCAGCATAGAGCTCTCGTCTTCTGGCACAACCTTAACCAAGGCAAGTTTTTCCTCGTTCTGCTCCATACGGGTACAATGGGGGCAATCAGGTCGACATGGTCTTCTGGAAAGTGCATCAGCATTACGATGTCTGGTTCCAGGTCTGTGCTCGATTTCAACATCATATTCTTGCAGTTTTTCGAGCCATCTTGCTATCTGTCCTTCTGGGTTCCTAAAGCTAAGTAGCCACTTTAAACTGGCATGGTCTGTTCTGATCAGAAATTTTCTGCCATACAGATATTTATAAAAGTGTTCGACGGATTTTACAACTGCTAACAGTTCCCTCCGAGTTACACAGTAGTTCTTTTCAGCTTTCGATAAAGTTTTGCTGAAGTAACCAACCACTTTTTCCTTACCGTCTTGTAGCTGTGACAAGACGGCTCCAATTCCCACATTGCTGGCGTCGGTGTCCAGAATAAGCTTACCATCAGGAAGTGGATAAGCAAGAACAGGTGCTGACGTAAGCTGTTTCTTCAATATTTCAAACGCCTTTTGACATTCCTGATCCCAACAGAAGGACTTATCTTGCTCTGTCAAACGTGTCAAGGGTTTGGCAATGTCTCCAAAATTCTTGACATATCGTCGGTAATAGGAACAAAGACCCAAGAAACTCCGAAGCTGCTGTTTGTCGATAGGGATTGGCCATTCCTGAACGGCTTGTATCTTAGCGGGGTCAACAGCAACGCCATCCTTGCTTACGTTATGTCCTAAATAGTTGACCTGTCTCTGGAACAAGTGGCATTTCTTAACATTCAATGTTAGATTAGCGTTCTGTAATCTTTTAAAAACTTCTTCCAGGTTAGATAAATGTTCCTTAAAGGTCTTACCCATTATGATGATGTCGTCTAGATAAACTAGACAAGTTTCCCATGACAAACCCCGCAGGATGTTCTCCATTAGTCGTTCAAACGTCGCAGGAGCATTACAGAGGCCAAATGGAAGGACCGTGAATTGCCATAACCCTGATCCACTGGTAAAGGCAGTCTTTTCTTTGTCTGCAGGATTCATTTTAACTTGCCAGTATCCGCTTTTAAGGTCTAAGGTAGAAAACAAAGTAGAACCAGCGAAAGCGTCGAGGGCATCATCAATCCTTGGTAGAGGATAACTGTCCTTCTTAGTGACATCATTTAGCTTTCGATAGTCGACACAAAACCGCATTGATCCGTCTTTCTTTCTCACTAATACCACAGGAGAAGCCCACGGACTACTGGATGGTTCGACTATGCCATTTTGGATCATTTCTTTAAGGGCTCTGTCTGCTTCTTCCTTCTTAACTTGAGGCATCCTTCGGGGTACCTGTCGAATCGGACGTGCATCACCAGTGTCAATTCTATGTTGTACAACATCAGTTCTTCCCAGTTTACTTTTAGAACCAAATACAGGTTTATAACGGTAAAGTAGATCTCTTACCTGTTTCTTTTCTAATTTTGACAAAGAGGGATCTAATTTTGTCATTAATTGTTCAATTTCGTTGGTCTCATCTGTTTCCGTAACGTTTACCTTGTGAATTATGGCCGTTACTGGTTCTAAACTTCCCATTTCCGTGTCCTTTCGGAGAAAAACTGGATGATCGTTCAAGTTGATAACTCGGATGGGTACCTCTTTGGCGGATCTAACAAGAGTCTTACCCACAAGGAGTCCTTTTCCCAATTCATGGTCATGGTTCTTCGGCTCTATCATGGCTGGGGCACCATCTGGCTCCGGTCCATCCAACCGCGCTGTGACGACACATTCGCAGCTCGCCGGAAGTTCGATATCATCGATTAGCTTGATCGAGGCATTGTCAACTTGTTTTCGGTGCAGGAATATTTCTTCATTACCAGTACGAAGGATACGTTGGCGAAGATCCAAATGAAAACCACAGTGGAGCATAACATCCATGCCCAGAACAACATCTTCATCAACGTCAGCCACCAGCACTGAGTGAACAAGAGAGGTTGAACCAAACTGTAGCGTCACCTGTATCTCACCGTAGACTCTAGCAGAATCTCCGGTAGCGGTACGCAGTCTCCAACTGGTAGGCCACATCTTCTTTCGCATAATGATGGATGGTCGAACGATAGTTTTCGTAGCTCCAGTGTCTACCAGCATGCTAAAGTTCTTCCCATCAATGAGGCCATCTACATATAAGCTGTCCACGTGATGTCGCAGAGTTGCCAATTTTATGGTGTGAGGGGCTTCGGGAATGTTTGGGGTCGATTTCGCCCTCCAGGAGTCGACCCGTTCTAGTTTTCCTGCTGCTGGGGTACTTCAGCAGAAGAATTTTCTTTTTGGGGGCAAGTATTTCTTATATGGCCTAGTTCTCCGCAGTTCCAGCATCTCACTGGGCGCCTTCTTTTTGGAGATAACTTCATTAATCTCTCTACTACCGCTTCAACGTCGCTAACGGAATGAACGGCATGGTCGTAGTTACCAGTGATTTCCCTTAGTCGAGCAACTCCACGTGAGGCCTCCGTCGCCGCCTCAAACTCCAGGGCAATGGTCAAGGCGTCCACAAGAGTCTTCGGCCGCGCCAACCGTACAGCGCGCTGCAACTCGACGTCTCGAAGACCATCGGTGAAGGTTTGGACTGCTAGGCACTCCAGGAAATCCTCCGCTGCATTTGAATACGCAAATCGAACCATTCTTGCTACATCCGCTTCAAATTCCTGGATAGTTTCTCCATTCTTCTGTTTTTGGCTCTTTAACTGCATTCGGTACACCGGTTGTAGATGAGTTTGACCATAACGCATCTCTAGACGATTCACCAATAACTCGAAGTTGTCAGCTTCATCCGGTGTCAATGATTGCAAGACGTCTAAAGCTTCGCCTCGCAGAGCTACGGTTAGGGACAATGCCTTCTCCTGGGATGACCATCCATTGGCTCTGGCCGCTGCGTCGAATTGTTTCAGGTAATTTGGCCAGGAAGTCTTCCCGTCGAAGGTCGGGGGTTTCATCGTCGTTCGTACATGAGTCGTCTCCTCGCTTCTTTGTCGTTCGACGTCTGCGGGGCAGGTTTCCATCCTTTCTGCATCTCCGTCGCCATGGTGGATGGTTTGGTTTTGTAGACAAGCTTCCAGTTTTCGGTTAAGCTTTTCTATCTCGGACTGCACTTGCTGGTTGATCTCGTCTCTGAAGTTGGCCACTTGGTGATCCTGCTCGTCTCGCATGTTGGCCACTTGCTGGTTCAAGTTACTCACTTGCTGGTTTTGCTCGTCTCGCAAGTTGCATATTTCGGAGCGCAAATGCGATATTTGCTGGGAGAAGGAACTGGATAACTCTTCTGGTAGGGTGGACATACGTTGTGATAGCTGGGACACCTCTTCGCGCTGGCTCCTTATCTGACTGGATAGCTCCTCTTGCTGGTTCGTCATTCGTCCTGATAGCTGGGACACCTCTTCGCGCTGGCTTCTTATCTGACTGGATAGCTCCTCTTGCTGGCTCGTCATTCGTCCTGATAGCTGGGACATCTCTTCGCGCTGGCTTCTTATCTGACTGGATAGCTCCTCTTGTTGGTTCGTCATTCGTTGCGACAGCTGGGACATATCTTCGCGCTGGCTGCTTATCTGACTGGACAACTGGGACAGTTGTTGAGCTTGTTCTTCTTGCAGCCGGGAAAGTTGTTGAGTTTGTTCTTCTTGTTGGCTCGTCATTCGTCCTGATAGCTCCTCTTGCAGCCGGGAAAGTTGTTGAGTTAGTTCAGAATTTAATTTTTGAACTGGGTCTTCGAACTCCACAGCGTCAGGGTCCAAATTATTATTTAGGTAGTATTCACGGAGCCTTCTCAACAATACGGATTTGCTCCCAGTAGTTTCCAACTCTAATTCTTCGAGCTCTCTTCTGAGCTCAGCAACCAATAGTTCATTTATCTTTTTTCCAGGCATTCTTATATCTTCACCCCACACCTGACACCAATTTGAAACACTTATGGGGGCTTTTTACACAATTTATTTACAAAATTGTTAAGATACACTGAACTCTGCTGGATAACGTCTAACTACTTGACAATACAATGAACTCTTGTGAACACTTGACTCGAACTGACGTTAACTGTCCGTGCATCCCCTTATATACAACATTATTTAATCTAGTTAGTGTGTTTAGAAGTTTCTAGAATTTTCTAGAAACATTATTTAAAATGGTCAGTTGATTTTTTTACAAACTTCTAAAAATCAACTGTCAACAACAATCTTTCAAATTAAGGTCCCTTCCTTTACGGTTATCCCGTTACAATACCTTCCTCCGTTAAGTAGGCAACAAAGGGGGTCAATAATAATATTGATCATAATTTATTTAAAGGATCACATAGAATTATACATCCATTCAAGGGGTTCCTTAAATGATGCCAGGTAAATTGATAAAATCCTCCAAGATTTTCTTTTTTTTTTTTTTTTTGTTGACGTTTAGAAATCCCTTTCTTCTGATGCTTGATAATGGCAGACTTTACACCACGAAAATTACCCAACCGTACTTAAACGATAAGCAATACAATTTTTTTTAATGTAATGGGAATGTATTTCTTGACATTCACCACTTAAATTTAGGAATGCTAGAAAGAATAAGGCATTAATTAAAGAACTTCGACGCAATACCAAAAATATCTGACTTTATCGCAGTATAAGGGTGAGCTCAAAACTATCTCTAATCTAGTAAGGTATCCATTGATGGAAGAAGAGGTTTGTTTCTTTAACAGTGTTTTTACTTTTTTGATGCTTTACTTAACATTAAAACATTATTTTACAGATATAGAAATCAAAAAATCGATAGCAAAACTTTAAGCCCCTTTTGACAACTTATACCAAAATTTTAATTTTTTGTTTGTTATTTTTAGTTTTATACAAAACCATTTGGTAAGTCGTGGGTAAAGCATTTCTACTTTACTCAAGGAACAAATTGCATATTTAGCTCATTTCTTTAGCCCACTCGCTTTAATATGCAATTTACTCCACTCGTAAAGTAATATACTATTACAAACAATAAGAGCTAAGAGGCGTTACCGACTATAGGTACAGAGTGTATGTCATGCCGAATCTAAAACTTTTAATACTTCTCCTTAATGTAATTTTCTTGTTTGGACGATATCCAAATTGCAATAATCCCATGAAAGATCACTCAATATAATTATTTTACTAAAAATTATGGTTTCGGTCTTCTTACCAAATAAAAAAGTTAGTTTGAGTGATGAAGAAATTGAGTAAGTATCATATGTGACATGAGTTGAATCAAAACAATGAAAAAAACCGACTAACTACCAATGCATCTATCGCTGAAATGAATAGAAAGGCTTTACCGACTATAGGTAAAAATTGCGGGTTCAAGTCCTTTTGAATTTCATATTTTTTGTTTTAATTGTCGATTTGACAAAGTCTCTTTCTCATTACCGTCAGGCTATATGTGCTTAAGGAGAAAGTGAGTAAGTGTCGCATGTGGCATGTGTTGAATTTAACGACCGTTTTGTTGATTTGGTGGCTAAGCACCTATAGCTTAGTTGTTAGAGCGTCAGCGCGTAGAGCTGAAGGTTGCGAGTTTGAGTCTCGCTGGGTGTGACATTTTTTCAATTTCTCCTTAATGTCATTTAATATATTCTTGTTTGTATACTTTCTAAGAAAATTCAGAATTTCAAAATTTTTAAAAGAATGACTATGAAATATGTCTCAAAATAGTTCGTTTAATATTATTTTATAGATATCTAAGTTTGGTCCAAAGTAGGCGATTATTTTTTCTTTAAATAATATTTTTTTATGTACGATTTTATTTGTTAGGATGAGGTTAGATTGGATCGGTATTCACCGGCTGATGTTATTTCAAGCTACCGTATGACGAAGCTGGTGAAGAAGAAAATTGATCTAAAGACATTTTTTGAATTTTTAACCTTATTTAAATCAGTTTATTTCTTACTCAATCAATAAATCAGATGCATTCAGATCAGTTTTTAACTTGTAAAGTTTGTGTTTAGCACTCTATTTTCTTTAAACAAAGAATCTGAATTATTACCAATCAATACTTATATCTTATTTTACAAAAATTTGGATTTCGCTTTTTTTAAATAAGATGTCGAATATCTGTGAGCTTATGTTAGTAAAGAATTTTGATATGTCTTTTTTTGTATGTCATATAATACTTGATAATAGTACAAAAAAGTGTTGTTTGTATATTTACATTTACCTCAATGAATCATAAGAACAAAAACTATGAATGGTTGATGTTTGGTGTCCATATGTGTACTTAGTTCTTCGACCTATTTCGTCATCATTTGTCAAAAAATAATAATTAATTTTCACTGGAATGATGACAACTATGTAAACTAGGAATTCTAATATGTAAACTTCCTTTGAATTGGATCATTTCCTCAAATAATTTGTCATTTGTAATACGATCTTTTTTGTAAAATTTTAGTTTATCATTAACCAATTTGCAAACATATTAGGGATAATTTAATGGTTAAGTTATTGGATCTTTCTGTCATTTTCTGCAAAATACTGACAAATTTAATACTGTAAGATTTAAGTTCAATATACTAATATATTGTAGGATATTTAATTGCAAAACCTCTTTGTCTAAAATGCATAGCTGCCAAGATATATTAACGAAAAAAAGAAAAAAATAATAATTCTTCTTATTTTTCTTTAAAGTTAAGTGGTAAAATTATCATTTATAATGCTATTCAGAAGCGATGAAAGCAGAAAATAGGATTATATACGATTAACCGAAATAAGGTTGTTTTAGAACGAATATCGCTTGGTCTATATTAGTCTAGTCAACAAGTTCAAAAACGTGTTAAATAGAAATAAAGCTCCTAAACATATGTGCCATAGCTCATTCGATTCGGAATGACGTCTAGAAAAATGTGTTTTAAGGGTATATTAGCACATAAAAAATTGCGATTGTTATTAATAAAATAAGATAAAAAAAAGGTATTTAGTTTTTCGTTAATAACTTTTAAAATAATGATATTTAAGAAATTTTGAAAAAAGATCCTGCAAGAGGAGGAAATTTCCAATAAAAAAGTCCCACTTCCGGAACTCTATCTCCATTATTTATAATTTTAATTTGACGTTGAAAATAGTGCTCCGCTCGGCTTTTACAGCATTCGCGCGCTGCCGCTAAACGGGGTTTATCAAATAAAATATTTTTTTTATGACATAAAATGTCATTTTAAAAATTTGAAAAAATTCCAGTATTTTCCTAACACTTGAAAGAATCTAATTCAGTTGGAAAAATCATTTTGTCACTATTTTTCAATAAGTTATTCAATTGTTAACAAACAAATTTTTTCCTAATCTGCGAAGTGCAAGATATTTCATTTTGCAATAGTTATGAAAAATCATAATTAACAAATTAATAAACTTTTATGAAAATTTATAGTAGGATCTTGTAAAGTATACATGTGAAAAGGGCTCCACGAAGTTTCAAATTTTTAGGCCAATTATTTATAACTTGTATCCCATTGTTTATGTCAACAGAGATTAGGAAAAAATTTGTTTGTTAACAATTGAATAACTTATTGAAAAATAGTGACAAAATGATTTTTCCAACTGAATTAGATTCTTTCAAGTGTTAGGAAAATACTGGAATTTTTTCAAATTTTTAAAATCACATTTTGTGTCATAAAAAAAATATTTTATCTGATAAACCCCGTTTAGCGGCAGCGCGCGAATGCTGTAAAAGCCGAGCGGAGCACTATTTTCAACGTCAAATTAAAATTATAAATAATGGAGATAGAGTTCCGGCAGTTCGGACTTTTTTATTGAAAATTTCCTCCTCTTTCAGGATCTTTTTTCAAAATTCCTTAAATATCATTATTTTAAAAGTTATTAACGAAAAACTAAATACCTTTTTTTTAATCTTATTTTGTTAATAACGCAATTTTTTATGTGCTAATATACCCTTAAAAAACATTTTTCTAGACGTCATTCCGAATGGAATGAGCTATGGCACATATTTTTAGGAGCTTTATTTCTATTTAACACGTTTTTGAACTTGTTGACTAGACCAAATGTAAACATGGGAATATTAATGTATCTGTATAAATTTTATCTTTTATTTATTTGTCTCTTAGCCTATAAGTGCATCTCATGTAACGCCTTTTTGAGTCATTTTTTCTAGGTTTACTTCATCATAGAAAATGTTTTATAAAGAGTAGATATTTTAAATGATCTATTGATTACCCTTATAAATATTAAAAATTTAGCGGAGAGTAATTTTTGTTTGGAATATACAACCTAATACTTTTATACTAGCTATAAAAAAATGGCTTTATTGGATAGGAAATCGATACGGTTTTGTTAAGCATGATTAATTTAAATTTATCCTGTTTTTATACTTTCTAACTACGAATTCAATCTACAGTTCCTTTCTTATTTTTTGTAGTAGCCGGATGTGTATTTGTGAGTTCAAACTCTTAATTCCTTCCAAATTCGATTATGACGAAAATCTGCCGCCGTATATTTCGTTACGGTGGCTATGTCTAAGCATATTTTCGGATTTGACTGACTGGCCGAGTTGTTTACAAGAGACGACCAAATATGTCACATTTATGCCGATTTCCATACTTTGATGCAATATTACAATGCGGGCTGGCTGCAGTTATGACGAATGATCTTTGATCAATAGGGGTTTACTGACCACCGTGCGCTATTGTAACAATTCTACAGGGATGTATTTATTTTTTTGAAAATCTTTTATTATTACTTTTACCTCTTTAAGTTTGCTGGTATATATATAGGTATTCCACATTCACTAAAGGTATTGTGTGGAAGCCGTTTGACGTCGCTACCGGTTTTACTATAGACTAATTGGGTTTTTTATACTTCTCACATTGTTTCATGGTATGAATTTTGGGATATTGGTGCACTGTACTAGTTTTCAGCTTGATGATAAGGGGATGTCACTTTAGTGGTGCGTAGGCCAAAAGGAATGCTGTAATAACTCTTGGGGCACGAGAGCTAATCTGATCACTACGAAGACAATCTTCTCAAAGTTTCAGAGACTAGCCTGAGCATGTATCACTGGAGCAATGAGAACATAGAAGTAATCCTAAATCTCTCACCACTGCATCTTCAAGTAGAAAATGCCAGGAAGAAAACAATATATAGAATGATCAAAGAAGGAATACTCAAGGAAATACCTCGATCAATTAAACTTGATCAAACTTGGGAAATGCCCCAAGATGACACGCCAAAGAAAACTTTGTAAGATAGTTTACCACAAAACTGGTAAGTAAATCTGAAAGGGACGAGAACACCATATTGGGGCTAAGCCAAAACACCATAAAATGGTATACGGACGGCTCCAAGACAGATAAAGGAACAGAAGCAAGGGTTTTGGACCTAGAAACAAATACTCAGAAAGCCTGGGTGCGTATCCAAGCATAGAATTTAACGTTAAAAGGAACTATCGTAGACAGAAAATTGTGATCATGTCAGATAGTCAAGCAGCCATCAAAGCTCTAAACTCAGATACAATCAGTTCAAAGATGGTCTGGGAATGCCTTGGCAAATTAAACGAACAAGAACAGAATAACACTGTTACTTTCCTATGGGGTCCTGGACACATATGAATAGAAGGAAACGAAACAGCAGACAAGCTAATAAAAGAAGGTGCTGAAACCTCATACCTGGGACCAGAATCATCCTGTGGAATCTGCAGTAGTACAATCTTAGAAACACTAAGGAAAAAAATGGATAGGGAATAATCCAAGTACTGAAATGATCTAGAAGGACTAAGACAATCGAAGACGCTCCTGGGAAACTATAACCAAAAGAGATCTCACAGCTGTCTTAACCTAAGTAAGAAGAATCTCCGAATTATAACAGGAATACTAACCGGGCTCTGCCGATTTAGAGGACACATGAAGAAACTAAGATTGGTAGGTGCATACGTCTGAAGATGACCATTTATTATATTATTACGTGTAAGGTATATTCAAGTAATACGTCAAAATGGTTATAAAATTGCTATTTCTATGATAACCAACTGTATATAAAAAAATTATGTATACAATACGGATCTGCCTTCGCAGCCGTTCATGAGTTGCATATTTTTTTTTTCAATAAAGTTGCATTTCGTTGCGTTTCGGACGTTCCATAGAAATGTCACTTAAAATATTATAAATGGTGTAATTCTGTTTTGGGTGCAATAATAATCGGTCAGGCATTTAGGAAGGTGATACTTTTCAAAGCAAACAAAAAACCAAAATTGTACTGATTCTTATCAATTTCAAAAGTAATTCAATACTTTTCACACCAAGATAAATGAATTGACATAAATGATGTTAACGATAATCTTCTTGTTATCTATCACCAGTAGTTCTGTATTTATCACATATAAAATTAAAGTTTAATTATAGACTAAACTTATAAATCAAGTAAGGTATTTTAACCAAGAATGTAAACATTTTTATTACAACTTTTTATATTTCGCAAATAGTTTATCATCCTCAAAAATTATAAAAAGTTTTAAAATATACTATTTTTGATTATGTTTACTTTTAGAGATGCCGAAAACAAGTGATTTCTTGAGTTGGTTACATATTACTCATTTTGAATTTATCGAGTAAAACATATCCATTTTTTAAAAAACAAAGAATTTACTTGGTCAAGCTCATGTGAATTGCTAGTGATCCTGTTTTGACCCCTTATGACCCAAATTTACCAATTATTTTGGCCTGTGATGCCAGTACAACTAGGATTGGTTAAATTTTTTCTTATTTAATTGACGGTCTGGATCTGGATCTGGAAATTTGGGGAGGGGCGAGCTAGTGCTTAGCCAGCACTGAGGCCACATATGACCCATTGTGCATCCTCCCGTATTGTAGGGATATCCTCACCTCAGGCTGTCACCAGGCCTAGTGATTTAAAATAGGTGATGAGGCTCCCGAGGGGGATCTCCCTGACATCGGCTGGTGTAAGCCAATACTCGCCCAACACGGATCTTCTGATTTCACAAAAAAAGCAGAGCAGTCATACATAATGTGTTCTACTGTTTCCTCTTCTTGTTCGCAGCCTCTGCATAGCGGCGATTCTGTTAATTTCATCCTAAAGAAATGTTGTCGCAATTGGCAGGGACCTGTCAAGATTTCCACAGCTGTTCGGAGATTTTGTCTGGTCAATGCCGTAAATTTTTTTGCTGTTTCCTCGCCAGGATGAGGTAATAACGCTCTGGCCAGTCTACAGTTCGTAGTTTCATCCTAGCACTGTATAAATTTTTAGTGAAAGTGCTGTTTGATAAGGTCCACGACTGCGGACAATATTAGCTTGGTAGATGGGCGAGGGCTAACATATTTGTAGCCCGCAGCCCTCCTTGCTAAATTGTTCGCAATGCGGTTGCCTTTAGGTTCCCATGTCCTTTGATCCAGCTGAGAGTGACCACGTTATTCTGGCTGGCCTCAGTTAGAGATTGGTGACATTCTAGTACTAAACTTGAAGTCAAACGTGGTCTATTCAAGGTCCGTAGTGCTTGTCGGCAGTCTGTGTATATATTTATAATCCTGCCTGTGATGTTCCTATCGATTAACTCTTTTGCAGCTATGGTTATGCCTGTGAGTTCTGACTGAACCACACTTGACATTAATTGACGGTGTAGAAAGACCTATCACATTTACTTCAAGATTCCTAACTTCTAGTGAAATAAACTACAGCCAGCTAGAGATTATTATTGATTTGTCAGCGTTTAATTTTGAAATTTATGAATACTACATAAAATAGTTACAACATTTACTTATAATATTAAATGAGTTAACAGAGAGACACAAAATCTATTTTCACTAGAAAAATTTCATTTAAGTATTTTATCTACACGTAGTAAACTTTCTTTTGCCGGACAAATTTTCTCATCTCTAAGAAAACTCATGTACTTCGAAGCGGAAAGAATGTACAATGCACCAGCACCACCTTTGTATGTGAGTTTAGAGTTGAGAAAGTCGCAGAAACTTTATTATCAGTAAGATAATTCCTAAATTAAGTTTCGCGCTGTTGGTCAGAAGAAACAATCCGACCGACTTAGATCACTTTAAACTTACTTCTCTTCTAGCCCTCATTCCAACCTTTGCCCTTTTCGAATCAGCAAAGATTAGGGAATAAACTTGTGGACAAGTCTAGTGGAACAAATGGAGAACTTATTTAATAATAATTATCAGAGAAAATTTTACAGGAAGAATGTATTTTATTTTAATAAATTTACAGTTATTACAGGTCATTATTAAATTTTGTTTAATTATATTTGCACTGTTTACACCCCATGAGGGGTTTCGCCGCTTTCGCTTTCTAGATCCATTTTACGGTGTGGATCAGTCCCGATCATCATTGTATTTGTTCAATTATATATTTCCATTTTTTCCGGTCTTTTGTCTCCTCTTTTCATTTTGTAGTTTCTGCCCTAGTTAGGTCCTCTACTATAGTTAACCATTTCGATCTGGGTCGACCACGTCTCCTTTTTCCTCCTGCTTGCCATAATACCATAGTTTTTGATACTGATTCTGGTCCTTGTCTCCATATATGACCCAGCCATTTGTTCTTGTACTTTTATTTTCTTTACTATATCTTGTCCATTTAATTCTTCTAAAATTTCTTTATTCGTTCTCCTTTTATACTCCTGTTCTTCGAGTCTTACTGCACCCAGTTTTCTTTTTATTATCTTTCGTTCTTTTATTCTTAATTTCTCTTCTTCATTATTTTTTGTTATAGACATCGTTTCTGCTGCATACATTGTTATAGGTATTATTATTGTTTTATAAATTTTCATTTTTGTCTGTTTGGTCAATATTTTACTTTTTAGTCGTTTTCTATTTGCTTCGTATACTCGTTTTGTCGCAATTATTCTTTCTTCGATCTCCGTTTTTCTTTCCCCTTTGTTGTTTATCATAACGCCCAGATATTTAAATTTTTGTACTCGTTTACCGAGTCTCCTCAGTTTTGTTTTCTTTTCATTAATTTTTAGTCCCACTTCTTTCCCTCTTCTTCAATCTCCATTAATAATTTTTCCATGATGTTTATTGTTTTTGTTATTAACGCTATATCATCTGCATAGGCTATTAATTGGTAACCTGATGCTCTTAGGTTTCTCTTATGGATCTTTCTTAACACAAAATCTACTGACAGGTTAAATAGTGTTGCTGACAGTAAGTCACCTTGTCTTACTCCTTTATTTATTTCGAATTTATCTGTTTCCCGGTTTTGTGTTGGTATACTGACTTTTGATTTTTTATTCATTGAAAGTTTTATTAGGTTTCTTAGTTTTTTACTTACTTCTTGATATTTTAGGGTTATCATTCTTTCCTTTTTCTTTATTGATTCAAAGGCTTGTTTAAAGTCTATAAATAATAATTCTATTTGCTGTTGATGTTCGTATGCTTTTTCCATAATCTGTTTAATGGTATGTATTGCGTATTCTTTTGTTTCATACGTTAATCTTTTTTGTATTAATGACGATAATACTTTATAGGCAACATTTAATAGTGCAATACCTATGTAGTTCTTGCACTCTTGCTAGTCTCCTTTTCTGCTAAGTGTATACAAATGTTATTTCCTTTTGTAACTGAAACTGATATCTCCTTACTGAATTGTAAATAAGAACAAACCGCTAACGGTAACAATTAACGCAAATAAATGTAGTAAGGACCTCACGAACTGTGCACTATCCGCACTTATTAAAATGAACTCTATCTATACATACATTCACACAACAAATTTTCAAGCCTGCCAAATGATATCTGCATAAATACCACACGTCGTGGACCTAGAAACGGCATATCGTTTCAATAAGTTGTATTTATGAGTACAGCATCAAGCAGATGGTGATTCGTTTTTGTATTTATTAGGTATGTTTGGGTTCTAATATTGTATATTAAAAAATTTACAATTACTTCTCTAAAATTACTTCTGTGAATAATACTTAATATATTGGATGAGACCTAAAAGTCAAGTGAAAAATTAGATTGTTCAAACGACGCTGTAAATGGTTGATTGACAAAATAAAAAGTGTATGATAAATAACAATACTGTATGAGTAGATAATTAAACACAGAGGATTAGTTAATAGGGGTATATAAAGAATAAAAGAGAAAACAAACAATTTTGAAAGTCGTAACTCATAAACAACAGGATACCAAGAGGTAGCCAAGCAAGGCAAGGGCCAAAAATAAAATATGGATTAATAAAGAAGACAAAGATATCAAAACAAAACAAAGATAAAAAGTGTATAGATAGAACCAAGATCGTTAAGATTTGTTGATGTATTGACGAAATACCGAACAGAGTACCCCCACGTAAAAGAAAAAAAGAAGACCACCAAATGAAACATTATTGACTTGATTAATCAGATCAGTAGCAGGAAATTAAACAAAGATGTGCTGATTGATGCAAATATATAATAGTCTTAATCCATTTTGCCATGATCGTAATACTAATCCTCCTATTAAAATTGCTCTTCCTAAAGCCTAAAGCCTAAATTTAATGCTTGATGCAGACCACATCTGCTTGTTTGCGTTAATGTACATTTCTGCTTTTTCACTATCGCCACTTGCTATCTCTTTTACATCTCATTATTGCAATACCAGTGATTAATTTTTGTTATGAGATTCTTTGAATTTGTACAAGTATTTGAACTAATTTCTTGTGGATATTTCTTCTATTTTTTTATTTCTAAATTTGTGAGTAAGGATTAATGCCTGTAGTCCAACACTTAGTCAAGCAACAAAACGAACGTCACTTTTAAGTATAACGTAGTAGATTTGGAAGATGTTACACCAAAACATTTAAAGCTACAAAGAGAGCCATAATCAATTAGACGAAATAATTGCAGCATTTACATCAAGAAAAGTCTTTTAAAAGACCCTCCAAACTTACTGAAACGCAAGCCACCAAAGAATTACAAGAGATCTCAACGAAAAACTCTTTTCTCAGACTTCGTACAGCAGATCGGGGTCCCCTATGGAATTTAACTATCTACTTAACAACACTCCACTCTGCTACCAATAAAAGCTTTTACCAAACAAAAACTGAGTTTTGGACAAGGGTTTCTGTAGGTTTCTTTTTTCGTCATTAGCAAATAAGAGGCCTCACATCAGAGGAAACACACCAGCGTATTTTTTCCAATCCCACAGTGAAGAATCTGAGGCTATACTACAACACACACTAGCACAACACATATCCTATACTTAATTGCTTTATGAATAAGTGCGTTTTTCCCAACAGAAACAACATCGCCAATCAGCGACTGGTACTAACTCCAATTACATATAATTATCCCATACCTGAAAAGTCCTACAGCAGAGTCTAAAATCTTTAAACAACATTTAACACTCCTTTTCTATTTTAATCTCTCCACTATTCAGCTTCTGTAGAATTTTAATTGTTTTCTTGTCTCTGTTTTTAATGATGTTGATCTAAGGAACAACTGATTAAATTTTCAATTCTAAGCAAATAGCTTGTGCATATCTTGGCTGGAATTAAATGGAATATAAAAAATTTAGTTTCCTATATATCTTATCTATATATATAAAAATGAAACCCGTTTTCCTTGGTCATGGCATCACGCGTGAATGGCTTAACCGATTTTTGTAATTCTTTTTGTGTTGTATTTGTTATTATTAGGAGAAGGTTCTTACGGAAGAAAATATTAAGAAAATCTCTCAGAAATATTGAAAAATAGACATTTAATTTTGCATATTTTAAAAAATGCGCGTAACGAATGTCAATGTCATTCACAGCCATAGATTGAAAGAGCATCGTTTGTTCGGAAACGTGGTTACTTAATTAAATAAAGCTTCCATGTATCAAATTCAATATTGATTAATAGATATCTATACGATTTCATATAAATATAAGTTCGAAAAATATATTGTTGGTGCGATAAGTGAAACAAAACTATAAACTTTCTTTCCTTCTCTATCTCTTCATCTCTTTTATTTTTCTTATATTTATTTTAGTTGTTGGCGTAGGAACGCGCGCCGGGTACCGCTATTTCATATATTTAAAAGAGTGATCCTTACTAAGACGCCACCGTAAGGTGGCGCAGTTGAGATAGTATAAATTTACATTAGCAATTCTTGCGTAATTAAGTACTATGACGCCACCATAAGGTGGCGCAGTTAATATATGATATATCTAATCGATTATTTACAAAACCGTAAAAATTTTGAAAAATGGTAAAAAAACATCAGTAGGCGGTACCAAGTTCGCCGGGTCAGCTAGTTTTTTTAATACAAATCCTAAAATTATAAATTTTTATATATTTTTTAAAAGACTGTATTAAACACGTGCATTGCAAAAATATAAGTACTTTCATTTGTAGATAACAGGAAGATATCGCAAGCCATGACCATAATAACCGGAAGCCATCGTAATCCACGATGCTTCAAAGAATTGGCTAGCGAACCTACTGGCGTAACTCATACAAAAATTACCGTCACACTTTTGCATGTCACCATACGGAAGTTATTCTAGTTTAGTACAGTTTAAGATTAAAAGTGCAACCAACGATGTTTGTAATAATTAGTAGAGTTCTTTTAAGTTGATCTTAGTAAATAAAATGAGTTCTAGTTGGATTGGTCATTATCAATCTTATGATCTTTACTCGGTAATCATTGGATTGTAATTATTTTTAATCATTACTATCGGTTTACATGTTGGTTAAATACTAAGAAATACATAAACATGTACTATCTTTTATCAATAACACCGTTAAATTTCTCCTCACGTTCCAGCTATTATTATCAACGGGACAAGACCGGTGTTGATGCTACTGTTTTGAATCATGCTGGTAAAGTAGCCGTTTGTAGGTAGTCAACATCAAATTTGTAATTTTACACCCGCATGTATGTGATCTCAGAACGGTACAGGTACAATGTATGTGATAAATTTTATTTAGGTAACTATTACAGGTCAGAGGCGTCGAAGTTATTTAGTATTTGTACTATTATTAAAATTCTAGTGAACTCAGGAGATAACAGACATTATATAGGTCAAGACATAAAGCAATTTCAAGCTTAGTCAAACTTGGATCTTTACAAACCATAGACTTGCTCAATGATTTCTGGTGTTTTTGCACTTTATGGACGTCCAGTACATGGTTCCTCTTGGTACGATCACATTTAAACTCTAAAACCTATCGATGCACAGTTGGAAATGAAAAATCAGATTCCTTTATTACTTTTACCATTTTTGTATGAATTTCTATTGCTGATTAAAAAAAAAAGAATTTTATCACTGCTCGATATTCTGTTTTTCCATTGTAACAAAATACACTGACACGTCAACTTCAAATGGTTGTAAACAAAGAATTAATTGACGAATCAAAATAGAAATTTTTGTGTATAAAAATGGAAGATTAAAAATATTAAATTAGCGTATAAATTTTGATTCCTCTACTGGTTTATAGGTGTCGCTTGGAAAACTTTTTAACCAACTACTATGGGAGATTTTGTATTGAGTATTCATAGAATGCTACATGATTTTTTTGGCTTAATTTTTAATGAAAAAAATCTTCCTTATTCTTGATATATCATCTTAGATTCATCGATTCTACAGCTATATTACTTCATTTGCTTACTTTGTTAAAAAAATAAATTAAAAATGATGAAATAAAACCTAAACGAAATAAACTATTTTAAAAATACAGAATTCTATACTAAATCTTTCTTTTTAAATTTATATTCTTTGTACATTATTTTTAACAAGCTTCTTTGTTGGTCACTGCATTACTCTCACCCACGCTACCTTTATTTTTACACCCACGTTTTTATATATTTAATCAGAGATATAACATTCTTCTAAAAGAAATGTTTCTATATTTTTAAAAATTGTGGCATATGGGATTAATACAAATATTGAAAATATTACAATAAGTGTACCACAAGGGTATATGTTTGGACTGATCTATATTTTACTTCACGTTTAGGAATTTTTTTACATATTATCGTATGAAATTCATAGTCTCAGTTATAATGGGTAATACCGCCTGAATTCTTAAAAAGCTTTATTATTAATTGGTTTAGTTTTATAAACCTTTAGATTTATACAAAAAAAATGTCACATATCGCTTTTAATGCATCAAAAGCAGGGATAAGAGCTGGTATAGACTAAAATCAGAAATGTGTATAACCGATTGCCGTGGAAAGTTGCGATTATTGATAATGCAGATTTCCAATTCTAGTCTACAGCCATCGCCCTCTAGCATGATTTTTTACTTGTCATATATTATTAACTGCTACAGCGAATCAATTACTATACATTGCATTGGAACAATGAGTTTTATTATACCATATTGTTAACTAAATTTTACAAAATATTCTGTTTCCAAAACTTTTTATTAAGCTACCAAACTACATATGTTAAAGCATCTAAAATTCTTAATATAAGTGATTTTATTTTGTAACATATTTTTTTGCGTCTTAATTGAGGCTATACTAACTGATGCTCTGAGCGCGAGATGAAAAACGAAAGAGAGATAAAATGACACTATGTCTTATCTCTTTCGCACTTGTTGAATTTGCAGCTCATGCTTATTTAGCCGAGACACATTGCTTTTTTTAAAGATAGAAGACGTCTGACATATAGTAATTGGTTGTACAGCAGCCTAGTTAGGCTTATTCTACTGATTTTATTGTTTTATGTCACCCTCCAGGAACTCTACTAATTTGTATAAGTTTTTTTTTTAATTAACTGTATTCAATTAAATTATTAAATAAATAATTAGAAAAATAAGACCAGTTGATGTGTGTTTTTACTTAAAACACGAAAACTAAACAGTAAAACGATCAATGTACAAAAAAAGTGTTTACAAAACCCCATAGTGCAAAATCTAATGCAACCATGTGACGGTAGTATGGACTACAATACAATACTCATTACTGAATATTATGATTAATATTATTAATATAAAATACTAAACTTTATATGTTTACTTACGTGACAGAATTATAAAATAATCTGTCAAACACAATGTAATACGTCACTATGATATTCCAAAACATTAGCTCAGACTGTTTTTTGTATATCTATCTCTTTTCAATGTACTGATACCTTATATGTGTTTCTGTCTCTCTCTTACTCACACCATTACAAATGTAATGATTTTTCCCATTTAACCCCACACAAATCAAGTCCATGATAAGAAGTATAACTTCAAAAAATGCGATTCAAAACCTCGCAATGGTACCTACAGTACCTATGTGTTTGACTGTTTCTGGTTTCCTGTCCCATGATCTGTAGGTTAGTTCCCTATCAAACAGTCCCATGGTTTACAGGTGTCCCTTAACAGGTGCAATGCCACATCCTGCTGTGTTCTTGGACAGAGATGTGTTCCTAGTTGTTGTTTGTGTTGTCTTCTGATTTATTTGGCTTCGGACCGTTGATACTCCTAGCAGCTGGCTTTAGACCGTAGATATTGCGGCTGACCTTTTTCTGTAAGTTTGTCAGCTTGTTCGTTGCTTTGTATTGCTCCATATCCTGCATATGGAGTTTTGTTTTGCATTTGTGTACTAGTTTGGAGAACACTTTAGGAGTCTTTAAAACCCTGACTATATGTGCATAAGTTGATCCGTTAAGATATAAGCCCTTAAATTAGTTACTCTTGTGCATTGCATAATTGCGTATACTTTGCTTGAAATACAGATGAATATGTTTTCAGTGGGACAGTAGGACACTAGTGTAAATTTGCTACTGAACCCTTTTCAGTCTTATACCCGTCTGTTTACCAGATATATCCTTGAAGCTTGGATTGAGCGCTCGCCTTTTGCTATTTGCTATTTCTATGTAACGTTCATGTATTTTTACCTGGAATGTTTTCTTAGACAGTTATTTGTTGTCTCCAATTTCCAGCATATGCTTTCATTTTACTTCTTTGTTAATATTCATCTCGCGCTTCGAGCATCGATGACTGCCTCTGGTAGATATTTGCTCGAAGTGTGCATAAATGTATACTAGCTTTACGACGAATATGGATATATGTACTTATGTTTATTCCTCACTTTAGACATCGAATCCCAGAATAGCCATAAAGTATCCTAACGATTACATGAATATATTGTGTGAATATGATGTTAAAGAGTCAATTTGTCCAGAATATAAAAAATCGTACCCCTGTTCATAACTGTTTTTTAATTAATAATTTAATATTAAATCGTTTGGTATTTTATTTATCTGTAAAATGCCTTAAACTAAGGTTAATAGAGCAAGTATACATAATGTTAATTTCAGCTTCTTGTAAATATTTCTTAGCGAAAGATAAACAAAATTCTAAACTTTCAGCAGTAAACAACTTAAATTAAACGTCATGTTTCCGCAATCGCGAACTCTTCAGATATTCCCATGGATGATGTTAAGTTTATCAGTGACGTGCTTGCACGCGTCGCCCCTATCGGAACGGTCATCGAGGTCTTAACTTAAGAAGACTTCCGACTATATTGATCCTAACAGTGGTGTAGTTTTTTGTTTTTATAAATTAAAAATCCTCATTTGTAGGTTTCATAAATATTGGATATATTTTTATCACAGAGATGTGGTTTTTGTGTTGATAAGAGTGTTTTTTGTTCAGCAAATTTGTTAAAACTGTTAATTCCGATTCTCTTCCTTGTGCAAGCATACGGCGCCGATGTATCATCGAATGGCTGACTTATTGTTGCAAGCACATAGTTATCTATATGTGCACGTATACGTACAGTTATATAGAATTAAAAATATTGCTGCTTGATGATTGCCGGAAAAGTTTATAAATCCTATCAACGGACGGATTTTCAGTAGTAAAATATGATCATTGAATTTTTTATCAAAAATTAACCTTGGAGGTTCAGTTACCGGTGAACTTGGGTTTCCCGGTTATAGATAAAGGTAAACTTTCATTTTGCAGTTAAACGTGAACTTTGGACCTTCTTGACAAATCTGGTCTAGCTTTTGTAACAGGAACATATTTCACAGATCTACCAAAACCAACCTTAGAAAGTAAGGCTTAATTTTTAAAACGACCAAGCTGACCTCTTCAACTTTAAAGTCCTGCGTGATAGAAAAGAAGATCTACGACGCAACGCGTTGACCCACAGAGAGGGTAGATTGTTCTAGAATTTCTCTTCAGGGACACCTTCTATATAATCAATAAAATCTCCGTGGTTGTGGATTCTGCACTCAAGGAAATCGATCACTATTACAACAAAAATTTTTAATATCCTCTTTTCTTTCTATGGCCAGTCTTCCTTCTGATACTGAGTTTGTTAACTCCTTCTCTCTGCTCCTCAACTAACTGTCTCGTTTTGTCTGTTCCTCTACTTTCTAGTTCTGCATTCTTCTTTTATTTATACTTTTCTATTTATTTAGTTTTAAAATATATAAGTACGAGGTCTGTGGCAAAGTAAAAAGAACTTTTTTGAAATTCCCGATACTAGCAACGCCATCTGTTTATTGTGGCTAGCGTTCAATAGGTAAATTTTTCATTAAAGTTCTGTTAAAATTTCATGATAATCGAACCACTTCACGCCAAGCCATCGCGCTCAAAGTTACAGTAACATTTTAAAATCGTTCGAAAAATGAGCATCGAACAAAGAGCCAATATTAAGTTGTTTTACACTTGGTAAAACATTTACCGAAATGCATCGATTGCTAAAACAAGTTTATGGTGATAATTTTTTATCTCGTAGCCGAGTCTACAAGTGGTTTACACGGTTCAAAGAGGGTCGTGATTAGGTGGGAGACGACGAACATGTTGGGCAGCCAAAATTTGTGATTACAACAGAAACTATCTAACCAGTGCATGTTTATTAAAAATGAGACAAAATCTTCATTGATATACATACAAATGGAATCTTCAAAAATTCGATATATCGCATTTTGACCACGGATTTGGGCATGAGAAGGATGAGTACATGGTTTCTTCCGCACAAGCTCACGGATGACCAAAAAATGCTTCGAATTCCACATTCGAGGGACGTCATTATAGAGTCTAAGAAAGATAAAAACTTTCTGTACAACAATGTAACTGGTGACGAAATGTGGTGTTTTCAATACGATTCCAAAACCAACCGTCAAAGATTCCCATGGAAGCACACAAGCGAGCCAAATCTCAAAAAAAAAACCTTTGGAAGAGTCAAAATGAAGACAATGTTGATTTGTTTCTACGATTCGAACGGGATTATTTTCGAAAAATATCTTCCAGCGTGCCAGACGGTTAATCTTGGTGTTATGATGCGTTTGCTCTCGCTTATTCATCATTTTCAGCCAGAATATTGCGAAAAAGAAAGCTGGCGTTTGTTACATGATAATGTACCATCATATCGATCGACACTTGTGTCCCATTTTTGTTTTTACAAAAAAATGACCTTTTAATCATTAACTATTCTGCATATTCTCCGGATATGGCCCCGTGCGATTTATTTCTGTTCGGTAGACTACATTTGTGTATGGAGAGACAGCGGTGTGCCAAAAGTTGTCGACGATCATTTTGAAGAACATCTCGCTTAATGAGCTGAAATCATCATTCGAAATAATTGTAAACCGTGCAAATCGCTGTTTTAACTCTGAAGGGGACTATCTGGAATAATATAAATTCCATTTGCCAAAAAAATGTTTGTTAATATTTTTTTTTTGTTCTATTTAGTTTAAGACAGACACTGCATTTTTTTTTTATTTTCGACTAATAGAATTGATTTTACACGAGATTGTTCTGTGCGGCACAAGTTTGGAAAGAAAGTAATTTAGCCTTCTACAAAAATTATAAATAAATTTTATACAAAATTAACTGTTTATTGATGTTTTGACAAACTTAATTAAGTGATAATAACAAAATTTACATACAAACAAACCAGCAGAAAAATCTAAGCTTCAATGTTTGTTTAATGTATACTTATATAAATTGAATAGTTCCTGCCTATCTAATAACAAGTTTTAATTAAAAATTAATATAGTATATTTTGAGGTGTATATAATAATTGTTGATTATTCGTAATTATTCAATATAGGCGCAACCAAGTCAGAGAGTAGGCTTGGCTGAGTCTTCCACCTTCGCAATTGTTTCGATACCATTACAAGAGCCAGTGGGCGAAACAACAATGGTCAGTTTCGTTGATACTTGCGACTAATATATCATTTGGTTTACAGACAATTTTGCATATATAAATATATTAACAGTTCTTAAGTCTGGAACATATAGACAATGACTACACTATTATTCGAGGTAGAGTTCAATAACGAGTTATTGATGTATGACCCAGAACAATTTTTTCTATGACTCTATCGAGATATAAAGTATATACATAGTGTTACGAAATACAAGACTAATTAGTACCAGTTGTAAAAAATTAAATGGAAAATATTATCACCCAATATATAAAAAAAGTATAAACATGTCTTCAAATTAAAGGATTTTGTATCATTTTTCGATAATATCTTATTATATACAGTTTACGATGGAAATCGAAGACAACAACAAGCTAGCGTTCCTTGATGTGTTATTCTCACGAAAAGGAAGATCATTGAGCCACACAGGGTACAGAAAACCAACACATACGGATCGTTATTTACATAGGGATTCCAACCATCACCCATGTCAGAAATATGGAGTCATCAAAACCTTAGCAGAAAGGGCAAGAAGGGTTTGCGAACCCGAGGCACTAAACGCAGAGCTTACTCATATTCATGATGCTTTAAGGGCCAATGGTTATTCAGAACGGGAAATCAAAAGATCGATTGGACCAACAAATCGTAGACCCAAAGAAAAATGAGCAAATCCAACCAGTGGCAAAAGCATTTCTGCCTTTTATTCCGGGAGTGACAGACAGAATTGGTCGATTGCTAAGAAAGAAAAATGTGAAAACTATTTTCAAACCAACGAGAAAAATCAAAGAATGTCTTCGATCGGCAAAAGACAGAAAAAATCCACTGTCGGCTTCGGGAATTTACCGCATTCCGTGCACATGTGAAAGCGTGTACATAGGAACTACCAAACGCTCGATCAACACCAGGATTAAAGAGCACAAGGCCAACTGTCGTCTGGGGCAGACGGACAAATCCGCCGTAGCGGAACATACCCTCACTATGGACCATCGAATTAAGTTTGAGTAGACCCAAGTCCTCGCTACTACATCAGCATACCATTCCAGACTCTATAGAGAAGCCAAAGAGATAGAGAAGCACCCGAACAACTTTAATAAAAAAGAGGAAGCAGTCAAGATCAACAAAACATGGGTCCCCATAATTAAGGGTGCAAAACTCTACCCTTAACGAACAACACCGACCAGAACCGATTGGAATCGAAAGCAACTGAGGCCCCGCCTACTTCCTTCCCGACGTATAAATACGGGCACCGTTCACGCAGAGCTCAGTAGTTCGCAGACTGTCAACCAGAAAGCAACTTCTGAAGATGCCAACCGCTCGTGTTGGCGAAACATCAAGTCAACATGACAATCGACGCCGGCCTAACAGCCCAAAAACCATTGATACATTAGACAATGGCCGCGAAAGCCTTTCACAGTTTAAATATTTTATTCATTCCAAAAATGTTTTTTTCTCATTAAATTTGACCGATTTTATCTAGAAACTATTTGTAGCTATTATTTAGTTATTGGCGAACTGCAATTTCACAAATTTTCGTTTTGCCTTTATACTCTAATATTGAATTAGTGAACATGCGTTTCAATTATGGTCATGCACTAAATTCGTGTGATTGAAAGACTCCACCAGAGATTGTGTGAACAGTCCATAATTCCAGTAGACCAAGCTCCGTCTTAGGCAGAAGAATCAATTTTCGTACTAGAGAATCCAGAAACTAGAATATCATAGAATCTAGTTTGTGAAGAATATCAGTGAAGGTAAAAAATTGGGGCATCTCTGTTTTGAACTATCTTTCAGCAGCAGCAACTTTGGTGAAATCAATGCTTGATTTCACCTGATTATCAGGCACGTTTGAAGTTTTCCAACTGGTTTTTAAAAATTACGCTGAGAAAACCAATTTTATTGAAAACATTCTTTTTATTGATAAGACACAGAACCAAGTGTAGAAAGCAGGCATCGAGTACATTTTTTAATGCATGGATATTTCAGAAAACCAAATATTAGGTCCGAATAACAGGAAATAATGACTTAAACTTTTTACAAAACATATTGTTTCTTGTTTTACACGATATTCCTTTACTACAAAGAAACCAAATGTGGTTCCAACAGCATGCTGTAGCGCTGTATCAGGCTGTAAGACCTGTCCCAGATATTTATGTCTTTGCCGAACGATTACTCTGTAGTTACATATAACATGTTCAACCGTTTCATCTGCATACTCACAGAATCTGCATGTTCCATTGCCTACTTCGCACATTTAAAAGAGATGGAACCCTACTGAACAGTGTCCTTCGAGAATGGCTGCGATTACTTAAAGTCTTTGGCCTAGAGTTGTTTTTCGGTAGGCTGCACTGGGTTCCTTTTTACAATTACGAACTTCATACATAATGCGGCATTTTGGGATGTTACAGAAGGGTTCAGGTCCGATTAAACAGTACTAGCTCTTTCTTTTGCAGGACCATAAGCAATATCGTTTCCAACAATCCCTACAACAAAGTTACTTTTGTGTGTTTTGAGCAGTTACTTAAGAGACTGTTTGCAGGTTGTTTTGGACTAGAAAGTGGTAAATTATAGAACCTTAAAAGCAGCTGCGCTATCAAAGGCAATAAATATTCTGGCTGTATTAAGGCGTTTCTAATGCACTCTTAAACACAGAAGTCTGTTGCTAAACCTTAAAAGCAGCTGCGCTATCAAAGGCAATAAATATTCTGGCTGTATTAAGGCGTTTTTAATGCACTCTTAAACACAGAAGTCTATTGTTAAACCCTCTGCTCTGGAGTGTTTTCCAGGGCTATTGAGATAACGTTAGGACCTGTAACCGTAATTACGTAATTAGTATTATATGTCAGGGTTGAGCAATTTCATTTTGCATTAACTCACACTTATTAATACTTATTTAGTTCACAAACTCGTTTTAGAGACAAAATATCTGTAGGCATCTTCATGGATTGGGTTTCTCTGACCTTAGAATTCCAAGATGCCTTGTAAGATCGCGGAGTTTTAGAGTCTTAATCCTCTTAAGATGTAAATGCATTGGAAAAGTCCTAGAATTACGTCCAAGACCGCACTAGGACACGATCTCAATGCACCATTAACTCCTATACAAGTAAGTCCCTGCACTTTTTGAGCTTCTATTATTGACTTTTTTAGCGCATAAAAATCTAAAGTATCTACTTACTAAAAAATCAACAAAAATGTCCAACATGATTATTATTATTCAAAAAATTTCTTATTTTATATTATCAGAATAAAAATACGTTTAAAGTGGGAGTGATAATTTAGATTTGTAAAGCTATCAACAACCAAACTAAGTTTACCTACTCACAATTTATTCTTTGTTAAAAATAATCTTATGGCTCTCGACTATAATTCCGATGTGACTGATTGCCAAGCCCAGAGTGGTAATACTCTTGTGTCCGATTTGGTGTGGTCATCGCAGGTATTGTTATAATCGATTTAAAAAATGAAGAAGAATCTCCTACAGAGACCAAAAGTGACAAAGCACATTCAAATCTGTTATTTTGTTCTTCATGAATTTAAAGGCGTGGAAGTCGCCGCGCCGCGTCTAACACAGTTACGAGAAGAAACTGTTGTCGATGTAATGGGTGTGCACAAATTAGGGACTTATGAATTATATTGATCAGAAAAAAAATATTAACTGTAAATTTATTTAAACAGTTTCAGTCGATACAAGCTAATAAAATACAACAATTGGTAAGGAAATATTTCTTGATGGAACCAAATGTTTATCCGCACATTTTATTTAATAGATTCAGGTATACCATTTATACACCAGATTATTAATTAAATTTTGCCTGTTAATGTTTAATATAAATAAATACTATATATTTTATCTGTCACATTAACTAGAAAAATTACCTTAGTTAAAATGCTCTATGGTCGACACAATAATAAGTTTGTGTCCAATTAAACAATAAATTTGATTCTCAGATTTTATTGCCCTTTTTCTCAATCTGATCAGACATATTTTAAAACGTTTATTATTAAAAAATTTATAATTCTTCAAGATTGTGTCAGAATGCAAACGTGTGTCATTTAAAAAAGTGCTGACAGAAGTGGAAACTTTTATTATAGAGCTGATACACTTAAGCGCTCGACCAACAGGCCTTTAAATAACAAGGAGCTAATGCCTATTTCTTGGTGTTATTGTGTGCTATCGTGTGGTCGCTTAAAGTGCAACAAACGACAGCTATCAGTAAATAAAACCAAATCCAAAGATCAGTATTCCTGATCGTAACAGGAGCCATGCGTACCACTCTGACCAGGGCAATGAAAGTAATACTTGGACTTACCCCTCTTATAAGCGGGCACGGATGCCGTAGGACTAGTATTTGTTTTTGACAAACCCTACAACAGGTTAACAGATCAGACAGCAGACCCCAACTTACTACACACTCTGAGCGTCTATACGAATGGATTAAAAACGCAGCAAGGTGTGAGATGTGGAATATACTATAGATCCCTTAGCCTGAAAATGTTCAGTCAGAACTCACAGGCATAACCATAGCTGCAAAAGAATTAATCAATTGGAACATCACAGGTGGACTGCCAGAATAACATGGTCACTCTGAGCTAAGCCAATGGACGTGGGAACTCTAAACGCAACCACATTGAAGCCATTTTAGCAAAGAGGGCTGCGGGCTACAAATATGTTAGTCCTCTCCCATCTACCAGGCTAACAATGGCCACTGCCATGGAACTTATCAAACAGCACTCTCACCAAAACTTTATACAGTGCTGGAATAAAACATCGAACCATAGACTGACCAGAAATTTATTACCTCATACTGGCGAGGAAACAAGATAATTTATGGCATTGACCAGACAAAATTTCCGAACAGCTGTGTGAATCTTAATAGGTCACTGCTAATTGCGACAACATATCTTTAGGATGAAATTATCACAATCGCATCTATGCAGAGGTTGCAAACAAGAAGAGAAAAGGTAAAGCCTATACTGTATGTGTGCTTTTTTGTATCTGAACGATGGTTTAAGTGGACTGTATATTTGTTTTGTAAGACAATCACTTTGGCTATTATTTAAAACGGGTTTATAGTAGTACCTATGTTTATAATAAAAAACTTTATTATTTAAGAACCAAATGCAATCAAATAAAGAAAAAAAAGTTACAAACGAATTAGTTTCTTTTAGTAATGTCAAAACTAACAGCATACAGGATTATACTGTATAGCTTACACACTAACAGTATGACTGCTATGCTTTTTGTGAAATCAGAAGATCTATCTAAGGTGAGTACTTGGCTTACAGCAGCCGATGTCAGGAAAATCCCCCTCGGATGTCTCATCACTTATTTTAAATCTGTAGGCTCGACTACAGCCTTATGTGTGGATATCTCTACTCACAAGAAGATGCACAATAACACATATGCGGCGTCAGTGTCAGTAGAGCACTTGTTCACCCCTATCTAATTTTCCAGATCCAGAGATAAGTTTTTTTGTCACTGTTTACTACTCTACAGTTCATGCCCTTTACAATGTCAGATAAATGTGTTGGGCCGTTTTCGAAATAAAGTGCCTTATTGGAAGTTCTAATTAAGGTCTTCTTAACACTCTACAATTCATGCCCGTATGTCAAACATCGAAATCCATTTTAATCCGTTTACGAGGTATAGATTTAACGCTTTTGGTGTTTCCTATTACGATCCGTTTAGAAGGTGTCACAGTTTTATACTGTCCTGAATGTTCACCCGACCTAAATCCTATAGAACACTTGCAGGGTCAGCGTTTAAAAAAGTCTTAGCTCGTCGAAACAATGCAGAACAAAGCTATAACAGAATAAGAAAACATATCGCAAGGCAAAGTTAAGAATCTTATAAGAAGTATGCCAATGCGAATAGAATCATGCAGAGAGGCTGGAGATGACAGGACAGATTATTACAATTACCATTTTCTTTTTGGTTAGCTTTTTTGAAATATAAATCTTCTTTTGTTTTAAAAATGTCATTGTGCTCATTTTTTCCACTAATTAATTTTGACTTATTTAGTTTTATTTATGTACCAAAAAATAATAGATAATTTTAGTAAGTTTTTATTTGCAGTCACATAACTTTTGTACATATGTTAAAATAATTAAGAAAGGATGATGTGCAATAGAAATGTTAAAGTAAAGACCCCCTATAGTACGTATCATGCATTAAAATTTATACTTACTCAAGCTACCAATCAATAATTGTTGTTCATGCCATGTTGATTAACCATCATTATTAGAATCTGACAATGAACACACCTTTTACTCATAATATTCTGACCCTTGTGGTCATGTGTTTAATTTTTTATAATTACTTGCAGTCTTGAATTTAAATGTCACAAGATCTGTAAATTGAATGTCAGACACACGTTTGACTAAAATGATTAATGGAGATTTTTGCTTCGATAATTTTTTATTAAAAAGTTAATAAATTATTGATGTTTATTGGGTATTAGATTTTTATGGTAATAACTCTTTTTTTTATCTTGCCATTTTAAAAGTTATGCATCCTATCAGACATTTTGGCGTTACAAAGGATATTCCCCAGTTTTACGGTAGTTATACGTGTATGAAGGTGTTTGTGACAAATCTTGCAAAATTGGAAAAAATCCAGAGAAAATTCATGTATTTCGCACGGTTAGTAATTTACCAAGGAGGGCTAGTACACCAGGTGATGTCAGGGAAATCTCCCTCGGGAGTCTCATCACGTCTTTTAAATCTTTAGGCCTGATGACAACCTGAGGTATGGATATCCCAACATACACGAGAAGATGCATAAAGGGCCATATGTGGCCTTAGTGCCGGCAGAGTATTTTATAGCCCCTCTTCAATTTTCCAAATCCAGATCATACCAAAATTTAAAAAAAAATCTTAAAAGTTGTAAAAAATTACAAAAGGATGTGTGCGCGGTGGACTATCAAGTTTTGCAAGCATCTCACATTAGAAGCACGGGTGTGACGATCAAAAAGCTAATTATTTTCATTAATGTTTTCTTTTAATATAATTATTGACTATCCAAAGTTTGAGAGACCGGACCTGTTTGTATTTGATGACGATTTTTTTCAGTGTTCTTGATACGAGTTGCGATTTTGTGAAATTAGATTGTGTTCACAAGTTTTTGATTTAAAAAGATATCTATTATAACAAAAATACAGTTGAACATTTTAATTTCTTGGTCTAACCTCAAACGCCATCTACTGATGTAGCTTTGATGTTGCTGTCTCAATTGAAAAAATTTTGCATCCAGCAGGACTCAAACCCGAAACCTCTGCTTATACGCAGCAACACTCTTCAACTGAATGCTTAGTAATTATTTCTTTATTTGGTAGTTAAATTTAAATCATGTCACATGACACTCACTAATTTTCTCTCTAAACACATATAGCAAGAGGTTAATGACAGAGAGATTTTTCAAATCGACACCTGACACATCAAACTTAGGAAGTAAGTGAGTAAATGTCACATGTAATATGAGTTGAATTTAACGACCAAATAGCGAAATAATTACTGAACACTTTAGTTGGTAGAGCGTTGCCGAGTAGAGGCAAAGCTTTTAAGTTCGAGTCTTGCTGGATGCGACAATTTTTCAATTTTTGCTTTATGTCATATAAGATATGTTCTTTGTAGATTTTCTAAAAAATTCAAAAATCCCATGACAGATATCTCAAATAACCGTTTACCAAATAATAGTAGTATTACTACTCGCCAATAGTATATAAAAGTGAAATTTTTTCAATTTCTAGATTCATTTATCGCTCACGAAATCCCCTTCCAAATCTCATAAGAATCGTTACAGGCGTTTCCGAGATTTTGCTTGTTTAAATACATTAGCCAATAGTCAGAAAATCATATTTTCAGTTTATTAAAGCAGATTTTTATTGCCTGAAAAAACGAATAAAATAAAACCTAACTAGATCGATTTATTAACCCCGAAACCCCCTAAATACCAAATTTCATGATAATCGTTATAGTCGTTTCCGAAATTCAGATTATTAACGATTCAACGTTTATTTATATCTAGCAGGCTATCTTTTTATTTATTCAAGTTGGTATTGGTTTTTGTCATGTTGGCGTTTGAAAGTAACCAAGTCACTGCAAGTCGCAATCTGACAAGCTTGACAACAGATATCATAAATATAAATGCATTAAAAATATTATTATGCCGAAAAAAAAAATGTGTAGAGACAAAAAAATGAATACAAAGATGATATTACATGTTTAGAAAAGACCAGAAAGTTTCAGAAGTGGGATCTCTTAGGTTTTTATTGTAAGTACTTATTGTGTTTGTATTCAAAATTATTCCAATATTTTTATCAGCAAATAATTCCAAACATTTTTAATTTTATTAATAGTTGTATATGAAGTTATTTGTTACATTAAATACACTTTTACATTCTTATTACATTCAAATTACTTATAATTTAATAAACATACCTAACCTCACATTTCTACTGTCAGTCATTATTTTACAATGTTGTCAGATTACACACTATAGTAAAAGTTAAAAATGTTTCAGAATAAAATATTTTCATTAATTTCTTTAATAACAATGATCCATAATGATAATTAAAATGTAATTTGATAGGACATGGACGAATCGATATTTCATTCATTAATCTATGACCTATCAAATATCATTTAAATTTTTATTTCATACATTTTTTAAATATTTCGTGTTTCTTTTTTAGGTTAGTGTTAAATATAATCGAAAAATCTTTAAAAATGATTTAGTTAATGGTAAAGAAGCGGTAAATAAAAGGAAGAAAGATAAAGCAGATACATTTAAGAACTTCATTAAAAAAAAATTGCAGCGACAGATTTGGACGTACAATTATAAAAACGAATATTTTACTTCAGATAAACTTTTGACTGACAAAAAGCAAAACTGAGATTTAAACGGTAAACGAACTTAATACAAAATTGTTGATATATAAACGTAAAAACGTGAACTGACGACAAATTTTAAGTGAGCGAAGACATAGCAAAATCTCTTTCCTTCAGAAATTTATGAAATTAAAAAAGCGCAATGAAATCATCAGATTTGTGTACATAGACGTGGATACAAAAAAATGGTACTCCAACGCGTCGATGGAAACCGTAATCTGATTTAAAAAGTAATCCATTGCATGTTTAATCCGAAGAAAAGCGATTTACAATTTTACTTGCAGGAGCAAATGGTGGGTCAATAGAGGGATGTGATTTGTTATTAGACTCTTTAAATACTGACATTGACTATCAGAAAACTATAAATGGTGATATTTTCAAAAACTGGATTGTTAATTAACTTATTCCTGCTTTATTTAATTTTCCAGAGAAATGTGTAGTAAACATGGATAATGCTTCATTTCATTCTGTACCATCTAAATTTTTAGCAACAAAATAGATATTACAGAGATGGTTAAGCAACAATACATCGAATTTGATAAAAAAAATGAAAAAAAAGACAATTATACTTACACAATACAGAAGCAACGATAAGACATATGTAGTAGATGAAATATTAAACTAACATAGGCATGATTTACTTCGATTACCTCTATTTTGCATTTTTATATTCGGACAAAACTTGGACAGAAGCTTTAAGACAATGTACACCAGACATGTAAAAAAAAAATTGTAGACACAGAAGAAATTATTTTGACAGATTGGACTTATTACATGAAAAACTGTTCACTTGACAACATTTTACCTTTGATACTGGAGGTGAATTGAAAATACATAACGAATAGATGAACGTGACAATAGTTTTAACCAAATCCGTTACTCCAATTTTTGTTGTTTATATGTTTTTTTTTAATGTTGTATGTTTCATTTTTTTTACTTTGCTTATTTTACCATTAGTGTATCTGCTTTTCTGCTGAATTATTGCACTGTAGCTATTGAACACATATTAAACGGATTTCCATCATTTGAAGCATAACATTTTGTGGGAATATTTATCTTTGTTCTACTTATCAAAATAGCTGAAACTGATTGGTATGTCACAATACCGCCATACCTGGAGAGCTCCACGAAAAATTCTTTAATATATATCTGCTGTAATACTTATCGACAAAATAAAATATTTTGTATTTTCTCATTTATAGCTGGTCCAATTTAAATGTTTGTTGCAAAACTTATTTTATAATATCGTTATATAGACATAGAAAATTTGTTCCTAATTGCAAATGAAGACTTTTTTGTAAATTTTTTTATTGTTTGCTTTCATTTAATTAAGTACCATTATTTTGTAAATGCATTTATTATATCTAAAAATATATTTTTAAATTGACGATTTTCGTTTTTTGTGAAAAAACTAATTTTTAATGATTTGATGGCGCTGAAATGGAGTACACAATTGATTTTATTTATTGCCACTAACACTATGATTTTATTGAGGACGTGACAACAGCGCATTTACAACTGAGAATAAGATTAAATATACAGGGCGAAATTCATCACCCTAACAAAGCCTACTTTAATAAAAATAAGCTTTGAATGATGTATACTTATATTATATATGTACATATATATTTTTGTAATACAGAAAACTGAATACGTTTTAGTAAAAAAAATGATGTAAGAACATTTGAAAACAGTTGTAAAAACAATTTTTTGGGCCTATTTATTATCCTCTTCTTGACATGCAGTCCACGTTTAATGGGTCCCTTCTCTACACAACAATTTAATTCAGATCGTATCGCGATGTGAGCGCATTTTCAATTAAGTTTATTTCGCTTTGAAGCTCAAACCACAGAGGCAAATGTTAATTTGTTTTTATCCGGAAAACCGAATTTTCTTTTGGGGATAATCTTATTTTAGGTGTACTAGATTATTAAATTTTTATCTGTATTTTTTTAAAGAATAAATAAATATATACTTCTTAGACGTCAAAAATTGTTTATTGTTTACTGTGTGTACAAAAATTCAATAATTTTGTTATGTGTTATGTGTATTTACTTCTTTAATTGGGGAACTTTTGCCACCAAAAACAAACTAATAAAAAATATAAATCAATATTTTAAAAATGACCCTTGCTTATTAATCTTGATAGATAGGTATGTATATTTTGTCAAGGGTCGTTTTCTCAAAACTGAAAATGCCTAACAAAAATAAATAGTATATTACGCTACAAGGGACGAAAGTTGAATTTTCGGCCCTGCACGTCATGATGCCCGAGGCGAAGCAGCCGAGGGCATCATGACGCGCAGGACCGAGATTTCAACTTTTGGCCCGTGTAGTGTATATATACTATTTTTCTTCATACCTCGGTCGAAAGTACTTGCGGAACGAGTGAAGCGAGTGCAGCTGGTCGTGGGACAGGCATACTTTAATATTCAATTAACAGATGACAAATAAACAACATTGATGATTATTTTTAAGGTTATAGATAGAAATAGAAATGACACGAGAATAAACAGTTCCTAGTTACAAGTGTAACTACGCATGAGAAATTTTTCCTCCCGCCGTAAACAGGAAGTAAATGTTAAAGACGACAAAACATCATGACGCGCAGGGCCGAAAATTCAACTTTCGTCCCGCCGTAAACAGGGAGTAAATGTTAAACTTTCTTCCCTGCAATTAGGGAAGAATGAACGTACTTTCGACCGAGGTATGAAGAAAAATAATTTTCTTAATAATTCTTAGCTTTCGACAACCAGATCGGTTGTCGTTTTCAAAGATAAAAAATATAAAAAAAGGTTTTAATACATAGAAATAGATAATTATTAAAATGTTGATATAATTTTTATAATTAATTCCCGGTATTTTAAGAAAGTACATACTTAAATTCTAATTAAGTCCCACCTTATATAATTGCCCCTATTAAATGCTAAAGAGACCAAAAAGTATAACATTTTGATGGCACACAGCAGGCGCGGATAAGCAACTCGAGCAAAAACTCGTTTGCGTGTCTACTTCCGGTAAATACATCCGGAGGTCGGTCTGTGGCATGGTTCGCGTCTATCTTAACTTAAGGGTCAGGAAGACAACTACAGGGGTCAGTGGTCATTCCCGTGGTCACCACTGCGTGGGAGCAATCGCACGGCTTCTATTGTTACGCGGTATTTCTTCTCTTGTTTTTTACACGGCTATTGTTTAGTTTCTCTTACGGTGGCTTGCAGGCCACTGGGGCCATGTGAATGGAGAAGTTTGTGCACCTTTTTAGTGTATACGGTGACCTTTATTATCTCATTGAATTAACTACTTGCAAATGGAAATTTTAAACAGTATCTGTGTTAACACGTGGATTGCCACTTCTAGTTCATTATAAAAAAACGAATTTTGTTTTGTTATCTTATAGTAAACTCGATGATAGCACAGGTTTAAATTTAATATTAGCTCTTTCTGTGCTTGTATTATAAATATATTTAACTGAATTAAAAAACACAAATATTTTAATAAACACCATAAAATGTGGACCAAACTTACTAAACATAACCGAAGAAATATTAATAGCAACAAAAACAGAATAAGATATCTGTTTTTGATAAACGGAAGACTAAAAAGCGGAACAAAGAAACCATTGGATAAGAAAGTACTTACAAAAGACCAATAAGTCATAGAGAACACCTCCAGACGAAAGGTTGTCAAAACCTAAAAGAGTAGACCGAAAAGATTTAAATAGTAAGAGAATCTACAAATGTAAATTTATCATAAATAAATGCATATTAAACAACTAGATATGAAAGACAGGAGATTAATATCGAACCTGTATTTTAACCAAGTTGCTTCTGTGAAGGTTGGTAACGAACTTTTAAATGAAGTGGAGATATAACGAGGGGTGAGACAAGGGTGTATACTCTCTCCCTTGCACTTTAACCTATACACAGAAGAGATAGTTCAGGAAGCGCTAAAAGAAATTGGAATCAAAGTCAACGATGAAACTATCAACAATATCAGGTATGCAGATAATACGTTAATAATCGCAGAATCGATTAAGCTATTGCCGGTTCTGATGGATAAGATTGTAGATAGAAGCAAAGAAAGCGGAGTAACCGTAAACATTTAAACAACAAAAGAAGTTATGGATTAGGGGTGAACCTATCCAAAAAGTAGACAGATCTATAGAATTAGGAACAGTCACAACTGAAGACAATGATTATACACAAGAAATAAAATCAAGAATAGGGTAAGTCCGAGCAACATTTAATAATATGCAGTGACCTGAGCCTACAACTTAAATTACGAATGCTGAGAAGTTATGTATTTTTGATGTTGTTATATGCAATGGAGGCGTAGAGGTAATCGAATAGAAGCGTTTGAAATGTGGACCTACAGGAGAATCTTGAAAATAAGCTAGATGCATAGGGTTACGAACAACGATGTGTGGAAAAGAATGAAAAAGGAGAAGGAGGTTTGAATACAATTAAGGTAAGGAAATTGCAGTATCTGAGTGGGGAGAGGTACGTGTTGCTCCAGAATATTATACAGGGAAAGATACTGGGACTAAAAAGCGTGGGAAGACGACGTCTGGATCTGGATCTGGAAATTTGGGAGGGGCGAGCTATAGTGCTCAGCCAGCACTGAGGCCACATATGACTCATTGTGCATCCTCCCGTATGTAGGGATATCCTCACCTCAGGCTGTAACCAGGCCTGATTTAAAATAGGTGATAAGGCTCCCGAGGGGGATCTCCCTGACATCGGCTGGTGTAAGCCAATACTCGCCCAACACGGATCTTCTGATTTCAGAAAAAGCAGAGCAGTCATACATAATGTGTTCTACTGTTTCCTCTTCTTGTTCGCAGCCTCTGCATAGCGGAAAGACGACGTATATCCTGGTTGATTAACCTTAGACAATGCTATAACTGTAAATCGGTTGAGCTGTTTAGAGCAGCAGTATTAAAAGTAAAGATATAGCCGTAATGATAGCCAACCTTCTTAAAGAAGACAGCAATTAAAGAAGAAGAAGAAGAAAGAAAGATGCACATTACACACGACATACTGATAATGACCAAGGTTCTTTTTTCAGAAAAACGGATGAGGCGTGTAATAAGCACACCAGTTTCTTATTTTTCTTAACCATAAATGCTGTTTTCTCTTTTAAAATTAATTTAGTTATGGAAAGCCTTTCAATCTGCACCACATCTCCTTAAAAGATTTTTCATTTGTAATGTAATTTTTCCAGAAATTATTAAGTAGGCAGCAAAGCTTCTATAGATCAAAAGCTTTCATTGTAATTAGATTTCTTGTTTTAATTACTAAACACCAAAGGCCAGATGCAACACGAAGAAATTACGGAACTGATAATAAAGTATTGAATGCTATTCAAATATAACTCTTACTTAACATTAACAAGCTGTGAATATAAGGTAAAATCATTCAGCAACCAGTAAGGCGAAATATATGGCCTACAAGAAGTTAATGTTATGCTAATGAGACAATTCATGGCCTTCTTTATATAAATCCATGACAAATAAATCTCCATAGACCTATCTAAATCAAGATGAAAAATTTTGCATGAAATAATCTCTGCTCGAACCAAACACGTTCGGCGTTAGAGAAAGGCCACTAACGATGTTCTTTACCGGATTTATCGGTTCATGAGTAATCTGTAACAGTTTATCTGTTTGTGAATGTCTATTCTGCTTTTGTATATTTGAAATACATAGTGCTAGGAATTTCGATAATATTCAGATTTTTTACAATATTCGTAGTTTTATTTTTATTATCTGTATTGTTATTTGCTTTAGTAGACATACACAGATACACTTTATTTGTATATAGGTACCTACTATTAAAGAATTTTAATTGAAACTTCAAAATCTCAAGAATAGTAAGCATGAGAATGCTGTTGAATAAGATTTTACTATTTCAAAGTATGCAGTGGTTGCTAAAAGAAATTAAAACTTCATTAAAATATTTCATCGAGACGAAAATGTTTAGTCCATGATAATTAAGATTTGCTATTTTCGAAAAATAATTCTTTTAACAGATAATGAACATTTCTCTTTATTTTTGCGAAAGATGACTAGCATTGTATACGTTAATTAGTGGGCAAAACAATAGACTGAGAAATTATAGTGAGTTTATTAATTATAACGAAGTTAATCATTACATTGGCGTAACGTAGGTACTGCCTCTGGTCATCAAAGTTAATACGGTTACAAATATTAAAATAAAATCAAAATATTGTTTGATGTAGGTGATTACCTATGTGCAAGTAGGTATCTTTCAAAGTTTGGTTCCAAAGAAAATATTTATTTTATTATTTTTTAAACAACATTCAGTTTTTAACCATTGAAAGAAGAAGACACAGTATAAGATAGTTTACTATCTAGATGCAACCTAGATAGGGTTATTGTACGCTTTTCATTGGTTTATGTCACCCACACCAGGATCTTTGTATTCTTCATACTAGTTTTTGTAAAGGTCTAAAGAAGGGGTACCATATGTTTGTGGAGGCACCCAGTCTCCAAAAATTGACTGTGATCCAGTGCGTCGTTATGGTACAGTATGTAATTTATTATTTCAGGAACCCTGTCGCATAATTTTCAGGTTGGTTTTCCCTTAAATAGTACCATAATTTGCAGTTATCCCTTGACCGTTGCATGGCCTGTAAAGAATTCTGTAATGACTCTCTGATTCCAGATGATTTTGCGCGTGTCTCAGCCCTTCTGGAACACGACTGTTCAATACAGTTTTTGTTATGTACTTAACCACGTATGTGTCTTCAGTGTTGGTTGTTTTGTGTACAAATCTAGTCTTTAATTTGAAATCGGTGCCATATGTTTGTAAAGGCACTTTAAAGTTTCAAATCATTGATTGTTTTTGCAATTCAGCTTTTAAAATTTGTTTATGTTTTAATAAAAAAACATATGTAATATACTTTAGATCTAAGTTATAATGCAACCTAGATAGAGTTATTGTACGCTTTTCATTGGTTTATGTCACCCACACCAGGATCTTGGTATTGTTCATACTAGTTTATGTAAAGGTCTAAGGATGGGGTACCATATGTTTGTGGAGGCACCCAGTCTCCAAAAATTGACTGTGATCCAGTGCGTCGTGATGGTTCAGTATTTAATTTATTATTTCAGGAACCCTGTCGCATAATTTGCAGGTTGGTTTTCCCTTAAACAGTACCATAATTTGAACTTATCCCTTGACCGTTGCATGGCCTGTAAAGAATTCTGTAATGACTCTCTGATTCCAGATGATTTTGCGCGTGTCTTAGCCCTTCTGGAAAACGAAGGTTCAATACAGTTTTGTTATGTACTTGACCACGTATGTGTCTTGAGTGTTGGTTGTTTTGTGTACAAATCTAGTCTTTTATTTGAAATGGGTGCCATATGTTATTTAAGGCACTTTAAAGTTTCAAATCATTGATTGTTTTTGCAATTCAGCAACTCGCAATCATTAACTGTTTCAGGTTCCCTGCCGCATGATCTGCAGGTCGGGTCCATATTAATACGTTTCATGGTACGGTTTGTATAAAGAATCCCGTAATGACTCTACTTTTAGCTCTTCTGGAACATCTATTTTTAATAAACATTCTGCTGGGACAAAAATGTGTCTACAGGATTGGTTGTGATGTTTACGGATCAGGTTTTATTTGACTCTGGACCGTTTGATACCCTTAGAGCCTGGTCTGGACCGTAGAATATTGTGGCTGATCTTTTTTATCAGCTTGTTCGTTTCCTTATAGTCTTCTTTATTTGGGCATTCAAACCATTCTGAAACTGTTAGGTTTAGCCAGAATATCAAGTTTTACTCGGCATTTATGTACTAGCCTGTAAATTACTTAAGTGGTCTTTAAAGCCACAATAGCTGCCTACTATCTGTTGATTCCCTTATTTTTTTATGTGAATTGGAAAATTACATATACTTCTGCTTAAAATACTGATGTGTGTGTTCCTAGAGGTACATAATTTTTTACGATTCCGTCACTACTGTAAATTCCTCTTTCTGAATCCTCTTCAATGTTAGACCCGTATGTACCTAGTGAAGCCCTGAGGCTTGAATAAAGTGTTCGCATTTTTCCATTCTTTACGTTGATGTATTTCTACCTGAACAGCTATTTGGGAATTATGTGGTTCAAATTTAATCTCACAGCTGTCTTATTCCAACTTCTTGATATACTTTGTTTTGCGCTGATCTAACAAAAATGTTGGGTAGATTTCTAGCACCCTTTAGAAATTCATCCTTGCCTGCCCCTTCAAGATTTTGTAAATAGGAGAAACCTCTAACAGGACTTTCATTGCTGCCGGTACAATTCTTCTTAAAACCCCTTTAAACCCACGGTAAAGTGGTTATTGCCTCCTTGGTTATATATTCAAGATAGTGGTTCCAAGTAAATACCCTAAGGTACTTATACCTTTTTCCACCATTTGTATATTAATACTATCTTAACCCAGAGGTCCCTAAGTTCCATTTCTTAGTAAATATTACCACCGTAGACATAGTTAAACTTGGAAAAATTAATTTTATGATTCTTAACTAATGTAACAAAGACCGACGTTTTGTTCTTGGATATATTCATGCCTCTACTCCAACCTTTGCTCTCTGTTATCTGTACCCCTTTTCAATAGATATTTTTATATGCGGACGCATCTGGTATACTAACTGGAGTCATCAGGATGGTCAACAATAGCCGACCATCTAAAATTGAGATGCTCTCATAATTATACAACGGAAACGGCTAAAGAAATTATACACAGGTTAAAAGTTCTCACACTAAGATATAATATAGACTAATAATGCTTTTGTTTTAAAAGTACATTGCTGTCTATCGACAAAATATTGTTTATGGTTTGCATTACATCACTTAGATTATTATTGTATCTTCAACAGGATTTTATTTAGAATAATAGCGATAGCAAAACCTATAAACGTGTCTTTAAACCAAACTGTCATTATTATTGAAATTCACTAGTTTATTATGACATTTTAATATCGGTGTATAAATTTAAATGGATGTTCTATACAATAAAGTTTTAAGAAAGCACAACGGTGAAGAAGTAAAAGTGGAAGACCACTTAATTCGTACAAAAATAATAATATTCTTTTTCTCTGCTGCACATGTACAAAAAACTGATGATTTAATAGAAAGATTGAAAGTTGTTTACGAAGAAAACAAGAAAAGGCAAGTGGGAATGGAAATAATTTTTGTCTCAGCTGATACTGAGTTGGAAGCATTTGAAACATATGTAGCTAAACAAGGTCCGTGGGTTTCTGTACCGTTTAAAAGTGTTGCTTGTGATGAATTAAGATGGAGATATGATATAACCTGTATGCCTCAAGTAATTGTTTGTAAAGTAGATGGAACGGTTATTTCTAATAAAGGGAAAAGTGAATTAGAAAAATTAGGTGTAAATGTATTAGTTACCTGGAGTGAATTTGTACAACACTAACATTTTTTTGTTAGTAAAGCATTTTTAAATAAACAATCTTTAATCAAATAGTTATAAATTTAATATACGCGATACGGATTCAGAATTGCTCTTCTACAAACGAAGCTAAATCTATTAAAATACAAACCTATGTGAAATGTATTTATATACCAAACCAATTTGATAGGGGAATATTAAGACATTTAATTGGGGTTTTTATTTTCATCATTCAAAAATATGTGTTGAATACGTGACTGGTCAAGTTATCGAGGGATAACTGACTTCTGGTTCGACTTCTGAAAGCAAAACTAAAATTCTTATATAGGGACAGTGGTATTCATTAAATTAAAAGCTTTGTGGTCGCTTCTTACATCAATCGGTCATTTTTTTTACAAGGTGGACAATAGGATATATTAAAAAAACTGTAGAGATATTTCCAAACTGGTGAACAGTTAATGATAAAATATACCAATAGACAACACATTTTTATGCAACTTTACAAAATTAGTGACCATTTTTAATCCTTTTGGTAATTTTATCTATAATTTTAAAACTTTTTAATTTTGATCTTATACCAGTCTCTCTTAAATCTAAAGAAAATTAATCCTAAGAAGACCTTAGAGAGAATTCGTTTAAACATCTCTTAAAATTTGATTTGCTGTACATTTATTACCACAAAAGCGAAAAAAATTAATTTTATTACCTATTTTTATATTTTCTTATATGCGTGAAGCTCTGAGAAACTAGTTACAACCAAATACAACGAATTGTAGGTAATACATCAAGACTTTAGCAATTGATTCCCCACAAGATATTATGGCTACAGTTGTTTAAAAATTTCTTATTTTTAATATACAGGATGTAAAATTCCAATTTTGAAGTTAAAACTTCTTCTGGTAGACCTAAACGCTTTAAAATTTACGAGGATTCTCTTTTTAGTTTTGCACATAGCCACTTAGAAGGCACCACCAAAAGAACCTTCATACACAAATTTAACTTCAATCTTTTGTTAGCATAAATCCAGAGTTTCATTGTGATACAACAAGTCGTGTAGGTACAGCAAATTTTTGAAATTAAAAAATCGATTGCAAAATGGATCTTAGCCGTGAACATTTTCGAGTAATATTTTTTTACAATTTTGGAGAGAATTATACCAACAGCAATGTCTCGCTGAAATATTTTCTGTGTTTGGGAATGAAGCACCACACCAGTCAACTATTTCCCGCTAGTATTGCGAATTTCAACGTTGTCACTCTAGTCTCAACGACGAATCCAGGCTAGGTGCACCCAAAACAGCAGTCACACAGCAAAACATTGATGCGGTTCGTCAGATAATTAAGAATGACCACTGTTTTACATACCGGAATATAAAGGCATCTTGAGCATTTCAAAGACATCGATCCAAAATGCCTTACATGAAGAATAGAGTGTTACAAAATTGGTTTCCCCTTGAATCCCTCATTTGCTCACATAAGAGCAAAAAGCGGTTCACGTAAATGGGTGTGGAAAAACATTGAAACGGTTCAACAAAGGAAGCTCAAAAAACGTTTTAGTACTGCTGGTGACGATTATTCTTGGATTTACTCCTATAATACGGAAAATAAATGCCAATCCGCTGTGTGGGTGTTATACGATGAGGAAAAACCAACACAAGTAATCCGTTATCGAAGTGTGTCAAAGAAAATAATGGCAACTTTTTTTTTAAATCTAGTCATGCTGCAGCAATTACCTTAGAAGATTAAAGAACGGTTACTTACGGATGGTACATGAACGTTAGTTTACGCAAAACTACGACCAAGCATCATCCTACATCAGGACAATACAAGTGCTCACACTGCCTAAAAGACAATCGAGATTTTGGAGCTTCAAAACATCGAATTTTTAGACCATATTGTCTTCGCGTTCACAAAGATCAAAAATTCAATGCGTCGGCAGCGATTCCAGTCGCCAGAAGAAGCCATCGATGCCTTTAAAACAGCGATTTTGCACGTGTCAACTGAAGACTGGAATAACCGTTTTATCAATAGGTTTGAACGTATGCAAAACTGTATCGATCTGGTTGGGACAAATTTTGAAAACTAAGAAAGTCTATATATTTTTTGTCTTTATGGCTATATGGAAAACTAAAAAGACAACCCTCATAGTAAGGAAGAAAAAGTCTAAAAAAAGGAGTGAAAAATACTATTGAGGGATTTCAATACTGGCAAAGTATCTTATATACCGCATATTTATTGAAAAAACATTAAACTTTTTTAAAAAAGTTAGTGTGTGTGTGTTTGTGTGTACTTAGGTACGCACGTAAGAAGTTATACTTCTTTTGCGAATCAAGATTAAAATCTTTCTAAAAAAATGCATCCTTCCTATGTTTGTAGAGAAACCGACACTAATAATAAAAAAAGTTATTTATTGCACTGAACGGAAGTTTATCTATAACGCAGTATCTATAGTTAAAAACATTTTATTTAAATTTTATAAAAAAAAAATTTGAAAAGAGGTTGACCTTAAAGGCCATCCTTGCAACTTCCCGCTAGTTTTAACCGCAAAGCTATAGTAACGTGACGTATTTTGACGTTTTTGACTTTTTTTGAAATGTTTAAAAAGCCATAACTTTTTAACGCCTTATTCGATTTTGATGTTCAAGATGGCATTCGACGCAGTTTTTGAGACCTAAAAACGTTACCGGGAGTGCAAAATCGGTTAGTCAAAAAATCTCCAAGTTATTGAAAAAAAAAACACTTTTTTTGAAATTTTTCGACAACGATATCTCACGAACGAATCCACCGATTTTAATTTACAAAACGGCATTCGACGTGGCTTTTTAAGCTTGAGAGCTGATTAGGTTATGAAATTGATCGATGCAATAGCCAAAAAGATATGCCCAAAAAACATCATTTTTACCAATTGTTTTTTTCGGTTATTTTGAAATTTCTCGAAATCTACTGGCTCGAATCGGTTCAAACTTACAGGGAATCTAAGTTAGATGGGACTCTTTGGAATGCTTTTTATTTCATTCCGATCGGTCAAGCCGTTCAAAAGTTATGAGAGGTTTACATACATCCACACACACACACACACACACACACACACACACACACACACATACAGACATACAGACACCCTCGTAAAAATAGTCAGGGGAGGTTCCTAAGACCTCAAAACGTTGAGATCCGATGAAAACTCGATTTTCGAAAAACGGGGTGAAACTAATAACTTCCCGATTTTAAAAAAAAATTTAATTTTTTTTAGCGGGAAGTAAAAAATTTTAATTTTTTTTAGCGGGAAGTTAAAAATAGTAGACATCTTATTATACTTAAAAACAACATTTTATACACAAATTATACAAATTTTATTATTCTCAGTTCTTTAATACTTACATTTATGGCCTTCTACTTTTGATGTAACTATTCAGCGGCGAAATTGTCATTTTAAGTTGAATTGTTATTTAAAATAGGTGAATAACATCGTGACGGTTTTGCGTGACGGTGTGTGCGCATCGTAAAAATTTTTCCTCATCACTTTTTCTTTACGCGTCAACAAAGGGAAAAGTTTAAAAGAGTTAATAAGAAAACAAAATATGCTTTTAAAAATTATATATATAAATAATTGTAATGAAATATGAAATATCGTAGAAAACGTTTCCAAATGCTAAAAATAGATAAAAATTGTTTAAAATTGATCTTACAAAATAATTAAAGTTGATTGAAAATAAATAATTAACACTAGTTTTAATTTGTTAAAACTAATCTTAAATTGTAAAAGTAAGCCGTAAAAAAATTTTAAAAATCATTAAAAATTTATTGTGAAATATTTCGCTAACTCTTCTGTTGGCAGTTGATGTAACTATTTATATAAGCCGTTAAGTGTTGTTCTGATTACAGATTAAATTCGTTTGATTTTAATATTTGCGGTCATAATCTTTTTGTAATATGGATGTCTCGTTTTCTTTTTAACAGCTATGTTTTCATATGACCTACATAAACTTAGGATATTATTTGATAGTTTTATTTCTATATAATACATATCATGCATGTAGGTATTCGAGAGAAAATATTGGCATGCATCGTACATCACATGTCGATATCCTTCGTAAAATCTGATCGATGTAAATACATCTTTGTGACATTGTAGAAATTTTTGAGTGAATGAAAAGTACACGTGGGCAGAAATCATGGCCTGTTAGGAGAAGGATGTTTAATGTCAAGCATTTCGATATCATCGCTCGAAGACTAGTTGGCGGGTTCACGTCGTGACACGTGATGAGACCCAAACAAGCCTCGTGACACACGAATACACTACCATTTCCTTACTCCCATCGCGTCCCGATAATCTACCATTTGTGTGTACAATTATCGATTTAGGTCTTTATCTCAAAAAACAAAGTCACAGTTACACATAATTTATATTTCTGTGTCAAATTTTATGCAATTATTCAGAACGTTTGCCTTTTTGAATACAATGTGATCATTTTTAAACAGGTTGATCGAACATTTTTAGGACGAAGAAAACAGTATCTGTCAATAGAACATATATCGGATTCAGGAACAAAAAAAGGTTCTGCTCGGAGAAGGAAGCAACTGAGACGGGCGTGCCTCAGAGCTCTAATCTCGCTCCAATTTTCTTTATAACCTGTATTAATCAAGTGGTCGAAATTCCAAAAGAAGATGGCGTAAGCTATGCTTTTTTGCAGATTTAAAGGACTGCAATTTAGGACGAGTGGGGAAGATTTGAGAAGGTAAGGAGTTCCACAATCTGGAGACCCTGGGGATGAAGGACCGATCGAATCGATCTGTTCTCGATGTCTGGCACTGAACAGTATAAGGATGCATGGAGTTGGCACGTCACGTTGCTCTGGCTGATCTGGCAAGTGAAGGCACTATAGAGCGAAGTTCTTCTGAGTAAAATGCGTTTAAGTATCGGTAGAATAAGGAAAGATCCGACACTAATCTTCGATAGGACAATGGGGTTAGATTTTTGGTGATATCTACTGGTGTCTTTTATTAGTCGAACTGCTCTTCTCTGTATTGCATCAAGAACTCTGAGCCTTTACGGAGCCATCGAACCCCATGCATGTGAGCAGTATGCAAGTTTAGGTCGTATTTGAGCTTTGTAAAGAGTAGCTAAGTTGGATGGAAAGAAATATTACGCTGCTCTAAACAGAAAGCCTAACTTCTTTCCTGCTGCAGTTGCTATGGATGCAATATGTTCGTCCCAGAGTAAGACCTGGGAGATCGTTATACCAACCAGCGTAATGGAGTCACTTGCTACTAGTGTGTGATCGTTCATTGTGATGGATAAGTCGTATGTTTGCTTCTTGTTGGATAGGCAGGCAACATGTCGTTGTCTTGGAAGCGTTAAAATTACCAAGATTTTTTCCCCACTCGTCAACAATTCTGAAATATTGATTGAGACAAGCCGTCCAGAATATGTAGAGATAGGGGACGGTTGTGCGTTTTGCTACACTGTAGGTTGCCATCATCTGCAAAACCTTGTTTTGGGTTATTAGTGGCTTCTAGTAGATCATTTATGTGTAATAGGAATAAAATAGGAGCTAAAGTCGATCCTTGGGGAATCCCAGCGTTAATCTTGTAGATGTTGGAGGAATGTCCATCTACGGCAACTTGGATGTGCCTGTTGGAGGGAAAGTTGGATATCCATCTACAAAGGTTTGGCGAGAGTCCATATGAACAGCTTTAAAAAGCTGTTAAAAAACAGTTTGCCTCACCTTATCCAGTTGGTTAAACTGTTTTCTAAAAGCTGTTTAAAAACAATCAACTTGTTTTCAAAACCAGTAGGATTACGTAAGGCGCCAGTGGTGTCTGACCAAAGAGTCGAAATATCTACTAAGCAGCTTTTAAACAATTTTAAACAGCTCAAAAAACACTTTTCCTTACGTAATCGAACAGGTTAAACTGTTTTTAAAAAGTTGTTTAATGTTTTTTAAAATCTGTTTAAAGCTGTTTGAAAGCTGTTTAAAACTATTTAAAAGCTGTTTAAAGTTGTTTAAAAGCATTTTAAAGATGTTTAAAAGCTGTCTAAGCTATTTAAAGCTGTTTAAAAGCTGTTTTAAAAACAGTTTAACCTGTTTTTAAAACCAGTTGTATTACGCGAGGTTGTCTGATCAAAGTGTCGGAATATCATTAACATTGACTTTTGTTATTATTGGAAAGAGCACAATAGTATAAGATGTGACATAATCAAAGTTGTGACGACTATTTTTAATAGAATTATTTTCTGTTTTGTATCTACATTAATTATTACCAAACTATTTAATGGCCTCTTTATATAAATCTCTAATTTGATATTATATCAATGCAATTCTAAAATTACAACCCATAAATATTATTCCTTTCACATCCTACACAGAACCTTACATAAAACTTCATATAATAGCGTATATTAGTTATAATTAATACGGAATAATTACTATTGAAATGAAAGTAATTAACTATTAGGACCCGATATAAAAAATACTGCATTGGTGTCAGTTGATGTAATGACGAGGATTCATTACGGGAAGTGCGGAAGTGGCCGGGAGGCTTCGTATCGTAGACTGTTTGACCCCTGGCCAAGGGGGCCTTACTCTCGACATCAATATATGTTATGGTATGGGGGAGCTTCTCTGATGTGTAATCGCTACATCCGCGTCCGCGTTATTCGCGTCCGCAATAGAGTAATACCACACCGGATTGCAGCTAATTAACTTGGACCGACCGACAGTGTGAATAGAATGAATTGTTAGGCTATTCTAAACTCGGAAAATTTTTTATGTTAATTATCTGTCCATCAAATATTACTTTTGTAGCAAAACACACTTTATTGTCTATTATTTTTTTCCTAAAAATTAAATAACTGTTACTTGTTTTGTATGCTTTTATTAATTATTATTTAATATAAGAAGTAGTGAACGCTCTGAGCGTATATACGGATGGATCAAAAACAAAGCAAGGTGTGGGATGTGGAATTTACTCTAGATCCTTAAACCTAAAAATAAAATGGGCTATGGATGGCTTGTCAAGTGTGGTTCAGTCAGAACTCACAGGCATAACCATAGCTGCAAAAGAATTAATCAATAGGAACACCACAGTCAGGAATATAAATATATACACAGACTGCCGACAAGCACTACTGACCTTGAATAGACCATTGAATAGACCACTTTTCACTTCAAATTTAGTACTAGAATGTCACCAATCTCTAACTGAGGCCAGCCAGAATAACCTGGTCACTCTCAGCTGGATCAAAGGACATGGGAACTCTAAAGACAACCGCATTGCGGACAATTTAGCAAGGCGGGCTGCGGGCTACAAATATGTTAGCCCTCGCCCATCTACCAAGCTAATATTGTCCGCAGTCGTGGACCTTATTAAACAGCACTCTCACCAAAAATTTATACAGTGCTGGGATGAAACTACGAACTGTAGACTGGCCAGAGAGTTATTACCTCATCCTGGCGAGGAAACAGCAAAAGAATTTACCAGACAAAATCTCCAAACAGCTGTAAGAATCTTGACTGGTCACTGCCAATTGCGACAATATCTCTTTAGGATGAAATTAACAGAATCGCCGCTATGCAGAGGCTGCGAACAAGGAGAGGAAAAAGTAGAACACATTATGTATGACTGCTCTGCTTTTTCTGAAATCAGAAGATCCGTGTTGGGCGAGTATTGGCTTACACCAGCCGATGTCAGGGAGATCCTCCTCGGGAGCCTCATCACCTATTTTAAATCACTAGGCCTGGTGACAGCCTGAGGTGAGGATATCGCTACATACGGGAGGATGCACAATGGGTCATATGTGGCCTCAGTGCTGGCTAAGCACTAGCTCGCCTCTCCCCAAATTTCCAGATCCAGATCAGAAGAAGTAGAATATCTGAAACAATGTTTACAAATGCTTTGGTTAAATGCAAATTATCGCTGTTTCTTATAAATATGTAAGGGATGATTTAAATGCCGAAGTTTTAACTTTGGCATATGTAATAGTTTGGAGTATCTATTCTTAAAGGTTAAATTAAAATCGACTACAATTGCCATAGGAAATATTTATAGACCAACCCGCACAAATTTGAAAAATTTTGAAAAAGATTGTGACAATATTTTGTCTGAGATAACCACTAACTTTGATATGTTTGGATTGTTTTAATGTTGATTTTTTTAATCTTGTGTGAAATTGTTTTGAGTCTTACAATATGAGCCAGATTTTGAATAAACCAATTGCAGCTACCAAAAGCAGTCCAGTCCTATTTTTGTTTCAGATACAAGCCTAGTTTTGTCCATTGGTACTCAGTCTGCGTATACATTTTCTGACCATCGTCTTGTATTTGTATAGTTAAAGTTAAACCAAAAGAAAATGAAGCCAAGGCAGCTGACGTATCGTTGTTTTAACAACTTTATTTTTGATCACTTTTATAGTGATTTACATGTACTTTTCGATATGTTCCATAAACCAAGTTCATGATGTTTTGAAACATATTAAAACAAATGCCTGTGGTTCTGATACTTCTGATGGCATTACCGCAATTATGCTTAAATATTGCAGTCCTTTTATTGATTCTTACATCACAAATATAGTTAATAGTTGTATTGTGCAAAACTATTTTCCGGAGCAGTGGAAAGTTGCTATTGGAAAACCATTGCCTAAAACCAGAGATCTATAATATCCATTTTGCCAGCTTTATGTAAAATACTAGAAAAAATTTTATACACGCAAATTTATAAACATTTTACTTCCAATGATATGTTACCTGATACTCAAAATGGCTATTGGACTGTGCATAGTACTATTAGTGCGGTAATTTTAGCAATAGATGGCATAATAAAATCATACGATGAAGGACTCGATACTGCCTTTATTCTTTTAGATTATTAGATTGATACCATATAGACCATCGACTTTAAATTGTTAAAATGAATTATTATGGTTTTGCTAATGATTCATTATCTGTGGTTAAATTATATTAATCAGAGAGATTTCAAAAAATCATTATTGCTGACAGTTATTCAAGCTCATGTAAAATGCTCTGTGGTGTTCCTCAAGGATCAATCTTGAGACCACTCTTTTTTATTATTTACACTGCGGAATTGTTAAACACTTCAATTCATTGCAAAACTCAAGCATTTGCAGATGATAACCAACTGTTCTGTCATTTTAGGATACCGGATTGTGAAAATGCAGCCAATTTAATTAACCAAGATCTGAAGCATGTTTGAGTGCTTTCAGAAGAACATGCATTTATTCTTAATTCTACTAAAACTAAATTGATATGTTTTTCAAATAAAACTAAAAATGATATTGTTAAAAATCGATTAAAATTAAGTATAATGGGAAAAATATTTTAATGTGTGATTCTGCGAGAGATCTTGGCGTTATAATCGACATTTAACAAGTTTAAATGGTGTCGTGGGACACCAGGTAGGAACGAAGTTCCTTCGGCTAATGTAGAGTAGATGAGTAGAATCGACACATAACACTACTCGCTTTTGTATAGTGTATATGACTGTAGCGCCTGCGCCCGTTTCATTTAACGGTCAATATATCAAAATCAGTGAAATCTTGGCGTTAAGAAAGAAGCTTCTTTAAAATTCAAGGTGAGCTTTAAAGAGTAATGTATACATTTATTTTTTCTCACCTTTCCTAACTACTTTCAACTATCAAGATTTTTAAAAATTATATCTCATATTACTTTAACAAAAAAAGGTAAATGTTAAGAGATATATACAAAAAAAAATTGCATCGGCCGGGAATCGAACCCAACGGTTTTTCGTTATGGTTTTTTACTATTACATTTTTTTCAGTTCGGTCACGCAGCAAAATCCCTATCTCCTCCAAGCCTGCCGCACGGAACTTAGTTCCAAAAAAATTTTTTTTTCTATTTATTCATTTTCCTTTTACTAGGAATGCAAGGTTAATTTTATTTTGTTTTATTCACTGGGTGCTTACTGTTTATTTTATAACTGGTATAAATGTGATTAAATCCATTCAATATTATTTGTCTAATTACATTTATCTTTGGAATTTGAATACAATTAGAGAAATCATGTAATAGTACTGTAAAAAAAAACAAGAACATTTCAGTTTATTATACAAATTCCCACAAAATTACTCATGCATAAGGGATGATCTTTGCTGGGGGTCGTATATTATCGCAGGGGTAGAATTTGTGCTGAAAATCAGTTAATCGCAGCAAAACCTACAAAAAGGGGCCACGCGTCTGGCTACTTTTTTGGGGTGCGATTGACCTAAATGATTTATTCAATTCAATGTAATGTCCGGTGTATTTTCATAAACAGATGTGAAATATTTTATCGAACATACTACGATATATTTATAAGGTTAAAATAGAAATACAATCTATCGCTTTTATTACAGAAAAGAACGTAATAGATTTATTTCTGTACCGGTTTTAACTCATGTCGGTCTGGTCGGTTCAGAAAATAGCTTTCGTCATTTTGTTAATCTACTTGTATTTAAAATTAAGTTTGTTATATGTATAAATTTAGTCATTGAATTTAATACCAACAAGTAGTCAAGTTTCTGATCTATGAATATATTAAACAGAAGGCAATGTATAATTTTTTTGTAGGATATGTGTCGAGCTAAGAATGGGTCTTAAAATATGATTTTATAATATTTTAGGTTATATGCACAGAAATGGATTATATTGTCTAAACTCTAAACAGTCCGTTCCGTCCCTTCTCCCGCTGCGATGGAAAAATAGATCGGAGCAGTGTTTGCTTCTCTTTCTAACTGCCTGTGCAAAAAGCAAAGCCGATACCTTATTGCTGGATTGATATCACGTGGTTGATATGCTGTGCCTATTAGAAACAGAAGCAAACACTACTTCGATCTTTAGTTCTCTCTGGCAATGGAAAAGCGAGTTTGTATCGAACCGAGCATTCTAAGTAATATAAGCTGATTATTTTTTGTGTTATCTATACTCTAGTCAACGTCTTCAAAAACGTGAAAAATTAAAATAAAGGTATGAGCGACAGCTCATTGGATTCGGAATCACCTCTAGAAAAATGTTTTTGAAGGAAAAGTGTGCAGGCAAAAAATTGCAATTGTTATTAACAAAATAAGATGAAAAAAACAGATGTTTATGTTTTTGTTAATAACTCGAAAAATATTAATATTTAAGCAATTTTGAAAAAAGCTAGTTAAAGAGGAGGAAATTTCCGAAAAAAAAGTCCGTCCTCCCGGAACTCTATCTCCATTATTTATAATTTTAATTTGACGTTGAAAATGGGGCTCTGAGTGGCTTTTACGGCATGCGCGCGCTACCGATAAACGGTGTTTATCAGATAAAATATTTTTTTATGACATAAAATGTTATTTTAAAAATTTGAAAAAATTCCAGTATTTTCCTAACACTTGAAAGAATCTAAATCAGTTGGAAAATACATTTTATCGCTGTTTTTCAAAAAGTTATTCAATTGTTAACTAACAAATTTTTTCCTAATCTCTGTTGACATAAACAATGGGATAAAAGGTATAAATAATTGGCCTAATAATTTGAAACTTCGTGGAGCCCTTTTCATATGTATACTTTACAAGATTCTGCGATAAATTTTCATAAAAGTTTATTAATTTGTTAATAATATTTTCTAATATCATACGTCACGTTAACTGTAGCGCCAAATAACTTGCCAATTAAAAAAATGATATATCTTTTAAACTATTGGAGATATGATAAAGGATGTTCAGGAGTTTTTTATAGAAAGTTTCTCTTTCAAATAATTTAAGACCAAATTCGTATTTATTGTTTATTAGATACTACATGCATTTATTTGGAAAAATTCTGTATTTTTTTTACTTGTTCGCAATATTTTGCAATAGTTATGAAAAATCATAATTAACAAATTAATAAACTGTTATAAACATTTATCACAGAATCTTGTAAAGTATACATATGAAAAGGGCTCCACAAAGTTTCAAATTCTTAGGCTAATTATTTATACATTTTATCCCATTGTTTATGTCAACAGATATTAGGAAAAAATTTGTTAGTTAACAATTGAATAATTTTTTGAAAAACACTGATAAAATGTTTTTTCCAACTGATTTAGATTCTTTCAAATGTTAGGAAAATACTGGAATTTTTTCAAATTTTTAAAATAACATTTTATGTCATAAAAAAATATTTTATCTGATAAACACCGTTTAGCGGCAGCGCGCGTATGCCGTAAAAGCCGCTCAAAGCCCCATTTTCAACGTCAAATTAAAATTATAAATAATGGAGGTAGAGTTCCGGGAGGCGGACTTTTTTTTCGGAAATTTCCTCCTCTTTAACGAGCTTTTTTCAAAATTGCTTAAATATTAATATTTTTCGAGTTATTAACAAAAACATAAACATCTGTTTTTTTTCATCTTATTTTGTTAATAACAATTGCAATTTTTTGCCTGCACACTTTTCCTTCAAAAACATTTTTCTAGAGGTGATTCCGAATCCAATGAGCTATAGCTCATATTTTTAGGACCTTTATTTTAATTTTTCACGTTTTTGAAGATGTTGACTAGAGTACTATACATATAATAAAACTGTAGAAATGTATACGTTTGTGCGCGCATCACATGAAAACTACTGATCCGATTTGAATGCGGTTTTCAAAGACGTATTTGTCTTCTTTCAACTTAACATCTGGTGTATAAAACTTTCTCCCCTTTAACGGGGTGAGGAAAGAAATTTTTATACAAAAATCAACACGCCACGCGAACGACGTCGCGGGTACATCGAAATAGAACCCAAAAATGTGGTTACATTTTTTTGTCTGTCTGAGTGTATGTTTGTGCGCGCATCACATGAAAACTACCTACTGATCCGATTCGAATGCGGTTTTCACAGATGTATTTGTCTTCTTTCAACTTAACATCTGGTGTATAAAAATTTCTCTCCCATTCCTTAAATGGGGTGGGGTAAGAAATTTTTATAAAACAAACACACGCCACGCGAACGACGTTGCGAGTACAACTAGTTTTTAATAAGAAAGTACGGTATTTCTGTCCACTATAGTACAATTAGATGATGCAGTATAGTTGCCATAAGATTTTTCTAAAAGAAAACCCTTTATCTCAATAAATAGTCTACACAATATACTATTATTGTGTTAACAAAAAATTCAGTCCACACATCAACAGCTGACAAATGCATACAGTAGATAGAGCTTGCCTTGCCTAAGAATTTTATAATTTTTTCTAACCCATTGACTCATCAATTACTAATCTCTTCTTTAAAAGGCACTTTGGATTGCTGGCGTGCGAAGTAACGGTGATTTTATTAAGTTTTGTTATAAGATAAAAACTATATGCTGCACTAGTTAAACTTTAAATTTTTATATATTCATAAAGGCATTTTTGCTGAAGGATGTTGTTATATTATTTTCGGGGTTAGAGCCTTTAATCTAGCTGTACTAAGGTATATAGATTTGAAACTTTCTGTCCTCGGTTTCCTTGATATTCCTGGCTCTAAGAATTGAGTTTGAGATTGTAGCGTAAAAATACCCTTGGCTAGCTCCAGGGTTCGTGGCTTCCTTCTGGCTTTCTTTTTTAACTTTCACCAAACAAATAAATAAGGGCGCCAAATACAGACATACAAATAAAAAAGAGAATCAGTGTTAAATTGTTTATTCAAAGAAACTTTAAGATATTAGTAAAACAAAATGTGATTATCTAATTTCTTATCTTTTCTGATGTTTATCTTCGGAATCGATAAGGTTGACGGAATACTGAGACCTCCGGTAGTTGATAAGCACCGGTTAATGGTGTTTTCTCCCAATTGAAAATTGATGAAGGAGTGACTCTAGTAGTGAACAACTATCTGAATTTGGTGTCTAATGTCCAGATGGAAAATTTCGGCTCAAAAAGCCCTCACTATGGACCCTTCACAAATTGGCAATGGCCCTATGAATTAAAATAATAACAGTCAAAATTCCGTCCCACTGGACCTTAATTTCGATTACAATCATCAAGGTTTCTCCAAAGTTCGAGAGAGAAAAAAGTTAATCACTTGATATGTTTATATATTTTTAAATCAATAAAAAACTGATTCTTAACAAATGATTGTAATCGAAAGATTTAAATGTTAGTAAAAATATCCAATAAAACTACTAAAAATAAATTCACCAAATTTTTGATTAATACTTAAAATTACTCACCGAAGGGAGAAGGTAGTGAGAAGTACTGATTGCTTTAAAAGCACAAAATGAAAAGGATTAAAATAGCAACACTTCTCATGTACGAACTAAACATTCCCCTTCTCAACACAGATAAAGTCTACGCGTCGAATCCAATAACCCACAAATTATAAAAATTAATAGTCCATAGGCCAGGCCACAAATAACGTTGTAAACGTTACAAGATAGCCTTTCTTTGGTAATATAGTTCATGATTTGACTACTTTCACGAAAAGTGGGTTTAAAATAATTTGTCCTTGATTAAAGACCTTTTACTTTTGATGTCTACAGGGTACGTAAATTTAACATTGCTAAAAGTCATTTTTATCTTGAAGATTTAAGCCCTTGATTTTGTTGCTCCAGATATCCATGTTCTTAAAAATTCTTACCTTATTAAGAATACGCAATTTTAAACCCAGTTAACAGTTTAAAATGAATTGGTAGATATATTTTTAAAAACCTTCTCTGCCTTGTTAGATTTCTCTCGATTTTTCAATAGTCGCAATTGATAACTCAAAAAGGCCTGAACTTTGATTTAATTTCATAAAACACAAAATTGTTTACAAAAACTTCACCAGAACTGGTTGATCAATTACCAAAATTGCACGAGTGTAAATATCTGGGAATACTAATGTGATGGGCAAATACCAAAACCGTATTCGGATTATTTACAATTAGGAAAAACCTTGCAGATCTATAAAATTAATAATCGATAAAAAATCATGATAACATTTTTCAAAAACTTTCAATTCCAGGTTATTCATTTGTTTAAACAATTTTCTTAAATTTATGAAGCTTTTTATTGGACAATTTTACGTAAAAAATGACAAAAAAGTGTTACATGGAATATTTGGGTACACCACTACAGCGTTACAAGAAAAATGAGCACCTATATCACAGTGCCTTAAACCTATTTTAAAGTTATTTTGTGCAATATTAATTTTGTGTAAAAAATCTTTGAGATTCAAAAAATATGTTGAAAAATCCAAAAATTTATAAAAATCAAAAAAGATTTTAAAAAGCAGGATAAAATGAAAAATAATTTAAAAATTGGAAAAATTGTGATTAACTGAAAAACGTCCTAAAAATTGGACGAATTGTATAAAATTTGAAAAATCTGAAAATATCGTTATTTATTCATAATGAAAATGAGCTTTTTTGAACTGGCATAGTAGAAGCATAGCTTCTCTCATTCAGTCTTACGACTACCAAATATTTTTTTATTCTTAATTTTTTATAACTGTTTTAGATACTTTTTTTATATGTACCTACTGACACCCGGTAAAAATGAATTCGCAAGCAATATTCATAATAGCAAGTGTCTGTAATTGTCACATGCATCTACATCCCTTACATGATACAATGGTCCCGAATGGGACTAACAACTAATTCAGCTGCAGTTCACGAACTGATTGTGATTCGGCAAGTTATTGTATTTTCATATTTGACAACCCCTACGCAATATGTTAGCCCTGGTCAGATAAGACCTTTTGACGTTGGTTGCCTGGATGGCCGATCTTGTCGCTTCGCTGGACAAAAATTCATCAATGAACAGAAAATAAATCAATTATTCTTTAAGCATTCATTTATCATATAAAGCTATCTTGTATCTCAACGAAATAAATTACTAATTGATTTAATATATACAAAAAAATACAAAGTTATTACGACAATATTTTGTATGTCTCCAATAATAGGCAACCGGACAACTTTTCAGATAGTGTTTAAAAATAATCTTTGGACATTCTTAGACTGTCACAAAACGCTCTGTTCGTTTTATATATATATATATATATATAGCCATAAAAAATAATATTTTAATTAAATAAATCCATTGGAGTACTTGAAAACGTCAAAAACTTATTTAAAATTGCCGCGAAAACAGCACTTTATGTCAATTCAGATCGCGTGACGTCATATGTGGGGTAAATAAACTACAAGCCATATAACAAGTGATCAGTATTTGGATAAATTAAGTATTTTGTGGTTCTTAATCATCATGGACCAAAAAAATATCGTTGGTGTGTTGTACCTCGATGTGGAAATACATCAGTAACTACTCCAAATAAAATTTTCATTGATGTACCTCGAAAACCAGACATACGAAAGAAATGGTTAGACCTAGCAAGACAAAAGTGCAATGGAATGTCTGTTACTTCACCAATTTACTTTTGCGAAGATCACTTTGATGTAAACTGTACCCAAAGTGTTATTACACAACCCACAACACAAATAATCATATTTAGTGTGTACGTAATGTAGGAAAATAACTTAGTAAATAATGGAACTAGTTTTAGGCTATGTTTTCTTTTGTTATTTCTTCAATCATTTCTATAGTTAAGATAAACAAAAAGAAGTTGAAATACTTACACAAATGTTTTCACATTTCTAAATTCAGCAGAACAAAAGTCGGAATTAGTCGCAAAGAAACTGCCGACCATGAAAATATCAACTTTTGGGAGCTTTCTGTTGTCGGCTTTTGTATAACCTTGTTCCATGATAAAAACTTACAGAAGGCTTAAAGCACTTGCGGCAACTTCTGTTATGACTATAGTACTTCAACTCGTAACTAATTACAATTAAATATTTTTAGGAAAATGCAAGTAAATCGTAGAAAAACGCGAAATAACATACAAAGCAGTGTTGTTTACTTATGACTAACCACAAATGACGTCACGCACTGTGATTGGCGTTTGGGTTCTTACGCTGCACAGAGAATTTTACGCAACTTTATTTATTGATTTAAAAATATAAATCATTGTAATTTCTTAAATATCTTTATTAAGTGATATTGTTGTATAACAAACTTTATTTTAAAACACATCTTAGATTTTTTTCGATTACTGTCCGGTACCCTATTGCTAATGGCACGCACTGGATTTGGGTATAGATAATTTCTCTACCTTTCCGCAACATTTTGTATTGTAAAATTCATAGTACAAACAATCTCTATATGGTTTATGTAAAAAAATGGATATATAGAGTAATATATTGTTCGTTCCCAACAGCATTTTGGTACAATATTAAAACGATCCTGTGATTAGATTTAACTAGTTTGGCACTGGCCACTTTTAGTGCGAAAATATAAAAGCTGGGAACGATTAACCTTCATTTAAAAAAAAACGATCACAGCTTTTGAGGCTATTCCATTCGGTGTACCAAGCGAACTTGGTTTTCGAACAACATTTTTCTGTGCACAACTAAAAGTAGAAACCATCTAACAGACCTACACACTTCGATGATTGTCTTTTTAGTTTTGCATATAGCTATAAAGACAAAAAAAAAGAATTTATTGCAGTTGTTTTAATAGCTAAGGGACCATTTTATTGTATAACCAAAGATATCCAAACTGTTATAACTGCACGGTAAAATACGTTTAAATTCATTAAAAGGCGTAGGTCTATAAAAAAAGTGAAACAAAAAAACCCTATTAACTGCAACAATATCACAAAGTTGCATCTAATATTATCTACCAACGTCCACAAAAAATTACCTACATAAAATATCAGTAACCAGTAGCGAGTTTCTATTTTATTTTAAGGCACATGCTAAAAACAAATACACAAGGAAAAAAACGTCTACCCCAGCGGGATTTTTTCACCATTGCACCTGGTTAAATCTTACGGTTGTCCCTTGGCCTGTGTTAATTTTAGGATGCGGGCCACGAAGGGTTGAATAAAAAAGCTGGGGGACACTTTTGTCTATTGTCACATTTTTTATGAATAGAATTAGGCCCTAATGGTTCGGTCAGGGTATTTATCAGTCAAAAGGATTTTATATGAAGATGCACCTAATAGAGTTAATTTTAGTGTGTTGTTACTGTAAATTGATTAAATTCGAATATATTCAGTAAAGTTTTGAAATTCACAAATGAGAAAAGGAGAAATGACATTAAGGAGAAAAATTGAGAAAACGTCAAATATAACAGGATTTGAACCTGTGATCGCTCGCTTTAGCAAATAGCGCCTTAAAACGACAATTAAAACATCAAACCATAAGGCAATTTCTTATCTTATATTTTTATATCGTCATAGTACTTAAGTATAAATTGCTTGTTAACATATATCTGATATTTTTAAATATATGATATAAACGGCGCCACCTTACGGTGGCGTAATAGTACTTAATTAAGTAGGAATTGTTCGTTTAAATATAGAAATTATTAACTGCTTCACCTTAGGGTGGCGTTATATTATTTAATTTAGAAAGATATTTTCTTGGCTTTGTTTCCGCAATTTTTTTAATATTATCCATTTTAGTTTTTTTCTTTAATATTATCCATTTTAATTTTTTGTATTTTTAAATATATCTGTTTTTTTTTTAAATATGTGATATTAACTACGCCACCTTACGTTGGTGTTATAGTACTGAATTAAGTTGGTTTAAATATATGAAATATTAACTCTTTCAACTTAGGGTGGTGTTATATTATTTAATTTAGAAAGGTATTTTCTTGGCCTTTTTTCCGCAATTTTTTCTTTTTTTTTAATATTTTTCATTTTATTTTAGTTTCTAGTATTTTTAAATGTATCTGATATTTTTAAATATGTGATATAAAGTGCGCCACCTTACGGTGGCGTTATAGTACTTATTTAAGAAAGAATTGTTAGTTTAAATACATAAAATATTTACCTTAGTGTGGCGTTATATTATTTAATTTAGAAAGGTATTTTCTTGGCTTTTGTTTCCGCAATTTTTTCTGTTTTTTTTTATATTTTCTATTTTATTTTAGCTTCTTGTATTTTTTATAGTTTAAAGGACCGGAACCGTAGATTTTCCGTTATTAAATCATTAGAAACACTATATTTTTAAAATTTAGAAATCTGATAAAAAATAAATGAAATACGAAGAAATTTATAAAAATATCACATACTAGCAGCCTGCCCCGGCTTTGCACGGGGATTAAAGAAAAATAACAAAAGCCAGTAAATTTATTGGGTCAACGCTTCCCTGTAAACAATATTACAATATTTTCTGGCAGCAAAATAAATTGATTTTCAAGTGCTCCGACGCGCCTTAGGCGGTTGGCCATGAGGAAAACCGATCCCTACTATTTGGAAGGTTTGACCTTGAGACTTATTATTAGTAAAAGCGAAAGATGTTTTGATAGGAAATTGAAGCGGTTTAAATGGATTTGGTAGATCAGTTGGGATCATCGGTATCCTCAGTGTATGAGCTAGTTGACCAGCTGGTGGTTCAGTTATATTGGTTGCTACAACTTAATTGTCCTTTAATTTCTTTATAAGTAGCCTCGTCTCATTGCACATGCTAAATTTGTGATATCTGTCGTGATTATGAAATAAGTTATTTTGATAAGGAATAATACCAAGTATTTTTACAGAAAACTGTATCATTGTCATATTTAATAAAGCGTGTTATCAATAGATAGCAAAGAATAATATTATTCTAACGCTTTATAAGTTTTTGAAAATACATTTTTAAAGACAATGACCGTTCAACTAAGAAGAAACAACTACCTCCTGGGCTATATGCCCCAACGGATATTGGATTATACTTCAAAGTCAAACGGGGTTGGCATATCTACAAGATATTTAAACCAACCATTCTGGTTTGCAGTTAGAAGGGACAACATAACTTATAGACCGGTTTCGGTGTATTTGCACCTCGTCAGTATAAGGTATATGTTTGACTTTGAAGTAATAATCCAATATCCGTTGGAGCATATAGCCCAGGAGGTAGTTGTTTCTTTTTAGTTGAACGGTCATTGTCTTTGAAAATGTTTTTTCAAAAACTTATAAAGCGTTAGAATAATATTATTCTTTGCTATCTATTGATAACACGCTTTATTAAATATGACAATGATACAGTTTTCTGTAAAAATACTTTAATAGTATCAAGACGAAAGTCTTGTTGTCAAATCGAATTTTGGTTTGCAGTTAGAGGTAAAGATGTCACTACTATCATATCTTTTACACTTTCGTTATTGAAAGATATATAAAGATTATGATTTTAGTGCAATCTTTAGTCAGCGATTATGCTTTAAGCTCGCTGACGGATAACATATACCTTATACTGACGAGGTGCAAATACACCGAAACCGGTCTATAAGTTATGTTGTCCCTTCTAACTGCAAACCAGAATGGTTGGTTTAAATATCTTGTAGATATGCCAACCCCGTTTGACTTTGAAGTATAATCCAATATCCGTTGGGGCATATAGCCCAGGAGGTAGTTGTTTCTTCTTAGTTGAACGGTCATTGTCTTTGAAAATGTTTTTTCAAAAACTTATAAAGCGTTAGAATAATATTATTCTTTGCTATCTATTAATAATACCAAGATTAAAACTTTTTAAAAATTAAAAATTAGTTATTGTGACGTAACTATAACAGTTAGACATATGCTGTCGCGGCATTTTTTGTAGATATTTATATATTCTTCAAAATCGTAGTACATTATTTTATTCTATAATCAATAGTATTCTCAGCGCACGCGATGTATGTATTAAGGTCATTTTTGGTTACAATAATGGCATTTTAGTAAGGATCCCTATTTTTTTTAAATGAAACATAGCCTATGTCACTCGGGAATAGTGTAGCTTGCCAACGGTGAAAGAATTTTTGAAATCGGTCCAGTAGTTTCAGAGCCTATTCATTTCAAACAAACAAACAAACAAACAAACAAAAAATCAAACCTTTCCTCTTTATATTATTAGTATAGACTTAAACCTGCGATATCTATCTATAGCCGATAGCACCTTAAATTGTTTGGCTGCGAATGATCCTATCAGTAAGTAGACGTTTAAATCATATCTTGATTCAACTTATGTCTTTTCGGACCTTACTTAATTCCTCTTTAAGCACGTAAATTACGTCAATGATAGAAAAAGCGATATAACTTATTAAATCGACAATTGAAACATCGGATTCACGCAAAATTAGGACAAACTTAATATTAATAAAGATTTGTCTATACTAATATTATAAAGAGGAAAGGTTTGATTTTTTGTTTGTTTGTTTGTTTGTTTGTTTGAAATGAATAGGCTCCGAAACTACTGGACCGATTTCAAAAATTCTTTCACCGTTGGCAAGCTACACTATTCCTGAGTGACATAGGCTATGTTTCATATTCAAAAAATTAGGGATCCTTACTAAAATGCCATTAATGTAACCAAAAATGACCTTAAAATCCTTACATCGCGTGCGCTGAGATAACTATCGATTATAGAATAAAATAATGTAGGTACTACGATTTTGAAGAATATATAAATATCTACAAAAAATGCCGCGACGTCACAATAACTAATTTTTAATTTTTTAAAAGTTTTTTTTTTGGTTTTAATCCTTATCAAAATAACTTATTTCATAATCACGACAGATATCACAAATTTAGCATGTGCAATGGGACGAGGCTACTTATAAAGGAATTAAAGGACAATTAAGTTGTAGCAACCAATATAACTAAACCACCAGCTGGTCAACTAGCTCATACACTGAGGATACCGATGATCCCAACTGATCTACCAAATCCATTTAAACCGCTTCAATTTCCTATCAAAACATCTTTCGCTTTTATTAATAAGTCTTAAGGTCAAACCTTTCAAATAGTAGGGATCGGTTTTCCTCATGGCCAACCGCCTAAGGCGGGTCGGAGCACCTGAAAATCAATTTATTTTGCTGCCAGAAAATAAAACAACATGTAATATTGTTTACAGGGAAGCGTTGACCCAATAAATTTAATGGCTTTTGTTATTTTTCTTTAATCCCCGTGCAGAGCCGGGGCGGGCTGCTAGTCTACTTAATTTTTCATTTTTAAATACAAATAATACTAACATAATAAATGTCCCCAAAAACATACCCTAAACTCAAACACGAATCACAGAAAAACAACAAATACACAATATTATTGATTTATACTATAGAAAATGTAATTTCTAAAACATATGTTGTTATTTTAAAAAGTTCCCTATGATTTATCTAGAATTTTCTAGACTAGTTTTATTCCCTCTACTTTATCTAAATGTTTAGTTCCAGCTACAGATAACGAACATATCTGCAACAAATTAAACATGTATGCAAATTGTATAGAAAAAGATATGATAAAAAAAAAGAAACGAACGTGAGAATATCTAAAAAAATGTTGGGTACCTTTTTTATCTCTTAAAAAAACCTGTGTGCTATATTGTATATTTTTTTATAATGCTAATCCCCATTGTCAACTAGAGATACTCATGTGGGAAATAGTCATACCCCAGAGTTTTTTTTGTTGGATGATTAAAGATTGTTATTTATGGGTACAAGATTCTATGCAGATTGGCAAAAAATGACAATAAATTGTAAGTAATTTTTCAGGTTGATTTTTTTATCGAGGGGATCTTGGCGGTAGACCGTTAGAACAGTTAAAAAAATTAACATCTCTATAATTAGTTGTTAATAGGATATCTGTGACAATGAAAAGGGTTATGTTCGTTATCCAAGTTAAATTTATTCGAAAGATTTACATTATACGTATACTGAATACTAGCTTACCCAGCAAATAATTTATGATTTTTTCCAAATTTTTACTGGTTTTTCTTGTTTTCTCGATTGTTTTTCATGATTTTATTACTGTTTTTGTCGATTTTTCTTTTTGTTGTAGTTTAAAATTTTTACGCTTTTGTTCCTTTTATAATTGTTTTTTTGTTTTTTTTTTACATTTTTCTTTTATTTACAACTTTTGTGATATGGTTCGTTTTTTGAAGTGATAACTTCTTATGGGAGGGTAACTGATTTTTAGCGTAACGCGTTGAAAAAAGCGTTTATCATAACGCGTTGTTTATCGTTGTTACACGCAGGCGCAGTGCCACATAATAACAATAGAAATAGGTAAATATTAATATTAATATTAATACAAATATCTTTATTTATTTATTTATTGAAGTGATAACTTCTTATGGGAGAGTAAACTGATTTTAGCGTAACGCGTTGAAAAAAGCGTTTATCATAACGCGTTGTTTATCGTTGTTACACGCAGGCACAGTGAAACATAAAAATATTATTTCTCTCTCTGTCTCTATGCTTTTCCCAATGTAAGTTTTAAGTATATTTGAATTTACCGTGTTATACGGTATTAATCTGTCACTAAATACAATTCATTACTTTTTATTAATTATTAAATATTTATATCCATTTAATATCATAAAAATTAGGTTATTTTCTATATCTTCGTATATAAAACTAATTTAATCCCTTTTAATTATAATTTAAATTCATAATTTAAACGGTTCGGTCATCCTCGGCATCTATCGTGGCAGTTTTAGGAGAAGAAATGGAAATTAAATCAAATAGAAACAGGTAAATATTAATATTAATACAAATATCTTTATTTATTTATTTATTTATTTATTTATTTATTTATTTATTTATTTATTTATTTACTCACTCATTTATTCAAATAATTCGTTCATCTATGATTTAATGTCCTTTAATTATAATTTAAATTCATTCTTAAAATGTTCGGTCATCCTCGCGAATTCTCGTAACAGGTTGTCTAAGAAGAAATGACAGTCTGATTAGCCTAATTTTAGCGGTGGTTTCATTTGTGATAAATCTTATAAAAATTGATTATAAAGTGTGTTATTAATGTTATTATTCATAATAAGGATAAGATTTTAAGTTTTAAGTGTGTATTAAATAGCAATCAGGCCGTTCCACGTAAAGGGTGGTTGTATTGCGAATTACTACGCGACTGATTAGAAATTTCATAGTAAAAATTTTTTATATTGTAATTAGTTAAAGTTATAGTGATAAAAAAAACCGGCTAAAGGAGTTTATTTGTGGTAAACATTAAATAAAGTTGTGTTGTAGGTCTAGTTAACGGAAATTACGCTAAGAATTGTGTTATTCAGTAAAAAATTGATCAAAAACTTAGATTACAAAATGATAATTGTGATAAGCCTGCCAAAATTTCTAGTGCTTAATATCAACGTCAATACATGTTGAACAAAAAAATGGAAGAATAGGTGAAATCCGATTCTGCTGAAATAATCAGGCCGTTCCACGTAAAATTGTCAACAATTTTTTAACCATTTTTATAAATTTTCCAAGATTATCTAGAATTTTTTACAGTTTTTTACAGCTTTTTACAGTTTTTTACAGTTTTTTACAGTTTTTCACTCTTTTCAAGATTTTTGTATGACTTTCGACATTTTATAACCATTTTTAACAAGTTTTCTCGTTTTTAACATATCCGTATAATTTTTGACAGTTTTTCAACATTTTAACAATTTTTCAAGATGCCAACAATTTTTTACGTTTTTCATAAACTTTGCAAATATTTTTCCATATAAACTTTCAACCCTTATTTCACCCCTTCGTGGTGTCAATTGTAATAAACCATATAATAAGTGTTCAATTTTTTTATCTTTTCTAGTTTCTACCATCAGCGGTTACGGCTGTGCGTGCGTCTACATAGTCAAAACATCTACTTTTATGTACAGAGAAGATTGGGCTTATTAAAAATTTGTTAAAAGTCGATACTTTTTCGTCATTATCGTATGTAATGCCCATCAAAAAATTTTACAGGAGCCATAAAAAAGAACTCTTATTTTTTGGTCCATTGAAAATAAAAAAGAGTGTGCGTGTAACCTTTACGCGCGATTGAAGTAAAACTTTTTGACGTACGTATCGGAAAATAAATATTTAATTACAATTCAATTATATTTATTGTCTATATACTTTACAAAAAATGAGATGTTATATTTATATTATTCATTAGAAAGAGGAATTTGAAAGTTATCATTATTTTTTATATATGAAATAATAGGTATATGATAACTAAAATGTGAAACATAGATTTTACTCTCTAAATACCATTAATGTATTTGAAACCGTTTGAAAATTTTTAAAATTTAAGCTCCTCCCATAGGTGAAATCACACCGTTACTTCCATCAGAATCTTCCGTTAGAATCTAACGTTAGAGTTACCCCTAGTCGCGCCTAAAGAAGTTTTGCTTCAATAATAGGTAAACAATATTAAAAATATACACACATTACGTTTAGAATGTGTGATTTTGTAGCTGTATCTACCTTATTGTAATACAACACAACACAACACAACACAAGAGCCTTCGATAGTTAGATAACCATTTCATTTTGTAGCATTTTATAGCATATTCAATAAAATTTAAAATCCTGAGTTGAGTTTGTTTCCTTCAGTTCTACGAAGGATCTGTTATTGCTGGTAAAAGATCAGCCATCCTGACTAGTGGTTTTATAGCCTTTATGGCTACCTAACCAAACCTAACATAAGTATAAGCAAGTGTTAAAACATTTCGAATATTATTATTTTATGAACAAAAACGAGCAATATGCTTCTTTACTTAACGTAAAGCTTCCCTATAAACAACTATTTACTATAATAATATGTATGTATGTATATAAACTTACATAATCAAATCATAATGAATGTCGCTGTCTCGTCTTTTTTTCATTTTAATTTTTCTTCAAATCTTTCTGGCGCTGATAATATGCCCTTTGACGTTCACAATTTCTTTTTCTTTTTAGCTCTTTAAGTCTATAAAACGAAAATAGCTAGGTATAAATAATAGGCATAAATAAACCCCACAACGTAGTGAACGCTCTGAGCGTATATACGGATGGATCACAAACAAAGCAAGGTGTAGGATGTGGAATTTACTCTAGATCCTTAAACCTAAAAATAAAATGGGCTATGGATGGCTTGTCAAGTGTGGTTTAGTCAGAACTCACAGGCATAACCATAGCTGCAAAAGAATTAATCCATAGGAACATCACAGGCAGGAATATAAATATATACACAGACTGCCAACAAGCACTACTGACCTTGAATAGACCACGTTTCACTTCAAGTTTAGTACTAGAATGTCACCAATCTCTAACTGAGGCCAGCCAGAATAACGTGGTCACTCTCAGCTGGATCAAAGGACATGGGAACTCTAAAGGCAACCGCATTGCGAACAATTTAGCAAGGAGGGCTGCGGGCTACAAATATGTTAGCCCCGCCCATCTACCAAGCTAACATTGTCCACAGTCGTGGACCTTATCAAACAGCACTCTCACAAAAAATTCATACAGTGCTGGGATGAAACTACGAACTGTAGAGTGGCCAGAGAGTTATTACCTCATCCTGGCGAGGAAACAGCAAAAAAATTTAAGGCATTGACCAGACAAAATCTCCGAACAGCTGTGGGAATCTTGACAGGTCACTGCCAATTGCGACAACATCTCTTTAGGATGAAATTAACAGAATCGCCGCTATGCAGAGGCTGCGAACAAGAAGAGGAAACAGTAGAACACATTATGTATGACTGCTCTGCTTTTTCTGAAATCAGAAGATCCGTGTTGGGCGTGTATTGGCTTACACCAGCCGATGTTAGGGAGATCCCCCTCGGGAGCCTCATCACCTATTTTAAATCACTAGGCCTGGTGACAGCCTGAGGTGAGGATATCCCTACAATACGGGAGGATGCACAATGGGTCATATGTGGCCTCAGTGCTGGCTAAGCACTAGCTCGCCCCTCCCCAAAATTCCAGATCCAGATCCAGATAGGTATAAATAATTAGGTATAAATAGTGTAATTACACACCAAAAATAAAATGTATGCATATAGAGTAGGTACTCACTCATTTTCATTCAATATTTTTTCATCACTTTCTTCATTAATAAATCCACTTTGTTTATTCATATTTAAAACAAACACTTTATACACAAATTTAAACTATTTACCACCAATGTATTTTGTTTGACAAGCTGTCAATTCATACAATTACAGATTTAATTTTATTTAATATACTTAGTAGGCGGAATCGTGTTAGGTATTTTGTATCAGGTTTTGTTTCCAGTACGCGGTACATTAGAATGACGTCCGTTAGAATTACTGAGTTACCCCTAGTCGCCGCTAAAGAAGTTTTACTTAAAAAAAAAATAACCAATTTTGTTAATAAAGCAAGGGATCACTTTACCAAAGAGTTTCTTAGTTGAAGTGGTGCTCAAGAACGATATTAAAAAAACGAGAGTATTCATACTTGGTGTCCAACAAGTGTTTTGGTTACATTTGGTGTGTTATTTTGCCATTAAATTTAGTTTTGGATAATATCCAAGAAATTCTGCAGGTTATATATCAGTTTGTTTAGAAGAAATGTGCTACACTATACCCGAGCCGCTCAAAAGATGGAAAGATCACGTGAACGGCACGCACTGTTTGAATATTACTCTCCCCAACCAACGTCACAAGTCCAAATTACACCACTCAACAAAAAAGTACCCATCCTCGATGCCTATAGTTTATATTATCTCTGGTATGAGTACAGTGTAAACTGTCCTTCGTTATTTCAGTTTAGAAGGCGTTGCATCGTACGATTACGTCGTCCAGTCACTGATCACGCGTCCTTGAATTCCATCTTTTGAGCGGCTCAGGTATAGAACCGTTGAATACTGATTAAATGATCAACAAGTTTTCATTTTAGGCTAGAAGCTGAATACGAGAGTTTAAAATCAAAAAAAGGGGCTTTAATATAAAGCACATAAGTGCGTTGTAGTTAGAGGGGATAAAGAAAACCTTTTGTCACGTAAGTATGTTTTAATATAAGAAATATAACGTTTTTTTAAAGTAAATTTTGAATAACAGGATCCCATCAGTTGTAATGCTAACAGAACAAGAGACGTTGGAACAGCTAATTATTTCAAAGACATAACCTGCGAAAAGTTTGTACTTTTCCTATGAATTGATAGTATCGATATAATTATTAGTACATATATATATATATATATACAGCAGAAAGATACCTTTTAATATTTAATCATGCATACATAAAACGCATTGAAAGTGTTGTTAGAGTTTGTTTTTAAGTATTTATCGAGTGGTTAAATGATTCAATGACAATAAGATGTAACATACAGGAAGATAGAGGCATCTTTGGGTATTTTGATGACCTCGATCCAAAAGATCCTATATGAAAAATTGGGTGTTACGAGGTTGCTTTCCCTGTTAGACCCTCATTTTCTCACAGAAGAACAAAATGCGGTGTGCGTAAATTAGTGTCAAAAAAATATTGGAATTGTTCAACAAAGGAAGTTCAAAAAACATTCATCTGGTCATGTGGCAACAATTTCATTAGAAGATCGAAAAACGGTTACTTCCGATTGGTAGGTATATAAAAGTTTATTTGCCAGAATTTATCGCGACAAACCAACACACAACGGCTAATCATCCTGCATCAAACAATCGAGTTTCTAGAGCTTTAAAACATCGAATTATTGGAGCGAATACTGCCGATCCAATTATTAGACCATATAGTCCCGACCTAAGTCCCAACGACTTCTTCACGTTTCCAAAGATCAAGAATTCGACGCGTAGGAAGCGATTCCAATCGCCAGAAGAAACCATCAAGTCTTTAAAATAGCAATTTTACAGGTGTCAACTGAAGACTGGAATAACTGTTTTACTAATTGGTTAGAAAGTATGCAAAAGTGTATCGATGTTGGTACGACATATTTTGAAAAAAAATAAAGTAATTTAAGTCCATATATTTTATGTCTTTATTGCTATATGCTATACTAAAAAGACAACCCTCATATACACCAACAACATAAACAATATCCATGCCAATGTGCGATATACAGAAACTGCACGAATTTATTTTGTTATCTCATAGTTATCGAAAACTCTATATTAAGTAATATCATTTATAAAGTTACTGGTGATGTGAAAATTTACATTAAACCAAAGGAATACAACATTATGCTTTTGTGTTTATAGAGTTCTGCTAGACCATACATGATTTGGACCTTAATTGTACAGTTATTGTTGTACACTTTTTTTACAAACATAGTTATAAAAATATAGAATATAACCAACCAAAATTAAACCAAACCACCCTGTACTTCCAAAACCAGTAACAATTGCTATATATTCATATTTATGTCCGCATATGTGATTCATAGTAACATATTTGGACTTTATCCACGCAATTGTGGTGAAAAAAATAGGGAGTCCTTATAACAAAACACGCTTACATCACCCCAATTGATTTTTATCCCGCTGTACGTATAGGTTTTGTTGAATTTTTTATTTGGACGACTGTTGACGAAGTGCTTCTAAACGGAAGGGAACCACAGTTAGAGATTAACTTTTTCGGAACTGGACATTTACGCATTTTCGCAAAATACAAAAATGACCATCGCCGCATTATGCATATGTCATTTGGGTCTTTTGTGATTCTGACAGTATTTATGTGCGTTGAGGGTCAGTTTATTTTTATTACTCGCGTGATAACAATTACGGAAAATAATTCTATGCAAATGTATATTTTTCTATATAAAAACGGTTGTAGGTATACTTGAAGTCATTAATTAATATACCTGTATTGTCTAACGGAAATATAAATTCCCAATTTACATTACAAGTTACATTACAGAAAATAGCAGTATTATATGAATATAAAAAAAGTATATTAATTTGAGTATCATTTGGTAACTGTATACATTGATTTCTATAAAAATTGATTTTATGTTTTTCTTTAAATTGCTGCAGGGTTACATTTGCATGGAGTTGGCACGTCGCGTTGGTCTGGCAAGTGGAGGCACTATAGAGCGCTGTTCTTCTGAGCAAAATCCGTTTATGTATCGGTAAAACAAGGAGAGATCAGATACTGCTCTTCGGTGGGACAATGGGGCTAGGTTTTTGGTGATACTGGTCTCGTTTATTAGTCGAACTGCTCTCCTCTGTATTGTATCAAGAACTCTGAGCCTTGACGGAGGTGCTGAACCCCATACATGGGAGCAGTATTCAAGATTAGGTCGTTTTTGGGCTTTGTAAAGAGTAGCTAAGTTGGATGGAGCGAAATACTTCTGTGCTCTAAACAGAAAGCCTAATTTCTTTCCTGCTGCAGTTGCTATGGATGCAATATGTTCGTTTCATTGAAAGTCCTGGGAGTGTCTGATCATTCGTTGTGATGGATGAGTCGTAAGTTTGCCTCTTGTTGGATAGGCAACATGTCTTTGTCTTGGTAGTGTTGAAATTAACAAGATTCTTTCTTCCCCACTCGTCAACAATTCTCAAATCTTGATTGAGAGAAGCCGGTGTGGATCTTCTGTCCTCTTTTACCTTGGTCCAAAAAAAAAAAATTCACTACAGGCAGTGTAGATTGGATATTTTAATCCAATATTAGTTCTAACACTGGGTAAATAGAAGCAATTTTCTGTTCTATTGTTAATACGTGAAATATAAAATGGTAGTCTCTATAGTAATTCTGAACATTTTATGAGGTTATAAATAAGTTTGGAAATAAATCTACAGGAATACATTAAATTGTTGTTTTCGTAACCCTGCGAGGGAGAGGTTTCATTAATCCTGAATGCCATGAAGAGTCTCTGACATGATTCAATTTTAAAGTAATTTTATTAATGTGTATGGCAAAGTTCAGTAGGGAATCAAAGTATATGCATGAATGCCAGAGGATAGTTATCAATATTATACACAAATGTCTCATTTAATATTTTTAATAAAAATCTCATGGATTTACATTTTTTTATTGATGTTAAAAGGTAGTGCATTTTGAGCAGACGATGTAGATAAAGTGCTTAGATCAGTTCGTAAAATATAGCAGTCATTAACTAAGTTGATGATACGTTAAAGTTTAAGGTCGTCTGCGTAGAGAAACAACAAACTCTGAATATTACTAACCTATATCATTTATAAATATTAAGAAAAGAAGAGGCACCAGAATACTTCCCTGCGGTGCGCCACTTGATGCTCTAAATTTGAAAGATTAAAATCTACGAAATTCAACATATAGTAAGCGACTCTGAAGTTGGGGTGGTGTTATCATCAGCAATTGACTGTCCACTGCCATGCCTTCAAGTTTCTTCATAAGGAGGTGATGGTTTAGTTTAGTCTATTAAAAGTCGATAAATACTACATCTAATTAAAGTCGGCTATTTAAGGAGTCACTAACAGATTAAATAAAAAACGTGAGATTAGTTGTAGTTGAACGTCTAGCAATAAAACCGTGTTGAGAGTTTGGGAGTTTCGGAGTAATTCTCTTATATAGACAGATTTCAAACGCCTTAGAAAAATTTCATAAATCAGTTATTGGTCAATAATTTTTGATCCTTTCAGAATGGGACAGATCTTGGAAATCTTCCATACGTATGGCAAGGACTGTAATGATAGATCTAGATTAAAAATAATTCGAAGTGGTATGGCCAGAAAGGAAGCGCAATCCCTGACAAGAAAACTGGGAATCTTGTAATCGCCACAGGTTAGTTTTGGTTTTAATTTTCTTATTTTCTATAGACCTCCGAAATTGACAGTACTTGTTTGCAATGGAATATTTTCAAAAGGGGATATAAACACTTTAGAACAATTCAGCAAATGCATTTATGATGTTTTGGGGAGTGTCATATTAAACTTTATTGAATTTCATAGTTCATAGTTGGAAAATATGATTTCCAGAAATTGTAGCTAAAATGATTAGTGTTAAAATCAATAATGTTATTTGATCCAAAAAAAAATATTGTGAGCCTGTTGGTACAAAGGTACAAATGAAATATATTCATGATCCACATGGCAATCAAGATTAACCACAACAATATCTGAAAGACGATTTAGATTATTTAAGATATTATTACATTGTTTAAGATCAAAAAGTTAAATAAAATTGAATAGCAAAGCTAAATTATTTGATTATTTATTAATATTGTTTAAATCAAAATTTACAAAGTTGGGTAAATGAAAGTCTTCCAGAATTAGCATAAGGAAATTGCAATGATTCTAAAAAAAAATTTTAGACAAAAAGTAAGTTGAATTAACAGAGAGTAGAATATAAGCAACAAAAGCAAATAGTCTCTTATGTTTAAAAGCAAACTTACAACCAACAATATCAACACTTGCAAACAAGTTACGATCCAGTCGCCCCACATTTATCTCTGACCAACAATAAGACTTCTCCTTCACGGGATACTGAGCTCGCTGCTAAATCCCTATCTTTCCTGAAGACTAAGTATCTATCACAAAATAGTTCAGAGTTTGTCAGACCTCTTTGGATCCAAGTTTCCAAGATGGTGATAAGATGATAGCTGCAGTTGTTGGAGATGTGTAAAATTCATGCGTTTTGGTGTTAAGTCCACGTATATTCTGGTAATAGCAAAACAATTGGTTGGTTTTATCACTACTGGTTTTTTATGAGGACAGGTTCTTCATTAATGTACTTACTTATTTACTCTTTCTTGCCATTTGATGGTTTATATGGTTAATGTCTACTAAAAATGTATTTCTAAAACTTTTAAATTTTGTAATAAAATCTCTGTAAATATAAGTTACACTTTTCAGACTTATTGCATTAAAAATAGACATAAGAATATAAATATCGAATCGAAGAAAACTAACAATTCCTCCACATTGGACAATTTTTCCATACCATGAATTAGGTCAATTATAAAAAATATCTTTAAACAACCCTGTATACGATTGCTGCACTTAATATGGTAAAATAAAACTAGGAATTACGGAATATTATATGAATGAAAAGGTAGTTTAATGCAGTAAAAGATTATGGGCGACCAACGCGTTTGATGTAAAGAGATACGCGATGACCGTTGAGGGAGAAGTTTCCAACTAACAATCAAATTACATCTTTTCATACATCAATCATTTTCGATTTGCATGCTTGTATGCTAAAGCTTTATACGAGATTATATAGGGATATCTACTAAAATTTATTCTGCTTCCATAAATAATACGACGCCGACGGTGGTTTACATAATACGATCTGTATATAGTTTATATAGTACGTTCCTTAACTGCTTCCCAAGCTTGTACATATGTGCATTTGATTATTGTTGCATGGATTGCGATTCTGGAGAGTCTCAGAAAATTTTGTGGGTTCGATAATCATAACTCGGAGTCGCTAAACACGAATTTCTTGACCACGATGGCTTCCGAGGTAGCGGGTGCCCAGAGTGGAGCTCAAAACTAGACCATAATGATTACTTAGAGGTTTTTTTGGTCGTTAAACACTAATTTCGTAATGAAGATAAACTCCGAGGTACCTGACGACCATAATGTACCTCGTCGCCTGGAGTTTTATGTTAATTTCTTTCAAAATCTGGTGATAATCATTATCCAGTAGTTTTTGAGGTCGCTAAACACGAATTTCTTAACGGCGATGGCTTCCGAGGTAGCGGGTCCCCAGAGTGGAGCTCGTCGCCTCGAGTTTTATTTTAATTTATTTCAAGACTAGACTATAATGCTTACTTAGAGGTTTTTGGGGTGGTTAAACACTAATTTCGTAATGAAGATAAACTCCGAGGTACCTGACGAACATAATGTACCTCGTCGCCTGAAGTTTTATGTTAATTTCTTTCAAAATCTGTTGATAATCACTATCCAGTAGTTTTTGAGGTCGCTAAACACGAATTTCTTAACGCTGATGGCTTCCGAGGTAGCGGGTGTCCAGAGTGGAGCTCGTCGCCTCGAGTTTTATTTTAATTTATTTCAAAACTAGACTATAATAAATACTTAGAGGTTTTTGGGGTCGCTGAACACTAATTTCGTGACGAAGATGAACTCCGAGGTACCTGACGACCAGGGTGTACTTCGTCGCCTGGAGTTTTATGTTAATTTCTTTCAAACTATGTTGATAATTATTACTCAGTAGTTTTTGTGGTCGCTGAACACGAATTTAATGACGGCGATGGCCTCCTAGGTATTTGGTGACCAGGGGAGACCTGATCGGCTGGAGTTTCATGTTAATTTGGTTCAAAACTGTTCAAAAATAGTCGATAATCATCACCCCTTACAGCAAAAAATCGTATTTAACACTTGAGAAGAACCAGGACGCTGTGCCACTTTATCAGACAAAATGAACTCTTTTTAAGTTCCCATCCCCAATTGACAGGATCCAACAATCCTTCTTCATGCAACTAAATCTGTACTTGCAAATGTACTCTCTTGAGGTGTTGCTTTAAAGCTCCTATTTTGTCAATCGAAATTTTTTTTCTTTCAGACAATGCCCGTGTTCGCACTAGTTTAATGACGATGTCTAAAAGGAACGAATTAAAGTACAAATTGCGTGAACATTTACTGTATTCACCAGATTTGGCTCCCTCCGACTTCTTCAGAAACTTAAAGCAATTCTTTTGCGGAAAGCGTTTATCGTCAAATAAAGAAGCTATTGCTACCGTGGAACAATATTTTGCAGAGCTTCCGGAAAATTATTACAGAGATTGTATAAAGTTACTGGAGGATCACTCTGTTTAAAGTGCTCATTTCCTGGACTCATTGTAGGTAGCAAAGTCGTACGTTTCCTCCCTGGACAGACAAAGTACTGTTACTCCCTAAGGAGTAAAATTAAAAGTGACGTCATGGTATGTCATTGATGAAATAACTTATTGACGCCTATACTATATTCTTTTACTTGAATATCTATACATTTTAACGTATCGAGCAAGTGACTTCATTCTCGGGAGGAAAAGGAGCACTTTGCTCCCTTGTTATACAAATAGCTATAATATCTGTTCTTGATTATTAATTATATAAACGAATTAAACAACATATTTTTTAAACGGTTGATTAATACCTTCTGTCTGGTCACTGTGTTCAAGTTATATAACAATAAGATTATATTTACAAGTCATTCGTGATATCTACGCTTAATCAGTGACCACCTGTTACCAGCATTATGTTTAGAAAGTTAAATTCGCGTACCCTTCATTCTTTCAGAAATATCCACTTGCCAAAGCGATCCACATTTAAGGGTGAAAATAAATTACAATCCCAAAGTAAGATTCCTATACCATAGGCACATTAATTTTTCGACCCTCATCAATGTGAATGTGAAATAATGTCCGTAATTTTCAATAGTTCTACCTACGCCTGCAACCTGTCCGATGAAATAAAGCAACGAACCCTTGGTCAGCCAACATGTGCTTTTTTCTTTTATAAATTTTATGCATCAATTTTTTAAGGGCTGACAATCGGCTGTTTCAGTGCTGTTGTTTCCTTTTACTAACGAAAATGTCTAATCTGCATTTTACCTGATTTAGTGTATACTACAAGGTAGAAATTATTCACGACCAAAGGAAGTGGACTAAGTTATAGGCGCTTATACAGGAAAAAGATGTATAGTATTTTAAAGAAAAGAATTTTTGGTTTTCGTTATTTTAGTAAATGTAAAAACCCGAAAAATACTTAGATAACTCATCTACAAAACACTACAGAAAGTAGAACAATGCCAAAACTAGAAAAAAAAAAACATAACCTCTGTACAACAAAGTACACAAAGTAAGAATTTATAAGTTAAGAATAAATGGACTTTTAAAATATTTTTGATAACCACAACAAATTTTTACAATGAAGACAAAAGTTGATATTACATGATCAATAGCTTAGCAGTTCCAATAATAAAAAAGAAGACGATGAGCTAGACACAACTCATTGACAGCCAATACAATATCCCTATAACGAAGTATCTATACTTCGTGATCCCTATAGCCTATATCCCTATGTAACAAAGGAGATAAGAATATGGCAGGTGTCAAAACAAACTTTAGATTTAAAAACAATTCCACAATGGAAACTAAATTTATCGACATAATATGCTATTTAATCTTATTTTAGGACATATATTTTTCGTATCCATAATGCCCCCAAAGTGTCATGGACAAACAAACGGAGAATTAATAAGAAATCTAAGAGCAAATGGTATTATAAAAACTGACGTTGTCGAAGCTGCAATGCTTGCAGTAAACAGAGGCCATTATTCTAAAGATAGTCCATATATGGATGCCCCTCAAGGAATTGGGTATGGAGTGACCATTAGTGCACCACATATGCATGCTCACGCATTGGAGTTGTTAAAGAAAAACTTAATAAATGGAACTAGGGCCCTAGATGTTGGATCTGGTAGTGGTTATCTTACAGCTTGTATGGCAATAATGATGGGAGAAAAGGGTTTAGCTGTTGGTATAGATCATATACCAGAATTAGTTGAAATGGCTAAGAAAAATGTTGCAAAAACCAAACCAAACCTGATAGCATCGGACCGTGTAAAATTTGTTGTAGGTGATGGACGTTTAGGTTATCAAGAACTAGCTCCTTATGATGCTATTCACGTAGGAGCAGCGGCGATAGTTGTTCCTGAAGATTTGCTGGATCAACTTAATGAAGGAGGACGATTAGTAGTTCCTGTAGGTCCTTCTACTGGTATTCAGCAAATGACAATTATAGATAAACTAGCTGATGGGACGATAAAAAAGAAAACAGGAATGAAAGTTTCATTTGTACCTTTAACCGATAAACGCAAACAGTGGCAATAATCATACATTTTTTTTATTTGTTTTGTAATTTTTTATAGTGATGTAGGTAATAATAAAATCGTTCTGGTTTCCTTTTAAATACAACTCTACACAACACAACACTAGCTCTTTGAAATCCAAAATGTCTATTATAACGAGCAATAAAGAGAGATTTGGCATTAAATTCTATACGAGGGTTGAATTTTAAGTTTTTTCATATAGCCGCTTAGAAAGTGCCACCAATGGAACCTTCAGACACAAATCTAACCTCAATCTTTTGTTGAAATAATCTAAAGTTTTATTGCGATACAATGAGTCGTGTAGGTAGACTGAATTTTTTAAATTAGCAAATTGGTCAAAGAACTGATCTTAGCCGCGAACATTTTAAAGCAATAATTTTTTAAAATTTTTAGAGAGGAATAGTATATTACGCTACAAGGGACGAAAGTTGAATTTTCGGCCCTGCGCGTCATGATGCCCGAGGCGAAAAGCCAAGGGCAACATGACGCGCAGGACCGAGATTTCAACTTTTGGCCCGTGTAGTGTATACTATTTTTCTTCATACCTCGGTCGAAAGTACTTGCGGAACGAGCGAAGCGAGTGCAGCTGGTCGTGGGACAGGCATCAAATACATTCGAAGAGTCAAGTTTTGTCATTGATGATTATTTTTAAGGTTAGGTATAGATAGAAATAGAAATGACACGAGAATAAACAGTCCCTAGTTACAAGTGTAACTACGCATGAGAAATTTTTCCTTCCGCCGTAAACAGGGACTAAATGTTAAAGACGACAAAACATCATGACGCACAGGGCCGAAAATTCAACTTTCGTCCCGCCGTAAACAGGGAGTAAATGTTAAACTTCCTTCCCTGCAATTAGGGACGAAAGAACGTACTTTCGACCGAGGTATGAAGAAAATGGTTTTTGTGTTTAGGAATGAAGCACCACACCAGTCAACTATTTCCCGCGGGTATTGTGAACTTCAACGTGGACGCTTTAGTTTCAGCGATGAATCCAGGCTAGGTCCACCCAAAACACATGAAAACATTGATGTGGTTAATCAACTAACTAAGGATGACCGACGTGGTACATACCTAGAGGCATTTTTGGGCTTTTTAAAGACCTCGATCCAAAAGATCCTGCATGAAGAACAAGATTTTTTCATTGGATCCCTGAATTGATTACAGAAGCGCAAAAAGCAATTCGAGTCAATTGGTGTCGAAAAACATTGGAACGTTTAACAAAGAAAGCTCAAAAAACGTTGCTAGTATTGTTAGTGGCGATGAACCTTTTATTTACTTCTACGAACTGGAAAATAAATGCCCCTCCGCTGTGTGGGTGTTTAACGATGAGAAAAAACCAACAAAAGTAATCCGTTCACAAAGTTTTTGTGCCAAAACCTGGTCATGTGGCAATAATTGCTTTAGAGGATCAAAGAACAGTTACTTCCGATCTCTATGTAAACAGGCACAGCGGCAATCCATAAACTCACATTGCATCACGTGCACAATTACACCAAATAATTTTTTGATGGTTTATGCACGTTCCTTCAACCAGGAAACACCGAAACGACAGAAAAACTAAGAAACTAGCACCGAATGGCTCGGTCCACTAATAGTAACTCCTTCCGAACTCCACCATCCACCCTGGAAAGGACATTATAGCGGGGTCCTTAAACCCAACAGTCAAAGCACTCCAACATCACACTCATGAGGACCAATTATTTCTTGTATCCTTGTATCCTTCTAACATTATTAAAACATTGTAATAATATATACTGGATCGTATATTTGCGTATACATAGGTACCAAAATGTATGTAATACTAGGCTAGCTATGTGATGACATGTCGTATGCGTTTTCGGTTTTCTCTTAACGCGGAACTGGAGAATATCTCAAGTAACGCATTTTTCTGTCGCTTTGTCTACTGCTTTGCCCAAAAAGTCCCATAAGAAGCAGATATTTATAAATTCCATTTTTTCTGCAAATTATAGCCATATCATTTTATTTTTTAGGTATTATTAATGGCTATTATAAGAAACACGCTAATAATAGCATTTTTTTGAACAAACCATTATTTCAACTGACACGTAATCTTAACCACAAGTCACATAAACAAAAACCAAGGCGACTGAAATTCATTGTTTCTCTATAATAAATGAATTTTCGTTTTATCTTATCTTTTGTTAAAAGCAGTACAAAGACGAGATGACGATGTAGGCTTTTTGTACATACACAAGAAATTCAATCGTTAGCCTCATCCGACAAATAATATAAAGGGTGAAATATATTACTTAATAACAAACTAAATTTAATTATTTCAATCTGCTCTAATATAAATCTACAAAAATGATTTCAATAAAAGTAGAAACAGGTAACAAGCGATCTAAATTCTAGATAAACATTTGAAAAAACATCGATTTTCCACAAATTGCTTGTAATAATATTCCTTAACTTTTGACAAACCTTATAAAAAAAATTGCACACATTTACCTGATGCATGAATCAACCACAGCAATTACACAATAAAGTAAAACCTCCGTAAATAATTTATCAAAGGGCAACATTTTTCGGTATTGTGATTTCTTAAAACTGCCCAAATGGATTTGCATCAAACAGGTCAATGTATGTTCAGGTGTGGCCTGTGGTTTGCAAAAAAAAATTTATTCGTGTTGGTACCTTCAATCTTAAGGATTAGTTGCTGAACCTTTGGTTAAAGTTTATATCTAAAAGCGAATATATTTTAGAGGTAGATTTTTTTAAAGATTTATTCATTAAACAAACAGGTTTAAGTTGAGTATGATTAAAAAACTAATTTGTTAAATGCAAACTATTTTGTGGCTTAAGTGTAAACAAGAAAACTTTTTGGTAAGAGAAAATGGTTTTCAAAAAACTTATAGTTAAGACTAATAACATGTGGTAATCTTGTTGTTTTTAGTTTACCGACCACTATACCCTATATGTGTTTGTCTTTCTCTTACTACACCATTACATATGTAATGATTTTTCCCATTTAATCTCACACAAATTTCCTCCGCCGAGTGCACAAATTGAAGTATATCTTCAAAAAAATGGTTTAATTTTAAATGATATACAAACCCGAAGTGTGCGAAGATACAAAATAACGAATCGCATAACTTGTAACGTTTGTTACGTTGGTTTTCTAGCATTCCATCCGGACTATAAATATTTTTATATTATCTATTCTTATCGCGTTGATACGAGAGGGGATTGCTAGTTGGGAAGGAGACAATGGGTCTCGTCGAGAGTTTTTGATTTTAATTCGTTCATTTTATCGTTGAATTTGAATAAATTCAGAGTTTTCCCGACTATCTTCGCCCTTCTGTTCTGGTGAGTAACATTTTGCCTTGGTTTTAATTTAATTAATTAATAATGATCCAAAATGCGGTGAATATAATATCTTATGTATTTTTACTAACATTTAAATTTCCAAATACAATCGCTATTGTTCAAGGTCAGTTTTTGTGGTATTTTAATATTTTTACATGAAAGGTAATTAATTTTTTCTCAAAATTGGAGAGACGTATAGCGATTGTGTTCGAAAAATATTATTTAAAAGTCGGAGTTTTGATTGCAATTTTATTAATAGGGTTATTGCCAACTATAAGAAGGGCCCTATTAAGGACCAACAAAATTCCTATCAGAAATTACGCAGTTAGACGTCTTCAGTTGAAACCGACGCCGTTTTGCAGTTCCGTTCCATGTTGATTGAAAATCGGACAAGACGTCCCTAGAGGGGTATTCCATTCCATTTGCTGTTCCATTCCTCGTCGATTAAAAATCCGACAAGAAGTCCTAGAGGGGCATTCCATTCCATTTGCTGTTCCATTCCTCGTCGATTGAAAATCCGACAAGAATTCCTTAGAGGGGTATTCCCTTTCGACTGCTGTTCCGTTCCACATCGTTAGAAAATCCGACAAGAAGTCTCTTGAGGAGTTTTCCAATTCCGATTGCTGTCCCATTCCACGACGATAGAAAATCTGACAAGAAGTCCCTTGAGGATTATTCCAATTCCGATTGTTGTCCCATTCCACGACGATAGAAAATCTGACAAGAAGTTCCTAGGAAGGAACCCCATCCTTCTTACTGTTCAGCACCCAAAGTTATCAAACTCCGTCTGAAGTCATCGGAACCAATCCAAAGATAAGAGAAATAATTAATTTAATAATTTTATTATTTTTACTAATCCATATTGAAGTAATAAACCATTTTAAACTGATCTTTCGAATTTTATTCGTGTGTCTGTACTTGGCGCCCTTTATTACTTGTTTGGAGGGAATTAAGCAAAAACACAGAAGGAAGCCACGACCCTCAGGAGCTAGCCTAGGGTAATTTTAAGGTTACAAACTAACAAAAAGATAACGATACCTAACCATTGTATGCTTTAATCTTTTAATGTATGACTTTTATAAAAAATATTATAACAATAAATAAAACAACTTTTAAAACGTAGTCATCAAAAAAAATAGTAGGTATACAGTAAATCTATTTATATGAAATTTATTGTACACGTGTCGTATTATGTATCAAACACATTTCAGTATAGAAACTCTTCTTTAGTTTTTATATTATTCACTTTTAATGTGAAATCATAGCGAATTGTGCCAGGAACGGAGGTCCCGATGTCCGCTTTGGGGCTTTTAGGGCTCACGCGAGTGGCCAAGGGTCACGAAGGGACTTTTGGCGTCGAGAAATCACCAAGTGGCACCGATACGTTTCACAATGCTGGTACGGCACTAGCCAGAGGTCACATCACTATCGACCAAACTACTGTGCTTTATGCTTTACGTAGAAACCTCATTAAGTTTTGTTTATATTGAATGACATTCTCATTTTATTTTAGATATTATACGAAAAACGATCTACGCATGCACGAACTCGGTATTAAACTCAATTATGACAAATTGCATTTTATATATTTTATATTTATTACCCAAAATGAGCTTAAGCATTATTAACGCAATAAACAGAATTAAAAGATAAGTACATTATATAAGAACACTTATATTTTTTTTATTTTTGTTTTTATTATTAAGGATGTCCACGTAGGTATAGACAGACCTAAATACAAATGTACCGAGAACATCTATTGGGCCAGAAGAGGTAATTTATTAATTTGGGATTTAAAGGCCTGCAAGTTAGGACGAGTGGGGAAGACGTGGGGAGGTAAGGAGTTCCACAATCTGGAGACCCTGGGGATGAAGGAACGATCTAATCGATCCGTTCTCGATGTCGGGCTCTGAACAGTATAAGGGTGCATGGAGTTGGCACGTCGCGTTGCTCTGGCTGGTCAGGCAAGTGGAGGCATTATAGAGCGGAGTTCTTCTGAGCAAAATCCGTTTATGTATCGGTAAATGTATTGAGTTATAATTGTAAAATTTTAGGTCATAATAAGCAAAATTCTGTAATGCATGGTGTTTCAAAATAGTACGTCTCAAATAAGTGAAATGTTCATCTAAATAAAAGTTTTTATCGGAGATACCGAAATATTTTTCAAAGCTGTGCTTTGTGTGGGACGTTTTGTTGGACGAAGTGAACGTAGAAAGAGTCACAGAAAAAAGCGTGATATGCTAATATGCTATATTACCCCACTCTTTCAGTATATGGAAAAGGAAAACACATACGACAGGTTATATATAGACTTAAAGTACTTTATCGCTTTTAAAAATATGTCCATCCAAGTTCGATACACCTTTGCATAGGCTGTAACCAATTAGTAAAACAGTTAATCTAGACTTCAGTTGACACCTAAAAAATCGCTGTTTTAAACGCATCGATGGCTTCTTCTGGCCACTGGAATCACTGTCCACGAATTGAATTCTTCATCTTCGTGAAAGTAAAGAAGTCGTTGGAATTTAGGTCGGGACTATACGAGGGATGGTCTAACGATGTTTTGAAACTGCAAAACTCGAATCTCTTTTGGACAGTGTGAGCACTTGAATTGTCGTGATGTAGGATTATTCGCCGTTGTGTGTGGCTTTACTCAAACCCCTATTTGTGGGCAAATGAGAGATCCAACAACAAACCATCTTCGTAACACACAGTTCTTTATGTAGAATCTTTTGGATCGAGATCTTTAAAATGCTTAAAGATGCCTGTATTTTACATGGCGGTCATCTTTAATTGGCTGACGAATCACATCAATATTTTTGCAGAGTGACTGCTGTTTTGGGTGGAACTAGCCAAGATTCGTTCCTGAGACAGGAGCGACCATGTTGAAATTCGCAATACCAGCGGCAAATACTTGACTAGTGTGGTGCTTCATTCCAAGACATTGCTGTTGGGATAATCCTCTACGAAAATTGTAAATAAATTATGGCTCGAAAATGTTCTCGGCTAAGATCCATTTTAGACCGACTTGCTAATTTCAAAAAAAAAATCACTGTACCTACACGACTTGTTGTATTGCAATGAAACTCTGGATTTATGCCAAATAAACATTAAGTTTAGATTTATTTTTAAATGTTTTATTGGCGGCGCTTTCTATGTGGGTGAATCAGCATGAGGAAAAACCGACAAAAGTGATCAGTTCTGAAAGTGTATCATAGAAAATGATGGCAAATTTTGTGTCAAAACTTAGTCATGTAGTAATAATTGCTTTAAAAGATCAAAGAATGGCTACATTCTAATTGGTCTATAAACGTTTGTTTACCAGAAATTATCAAGAAACTCCGACAAAGCAACACACAAATTTAAGTTTTTGAGCTTTAAAACATCGAATTTATAGTCCAAACCTAAGTCTCACGAATTCTTCACGTTCCCAAAGATCAATAATTCAATGCGTGGGCAGCAATTCCAATTGCCAGAAGGAGCAATCGATGCCTTTAAGACAGCGATTTTTAAGGTGTCAACTGAAGACTGGAATAACTGTTTTACCAATTGGTTTAAACTTATCGATCTTAATGGGACATATTTTGAAATTCTATCTGAAAATTGAGAACTGATCATCATATTTAACATACTTATACTTTACAGGTCATTTAATATATTCTTATTTGTATACTTTCCAATGTTTCAAAAATTTTAAAAATCCTATGGAAGATATCCCTGGTGTTGATCCTCTAGCCGAATAAAAATATAAGACAGGGAACAAAAAAATTGTGTTAGAGTTTGGTGTTTCAATTGTCTCTGAATAACGTCATGCTATATGTGCTAAAGGAAAAAGTTACATATGACATGAATTGAATTTAACTACCAAAAAGCGAGATGATGGCTAAGCATTCATAGCTTAGTTCATGTCGAGTAGAGGGAAAGTTTGCAGGTTCGAGTCCTGCTGAATGCGATTTTTTTTTAATTTCTCTTTAATGTCATTTAATATACAGTGGAACCTCGATTATCCAGCTTCCCATTAACCAGCACCTCTGTTAACCGGCACGCTTTGCCGAGGCATTAAAATACGAAGCTGATATTGTGCTATGTATCTACTTTTAGTAGTAAATCATGTCGCGGTGCGTTTGATTTTCTTTCAGCAAGTATTTCTTCAATAGAATGCCGCACTGCTGACATCGCAGTGTATTTGATTTTTTTAGCGCACGTTTTTATATTGAATCATCAAATTATTATATTGAATCATCAAATATCCAAAAGTTTATTGAATGGCACGAACAACAAGAGGATGCGAATCGAATAATACAGACGCAATGCTTCTCAGGCGAATTCTAAAATTGGCTTTCGATAAATCGGAAAAAACAGTGAAGCAAACAAAAATTACAAATTTTCTTGTTAAATTTTAGTTTTAAATAAATATTTTAATGCTTTTTATCAAAAAAATAATTACAACATAAAATTCTTAGCTTTTTTCATGAAAATCTCGGTTATCCGGCGTTTTCGATTATCCGGCAGGCTGTTGGTCACGTACCTGCCGGTTAATCGAGGTACCACTGTATTCGTGTTTGTATACTTTTTAAAATTACAAAAATTTTAATATGACGACTTACAGTTATAAATTCTATTATAAAACCTATGAGGTATAAGTTGATAAAATAAATTTCAGGTTTTAACTGAAAATTCTAATACACAATTATTGTAAATCTTTAAGTGAAGAACATTTGTAAGTTCACATTTATAATTGTGTACTTACAGTAATGGATTTCACATAACAAATTTTAGGAACTCGACATTAAAATTATAAACTTCGAAATTTAATTAACTTTATTCATATTCATCTGAATACAAATATTTTTACAAAATAGCTTAATTCCACTGTTATAAAAGAGAATATGTATGTACAAGTGGTAACAATACCTAAAACAAGATTAGTTTAGATACTATATTTAGAAAATTAACATAAATATATACCTAAATCAGTATACTCACAACACATACAGATTGTTTATGACCACAGATAACTTTCGGTTCTTTTTCAAGGTCAATGAGAAGTTCTGGGGAGTCTGTACTAAATTTAGCCCAAGATGTTATAAGAAACCGACCAATATAGTCGGTTCGGTCCAGACGCTAGCCAACTATAAATCTTGATGCTTGAGTGCGAGGGTGTATTAGGACCAAAATAGTATCTCTCTCAGAGAGGCAAAACTAACATCTATATAGGGATGATTATTTTGTAGACGGTTTTAAAAAAAATTAAATATTTTTTAAACTTAATAATAGTAACGACAAATTTAACAGTGATTAGAAAAAGTTATTTTAATGTAAGTTAGTAAGTAAGAAACTTTTTGTTTCTGACATACCTACAGGGCGTCAAAGTTTCCCACAAAAAAAAGTTTTTATTTTTTAATATTCGAACTATTAAAGACTTTCAAATTAAAATTGGGTCAAGCAATAATGGCATAAAGAGTCACAAGCGTAGTTAAATCAAGTTTTTAACATTTGTAACGTTCGTTTTCGAGCATACCATCCGGACTATAAATATTTTTATTGTTATGGAAATCTGCTTTATTTTGGCTCCGGTTATTTGGGTCGTGCTTCTTATTTGAAACAATATTCAAATTATTTAAGTTTTATTTTAAACTTTAACTTCAATTACAAAATTTCAAATTACAAGTATATTCTTCAAATTAAAAATCAATAATCATATTTATCCACCTCATCCCTAGGTAACCTCATCAAAAAACAAAATATATAACAAAACAAACAACTTTCTAAACACTTTCTGAAATAAAATTCTTAAACACCTATATAAAGACAGTTTACCTATTATCAAATACAAAAAAAAAATTATCCAATCAAATCATAACATTATATTATCTATTGTTATCGCGCTGATACGAGAGGGGATTGCTAGTTGGGAAGGAGAGAATATGTCTCTTTGAGAGTTTTTGATTTAAATTCGTTCATTTTATCGGTGAATTTGATTAAATTCAGAGTTATTTTCGTCTACCTTCGCCCTTCTGTTCTGGGTTATTGCCAACTATAAGAAGGGCCCTATTAAGGACCAGCTATAAACATATGAGAAATTACGCAGTCAGTCGACAATCAGTTGAAGCCGACGACATTTTGCAGTTCTGTTGCTTCATTAACGAAAATTCGACAAGAAGTCCCTTGAAGGGAGATTTATTCCGAATGCAGTTCCGTTCCATGTCGTACAAAAATCCGACAGGAAGTCCCTTGAAGGGTGTTCAAAAACCGTTTGCAGTTCCGTTCCTCCATTAACGAAAATTCGACAAGAAGTCCCTTGAAGGGAGATTCATTCCGATTGCAGTTCCGTTCCACGTCGTACGAAAAGTCCGACAGGAAGTCCCTTGAAGGGTGTTCAAAAACCGTTTGCAATTCCTTTCCTCCATTATCGAAAATTCGACAGGAAGTCCCTTAAAGGGTGTTCCAAACCGTTTGCGGTTCCTTTCCACATCGTACGAAAATCCGACAGGTTGTCCCTTGGAAGGAACTCCATCCATCTTACAATTCCGTCCCACAAGTCCACAAGTTATCGAATCTCCGACAGAAGCCATCGAAAATCCCCAAAGATAAGAGAATTAATTAATTCATTTTATTAATTTATTTTACTAAACATAATTAAAATAATAAACCATTTTAAAACTGATTTTTCGAATTTTATTTGTGTGTCTGTACTTGGCGCCCTTTAATTATTGTTTGGAGGAAGTTAGAAAACACTCAGAAGGAAGCCACGACCCTCAGGAGCTAGCCTAGGGTACTTTTAAGGTTACAAAGTTGGCGCCCAACGCCAATTTAACCTTTAATGGGCTAATTATGCTACAAGTTTCTACACAAAAACTGCATATTGTTTTCAATACATATCTCGAATCTTCGTTAAATGATAAGGAGGTATGATAGCCACAGCGTGATGTATCCTTTCATACAGTTCTTCTCTCGTAGCCACAGGTGTTGCATAAACTAAAGTAGGTATCAAAGAAATCAACAAGAATTGAACAGTAAAGGAGAACAAAAAACAATTTAAGAAGAGAGCATATAAATACGAATTTACGTCAAAGAGTCATATCTTATTTAAAATCATTATGAATTAACTAATTACAAACAATAAAAAAGTAAACGCTCTATACTTTATTAAACTATTAGGTACTGCAGATGACATAAACCATTTAACAGAGAATAAAGGATACGTACAACATTTGCCTTACAAGATTAACAGTACATTAAAACAGTAGCATTACAACAAAAGCACCAATTAGATATAAATAACAATTAAAGTACCACCTACAAGTAGAGAGATCAAACGAAATAAATCAGATTAAATAAACACGTACAAATGGCAGAAAAGCAAAAAAGGTATATGGATAACTAAGAGATGACGAAGTTACAAAAAATGTATAAGACAAAAATGATATACTTAATAACCATCAATAGGTAACCCTCAGGGATAGAATAAAAGGGCATGATATCACAGAAAAACTGGTAAAAGAGAATAGATAAAAGAGTGAGTTGGGGGTAGAACACACAAGGAGTATAAAAGAGACAACGTGTAAAGGATATCATAAAATAAACAAACAAAGACCGACGAGTAGATCACTGAAGAAATGATTTATAAATCTTGGAACACAATAAAAGCTTCGATGAAGAATTAACGTAACAAATGAATCAGGACCTCTTTTTATTATAATAATAATCACAATTTATAAAAAGAACTTTTTATAGTAGAAAGTTTTTTTTACTGAGTTATATAGATCGATCTCATTACGATAATCCAACATTCCCAAAAGAATTTTTATAATCAGCCGCTTTTCCAAATAGGCCACGCCAAACTTATATGAAGTTTTTCAAAATGATAATATGTATACATACCTATTTAATTTAATAACAATTCAGTATAAATTTCGAAATCTATGTATATGCCTAAACACACTTGAAACATATATTGTCATCCAGTTCTTAGCTGTCCTGAAAATTTCAGAGCTATAGGTAGTCGGGAAATAGGTTTAAATTCGATTACAAAATTCCCCGGAATGTCAAAGAGACAAAGATCACGGTGAAAATATAAAAACTTTCTAAAAAGAAAAGCGTTTAGTCGAATAGTATCTTTTAGTTAGCATTTGTACAAAACAACACTTTGCTATGATTTCATTATTATTCTTCTTATAGTTTCGCATTAAGATAACAACAACATAAATCTGATAAATGCAGGTGCATTCGGAAAATAATATTTTTTATCATTTTTTCAAACTTCAAAAATGATGGGCAGAGGTAAATTTACCCTTTTTATAATAACAATTTATTAAACCTTCCTTTTTATTAAAATTCCAGGTAATATCCTTACCATTACACCTTTTTAGTGTGATAAAGCAAACAAAACAGTCCTAGTAATGACAACGAGCAATAAAAATGCCATCTAAATTTCTTATTGTATATTAATGGTTTTACGTAAAAAAGGCCCAGCTGAAGTTGTGCCCCTTATCCCTAACATCCCTAAATAGTAACTACGGGAATATTGTCTATTATGTCGACCGACTAGTTCTACTACTGAACACTGGATGGAGATACCTATTGGGTTAATATTCCCTCCGATATATGCAGCTCCAAATACATAAAGTTGAAACGACAAAAGAATTTTTTAAACTGAGTAAATTATTAAATACTTTGTTTAGATTTAGATAGTATTTATTTAATAGCAAGTTTATTTAACAGAATGAATACAAAATAAATAATAACTATATAAACTGCATCTTAGTTAGTTACCATATTACTAAATATTTGGAACAACTAAAGCTCTACAGCTCGAGAAAAAATAAAATCAATTTTCCGCGGAAGGAAAAGTTATGCACAGATTCTCATCAAAACTGACACCTGGAAAATATCGAAAAAAAAACAGATAAAAATGCGGAAAAAACTAAGAAAATACTTACTAAATTAAGTACTATGACACCACCGGAAGGTGGCACAATTGACATTTCTTATATATATTTAAACCAGTAATTCCTAGTTAAGTACGACGATAACGTTAGTTAAATTACTTAGTACTAACTAAATGAAGTACTCCGACGCCACCGTTAGGTGGCGCAGTTGATTTCTAATATATTTAGTCAAAAAATTACAAAATACTACAAAACAAATTGTAAAAACCTGGAAACTAACGAGAAAGTAGGTGGTGGAAATTTCCATTTGCTGTTTTGCATCTATCCTCATAGAATTGTGGTTTTCTTTTATATGAAGGAGTAACTTGAAGCTGTAGCAGTGGGTACTGCTCCGAGTTACTCTTTAAATTTTTTTTCAAAGATTGTATTGGAAAATTATACATTTTACTAAAAGCAAACGACTATTTACTCATTATTTACCAATAAGAATGACACAATTGGGTATTAGGCACTACAGATGAGGTCATGTTTACTTTGTAATATTGTTGTTATTACGAAAAACTGCACCTAAAAGGTAGGAATTAATATTATCTCATAGTTGCTGCTGAAAACGTGGTTGTCGGTTGTGATTCTTGAAACACATCTTTCATAATACCGTCGTTTAAATCTTTAAACCTACTGAAGTGACCAATTTGTCATTATTTACATGTAAACAAGTTTAATTGAGTAGTACACATACCTACACACTTTTATTATCAAACGAACAGGTTGTACCTACTTGCGTGGATGAAGAATACGCCATTTATGTGAGAATTGCAAAGAATGGGAACTAGATGTTAATATAGAGAAAAAGAAGTATATAATAAACCATAGGAATCAAGGAGAGGACATGTGAAATAAAAAAAATTTTAAGCACACATCTCAATATAACAATCTTAAAGTATCTACAAATACAAGAAGTTGGAAACCGATAGCTTTATAAAGAAAACTAGTTGTACCTACACGCAACGTCCTTCGCGTGGCGTGTGATTGTTGTATAAAAATTTCTTACCCCACCTCATTTAAGGAATGGGAGAGAAATTTTTATACACCAGATGTTAAAGTGAAAGAAGACAAATACATCTGTAAAAACCGCATTCGAATCGGATCAGTAGTTTTCATATGATGCGCGCACAAACATACAGACAGACAGACAAAAAAATCTAACCACATTTTTGGGTTCTATTTCGATGTACCCGCGACGTCGTTCGCGTGGCATGTTGATTTTTGTATAAAAATTTCTTTCCTCACCCCGTTAAAGGGGTGGGGGGAGAAATTGTATCAATGGTTTTTGGGCTATTAGGCCGGCGTCGATTGTCTTGCTGACTTGACGTTTCGCCAACACGAGCGGTTGGCGAAACGTCAAGTCAGCAAGACAATCGACGCCGGCCTAATAGCCCAAAAACCATTGATACAATAGACAATGGCCGCGAAAGCCTTTCACAGTTTATTTGGGGGGAGAAAGTTTTATACACCAGATGTTAATAAGTTGAAAGAAGACAAATACGTCTTTGAAAACCGCATTCGAATAGGATCAGTAGTTTTCATGTGATGAGCGCACAAACATATACATTTCTACAGTTTTATTATATGTATAGATAAGAAAATAAAATGCCGTTACTAAAAATAGTTGTTTATGAAACAGTTCGTGAAGTATGCTTTTTGCGCACGCACGCGATGTTTAGAGCACGAGCGAAGCGAGTGCTATATATCGCGTAAGTGCGCAAAAAGCACTTCACGCACAGTTTCATACAATATTTTATCTACGATAATCAAATAAAAAATAATTACAAGAAAGCAATTTATTTTCAATTCATTTACAAGATAGTAACAAAACTAATGCTCTCATAGCAACACCATGGCAACGCGAATGCTAAGGATATTTGATTATATGAAGGTGTGTCAAAAAAAGTGCGAAAAAGTAAATCCCATTTAAAATACATTGTTACTTCACGCACACTTTCAATCGTTCACGCACTGCTGTCTATAATGACAGTTTTCACGAACTAAAAATTGATACATAATATGAGGTAGAGTAGATAAAATATTTTAATATTAAAGGGAAAAGAAAAATAAAAAAAGTGACTGTTTATATCGCTTATAGAAAGCTATGTTACATATACACCAGAAGGAGTAGGTATAGAGGATACAGATCATAACGTTAGACTCTCAATAGCAATGGGAAACACTCCTATAAGCCAAACTTTTCGCAATGGACTTGTGTGCATTCAAAAAAGGCCTCAACTTAACCAGAATATTTATTGCCCTACGTTTGAATACAAAACACCCTAGAACTGCAAACACTCTCTTAAGCACCTAGTTAAACACAACAAAGTAGCTTCGCTGTGGCTATAAGATTTTTGATAGTCTTGCAAAAGAAGAAGCTACTACTCCTTTAATCGAATATGAACCGTTTTGTGTCATTTTAAAATGCTATATTAGGTATTCCTGAAGTTTGTACTTGGAGAATGTAACTCATTGTAGTCTACTGGAAAAACACTCCAGGCCAAAGTCATGCAAAAAGAAATAAGGTTTCTATACGCTACTTTAAATTATACTCTTAGAACTCTAGAAATCTGAAGTCAGAGTAATCACAGAAATGCTTATAAAACACTGTTCATTGCGGTAGCAACTCTGTCAAATAGCAAAGTAGAAAGTGAGTTATGCAGATTCTGTCAGAATGCAGATGAAACGGTTGAACAAATTATCTAATAACTGTAGAGTAATTGTTCGCTAAAGACATAAATACCTATTTGGGACAGAACTTAGTGCCTGACAAGGCACTTAAGCGGATAATAGACTTTTTAAAAGTTATGGATCTTATGGACTTATAATTAGAGGTACACTAAACGTCTTTTAAGTCTTAGTAGATAAAGGTTACCTGGGTCAATCGAACCCATTTATAATCACAATCTACATGGAAATAAAGAAAATCTTGTATAAATCTTATAAAACCTAACAGTTATCCTGGTATATTTAGACATCTGATGAGAATGAAGAACTAAGGATTACCCGAAAATGCATACCAGTGGGTTTTACCTAAACTGAGAAAGACATAAACAAATATGTAGGTATAAATAAGATCGAGAAATATAAAGGATGAACTGATGGATGATATACAGTTTGAATCAAAATACAATTAACAGAAAATAACAAGTGCAACTTATCAATTTGATCACGTTGCTAATTATCCTTCAAGTTGTAAATTCATGTTTTTGATCCCTTGTAAGTTGACAATAGAGTTAAGCTTTTAATCAGCTATTACTCAGTACCTATAATAGCTTCTTGTAAACTGCATTACTTCACAAACTTTCCACATGAATATATCAAAGAGAATAGCATTTAATAACAACAAGTAGTAAGAAGAAGAGTTAACTATTATGACAGCTAAAAATGTCATCAATGTTACCTCAAAGTTATATTTACTTTTTTTACAATAAAAATCTTTTACTGACCAACAGAGTAATACTAACCTAAATTTAAATTATGAATGTTAAACGATGCAAGAGGAACTAAATTTTCGGTTAGAATAAATGATAAAAAAAGTAATTTCGGTTAAGTTTGCTCTCTGAATTCCACCTTATTATCTCTGAAGAGAAAACCATTAGAGACAGCATGTGTCTTAGTTAGTTAATGTTTCTATTTCGAAAATGCGCGAACCGATTGCAAAGAGAAACGATCGCAATTAATCTCCTTACCTCTGGGAGAAATATCCGCTGCCGTATCTATGGCAACCGAAGGTCTCCAACAACCGATTTCAACCTTACTACGAATATTCCATCAGCAACGGCATAAAGGTCCTTGCATCTCTCGTCTTCCCGCTCGCACATATTTAGGATTTGAATACGTAAGTGTATTATTGAGGCTGTAGAGAGAGAACAAAGCCATTAGTTGGATAAAGAAAGAGGAATAATCTGGGTTAGAACCTTTTAAATATCTCATTTCTAGAGGAAAATCCGTGTTCTTGTGAAAAGTTTGCTGCAAAAATAAAGACAAAAGTAGTCTCTTTGTGTTTAACCGATATTTAATATATCTAGGTAGATGTTATTTAATACAACATATTCATTAAATTAAAAATATATTAAAATAAGGAAACTGTTTAATTTTGTATCAATTAACATTTATATTACTGATGTCTTTTAAAAACTTTAATGTAATATTAAATATATATCACTAAATGACATTTTAGCAATTGCTAAGGATCAAAAAACACTTTTCGCAAGATATTGTAGGAATTTGCAATGTTATTGTCTTGTAAGTGTTTAAACTCTTTTAAAACTATATGAGTTTATTTTGATATTTTAGCTTTCTCTGCCTCTACACTCTTTCCTTTTAACACACATTTGATTTTGTCTTCGTTAACTCGTAAGCCAATTTTGTCAGAAGCAATTTCAAGTTTGCGCTGATTGTTATGTTTCTTCCTCTATCTATGAACTCTGCGAATGATCGTATAATATTTTCGTTAAAAAACTATTTTTTAAATGATTGTAGCTTTGGATTGTAGATCTAATAGAGAATAAATCTAAATAATTATTTTATCTATACTAATATTATAAAGAGGAAAGGTTTGATTTTTTGTTTGTTTGTTTGTTTGAAATGAATAGGCTCCGAAACTACTGGACGGATTTTAAAAATTCTTTTACCGTTGGAAAGCTACACTAATGCCGATGAACATAGGCTATATTATAATTTCAAAAATAGTAGGGTTCCTTACTAAAATGCCATTAATGTAACCAAAAATGACCTTAAAATCCTTACATCGCGTGCGCTGAGAATACTATTGATTATAGAATAAAATAATGTACTACGATTTTGAAGAATATATAATTATCTACAAAAAATGCCACGACAGCATATGTCTAACTGTTATAGTTACGTCACAATAACTATTTTTTTATTTTTTTAAAGTTTTTATCTTGGTATTAATCTTTTCAAAATAACTTATTTCAAAATCACGACAGATCGACAGATATCACGAATTTAAAAATGTAAGTGTTAAAAAAAATCGTACCACGTGGATCACTTGCGCGGTCGGCTCGCTACGAAACAGTCGTGCGGAATTTAATTACTTTTGCTTAAATATATTTTCACTCAACCCTTCCGGTCTGCCACCACATGAATTGGTGTTAAAAATCGGAATTCCAATCATGCTTTTAAGAAATTTAAGCCCTCCGAGCATGTACAATGGGACGAGGCTACTTATAAAGGAATTAAAGGACAATTAAGTAGTAGCAACCATTATAACTGACCCACCAGCTGGTCAACTAGCTCATATACTGAGGATACCGATGATCCCAACTGATCTACCAATTCCATTTAAACCGCTTCAATTTCCTATCAAAACATCGTTCGCTTTTACTAATAATAAGTCTCAAGGTCAAACCTTCCAATTAGTAGAGATCGGCCTACGAAAAGAATGTTTTCCTTATGGCCAACCGCCTAACGCGGGTCGGAGCACCTGAAAATCAATTTTTTTGCTGCCAGAAAATAAAACAACATGTTATATCGTTTACAGGGAAGCGTTGACCCAATAAATTTAATGGCTTTTGTTTGGAGATGTAAAACTTTTCACAAACATTAGTGCAAATAAATATAAACTAATCAAATATTTAAAAAAAACTTATTAATAACAAACAAAAGTACTAAGAAAAAAACAAAAAAGAATTAAAAAATAAATTATTAAAAACAAAAAAATATATAAAAATATACTAATATTATTCGAATTTTAAACCCTTTTAGTAAAAGTGTTTTTGTAAAAAAATATTTTTCTTTAATCCCCGTGCAAAGTCTTGCTAGTATTTGAATAGTTAATTAATATAAACTAAAGATACTTACATCAAGGTATAAATTATTTCGAAAATTGTTTGTTTCACTGCTTATTTAATGTTAAAAAATGTTGTCAAAACGGGAAATGGAAATACTGTTCATTCAGCTTGTCAGAAGCAGTTAAATATGAACAAGTTGCTCTATACATGCGGTCCTGGTGCCTCCACCAAATTTTTAAAGTAATATTCAAAGTATTAACAAATCAGATCCTAGTATAACATATACATACTATTTTTTTAGTAATATTCAAATCATTGCTTACAACTTATTTTTTTTCTATAAACTATATTTATCAAAGACTAAAAATGCATAGCAATTTTAAAACGTTGTAGCTAGATGTTAACGAAGAAACGTTTATTAAAAAAATAAATATATAAAGTTATAAATTGTTTCTAAAATAATTTAATTACTGATTATTTTCAGGCATTAACTTTAAGATAAGTAAAAAACGAGTTTAAAAACTATGAATTTCAATATTGTACGCGCAAACTTTTTAGAGGTAAGATCTCAAATGTGAGCAAGTTTCTAATGTATATGATCCCGGTTCCTCCAACATATTTTTAAATGTAATATAGATACACGCTAGTTTTACTTATACTTTTTGGCAGTAACAGTTTTCGCCTCTGTTATAATAACCTAATTATATTTTTCTCTTATACTTTCTTGTTTATAGTGATCCTGGTCTTACACCCTATTTTTATATACCTATAGTAGATGAAGAGGGTTGTATCAAAATAATTTTATTAGAGTCACAAAGCTTAGGAAAAAATGTGTAGATTTAAACGATTCAATTCTTTTTGGTAGGTGCACCTATATGTAAAAAAATAAATATAAAAAATTATGTATTCACTTGCATGTATGTTTGTTTGTTTGTTTGTTCGTTTGTTGTAGAGGTTGGAAGAATGTCCATCTACAGCAACTTGGATGTGCCTGTTGGAGAAAAAGTTGGATATCTATCTGCAAAGGTTTTGCGAGAGTCCGTATGAAGGCAGTTTGTTAAAAAGAGCCGCATGTCACACTTGATCAAATGCTTTTGAGATGTCTAGTGATACTATTTGAGTCTCCCCATAGCGGTGGATGGCATCACTCCAGACATGAGTTACATATGCTAGTAGATCGACTGTTGACCTATGTTGGCGAAAACTATATTGCCTGTCACTTAAAAGATTGTGTGTCTCAAGGTAGCTCAGGATCTCGTGATTGACGTATTTCTCCATAGTTTTGCTAATAACAGATAGAACAGCTATAGGTCTGTAGTTAGAAGGCTGGGTTTTACAGCCTTTCTTGGGAGCTGGTTGTACTCGAGCAGTTTTCCAGGATTCTGGAAAAATACCAGTATCATATGATAGTTAAAATAGCTTAGTGAAAACTGGCGCTAGTTCAGGAGCACAATATTTTAAGAGTAAAGCAGGTATCTCATCAAGGCCGCTTGCTTTGTTGGTATTTAGAGTAGCAAGGACTCTCTGCACACGCTTAACCCTAAATATAATATTGTGTGCAGCAGATGGTATTAAAAACGGGGTTTTAACTTAATTTTTGATTTATATTAACTTTAAGTTTGCACGTGCCGAGTTGCCTCTGCTGGCAGATTCGTATTAAGCGTAAACTGGCGCACTCTAGGAACTAGTTTTAAAAATAATTAAACTGATCTTCTTTTCCATTGAACCTTACAGTCGCAATGAAAACAACGCTAATAAATCGATATAAAAACTATCTTTTAACAACTAGCATGTATCTTAAAAATTTCATGGTATCAGTTCAGTGTTTTCGAAGATTAGCGCAAACGAACATCGTGACCCGAGATTTTTCTATATATAAGATATTTTTGACCAGGCATAGAGAGAAGTATGTAGAGTAAAGCAATATAAGCATTTATTGTCTTAATATCAAATCGATACTTATAAATTAACTAAGCAATCATTATAGATAACAAATTAATACCCTACATTATAGTTAGAACATATTGAACAAGGCAATAAGTGAAAATACTGATATATGCTATACATAATTTAATTAAATGTAGATCGAACATGGTTGAATACGTTCCCGATATGGCATTAGTGCCTCTAGAATCCTCTAGGCATCATCATGTTCAACACCATTTATAACACCTGTAAATTAATGAAAACGTTCTGCGGAAACTCTCTCAAAGACATCGTTACATAGGGGGCGTTGAATTTGCTCTCGCCCATCCCTTTACATGCTATCAATACCACATGTAACAATTTCGTCAGTGGAGGATTTAACAGGGTTTCTACTAGCAACCAAACTGTTATAATTACGACAGTTTTTATTACTCTGTATTTCAATTAGGGATCTTTGGTTCCTTGGTTAGAAAATTTATGGTGATTTGTTCCATTTTCTACAAAGCACCTTCAATTTTCTTGTTAATTAGTACATAAGGATGCAATGCAATTTAAGAAATAATTAAATAAATGTATTATATTTATAGATTTATATGCATGTCTACATATTGTTATATCTTCTCGAAAATAGTAAGGGCATTATAATAGTGATTAACCTGTATTTCTACAACAAGTTTTACCTTTGCTTTCAAAAAAAATGAAGCATTTGCTTCAAGGTGTATGCATAAAAAAACCTTTTTCATATCCCATGCCTTGAAACAGCTAGTTTTGATCCCTGTTTTGCCAGTCGAAGCAAGACAATTTCAAACGAATGCAACTGTCATTCAGAAACTGACAGTTGTTTCTCCCCTAGAGCAGAAACAAATGTCATTATTTTAAGTCTGTCAGAATGTTTCTGACTGACAGTTGCATTGGTCTGAAATAGTCTGACTTCGACTGGCTACAGAGATCAAAACTTACGAGGCGATGACAGCCCTCACTTCGCTTGGGTAGTCAACTCTCGCCCTAGTCAGAAACCGTCTTCTTTCACCCCTTGTCACACAATATACTATTATTAAAGTAAAAGGTTTTTCCTATTTATAAAAAGAAGCATTTGCTTAAAATCTAAAAGAATTGATTCCAAAAAAAGGAATCTAGCTAAATGTTGTTCATTTAATTTACGTGCAAGAAAATATTACAAACCAAGACGTACACCGCGTGAGTCAGATTTTAAGACGCTGTGTAGATTTAAGAAGGAAAATATGAGCTATGGTTGGTAAACTACTTTCTTGGTATATATTTTAAAATTCGTGGGGCAGCACCATCACCTGTGCAGAAAATTAAAATAATTCTGTGATATTGTGTAAACCCTGGATTTCAGAGCGAAATTGCTGAAGAATTTGAAACCTTTTTCGTTTGGATCCTTGGAGTAATACTGTTGTTGGACACCAGTTACTTTCAGTCTTTTAACTAAAACTAATAATCGTTGCCTCGTCACATCAGACTCTTCTTGTGAATTTTTTTGATAACAACTTCGATATGTAGGATCGCTTTTTGTTAGCTGCCACTTTAGATGGAATACTCTAATCATCATCGTTTTCCGCCTTGTCTTATTTGAAGTAAGTAAAGAATGTTGACTTGTCACGACAATTGCAAGAGCAACTACCAAAAATAGGCATGGTAAGTACAAACAAATAAAAATACAGACCTAAATCTATTTCTCACCTTTTACCCGACTTAGTACGGAAGTCGAGTGGGCTTGTATCCTGATGTCCCATTCTTGTCAGTCTTGTTTCTCAACCGCGTATTCATATTATTCACTTTTTTCATTATAGGATTCATATCCATCTTGTTGCCAAATGAAGTAACATATTCCTTAACGATATCAGTTAATGCACCAGTTTTCTTCTTTCTTATCGCTGGAAACTGTGATTTCTCAAGATTCTCCGGAAATGCTTGTATTTTTTTAACGATAAACATCATTTCGGTAGGAGCATCTTCAGTGTTCTGTTCACTATCGGTATCAGACATTTTTAAATTTTACTCACTTTAAAAAAACTATACAAATAAATTGGATGAATCTACTATCAATTGACGTTCGAACTGTTTTTAACTATGGGACAAATAAAATTAACCTCATCAGTGACAGACCAAACTTCGCACGCTACAATTTTAGCTTGCCCAAAACGCCCAAAATCAAAGAACATAGATTTTCAAAGACTCTGTAAAACGTCATAATAGTATTAAACTATTATTACCTTTGATATCTATTTGATAAACGTTTTACTGAAATGACAATTGATTAGCAGGAAACTGTAAATCAAGTAGTTAACCCTACAAAGCCGAGAGGTTTTTTGTCAAATAGAATTTCAGTTTGTGATTAGTTATGGAGATGTCGCTATTATCGCACATTTTCTTTACTAAAGATAATGTATTTGTGTGATTTCAGACATATCTCCAGTTTAGATGCTCTTAGAGCTTCTGGATATCTTCCTTGTACTGATGAGGCACAATACGCCGAAACCGGTCTACAAGTGATATCCTTTCGAATTTCAAACTAAAATGGTTAGTTCTATCTTGCAGATATACTAACCCCGTTTAACTTTGATCTGTAATTCAATGTCCGTCGAGGCAAATAGCCAGGGAAGTAGTTGTTGGTTATTAGTAAACGGTCTATGTTCTTTGACTTTCAAAGACTCTCTAAAACGTCATAATAGTATTAAACTATTATTACCTTTGACATCTATGTTATGCAAGTTTGTGAAATAAAAGTAACGATCAAAAAGTACTCGTGTGATTTAATAGTTAAATAGAATGATATCGTTTTTATAGTTTTACGATATAATTATCGTTTCTGCAATTTCTGAAATTTGATCTAATTTTTCCGCTTATGTTAAGTGCGTTGTATTAGTATTTCAATTTTAAATACTGTTTCTTATACAGTTATAATAAATATAGATACTTACTTTTGATAAAATATAAGTTTACTCGAATTCTAGACTTTTAAACTAGATTCTAGCCAGGATTAGGTACAAGTACAAGTACAAGTCTACACAAAAACGGACCAATAGTTGTAATTCTACCCGTAACACAAAAATATGAAATCTAAGTCAGATTCTATACAGTTAATCATATATAAAAATCATATGGATAAGCAATATAAAATCCACCAAAGTGTTCACTAAAATGCCGTAGAAAAGTAGCGCTGGATATACCCAGCGCATTCACCATTTTTTAAACAAAGCTAGCGTACACATTCTATGGCGCATTCACCATAATTTAGTTAAGGATAAAAATATCAAATCTCAGGTTGTTAATTTTTATTTCAATCTTTTTAATTTTTTAATTATATTTTAAAAGCTCATTTATTTTTGTATATATGTTCTTTGATTTTCAACGTCATAATAGGTTCTAATTATTCTATATTTAATACTACGGCATAATTATGTTCCCAATCAATAAAATGCAGAATATTGTTAGTTTGATATTTTTACAATTGGTATTTCAAAAACTATCCAGGGTTTTATAACTACTGCTTATATTAACTCAAGTTTTATTGCTTCTTAATTTATAACCTCCAAGCTAAGTTTCAAGAACGATTTAGAAAGTGGTCACAACAACATTCATAAATTTCTCAACTCTAGAGTTAAGACAGTTTTATTGCAGTTATATGGAGAAACTCAGAATTAAAATGTTAATCTGTAAAAGAGATTTCTTAGATATCCTTAAAACCATAGTAAAAGCCAAATTGTTACTTTAGAAATCCAGATTAAGTAGGTAAATTTAAAGTATTTTTATATTTAAATTACCATAGTGCTTAAAAATAAAGATGATTTCTTTATTAATGCTCTTAATTAGTTTTTAATATACCTATAATGTCTGATAAGTATTTTAAAACATTAAAATATAATTTTACCACTAATTACCATGAAAAAGGTTTAATTAAACAATTCGAATAGCTAATTTGCAATGTTGATTAATTAAATTTGTTTAACATACACGCCACTGTATTTACTGTAGTTTAGTTTGGGCTTTGATAATGGTTCCAACCCTGCAGTCCTGCCTCCGTAATTAAGCGACTACTGTGACTAGCACTCTGCTAATTAAATACAGAGAGGCACACACGTTTCTACCACACGCTCCCAAAATGGCGGCCTGCTTTGCCGCCCCCTTGTACGGCCCTCGTTTGCTGCCTCCGATGTTACAGTCCACCCGCCACCCCACAACCCTATCCTTTCTTATGCTGCCCTGGACCTAAATTAATTTTAACTAAAGTTCCTATCCGCAGGCTTCGAAGACTATGTTTTGGGATTCATACTGGGTTGAAAACTTCTCAGGTGGAAAACAGAAATATATTTCTGATGAAATTACTCTTAGTATAATTTTTTTTACAATTAAGACATAATTACGAAAAGTAATGATTAATTCAAAGATTTCGTTGCTGCTTTTTTGACGTAAAATCTAATCATAGCAAATCGTATATACCCATTGTGTTGAACTCCGTTAGCAATCTTCAGCAGTATTCTAGCCAGAAATTGTATTTCCTTAATATTTAGACTATTAGGTAAGAAATTATTAAGAAATTCCATTGTCAGGAAAAATGAGTCAGAAATTTGATTCTTTAACTGATTCGTGAAAAGATGTAGGTTTTTCTCAAACTCTTTAATCCGTAATACAAGTTTAACACAATCTTTAAACAAATATATGAATAAAAATACTTGTTTTAACACACTACAACGGTAGTATGACTAAATAAGAGGGTTGTCCTTTTAGTTTTGCATAAAGCCGCTTAGAAGGAAGTACCAATCGAATCTTCAGATACTAATCTAACCTTAATCTTTTGTTGACATAAATCCAAAATTTCATTGCGATACAACAAGTACAACAGTGAATTTTAAATAAGCAAGTTAATCGAAAAATGAATCTTAGTCAAGAAAATTTTTGAGAAGAATTTTTTTACAATTTTCGGAAAGGTTTATCACACCAGCAATATCTCGCTGAAATGTTTTTGGGGTTTGGAGTAACGCACCACACCACTCAACTATTTTCCGATAGTTGCTCCAGTCTCAGCGACGAATTCAGGCTGGGTCGACCCAAAACAGCAATCACAAAGCAAAACATTGATACAGTTCGTCAGCTAATTTAGGATGACCGCCGTATGAAATACTGGGAGTTAGAGAGTTATTTGGGCATTTCTAAAAACTCAATCCAAAAGATTGGGTCCCTGATTTGCTCACAGAAGAGTAGAAAATGGTTTGCGTCAATTGGTGTCGAAAAACATTGGAACGATTTAGTAAAGTAAGCTCAAAAACCGTTTATAGTATTGTTAGTTATGAATCTTGGATTTCTGCTACGAACCCGAAAATAAATGCCAATCCACTTTGTGGGTGTTTCACGATGAGGAAAAACCAACAAAAGTGATCCGTTCTCGAAGTGTGTCAAACAAAATGGTCACAAATTGTGTCTAAATCTGGTCATGCAGCAACAATCGTCAAAGAAGATCGAAGAACGGTTACTTCCGATTGGTGGATAAATGGCGAATTATCCTATATCAGGACAATGCAAGTGCTCACACTGCCCAAAAGACAATCAAGTCTTGGAGCTTCAAAACATCAAATTGTTAGACAATTCACCGTATAGTCCAGACCTAAGTCCAAATGACTTCCTCACGTTCCGAAGATCAAGAATTTAATGCGTGTGCTGCGATTCCAGTTGTCAGAAGAAGCCATCAATGCCTTTAAAACAGCGATTTTGCAGGTGTCAACAGACGACTGGAAAAACTGTTTTACCAATTGGTTTGAAAGTATGCGGAAGTGTAACGAAATATATTTTGAAAAGCAATAAAGTACTTTAAGTCTCTATATCTGCAAAACTAAAAAGACAATTCTTGTACAAACGTAGGATTACAAAAATAAGTTTTTTAAAGGGTATTTAACAATACCGATTAAGTGGGAAACAAAACTACTTTTTTTTTAAATCAGGAGAAACAATTAAGAAACATGTAAGATGTAAAAATAAGATATTGATAGTCGAAAGTAAAATGTTTGTTTAGAATTTCATGTAGGTACTGACAGTATTTTAATAATTTGTTTATGAAAAAAATGTTAAGTCTTTGTTACCTATCTGGGAAATTTTTCGACTCAAATTTTCTGGTTAATTTTACCCCTGAAACACTATCATTCCATCTATCTTGATACCTATGCCATGATAAATTCAAGTTTCTCTTGTGAACTGAGTGTTCAACTTAATTTAAAAGTTACTTTAGTCCGCGGACCTTCTGGCCAAGAAGGAAGCGGACACACGATTCGTTGGTCCAGAACCTGTATTGGGACTGCCTAGAGCCTGGGTAAGGACCAAAGTCAAGAACTTGGTCTGGGAAGAGATGACCAAACACTGGAGTAATACTGTAGGACTAAGTCACTCGAAGCTGACGCTCAAAGGATACTCCAAAAAACTGACTTCTGACATACTGAATCTTGGCAGAAGTCAGATAAGAGTACTGGTGGGCCTGCTCACTGGGCACGGACCATTCATACTACACCTTCGATGGATGGGGATTCTGACACAGGAACCCACCTCGTGCCGACTGTACGCCATGGAAGATGAGACGGCAACTCACATTCTATTGGAATGGTTCCTCATCTTCGGTGACACAAACCCTGAATCCTATCACCACGTTGAGGAGCTAGTCGCAGGACTCAAATCTCTTATAAAGGGAACTGTCCTGTGGCAACAGTAACTCAAGGAACTTGGGATACCTGGATTCAAGCCTACCTGAACATCTGCGTGGTTCTGATTTTCAGCTGAGCAAGCTAGAGTCCTGTGCGCACGGGTGCATGTAAGGTCTCTTGGTGCCGAACCTGGTCACAATATTTCCATAGGAATCAGTGCTTAAAACATGGGACTCCACTGGAGTGACCATGCCAGGTTTACTTAGATTAGATTAGGAAGGTTTCTATTTTCACTAAGCATTTAAAAGATAAGATATGTAAAATTTTTGCCTAGGTATTAGTACACTTTATTGCAAACATCTGTTTTATGAAGTCTTAATGTTTTTTTTCCTAGTTTTTAAATAAGGAAATATTTATCTTGCTATTATGCTCTGCTTTTCCGATATTCAAATTCTTATAGTTTGTTATTATAGTCATACAAACTAATTTAGAAGCTTGGTTATAATTTTTAATTTATTTTTAGCTCTTGAACTAGCAGATTCTGACTATTCTTTGCCACTTTTCGTTTCGAAAGAGTAAAAATTGAATCCTAACATTCTATCTTTTATTCTTCATATTATGTATATATTTGCTTGGTAAAAGTTTAAAGATAAATTTCTCAATTCTTGTTTCTGGTTGCAATCTTTAGGGCTTTAGTAGTTCTTTGCTGATCTTTACAATCTGTTAATTAAACGTTTTTCAATTTTAGATATGTGTTTAATTCCATCTTTTTAGTGGTTATCACATTTTTAAGTCTATTATATTTTATTTTTTGTGATATATGGTACATGATGTTCCTACTTAAAGTTTGTTGAGAATGATAACATTAATTAAAATGTTTTGGGAGATATATATTTGGAGGTTCTTAAAAAGATGGTTGGAATGTGAAACTTTTCCTTTTCCTGTTGCGAGTGTAAATAAATAGTGAATTATCGCGTCGCGACGACGGGTGGCGCGTCCTATTTTTCAGCTGAGTGTGTTAATGAAAATCTAAAGTAAGTCAAGGCGAAGGCTGCAATTAAAAATCGATCTGAGCACTCTCGAGTCTGCCAGTATTTCTGCTCTCTTTTCTTTTCATACTATACTTTCTCTACTACGCCCGCCGCCGGTAAATAATGGCACATTCAACAGATTGCCGCTCATCAGCATTTTATTATTTTTAGAAGCAACTTCTTTGGCGCTTGAGAACTTCAAATGAATAATGCATCATTTATAGAGTTCAGTGAGCTGTTCTTACCGTGCCTTGGCGCCGCTTTCCCCTTTTTAACTTTTCTTGTAATTTATTTTTACAGTTTCTTTGAAACAAGTTCAAGGTTAATGTTATTAGTTCATTTTCCACACAAATTTGCTTTAGAGAACTTTAGACTTTTATTCTTTTAAAAAATGTTACATATCTTTTAATTCAATTTTATTTTAACTTCCTTTTAGTTAGAAAAGTAATATTTTTATGATTAATACAGCTTTTAGTAATTTATATTGTTTATGTTATTGTTATTGATCGATATCGATTATTTCTTACCTGCTGTCAATTAACTATAAATTCTTTTTTTAACAGATAAAAAAGTGCTGACACTTGTTACATTCCTAGTTTTAATAATTGAATATGGCAACGAGTAAAACAGTTATTCGAAGTTGGTTACTGTGTAAGTAAAAAACTGCATGAACGATGTTAAAAACATGTATTCCACTTGGAGATGATGTCATCAAAAACACGCAGAAGTGGTTTAAAACATTTTTTTTTCGGGAGATCTTAGTTCGATGTATAAACCACAATTAGGTAGACCAAAAATGAACAACGATGATTTTCGACGCAAATTACAGGACAACGTACCAAGAACTTGCAGAAATGCTTAGTTTGAGTCCTCAAACTATATGTTTTCATCTTCATCAGCTAGGAAAGAGACGTGAAACTTATGCAAAAGAGTCTTACATGAATTGATAAATGATAAGAAATTAAGTTGTCTCTCCATTTGTTCAGCAAACAACAATAATAAACCATTTCTTAATCAGTTATTAACCTCTAACGCAAAATAGATATTGTATTTAAATTTTAAGCATTCGTATTATTGATTGTCGCCTACTGATTCTATACCACACCCCAAATGACCCAAATCTTTTTTGCATCCAAACAAGGTGTTGGTGTGTATTTGGTGGACAACATATTTAAAACATTTACATATTTTATTCATGTACAAGTTGATGAGTAAAGGCCCACTGTGAAATCCTTGTGGCACACCTGATGTAGGAGTTATAAAAATTGATTTATATTTACCCTTGGCTACCTGCTGAGACCTATTTCTTATATAAGAATCAAACCATCGTAATAGATTTCCATGCATGCGAACCTCCACAAGTCTTGAAATAAGGATTGAGTGATCAATTTTTTTGAAAGCCTTGCTGAAGTCGGTGTACACAGAATCTACTACTAGTCCGCTATTTAAACATAGACAAATAACTTAGTTTCAACTGATCGCTTTTTAATAAATCCTTGTTTTTCAACGTTAGGAATGTTCTTCACGTTACAAAATAGGATATCAAAAATTATACTCTCAAATAGTTTACTTATTAAGTTTTGATATAGGTCCACCCTATTTTTATTGCCAGATTTGTGCATTGGTACAACGAAGACCGTTTTCCACTTATCAGGAAACTTTCCTTCGGTTAAGGAGTTATTACGAGTTTTTGTAAATGGGTCAAACCATCAATGGTAACTTTGATTGTAAGCAGCTTTAACGAGTACAAACGGCAACAATCCAAAAAGAGCATTTTTTAAATAATTGGAAGAAACTGGTATTCTTGCATTAAAACGCCATGCCTCATACCGGAGGAGTGACCCAAAAAAATTTTTTGAACTCGACTGTTAAACGTTACCGCACTTGTCATATTTCTTTAGAATGCGATTGCAAGTGATCAAGGGTAGGTAATCATAAGTGATCAAAACTGCTGTAGAGTGATCACAACAGTTTTCAATTGATTACTAGTGATTGTAAGTGATTATAAGCGTGTTTAAGTGATCGCAACTAATTACAAATAATGATTATAAGTGATTACATGTTTTTTTTATATACAAGTGTTAAAGTGTTATGTTATACTTAGCTTTTCCTCCTCGGTCATTCCTGGAGTGCCAAATCTCGATTATTTTTATATAGATGTCAATCCAATGCGTATGGACGAATGGAATTAAATTTATGCCATGCAAAAAGAGACTCTAATAGAATTAAAAATTAACAAACAACAGTTTTGATAAAAAAAATTGCCTTGCTTACTTCTGGTGATATTATAAACAGTTGGTGATGTCACTGATGTCGTTTTAATAATAACTCAATAGTACAGCCAAAGCCATAGTTAAAATATAATGCATTAGTATACCCAACTTTTGACGCATTTTTCATAAACAGAAACCTTCTGAGTATTTCGTCCTTCGGTATCTTACCGAGGTTACCTAAGAAACTGCTGAGGATATTTACTTATAACCAATTATCCCTTTCATTACTGAACTTACGCTCTGACTACAGCAACTGCAACCTAATTAATTGTTTACTTAATGATTGTGAAATGAATGGTGAGTTTAAAAGTAAAAAAAACTAAAGAACAGAACAAAAATATTTACATGTCTCTTAAATAAGCTAAATATATGGTTTCATCCCCTATCTAGATTTCTCACTCATTCCCATTTATTATTGAAACATATTTTTTTATTATTCATGATAGGTGATAAAATACAATTATCAAGAACAGTAAAAAAATGTGAAAAAGACATAAGCTTTTCATAATTTGAAATTTGATGCGTTTGCGTTCTTCTGTTACGCGACTGGTGGATTAAAATAAAACAAAGCTTAGAAATCTAAAATAGGAAAAGAGTATTTTACCCTTAGGTATAGGATGTAGTTATAAGTAACATGGTAAAGGCAGCTTTATTAATAATAAATCGTCAATTTTATAATGTAATAACTATAGTATTTTAGAGGCCTTGTTTTTGTTTATTTCCTTTTTTTTAATTATTTGTTTGAATTAAGTAGATATGAAATTTCTTGTTAAAGCATAATAAGAATGCTTAAAAAATAATATTTTTTGTATATTTTGCAGAGTTAGATAAAATGGATTTATGTTGTAGCCATCCGGTAGGTCTTCACTCTAATTTCCTGTGCTCGTAAACCCATTCCAAAAACGAGTAGGATAGTTAAGCAGATATTTAGTGCAGAGAAGCTGACTAGATAGTTTGAACATTCTCTACATGTTCCCCTTTCCTCCCGGACGTTTCCGTTCTATGCTAGCTTACAGTATCCTAAAGCTATAAGTGTAAAGGGACCGATGAGCGTCAAGATGCGGTGGGCGGGTGGAGCAAGGAGCGAAGTGCGGTTTTGGGGTGGCATGGCACCACCCTGCGTCTTCTCTTCTTGTAGCTACAGGCACGCTAAGCCTTTCATAGTTTGGAACTTTAATTAGTTGCAGAGAACCTTCCAGCATTCTCTCTCCTGCTGCGCCAATATGCGTGCCTTGTCGTACACATATATCGCTGCTACATATTAAACTGTCTTTGTATTTTCAACATTTCACTAATAAACACCTTTTTTTGTTTATGATAGACATACATATATTGTTGTAATATATGATAACCTATATAGCAATATTGTTTGTCAGTATTTTTATTTTAGAGACGATGATTTAATTTTTTCTGTTTGTTTTCCTGTATTAACTAATATGTAGTAGTAAAACGATAAAGGCAGAAAATAAACTATAGGTAGGTACATGTTATGGGATGTTCTGGCGATCATGCTAAACAATAAAAAGTGGATACATACACCAACAAGTGTTATATTTTTAAAAAAATACTTAATGGTGCGATGTTTTTCGAAAAATAATAAAACAACGTTAAAAAAGCAGAATATTTATAAAAATATAATTAAAAAGTTAAAAAGATTGAAATAAAAATTAACGACCTGAGATTTGATATTTTTATCCTTAACTAAATTATAGAATGTGTACACTAGTTTTATTTAAAAAATGGTGAATGCGCTGGGTATATTCAGCGCTACTTTTCTACTGCATTTTAGCGAACACTTTGGTGGAGTTATTTTACTTATCCATATGATTTTTACATATGGTTAACTGTATAGAATCTTAGTTAGATTTCATTTTTTTGTGTTACGGGTAGAATTACAACTATTGGTCCGTTTTTGTTTAGACTTCATGTTTAACTTGTACCTATCTAATCTTTTAATTTTTATTCTAAGTCACATATAAAAACGTTCCGTGTATATACAAAAATAAATCAGCTTTTAAAATATAATTAAAAAATTAAAAAGATTGAAATAAAAATTACCTGAGATTTGATATTTTTATCCGTAACTAAATTATGGTGAATGCGCCATAGAATGTGAACGCTAGCTTTATTTTAAAAAATGGTGAATGCGCTGGGTATATCCAGCGCTACTTTTCTACGGCATTTTAGTGAACACTTTGGTGGATTTTATTTTACTTATCCATATGATTTTTATATATGGTTAACTGTATAGAATCTGACTAAGATTTCATTTTTTTTGTGTTACGGGTAGAATTACAACTATTGGCCCGTTTTTGTTTATACTTCATGTTTAACTTGTACCTATCTAATCTTTTATGCTCTTTAAAAAATCGGTATAACAATTTTTATTCTAAGTCACATATAAAAACGTTCCGTTTATATACAAAAATAAATGAGCTTTTAAAATATAATAAAAAAAATTAAAAAGCTTGAAATAAAAATTAGCGACCTGAGTTTTGATATTTTTATCGTTAACTAAATTATGGTGAATGCGCCATAGAATGTACGCTAGCTTTATTCAAAAAATGGTGAATGCGCTGGGTATATCCAGCGCTACTTTTCTACGGCATTTTAGTGAACAGTTTGGTGGATTATATTTTACTTATCCATATGATTTTTATATATGGTTAACTGTATACAATCTGACTTAGATTTAATTTTTTTGTGTTACGAGTAGAATTACAACTATTGGCCCGTTTTTGTTTAGACTTCATGTTTAACTTGTATCTATCTAATCTTTTATGCTGTTTTGAAAATCGGTATAACAATTTTTGTTCCAAGTCACATATAAAAACATTCCGTTTATATACAAAAATAAATGAGCTTTTAAAATATAATTAAAAAATTAAAAAGATTGAAATAAAAATTAACGACCTGAGATTTGATATTTTTATCCTTAACTAAATTATAGTGAATGCGCCATAGAATGTGTATGCTAGCTTTATTTAAAAAATGGTGAATGCGCTGGGTATATCCTGCGCTACTTTTCTACGGTGGATTTTATTTTACTTATTCATATGATTTTTATATATGGTTAACTGTATAGAATCTGACTAAGATTTAATTTTTTTGTGTTACGGGTAGAATTACAACTATTGGCCCGTTTTTGTTTAGACTTCATGTTTAACTTGTATCTATCTAATCTTTTATGCTGTTTTGAAAATCGGTATAACAATTTTTGTTCCAAGTCACATATAAAAACATTCCGTTTATATACAAAAATAAATGAGCTTTTAAAATATAATTAAAAAATTAAAAAGATTGAAATAAAAATTAACTACCTGAGATTTGATATTTTTATCCTTAACTAAATTATAGTGAATGCGCCATAGAATGTGTATGCTAGCTTTATTTAAAAAATGGTGAATGCGCTGGGTATATCCTGCGCTACTTTTCTACGGTGGATTTTATTTTACTTATTCATATGATTTTTATATATGGTTAACTGTATAGAATCTGACTAAGATTTTATTTTTTTGTGTTACGGGTAGAATTACAACTATTGGCCCGTTTTTGTTTAGACTTCATGTTTAACTTGTACCTATCTAATCTTTTATGCTGTTTTAAAAATCGGTATAACAATTTTTGTTCTAAGTCACATATAAAAACGTTCCGTTTATATACAACAATAAATGAGCTTTTAAAATAGAATACAAAAATTAAAAAGATTGAAATAAAAATTAACGACCTGAGATTTGATATTTTTATCCTTAACTAAATTATGGTGAATGCGCCATAGAATTTAAATGCTAGCTTTATTTAAAAAAATGGTGAATGCACTGGGTATATACAGCGCTTCTTCTCTACAGCATTTTAGTGAACACTTTGGTGGATTTTATTTTACTTATCCATCTGATTTTTATATATGGTCAACTGTATAGAATCTGACTTAGATTTCATTTTTTGGTGTTACGGGTAGAATTACAACTATTGGCCCGTTTTTGTTTAGACTTCATTTTTAACTTGTCTTAATCTTTTATGGTGTTTTAAAAATCGGTATGACAATTTTTATTCTAAGTCACATATAAAAACGTTCCGTTTATATACAAAAATAAATGAGCTTTTAAAATATAATTAAACAATTAAAAAGATTGAAATAAAAATTAACGACCTGAGATTTGATATTTTTATCCTTAACTAAATTATGGTGAATGCGCCATAGAATTTGTACGCTAGCTTTATTAAAAAAATGGTGAATGCGCTGGGTATATCCAGCGCTACTTTTCTACGGTATTTTAGTGAACACTTTGGTGGATTTTATTTTACTTATCCATCTGATTTTTATATATGGTCAACTGTATAGAATCTGACTTAGATTTCATTTTTTGGTGTTACGGGTAGAATTACAACTATTGGCCCGTTTTTGTTTAGACTTCATTTTTAACTTGTCTTAATCTTTTATGGTGTTTTAAAAATCGGTATGACAATTTTTATTCTAAGTCACATATAAAAACGTTCCGTTTATATACAAAAATAAATGAGCTTTTAAAATATAATTAAACAATTAAAAAGATTGAAATAAAAATTAACGACCTGAGATTTGATATTTTTATCCTTAACTAAATTATGGTGAATGCGCCATAGAATTTGTACGCTAGCTTTATTAAAAAAATGGTGAATGCGCTGGGTATATCCAGCGGTACCTTTCTACGGTATTTTAGTGAACACTTTGGTGGATTTTATTTTACTTATTCATATGATTTTTATATATGGTTATCTGTATAGAATCTGACTTAGATTTCATTTTTTTGTGTTACGGGTAAAATTACAACTATTGGCCCGTTTTTGTTTAGACTTCATGTTTAACTTGTACCTATCTAATCTTTTATGCTGTTTTAAAAATCGGTATAACAATTTTTGTTCTAAGTCACATATAAAAACGTTCCGTTTATATACAACAATAAATGAGCTTTTTAAATACAATACAAAAATTAAAAAGATTGAAATAAAAATTAACGACCTGAGATTTGATATTTTTATCCTTAACTAAATTATGGTGAATGCGCCATAGAATTTAAACGCTAGCTTTATTTTAAAAAATGGTGAATGCGCTGGGTATACCCATCGCTACTTTTCTACGGCCATTTAGTGACAATTTTGGTGGATTTTATTTTACTTATCCAACTGATTTTTATATATGGTTAACTGTATAGAATCTTAGATTTCATTTTTTTGTGTTACGGGTAGAATTACAACCATGGGCGGCCCGTTTTTGTTTAGACTTCATGTCGAGTAACTTATATTTTATCAAAAGTAGGTATCTATATTTATTATAACTGTATAAGAAACAGTATTTAAAATTGAAATACAAATACAACGCACTTAACATAAACGGAAAAATTAGATGAAGTTTCAAAATGGCAGAAATAATAATTATATCGTAAAACTATAAAAACGATATTTTTCTATTTAACTATTAAATCATACGAATACTTTTTGATCTTCACTTTTATTTCACAAACTTGCATAACATAGATGTCAAAGGTAATAATAGTTTAATACTATTATGACGTTTTAGAGAGTCTTTAAAAATCACCGTTTACTAAGAACCAACAACTACTTCCCTGGCTATTTGCCTCGACGGACATTGAATTACAGTTCAAAGTTAAACGGGGTTAGTATATCTGCAAGATAGGACTAACCATTTTAGTTTGCAATTTGAAAGGATATCACTTGTAGACCGATTTCGGCGTATTGCGCCTCATCAGTACAAGGAAGATATCCGTCCAGAAGCTCTAAGAGCATCTAGACTGGAGAAAATTTAAAAACAATATGGTTCAAAAAAATTAACTTAAAGCTTAAAAGAAATAAATAAAAGGCCTATCACATTACTGTAGATGGTCTTATTGGTGATATAATTGTAATCGTACAAAAAAATGTAACTATGAAATATTTGATTAATGATATTATATTAATGTAATAACATAAATGTCATGCAAAAACCGTCTTATTTTCCTCAATTAACTCTTTTTAAGTCAACTTTTTATTTATGCATTTACCTAAGGTATTTTTCCACTTTTTAAATTACGACAACCCTTAAAATTTTCAGTCAACTTTCAACTAGTTTTGATCTAACTAACGTTACGTGCTTCAAAATTCCGTTATTTCCGGTAAAGAGAACTTGCTTGGCAACGTAAACAACTGTATAATTTCAAATTTCCTGTTCGTTTTCGGCTTTCATTAAAATATGAAACGGATTGTAAGCTAATCCTGAATTTTAAATCAAAATTTTATTGTGTAGCAAAAGAAAAAAGAGGTAGGTATAAAACTACCCTTCCGTTGATATAAAACTCGTGCCCTTTTGCAGTAAAATACTTTAACTAGGTCACTGTTGTTATTTACATAGGGACTCTGGTTTTAGTTGTAGAAATATTGTTAAATTTGAATTTAATGAACTACCTTTTTGAAATTTGGTTATGATTCACTTTTTAGTTGGGTAAGAGAAACGAAAAAACATCACTACTCAGATTATTTTGTTCACCAAACCCCAATAGAAAAAGTGAAGCACTTCAATTAGGTACCTCCTCATCATAATGAAAGAAAAATCTTATCGAATGGGAATTATTAACAGCTAAACCCTTTCTCAAGATAATAGAGTAAGAATTCTGCTTTAATGGTGTTAAATCATAGATCTGAAACCAAAGTCTGGCTGTATTGCAGAGTAGGTACTCAAGATATGAGGACTGACAGTCACAAATAAAAACTCACAAATGAAGAGGTCCTCCGAAGCATAAAGAAAAGCTAATAAGTACAGATTACAGTCAAAGCTCCAAACTTGGACACATTATGCGAAATAAATTCATGTATGCTCTTGTACAAACTATTTTCAATGCGAAGAACCTGCTTTAAAAAATCACTGCCGTAACACTTTTGCATTGCTAAAGACAAGATGAAGATTATCATGATGTTAACCGATAAGCACACCAAAAAGAAGAATTATCTACTTTATGCCCGAACGATGGTTAGTTCCAAAAACCGGCGTGTTATACTACCATCAACCCAAACACTGGTTTCAACAAAAATTGTTGACTTTTAGTAACCCTATGCAAAATTGTGTTGGTTGAACAGATGGAAATGTATTTTTAAGTACATTTTATCATGATTATTGAAGTAGCCGCATGAAGAGCACTCCAAAAATGTCACGCGGTGTCAATTTTGTAACAATCTTTTAATCATAGAAGAGAGTAGCGAGGTGGTATTATCTAGATTCGAGATCGGTACCTAACGGATCCCTTTTTATTTAGTGCTTTAACTGATTTTCGATCTAATCACTAGATATCATTTCTTTTGTTAGAGAAACTAAATATTTATACCAGTTTTCATTTGGTTTGGGTTTTAAAAGCGTAATTATGTTTTCCGTTTTGTTCCCATTGTTTTTTAAATTTATTACAAAAACAAGAATGCTTTAAGTTGAAGATTCTGTATACTTTTGTTGAATATTTTTTTAGTTTTTTAAATTTGTAAGAATTGTTTAAGATTTTTAACAATTGTCTACGATTTTCAACATTTTTTAACGATTTTCCACGTTTTTTAGATTCCTAACAAAATGTTTCACAGTTTTTAGCATATCAGGACTTTTAAAATTCGAATAATTAAAAATTTTTTACAAAAACAAAAAGAATTTAATAAATAGTTGACGATAGAAATAATAGGTAAAGCCTAATAAAAAACAATATATTTCTTATTAAAAGTTTTGCTACAGAAACAAGAGATTCTTGATTTTCGTCTCATCTCTCCCTCTTTCGACGAGAATGGAATGAAAGACCGAGGCGAGACTGGCCAAAAAATTCTTGCCTGTCTTAACGATTTCTAAAGTAAAATCGGTCATTTTTAAACTTAAATACTATTTATTAACGTTTTTTAAAATATTAAATAAATAAATGAAAATTTCTCTGTATCCCAAAATCCCATCATATAAAAATCTTAAACACACAAAACAATTATATTTAATATTGTATACTCATGCAATTCGATTCCAATTTCTTTGTATGTATCAACCCAAATAAACCCATTCATTGCGTCCTTTTTTAACCCTTTCCCTTATAGTAAGGGCAGGTAAAGAAAAGGATGGAAGTTTATTGACTCGAGTTGAAATGGAAGTGAAAAAGGTATAGGAAGAGTTCCCGCATGTGAATAAATTATTATTGAAATACAAATCACATGCATATGCTCATTGTAATAAAATGGTTAGTTTTTTGCTGATGGGTTTCTAAAGCGGAAGTGAACAAGCAGAACATTCTAGTTTAGTTCTTGTTTAACTGTGTTTAGTTATATGTTGTTTTTAAGAACAATTTTGTTAAGTTTATTTCTTACACCTGTTTATATGTTAAATGTAAGTAAATTTTAATTTTGTAAGTATTTAGCTCGTTTATTAAATAAATTTGTATACAGTTATTGTAAATACAAATGTATGGTATTCTTTTAAATAGGTAATATATCTATTTACCCACGACTCATAAGTAAATTGCGTATTTTTTAACCTATATCTCTGTCAGTAAGTGTCAAATTTTTGAGGAGTTGTGTTATATTTTCATTTACTCCACTAATGGAGTAAGTAAATAGAAACCTGTATTATGCACTGAATTAATATTTGACATTGGATAGATAACTGAACCAGTATAGATTAGACAACTGCGATATCGAATATTTTTGACAACTTATACCAAAATTTAGATTTTATGTTTGTTATTTTAAGTTTTATACAAAACCATTTGGTAAGTCGTGGGTAAAGCATAGTACTTCACTCGAGGAACAAATTGCAAATTTAACTCGTTACTTTAGCCCATTTGCTGTAATATGCAATTTACTTCAATCGTCAAGTAATATACTATTACGAAATCTGAATGTATCTAAAATTAACTTTAGTTGGTGTGTTAGCTACTTTGGTATTTTAGTTGGTAAAGTTTGTCAAGAGAATAGTATACAAATTATAGTCAATCTATTTTTTGTATTAAAACTCTTTCTGATGCGCCTGATGCAGATAGCCGAGGCAATAAAGCACTAAAATCGGTCTTACTTACCGAAATTTAAACGTCAAGGCGGGTTTTGATGATTTTTTTTTGCATTCGATTTGTAAGAGCTTCAGGAAACTGTGTGCATTTCTCGTTATTTATACGAGGAAATGAGTTCAACTTTGCTTTTCGAAAATTTTTGGAGTCACTGAAAACAAATTGACATTACAAGTGATCTCCGATGTACCTGGTATCTAGGATACCTACTGTTTACATCGTCACCTAGAGTTTTCGGTAATATCGTTATACAATTAGTCAAAATTCTAAACCTGAAATTTTTGGGCTTACTGAAAACTCATAACCCGAGAGCTTTTGCATTAAAAAGGGTTTTATTTTCAATATATTTAATGAAACTCTAGGAGATGAAGTTAAGGGTGCTGTGCGGAGCATTAGATAGGTACTCCGTAGGGCGCTATCGATATTATACGTTTTCAGCGAATCCAAAATCCCCCCTAGTAGTGAGTCTTGACTAATTGTTTAATGAGTTTACCGAAAACTCTTGGAGACGTGGTAAATAGTAGGTATCCTGTAAAACAGGTACTTTGAAGATCGCTTTCAGTGTCATATTTGTTTTTGGCGAGCACGAAATTTCCGGTTATTGAGTTTTAACTAATTGATTAATGATATTACCACAAACTTTAGGAGACGATGTAAACAGTAAGTATCCATGGCACCGGTACTTCGAAGATCACTTCCAATGTCATATCCGGTTTCAGTGAACCGAAAAAATAGCCGAAAATTAAGTTTTGACTAAGTTTATAACGATTTTACCGAAAACTCCAGAAGGTGATGTAAACAGAACATCTCCTGAGCATCAGGTACTCCGGAGATCACTTTCAATAACATATTCGTTTTTAGCGACGCCAGAAACTTCTGAGGAACAAAACTGAACTCATTTCAGCCAATAAATAACGAATTCTAATTGAGATGCACTTGAAAAATGCGTTTTTAGTATGCACAAATGTAGTTTTCCAAGATAACATGATCGCCATAAGGTAACTAAGTTTCCTGCTGTTCTCACAAATCGAATTTTTTAAACTTTTAAGTTACACATTGCATTATATAATGAGCACGTTATATAACAATATATTTTGCTACTCGAGTGTTTTACAAGTGGCTTTCACAGATATTTGGGCAAAATAATATTGACAATTAAAAATGGAAAAAGTATTCTTTAATGGATAGGACCAGAGTGGACTTAAAATCAGTTAACCATATAATTCGGGATCTTGGAATTTCAGGAAAGAAAGCAAAACTCCAGGCTGTCCGTTAAGGGTGCTGTGCGGAGCATTAGATAGGTACTCCGTAGGTCGCTATCGATATTATACGTTTTCAGCGAATCCAAAATCCCCCCTAGTAGTGAGTTTTGACTAATTGTTTAATAAATTTACCGAAAACTCTTGGAGACGTGGTAAATAGTAGGTATCCTGTAAAACAGGTACTTTGAAGATCGCTTTCAGTGTCTTATTTGTTTTTGGCGAGCACGAAATTTCCGGTTATTGAGTTTTAACTAATTGATTAATAATATTACCAAAAAATTTAGGAGACGATGTAAACAGTAAGTATCCATGGCACCGGTACTTCGAAGATCACTTCCAATGTCATATCCGGTTTCAGTGAGCCCAAAAAATAGCCGAAAATTGAGTTTTGACAAATTTATAACGATTTTACCAAAAACTCCAGAAGGCGATGTAAACAGAAACATCTTCTGAGCATCAGTTACTCCAGAGATCACTTTCAATGACATATCCGTTTTTAGCAACGCCAGAAACTTCTGAGGAACAAAACTGAACTCATTTCAGCCAATAAATAACGAATTCTAATTGAGATGCACTTTAAAAATGCGTTTTTAGTATGCACAAATGTAGTTTTCCAAGATAACATGATCGCCATAGGGTAACTAAGTTTCCTGCTGTTCTCACAAATCGAATTTTTTAAACTTTTAAGTTACACATTGCATTATATAATGAGCACGTTATATAACAATATATTTTGCTACTCGAGTGTTTTACAAGTGGCTTTCACAGTTATTTGGGCAAAATAATATTGACAATTAAAAATGGAAAAAGTATTCTTTATTGGATAGGACCAGAGTGGACTTAAAATCAGTTAACCATATAATTCGGGGTCTTGGAATTTCAGGAAAGAAAGCAAAACTCCAGGCTGTCCGTTAAGGGTGCTGTGCGGAGCATTAGATAGGTACTCCGTAGGGCGCTATCGATATTATACGTTTTCAGCGAATCCAAAATCCCCCCTAGTAGTGAGTTTTGACTAATTGTTTAATGAATTTACCGAAAACTCTTGGAGACGTGGTAAATAGTAGGTATCCTGTAAAACAGGTACTTTGAAGATCGCTTTCAGTGTCATATTTGTTTTTGGCGAGCACGAAATTTCCGGTTATTGAGTTTTAACTAATTGATTAATGATATTACCACAAACTTTAGGAGACGATGTAAACAGTAAGTATCCATGGCACCGGTACTTCGAAGATCACTTCCAATGTCATATCCGGTTTCAGTGAACCGAAAAAATAGCCGAAAATTAAGTTTTGACTAAGTTTATAACGATTTTACCGAAAACTTCAGAAGGTGATGTAAACAGAACATCTCCTGAGCATCAGGTACTCCGGAGATCACTTTCAATAACATATTCGTTTTTAGCGACGCCAGAAACTTCTGAGGAACAAAACTGAACTCATTTCAGCCAATAAATAACGAATTCTAATTGAGATGCACTTTAAAAATGCGTTTTTAGTATGCACAAATGTAGTTTTCCAAGATAACATGATCGCCATAAGGTAACTAAGTTTCCTGCTGTTCTCACAAATCGAATTTTTTAAACTTTTAAGTTACACATTGCATTATATAATGAGCACGTTATATAACAATATATTTTGCTACTCGAGTGTTTTACAAGTGGCTTTCACAGTTATTTGGGCAAAATAATATTGACAATTAAAAATGGAAAAAGTATTCTTTAATGGATAGGACCAGAGTGGACTTAAAATCAGTTAACCATATAATTCGGGGTCTTGGAATTTCAGGAAAGAAAGCAAAACTCCAGGCTGTCCGTTAAGGGTGCTGTGCGGAGCATTAGATAGGTACTCCGTAGGTCGCTATCAATATTATACGTTTTCAGCGAATCCAAAATCCCCCCTAGTAGTGAGTTTTGACTAATTGTTTAATAAATTTACCGAAAACTCTTGGAGACGTGGTAAATAGTAGGTATCCTGTAAAACAGGTACTTTGATGATCGCTTTCAGTGTCTTATTTGTTTTTGGCGAGCACGAAATTTCCGGTTATTGAGTTTTAACTAAGTGATTAATGATATTACCAAAAACTTTAGGAGACGATGTAAACATTAAGTATCCATGGCACCGGTACTTCGAAGATTACTTCCAATGTCATATCCGGTTTCAGTGAGCCCAAAAAATAGCCGAAAATTGAGTTTTGACTAAGTTTATAACGATTTTACCGAAAACTCCAGAAGGTGATGTAAACAGAACATCTCCTGAGCATCAGGTACTCCGGAGATCACTTTCAATAACATATTCGTTTTTAGCGACGCCAGAAACTTCTGAGGAACAAAACTGAACTCATTTCAGCCAATAAATAACGAATTCTAATTGAGATGCACTTTAAAAATGCGTTTTTAGTATGCACAAATGTAGTTTTCCAAGATAACATGATCGCCATAAGGTAACTAAGTTTCCTGCTGTTCTCACAAATCGAATTTTTTAAACTTTTAAGTTACACATTGCATTATATAATGAGCACGTTATATAACAATATATTTTGCTACTCGAGTGTTTTACAAGTGGCTTTCACAGTTATTTGGGCAAAATAATATTGACAATTAAAAATGGAAAAAGTATTCTTTAATGGATAGGACCAGAGTGGACTTAAAATCAGTTAACCATATAATTCGGGATCTTGGAATTTCAGGAAAGAAAGCAAGATTTCAGGCTGTCCGTTAAGGGTGCTGTGCGGAGCATTAGATAGGTACTCCGTAGGTCGCTATCGATATTATACGTTTTCAGCGAATCCAAAATCCCCCCTAGTAGTGAGTCTTGACTAATTGTTTAATGAGTTTACCGAAAACTCTTGGAGACGTGGTAAATAGTAGGTATCCTGTAAAACAGGTACTTTGAAGATCGCTTTCAGTGTCATATTTGTTTTTGGCGAGCACGAAATTTCCGGTTATTGAGTTTTAACTAATTGATTAATGATATTACCACAAACTTTAGGAGACGATGTAAACAGTAAGTATCCATGGCACCGGTACTTCGAAGATCACTTCCAATGTCATATCCGGTTTCAGTGAACCGAAAAAATAGCCGAAAATTAAGTTTTGACTAAGTTTATAACGATTTTACCGAAAACTCCAGAAGGTGATGTAAACAGAACATCTCCTGAGCATCAGGTACTCCGGAGATCACTTTCAATAACATATTCGTTTTTAGCGACGCCAGAAACTTCTGAGGAACAAAACTGAACTCATTTCAGCCAATAAATAACGAATTCTAATTGAGATGCACTTGAAAAATGCGTTTTTAGTATGCACAAATGTAGTTTTCCAAGATAACATGATCGCCATAAGGTAACTAAGTTTCCTGCTGTTCTCACAAATCGAATTTTTTTAACTTTTAATTTGATCTTTTAAGTTACACATTGCATTATATAATGAGCACGTATAACAATATATTTGTTTTTTTTTTCATTTTTAAAGCTATGTGTCTCACAAGACGATCCAGCGATAGTGCACAACCGAAATCATTACTTAAGTGTGTAGAAATATTTTGAAAATTTAAGAACGAAAAACAAAACAAATTTAAAAAAAATCTTAAGAAATGAGAAAAGTTTTAAAAACCGTAAACTGTAAAACACTTTTCTTTAATTATAATGTAATAAAACAAGAAAAAATTAAAAGAATCAAAGAGGGAAAACTGTTATAATTGACATTATAAGCAAAGTACTTGGAACTTAGAACACTTTGGAAAAGACACGGACAAACTGGTTAAAGAATCACAAAATTTTGCCACTTGAGTGTTTTACAAGTGGCTTTCACAGTTATTTGGACAAAATAATTTCTTTTTTATTAAGGATGTCCTCGTAGGTATAAACCTAAATACAAATGTACCGAGAACATCTATTGGGGTAGAAGACGTAATTTATTAATTTGGGATTTAAAAGCCTGCAAGTAAGGACGAGTGGGGAAGACGTGGGGAGGTAAGGAGTTCCACAATCTGGAGACCCTGGGGATGAAGGAACGATCGAATCGATCCGTTCTCGATGTCGGGCACTGAACAGTATAAGGGTGCATGGAGTTGGCACGTCGCGTTGCTCTGGCTGGTCTGGCAAGTGAAGGCATTATAGAACGGAGTTCTTCTGAGCAAAATCCGTTTATGTATCGGTAAAACAAGGAAAGATAAGCCACTGCTCTTCGGTGGGATAATGGGGCTAGGGTTTTGGTGATACTGGTGTCGTTTATTAGTCGAACTGCCCTTCTCTGTATTGTATCAAGAACTCCGAGCCTTGACGGAGCCGCCGAACCCCATATATGCGAGCAGTATTCAACAATAGGCCGTATTTGGGCTTTGTAAAGAGTAGCCAAGTTGGATGGAGAAAAATATTTCCCTGCTCTAAATAGAAAGCCTAATTTCTATCCTGCTGCAGTTGCTATGGAAGCAAGTGGCTATGGAGTAAGTCCTGGGAGATCGTTATACCAACCAGCGTAATGGAGTCGCTCGCTACCAGTGTCTGATCGTTGATTGTAATGAATGAGTCGCATGTTTGCCTCTTGTTGGATGGGCAACATGTCTTTGTCTTGGAAGCGTTGAAATTAACAAGATTCTTTCTTCCCCACTCGTCAACAATTCTTAAATCTTGAGTGAGAGAAGCCGTTGTGGATCTTCTGTCCTCTTCCAGAATATCTAGAGGTATGGGACGGTTGTGCGCTTTGCTACAGTGTAGGTTGCTATTATCTGCAAAACCATGTATCGGGTTATTAGTGGCTTCTAGTCAAAGAGACTTTTGGAATTGGAAATAGTGGTGTTGTATCTGTTTCCAGCGTTTATATCATCCTGTTTTGTTTCTTCTGATGGATTTTGTATAAATAATTTGTGGGACTTGATCTTAGCTTTGACAATTAAAAATGGAAAATCAGTCAACCATATAATTCGGGGTCTTGGAATTTCAGGAAAGCAAGAAGCAAAACTCCAGGCTGTCAGGTATTTTCCAAATTATCAAGAACAAATTCCATTGTTAGAAGTTCCACAAATTTAAATGAGTTAAGAAGTAGGTATGTTGATATAGTGCTAAACCTAATCGTTAGGCTTTGGAGAGCTAATTCGGATTCAGGCAAGGTAGATCGACGATGCAAGCAGCCAAAGAGTTAGTTAATAGAGCCAAACAAAGCGAGGCCAAGTGGACAGCGGCGGTAGCAATCGACGTCAAGAACGCTTTCAACACTGCGTCTTGGGAGGCTATCATGAATAGCCTGGAAGAAAAAAGGGTAGGGGGAGGTCTGCGGAACATCATAGACTCCTACCTTACAGATAGAGAAATCACGATAGAGAAGGGACACAGGCAAGGACTGAGCATGGGTGTACCACAGGGATCGGTATTAGGCCCCCTACTGTGGAATATAATGTATGATAGCTTGCTGCAAGAAGAATGGGGAAGAGGAATAACAGCGATCGCCTTCGCAGACGACCTCATCCTACTAGTTGAAGGGATGGATGAGGAGCAACTGATGGAAAGAGCAAACGATGCAATAGAGCAGACGGCGCAATGGATGGATGACCATAAATTAGAAATAGCGGCCCAAAAGACAGAAGCGATCATTCTAAAAGGGCCAAGAAGCCGAAGAAACATCCAGTTCAGGGTGAGAGGAAAGGACATAGAGCATCAGAGAGAGATGAGATACCTTGGGATAGTAATCGACGACAAACTAAGGTTTGGTAGACACGTCGAATACTGCGCAAAGAAGGCGGAGGAAAGGATGTCCACCCTGGAGAGACTAATGCCAAACGTCAGGGGACCCAAATATAAGAAGAGGATGGTGCTATATGGAGTAGTTCAGTCTATTCTACTATATGGAGCCCCGATATGGCATACAGCCACATCGGTAGCGAAGTATAAGCATAGGCTGAACAAGGCACAAAGGAAAGCGCTTCTAAGGGTGATAAGTGGATACAGAACGGTTAGTACCGAAGTAGTTCAAGTGATAGCGGGGACCCCACCAGCAGACGCGCTGGCGAGAGAAAGGGCGAGACTATTTGCCCGGGAAGACGGCAACACGCCGCGAGCTAGAAAAGAAGAGAGGGCCCATACTGTGGAAGAATGGCAAGCCGAATGGGAGCAACCTCTGCCAGGAGGGAAAAGTAGGTGGAGCAAACATCTGATCTTGAACCTTGGGGAATGGGTCGAATGTAAACACCGCACCGCGGATTACTACTTGACCCAGTTCCTGTCAGGTCACGGCTCTTTTGGGAGCTACACCTACAGAATCGGCAAAAGCGAAACTACGGCGTGCAGAGCATGTGGAGAGGAGAGGGACACGCCGGAGCACACAGTCCTGGAATGCAGCTACTTCGGCGAAGTAAGGCGAAGAACGGAGGAAACCCTCGAGGAAAGGATCACGTCGGACAACATTATAAGAATAATGACGAGAAATAAAGAAAAATGGAGTATAATACACGATATGATAAGGAAAATTATGGCAAGAAAAGAAGAAATAGAAAGACAACAGCAGACAGAAGAAAGAGGACAGTGAAAGTGAAAGGAAGTGAAAAAGAAAACAGTGAAAGAAAAAACCTGAGAAGAACGGTACGCTAAAACATGCCGGTGAAGAAACTTCCGAATGGAAAACTGCCACGGCATGGGGGGTCGGAAAGAGGAGGGTTTTAGTTGGTAGGGGCCTAACAGCCGAGCCCAACACTACCTACAGGAGCACGTGCCCCTGTAGGTGTGCCAAACAAGCATTTCCCCCTCTTAAAAAAAAAAAAAAAAAAAAAGGCTTTGGAGAGCTGGATTTAATTTTATAATTTTGCAAAATAAAGCACCTGTTCATAGAAGCAGAGTGGCTTAAGAATGTCTTGAAAGTGAAAGTGACACAGTATTAGACTGGCCTGTATGTTTACCAGACTTAAATTCAATCGAACACTTGTGAGACCAACTGAAAATAATATTTAGAGCATCTTAAACAAAAAATGTTAACAGTTCTAAAAAATTATAAAAAATGAAAGATGATCTCGTAAAAGTAGGTATCTGATATTTTGTTTATTATCTATCTAATATATTTAAATGAGCAATTCTTGTATATATTTGGAATCTCGGAATCGGCTCCAACGAGTTTCATGAAATTTAGTATACATGGGGTTTCGGGGCGATAAATCGATCTAGCTAGGAATCGTTTTTAGAAAATGTCATTTTATTCGTGTTTTATCGAAAAAATGAAAAATATGACTCTACCTGACATCTATTGGCGAATAATAATACTATTTTTTTTAAATTGAGAGCAATTAATTGCTTTAACGACACAACAACAGCTAAAGCTATTCCAGCAGATGGCGTTGTTAAGTAACACGAAGTCAATGAGTGTTTGCTTTGAGGTTAGTCTAAGAAAATTAATTGTTTATTTATATTATTTGTGTCTTAAACGATCTTGGAAAAAACGCTTCTAAACAATCTAACTTCACGAAGCCGCAACTCGTCTCAAGAACACTTAGAAGAGCATCGTCATCAAACTGATCAGGATTCTCAAATTTCTCACAGTGAAGAGTCATTTCAAGGATACCGTCATGAAAATAATCAGGTTTCTGCTCGTTCCACACGTGCTGCTAAAGTAAGATGCTTGCAAAATTTGATTGACATTAAACGAGCAAAGCTCGGTCGTCCAGGCACTAACTTTTTAAGAAACTAGCAGCTATATTTAGCTTCTACGTGTATTTTCATTCATTATTTATACTCTAACACTTTATTAAGTATTTTTTTATTATAAATTTCTATTTATATAAATAACAAATAGAAATATAAAGCAATAAAAGTTTATTAAGGTGAATGGATAAAGAGAGAAAATCACAGAGAGGACTTCTGATGTTCGTGTAAAATCAGAATTGCCCAGATTCACCTCATTCTTTGTGAGCAAAAAGCTCATTTTTACAGCTGATATAATTCGTAATGAATTTTAAAGCGCCAAAGTAGCTCGCAATTCAGAAAGAACGTGCTCAGAATCTTAGTATGTCATGATTTCACGCATCAAATTTTAACAAAGGACGCCTCTAGGTGCGTCTTTGTTTTTCCATCAATGAGTCTCGAGCGACTGAATCAGGACCGGATTTTTTTTTCTTTAAAATTCTTGTTCTAGAAAACAGTTCTACTTTTAAATCTTTCACTTATCATGAACTCTTTACTGTCGTTGTTATATACGGTCACTTTCAATGTTAATCTTACCAAAAGAACTTCTTTCAGACACTTTAAAGGGTCGTTTTTATAATAATGTTGTTTTTTGATACCAGACTCCTTTTACCATGTCACGATGATTGATTATGGTTATCTTTATTGATGCTTGTATATACTTAAAACTGGTTCTTATGTGAATAGTAACCTATTTAAGATATCAAAATGGTCTTCATAGTAATTACAATCTGCCAAATTTCACTTTAGCTCTGACGTTGAGATGCGTACTGGTTTATAATGAACCAAGGTGGGGAGACGCTCAGATCATCGGTCTCGAGACAATGTCTTCTGGCTTTGTTGCGATGCTCTCTCTTCTTCATTTGCGCATATCACAGCTAAAGTGAAATTGGGCAGATTGTACGTACATATATTTGTCTTAACAGCCTCTTTATCGATATCAGCTAAACATAAAGAAAGATGCCAAAAAATTCTAGTTATAGAGTTTTCGACTTATAGAGGATTTCGTCCTACGCGGATTTTGATTGGATCTGAAGAGGTTGAGATACATTTTTATAAATTTTGAGTTAAATGAGTAAACTGAATAAAAATTGCAGAGGTGACAAATATATTTTTATATATTATTTCAAAACATCCTTAAAGTAAAAAAAATTAGCAATAAAAAAGTCAGTGGGGGGGTAAACTGCTTCGTAACGTAACGCGTTACAGCGGCAGTCTGTCTATCTCGCTTTCCCTTCTCTCTCGCTTACAGCAGCCGCAATCAGGCTCCTCTACTCTCACTTTAACCCACAATCTAACCGTATTTTGGACAGACGCTTCAACTTAGATTGGTCTTAGTAATCACTTCTGTGGAGACGCACACGGGTTATTTTTTTTTGCTTTGAATAATTTAGTTGTTCTCTGTTTATAGCATTCTCTAAAAAAGTTATTTTTCTTCAGAGCTGCTTAAATTATGTAAAGTATTCCAATTCCAAAAGACAACGAGGTTTTTTAGATTTGCCGATGGATAATGGTGAGAGTTTTTTGTGTTCGACATATTTGCTGCTAGCGAAATAGTCAAACGTGGGATTTTTGATTTTTAAAAGTGAGATCAGGAAAACCTTAATAAAAAACAACCCCGTTCCGTCAGCATTCAATCTATTGTCAGGTTTGTAACCATGTAACCATGGGAAGCAAATCTGAATGGGACGAAAACACCATATTGGGGCTAAGCCAAAACGCCATAAAATGGTACACGAACGGCTCCAAGACAGATAAAGGAACAGGAGCAGGGGTGTTTGGACCTAGAACCAAATACTCAGAAAGCTTGGGTACGTACCCAAGCATCTTTCAAGCGGAAATTCGTGCCATCGAAAGATGTATAGAATTTAACATTGAAAGGAACTATTGTAGACAGAAGATTGTAATCATGTCAGATAGTCAAGCAGCCATCAAAGCTCTGAACTCAGATACAATCAATTCAAAGATGGTCTGGTAATGCCTAGGCAAATTAAATGAACTAGGACAGAATAACACTGTTACCCTCCTATGGGTTCCAGGACACATAGGAATAGAAGGAAATGAAACAGCAGACAAGCTCCTGTGGGATCCAGTAGTACAATCTTAGAAAAACTAAAGAAAAAAATGGATAGCGAAAAATCCAAGTACTGGAATGATCTAGAAGGACTAAGACAATCGAAGACGCTCCTGGGAAACTATAACCAGAAGAGATCTCACAGCTGTCTTAACCTGAGTCAGAAAAACCTCCGTCTCATAACAGGAATACTAACCGGTCACTGTCGATTGGTAGATGAAGCAAACTGCAGATTCTGTGAGGTAGAGGATGAAACCTCAATACATATACTTTTAGAATGCATGGCATTAAGTAATTCTAGGGTCAAATACCTAGGGTCATACGAAATAGAAAGGGAAGAACTACCTAATTTAAAACCCAATGATATCCTAAACTTTCTAAGGAAGATAGGACTAGAAGAGCTGCTATAAGTCTGAGGAATCATCAGAAATATAGCAAGAAAAGGGGGACACAATAGATCTTATAGGTCGCAGGTGTATCTGTCACCCCTAACACCATACATACATACATACATACAACCATGTAACCAATCTTGCAATTTACTTTTCCAGTGGTTACAAGTTTTAATGTTGATACTTGCAATTTCCCCTTATGTTCATGTTTTTTAACTTTTCTAGCACTATTGGCCCTAAAATTAGCAAAACCCAATGATTTAGAGTATATTTCAGTTTCTTCGTGTAACATCAGTTCACTAATACTGCTCAAAGTCTGTAAATTCTGCAATTCGTATTTCTTTGCAGGACGAACATTGTCGACAAATTCGTAAAGTTGGTTACTTATTTTTCTTTGAAGTATAGAGGTAATAAATTTTAAATAATCGCGTTGTAAAGGTTGTAAAATAAAACTATGTTCGAGATACAGAGATCCAACTAAGATTTCAAGTTTTAGAGGAAAAATATGTACCAAAATGGCTTTTAGGAACTCACTGATTATTATGACTAATAGAGGGTAATGATTTTAAGTAATAGAGGTTTTGATGTTTGAAGGAGAGTGAGCAAAATATTATTTTGTAGATTTTCCACATGTCGAGTTTTGACTTTACGAGGTTCTACTGTAGGTATATAGAAAATAAAGTTTTAGGTATCAATGGCATGGAATTCATGCCATTGAAAAATGTGTAGAATTTATTTTAGAAAGAAACTATGGCTCCAAGACAGATAAAGGAACAGGAGCAGGGGTTTATGGAGCTAGAGCCAAATACTCAAAAAGCCTGGATGTATACCCAATTTTTTTAAGCAGAAATTCAATAAAGGACAAATTATTGTAATCATGTCAGATAGTCAAGAAGTCATCAAAGCACATTATCAGGACACATAGGAATAGAAGTAAACGAGCTGAAACCCCATTTTTGAGACCAAAGCCATCTGGTGGAATCAGCAGTACCTACTACAGTCTTAGAAAAACTAAGAAACGAAGTGGATAGAGAAAAATCCAAGTACTAAAGCGATCTAGAAGCACTTAGACAACCGAAGACACGTCTGGAAAACTATAACCAAAAGAAATCTTTCAGTTGTCTAAACCTTTGTAAAAAGAACCTCCATATGATAACGGGAATAGGTATTAAACGGGTACTGCCGATTAAGAGGACACATAAAGAAACTACGATTGGTAGATGAAGCAAAGTGCAGATTCTGTAAGGTAGAGAATGTAAGTTAGAGAATGAAATCTCAATCCACATACTCTCAGAATACGTAATTCTAGGATCAATACCTAGGGTCATACGAAATAGAAGATAAAGGTCTACGAACGTTAGCTTTCTAAGGAAGATAGGACCAGAAGAGCTGTTATAAATCCAAGGAAACATCAGAATTATAGCAAGAAAAGGAGAACACAATAAATCTTATAGGTCGCACGTGTATCTGTCACTCCTAATTTTGCTCATACGTACATACATCAGTTTTAAATAAATCCAGTTTTGTTTTGTTTCTCTATTCTTATACTAAAGTAGCAGTTATTATCAGAAGTTTGTAGTGATTAAAGATTGTATAGTAAATTGTGTTAAATTGTCAAGAATAAAAAATAATTAGGATAGGTTGTTGCAAGTTTTAACTCCCTGGGTACTATATTTTTTTATTATTTTTTATTACCTAATAATACAACTGACATCTAGTCGTAAAAAAATTGTAATGTTTTATGTCCAAGTCCATTACTGTCAAAAAGAATGAAAAGGACGATATTTGTGTGAAACTCGGTGGTTGGATTTTAGAATTTTAGAGTGTTGAAATTCTTGTGCTTATCTCCTCGAAGCCGGGGATGATCAAATAAAATATTAAACTGGAACATGATTTTTATGCGCATTTCGTGTAAAGGGATTTAAAGCTTTATCTAAGGAACTCGCTTCTTCCTAGTTTGTTTGTCCAAAGGCAGAAGTAATTTATTTTTTTAAATTATGATCTTATTTGTGGTGGCAGTAATTGATGATTTGTGTAGGTATACCTACTTCTTCATATGGTTACAATAGAAATTTGTATATTTAATATCAGTATCATTAAATTATATGCTTAGGCATAGGCTTAGGCTTAGGTTCATATCTAAATAGAAGAAAACATTTCCAATTTGTGTCCCTTATGTTATTTTTAGATATCTATCTTAATTTGAAAAATGTCGGATGTAAATCGCTAATTGAATATTTTCAAGAATTAAAAATGTTCCTGAATTACTACAAGCCTCACATCTATTGTAGCGTAAAAATACCCTTTGCTAGCTCCAGAGGGTCGTGACTTTTCTGCTGAAATTTTGCTTAGTTTTTCCCCAATCAAATTTTTTAATAGGGCGCCAGTACAGATATACAAATAAAATATTAGATCAGTTTTAAAATGGTTTATTTCTATAAATTTGGTTAATTACTGCTGACAGTTAATGAAAAATTAATTTAATCTCTTATCTTTGTTTTAATGATGGCTTGATAAACGGAGTTTCTTAAGCACTTGTTGTGAAGTTTGATTTCTACTGAAGGACTTCTAAGACAACAGCGGCCGGTAGGAATTTCCCTTCGGGTTTTCTGACCGGGAAATCAGAACTGCAACGGACTTTCTCCGATCATACCTCTTGACGAAATAATAATGTAGTTTTTGGAAAACCAAATAATATTATTATTATTATTATTATTCTTTGAGTTGGCAATAACCCAGAGACAGAAGGGCAAAGTTGGTCGGAAAACTTTGAATTAAATAAAATTCAACGTTAAAATCAACGGAATAAAATCACAAATTAACTACGAAGCCAATAACTCTCCTTCCACTTTGCAGTCTCCCACTCGTTACAACGCCAAGACAATAAATAATTTAAAAATATTTATAGTCCAGGAGAATTGTGCGAAAATTAACGATACAATCGTTACACTATAAAGGCAAAAGTTTTTAAAATCCTTGTAGGTAAGTATGTATGAGGAAAATTAGGGGTGCAGATACACCTGTGACCTATATGATCTATTCTGTACCCTTTTTCTTGCTATAAATCTGATGTTTCCTCAGATTTATAGTTGCCCTTTTAGTTCTATCTTTCTTATTTTTAGTTTGTATCTCTTTGGAAACTTCGTATCGAAGCGTACCTACATGAAAAATTTTACATGAACGATTTCTAAAATACTACTTTTTAAAAGAAATAATTTTTAATTTTTCTATTAAAAACATTCTTCCTATTTCAAAAAATTATAAAGATCAATAAAATGGGGAATATAAAAGACTTGTTTTTGATACCCGCTGGTCGATAATTGGATAGAAAACTGACCGGTGGTCAGTTATTGTGTTCGGTATTTTCATGATTCATTTAACATTTTCGACCTATTTAACAATTACTCAAAAACTGAATAGATCAAAAGGGTGTCGTTAATTTATTTTTTAATTTCTCTACATAGCAATATCGAACACTTGTATTTATCATTTGGATTTAAATCTAGTATGCATTTAAAATTTTTTAATAAGAAACGTATAAATTAATAATAGTACCTAGTTCTTTTATCCGCTACTCTATTCTCTATTCTCTATTCTCTATTCTCTATTCTCTATTCTCTATTCTCTATTCTCTATTCTCTATTCTCTATTCTCTATTCTCTATTCTTCATTCTCTATTCTCTATTATCTATTCTCTATTCTCTATTCTCTATTTACTATTCTCTATTTTCTATTTTCCATTTTCTATTTTCTATTTTCTATTTTCTATTTTCTATTTTTTATTTTCTATTTTCTATTTTCTATTTTCTATTTTCTATTCTCTATTCTCTATACTCTATTCTCTATTCTTTATTCTCTATTATTTATTCTCTATTCTCTATTCTCTATTTTCTATTTTCTATTTTCTATTTTCTATTTTCTATTTTCTATTTTCTATTTTCTATTTTCTATTTTCTATTTTCTATTTTCTATTTTCTATTTTCTATTTTCTATTTTCTATTTTCTATTTTCTATTTTCTATTTTCTATTTTCTATTCTCTATTCTCTATTCTCTATTCTCCATTCTCTGTTATCTATTCTCTATTCTCTATTCTTTATTCTCTATTCTATTGTCTATTCGGTTCTCTATTCTAAGCTGTATTCTCTATTCTCTATTCTATTGTCTATTCGGTTCTCTATTCTAAGCTGTATTTTATTCTCTATTCTATTCTCTATTTTATTCTCTATTCTCTATTTTCTATTTTCTGTTTTTTATTATCTATTCTCTATTCTCTATTATCTATTATCTATTATTTATTATCTATTATCTATTCTCCATTCTCTATTCTCTGTTCTCTGTTCTCTATTCTCTATTCTCTATTCTCTATTCTCTATTCTCTATTTTCTATTTTCTATTTTCTATTCTCTATTTTCTACTCTTTATTCTTTATTCTCTATTCTCTTTTCTATTCTATTGTCTATTCTGTTCTCTATTCTATTCTCTATTCTCTTCTCTATTCTCTATTCTCTATTCTCTATTCTCTATTCTCTATTCTCTATTCTCTATTCTCTATTCTTCATTCTCTATTCTCTATTATCTATTCTCTATTCTCTATTCTCTATTCTCTATTCTCTATTCTCTATTCTCTATTCTCTATTCTCTATTTACTATTCTCTATTCTCTATTTTCTATTTTCCATTTTCTATTTTCTATTTTCTATTTTCTATTTTCTATTTTCTATTTTCTATTTTCTATTTTCTATTTTCTATTTTTTATTTTCTATTTTCTATTTTTTATTTTCTATTTTCTATTTTCTATTCTCTATTCTCTATTCTCTATTCTTTATTCTCTATTATTTATTCTCTATTCTCTATTCTCTATTCTCTATTTTCTATTTTCTATTTTCTATTTTCTATTTTCTATTTTCTATTTTCTATTTTCTATTTTCTATTTTCTATTTTCTATTTTCTATTTTCTATTTTCTATTTTCTATTTTCTATTTTCTATTCTCTATTCTCTATACTCTATTCTCTATTCTCTGTTATCTATTCTCTATTCTCTATTTTCTATTGTCTATTTTCTATTCTCTATTCTCTATTCTCTATTCTCTATTCTCTATTCTTTATTCTCTATTCTCTATTCGGTTCTCTATTCTAATCTGTATTTTATTCTCTATTCTATTCTCTATTATATTCTCTATTCTATTTAATAGATATTCTATTCTCCATTCTATATTCTCTATTCTCTATTCTCTTTTCTCTATTCTTTGTTCTCTATTCTCTATTTTCTATTTTCTGTTTTTTATTATCTATTCTCTATTCTCTATTATCTATTATCTATTATTTATTATCTATTATCTATTCTCCATTCTCTATTCTCTGTTCTCTGTTCTCTGTTCTCTATTCTTTATTCTCTATTCTCTCTTCTCTATTTTCTATTTTCTATTTTCTATTCTCTATTCTCTATTTTCTACTCTTTATTCTTTATTCTCTATTCTCTTTTCTATTCTATTGTCTATTCTGTTCTCTATTCTCTATTCTCTTCTCTATTCTCTATTCTCTATTGTTTATTCTCTATTCTCTATTATCTATTCTCTATTCTCTATTTACTATTCTCTATTCTCTATTTTCTATTTTCTATTTTCTATTTTCTATTTTCTATTTTCCATTTTGTTATATTCTATTTTCTATTTTCTATTCTCTATTCTCTATTCTCTATTCTCTATTCTCTATTCTTTATTCTCTATTATTTATTCTCTATTCTCTATTCTCTATTTTCTATTTTCTATTTTCTATTTTCTATTTTCTATTTTCTATTTTCTATTTTCCATTTTGTTATATTCTATTTTCTATTTTCTATTCTCTATTCTCTATTCTCTATTCTCTATTCTCTATTCTTTATTCTCTATTATTTATTCTCTATTCTCTATTCTCTATTTTCTATTTTCTATTTTCTATTTTCTATTTTCTATTTTCTATTTTCTATTCTCTATTCTCTATTCTCTATTCTCTATTCTCTGTTATCTATTCTCTATTCTCTATTTTCTATTGTCTATTTTCTATTCTCTATTCTCTATTCTCTATTCTTTATTCTCTATTCTCTATTTTATTGTCTATTCGGTTCTCTATTCTAATCTGTATTTTATTCTCTATTCTATTCTCTATTTTATTCTCTCTTCTATTTAATAGATATTTTATTCTCCATTCTATATTCTCTATTCTCTTTTCTCTATTTTTTGTTCTCTATTCTCTATATACTATTTTCTGTTTTTTATTTTCTATTCTCTATTCTCTATTCTCTATTATTTATTATCTATTATCTATTCTCCATTCTCCATTCTCTATTCTCTGTTCTCTATTCTCCATTTTCTATTCTCTATTCTCTATTCTCTATTCTCTATTCTCTATTTTCTATTTTCTATTTTCTATTTTCTATTTTCTATTTTTTATTTTTTATTTTCTATTTTCTATTCTCTATTCTCTATTCTCTATTCTCTATTCTCTATTCTTTATTCTCTATTATTTATTCTCTATTCTCTATTTTCTATTCTCTATTCTCTAATCTCTATATTCTATTTTCTATTTTCTATTTTCTATTTTCTATTTTCTATTTTCTACTTTCTATTTTCTATTTTCTATTTTCTATTCTCTATTCTCTATTCTTTATTCTCTATTCTATTGTCTATTCTGTTCTTTATTCTAATCTGTATTTTATTCTCTATTCTATTCTCTATTTTATTCTCTATTCTATTTAATAGATATTCTATTCTCCATTCTATATTCTCTATTCTCTATTCTCTTTTCTCTATTCTTTGTTCTCTATTCTCTATATACTATTTTCTGTTTTTTATTTTCTATTCTCTATTCTCTATTATCTATTATCTATTATCTATTATCTATTATCTATTCTCCATTCTCTATTCTCTGTTCTCTATTCTCCATTTTCTATTCTCTATTCTCTTCTCTATTCTCTATTATTTATTCTCTATTCTCTATTTTCTATTCTCTATTCTCTAATCTCTATATTCTATTTTCTATTTTCTATTTTCTATTTTCTATTTTCTATTTTCTACTTTCTATTTTCTATTTTCTATTTTCTATTCTCTATTCTCTATTCTTTATTCTCTATTCTATTGTCTATTCTGTTCTTTATTCTAATCTGTATTTTATTCTCTATTCTATTCTCTATTTTATTCTCTATTCTATTTAATAGATATTCTATTCTCCATTCTATATTCTCTATTCTCTATTCTCTTTTCTCTATTCTTTGTTCTCTATTCTCTATATACTATTTTCTGTTTTTTATTTTCTATTCTCTATTCTCTATTATCTATTATCTATTATCTATTATCTATTATCTATTCTCCATTCTCTATTCTCTGTTCTCTATTCTCCATTTTCTATTCTCTATTCTCTTCTCTATTCTATTCTCTATTCTATTATTTATTCCATTATTCCATTATCTATTTTATTCTCTATTCGCTTCTATTCCCTCTTCTAGTCTAATCTCTATTCTATTTTTTTCTCTTTTCTTTTCTATTCTATTTTTTTGTTATATTTTATTATAGTCAATATTATTCCATTTTATTTTCTTTTTTCTGTTTCATTTTATTAATTTCTATTTCATTCTTAGTATTTAAAATTTAAGAATTATAAAAACAAGAAAATGACATTAGGGAAAAATTGAAACAATATCAAATCTAGCAAGACTTGAACCTGTAATCTTTACGTATAGCCGGTAATGCCTCTAACGACTTCAGCCACAGATACATTAGTAGTTAGTTGTCTTTTTAAAAAGCTTGATTTAATTTATTGCACTTATAGCACTTACTTACTTACTCCTTAAGCACATGTTTGCATGAAGTTGATGATAGAGAAAGTGGGTAAGAGAGGAAAGGAGAATATTTGTATATTTGTCAAATCGACAATTGAAATATCAAACTCAAAGTTACTTTTTTGCTTGAGTTGAATCAAGAACATCAAAAAGCTCACTAACTACTAATCTGTGGCTAAAGTGGTTAAAGGCGATATCGGCTATCGGTAAAGATTGCTGGTTCGAGTACTTGCAAATCGAGTCAATTTTTTAAATAATTGTAATGTATGGGATTGTGGTGTTTTTAAATATTAATGTTTAATTATAGTATATTACGTAACAAGAGTGGTAAGTAGGACATTTCGTACGAGTGGAAAAGTTACACGAAGTACGTAATACCTCTTACCACTCGAGTTACGTACTATGCTTTATCTACGACTCAATATTTTAATTTTAATTCTAAATATTTGACATCTCTAAATAAATATATGACGTACGTACTGTACTGATATCTACTCCTTTGACAGTAAATGTCATTTATACTCATTGTCACCATGCAGGGTACTTACCCTGCATGGTGACAATGACTATAAATGACATTTACTGTCAAAGGAGTAGATAAAATAAGTTATTTTTAAGATAAACTACGACTACGAAAGGAAATTTGAGTATAAACTTGCATTAATTGATCAAACTTGTAGAAGTGATACTGAGTGCAGTTCTTGTAATTAATTGTTGTTAAAAGACGTTCCCAAACTGTTATGTTAAAGGTATTAGAATGTTTTTTTTTCTTGTGTTCCACATAGAAACGTGTACATAATTATCGATAGTTCTTATAGAAATGAACTGAATAATTGACCAGAGGTCGACATGCGTTCAATTATCGAACAAACCCCGTCATTTTAATGCCATTGGTCGGGTTGGTCAATCGAATCTTTCAGGACGAAATGGCTGGATATTCTCTCCCCTTCATTGCAATCCCTCATTAGCTTTTAGGGGGATATAATTCTGAAACTTTTCATATGCATCAACGCCATTTAAATACATTTTTAAACAAAAATAATGTTTATATCCAGGGAATTTTCAAAAAATATTTTGCAAAAATAAAGGCTCTCTGAGATTTCGATGAAAAAAATTAATAATAAAATTTCAGAGAAGATTGTTTATGGTAAAAGTAACAAAGTATTTTAATCATGACTATTTCTATGTCGGCAATGTTTAGAATATGAAGCATATTACATTTATTTTATTATATCCATTCTAGAATCCTTGTAAATATTGTGGGCCAGTTTGCCATGGTGTCACTTTGCAAACTTAAATTATTCCTTAAATGTTGAGATGCCATGCGTTACAATTATATTTCAGTTTGTTTTTTTATATTATTTTTAACAACATGTCTGTTATCTTTAGTTATTATTTTGCATCGATATCTAAACAATCAACAGGTTATTTGAAGAAAAAAATTAAGGAATTAAATAATAAAAAAAAAGTGAGAGGTGTCAAGGGACACCCGGATGGAACGAAGTTCCTTTCGATTAATTAGTAAAGGAATTGTAATTTGTAAACACAACAGAGTGTTTATATATACATAAGCATTTATTATTGTCTGTATAAAATCTCTACTTACCTAACTCCATCAGCAATATCCGGAATTTGTGGAGAAACACTGTCAGGATACATTCTTGTTATTATTTTATTATTTATTACCTACAAAAAACCTGTATAAAGTTTTAACAAAGTCGCGACACTACACTGTTCAAAGCAAAATAGAAAACAGTAAATCCATTATTACCTGAATATTTTCAACAGTTGGTTTCTTTTAACAAAAGTGTCCATTCATACAATACCAGAGGTTTAGATGACATACATATACCAAAAATTACTTTTTATTTCAATTTAATTTAAAACAGGAATTAACAATTTAATACAAAATTTTAAAATATTTGACAGTAACTGACAGTTAAGGTAATTTAACGTACCTAACTAGTCAAGTTACGAACTATTTTTGAAATGTTTATGAATTTATTAATTTATAAAAACAGGATGAAATAAAATATAATACTATTATAGGTACCTACTTATTTTTTTTCTACAGTATTTTCTTTTAAATGTAAATTTTCTTTTAATTTAAATTAGTGTCCTTTTAATTGTACTTTTATTAGTATTTATGTAAATTAGGGTTTCCTATTTAAATAAAGATATATCTATCTATGATAGAGAGAAAGAGAGACAGACAGATAGACAGAGAAACATGCGTGTGTTGTGTCAGTCGTGTCGTGTCATGACATTTTTTGGTCTGAATTTTTTCCGGCTAGTCTCAGTCGTAACGCGCGAAAGGGAACTTCGTTCCAAAAAAATATGCTGCCAGATAGACTTTATGTGTAATCTTAAAATTCATGCTTCCGTTCTGTAGGTATCTAATTTCCTACTAAAATGCAAAAGGATTTCTTCAGTGTTATTTCTTGTAAGGAATCAACTCCTGAATCCTTACCGCACTGTTTCTTGATACTTTATATATACAAACCTAATTTTAACTCATAAATAGTTAAAATGTAATAATTGTAAGATCTTGAATTAGGTTTTCTTGAATTATTCATCAACACCCAATTACAGTACTCTGATATTAAATTTTAGGTAAATCAAACCAAAAATAAAATCGATTATTTTTTCCGTTTTTTTCCCTTTATATCACGTTTTAGGTTTTTGTTTCATTTGCAAACAATCTTATTCGGGAGTTTTAATTAGTTCTTGAAAGCGTTTTTTATATTCTTCGATTAATTATTTTATGTTCGAGATCTTGATCTGTTTATGTGGACTTTTCTAAATTTACTTAATTTTTCTGACTTATTACGAGGTCTATGTTCAGTTTCTTTAGAAAATACGTACGAACAAAGTGGCCAAAATTAAAAAAAGAATTGTTGCGTTCAGTTACAATATAATCCGAAATTTCATTGTCTACTACATCATCTGGAGTAGTATCATTACTGGTATTTTCTCTGATGTGATTGCATTACTTGAATTAGATTTATATTTTGGAAAACCTAGCGCTACTTTATACAACCTTATTTTCACTACCTCTTTGGTGAACAAGCTAAAAAAGATTTAGAGAAAAAGATTGGTAACTAGATGGCAAAGAATAATATTATATCATTCGAACGCTTTACAAGTTTTTGAAAAAACATTTTCAAAGACAATGACCGTTCAACCAAGAAGAAACAACTACCTCCTGGGCCATATGCCCCAACGGATATTGGATTATACTTCAAAGTCAAACGAGGTTGGAATATCTACAAGATAACTTAAACCCAACCATTCCAGTTTGCAGTTAGAAGGGACAACATAACTTATAGACCGGTTTCGGTGTATTTGCACCTCATCAGTACAAGGTATATGTTATCCGTCAGCGAGCTTAAAGCATAATCACTGACTAAGGATTGAACTAAAATCATATCCTTATATATCTTTCAATAAAGAAAGTTTAAAGGACACGATAGTAGTGACATCCTTACCTCCAACTGCAAACTAAAATTCGACTTGACAACAAGACTTCTCATCTTGATACTATAACGTATTAACAGAAAACTGTAATTGTCAATTGACAATTACAGTTTTCTGTTAATACGTTATAGATCGGTAACTGTTTTATATCGAATTTTTTATCCTATTTTATCATCAAAATTTTAATGATTTTTTATACACCACTAAAATTTTGATTTCTATCAAACAGTCAATCATTGTTATCTTACGACTCAAGTAGTATTATACTTATATAATAATAGATCCAAATTATAGTTCTATGTTTTTGCCACTGGCTGAGCAAGTAGGTATTCAGGATATACCAATGCTATTATTATTATAAAATTATTATTAGTTGTATTTAAAAAAAATGGGAAGGTGTTGTGATGTCTTAGTGGTCAAAACGCAAGTGAGAATGTTAGAAAAGTGCCTTTCTCCAAAACAACAAAAGTAAGTAATCTCAAAACAATAAACAATTGTTATGAACAATTAGTTTATAAGGAATATAAGATATATGGCGCACTATACCGACAAAAAATCTATCCCTTAATTTGAGACCATTTGTTCAACATTAGGTATGTTCAGACTCTTGGTATCTACGTATACTTCGTGGTACCGTATTTATTAACGTATAATTTTAACATTGACGTAGTAATGTATGATGTATAAAATATACAATGCTCAGCTATAGGGGTGAGGAACGATACATACAAAAAGGAGAGTACATGTATGTACGTACCTATATATGAGCAAATTAGAAGTGACAGATAGACCTACGACCGAAAATCTATTGTGTCCCCCTGTTATTGCTATAATTCTGATGTTTGGTCAGACTTGTATAGCAGCTCTTCTAGTTCTATCTTTCTTAGAAAGTTTAGGATATCGTTGTGCTTCAAGTTAGGTAGATCTTTCTCTTCTATTTCATGATCCTAGGCAGCTGACCCTAAAATTAATGCAATGCATCTTAAAAGTATGTGTAATGAGGTTTTGTCGTCTTCCTCACAGAATCTGCACTTTGCTTCATCTACCATTTGTAACTCATGAACAGCTAAAGGATTTAATAAGAAATTTTTGTTAAGCAAAGAAATTTGTTTTATTATTTTCTTGTGAGGAACCAATGTGTAAGTGCTTGAAGATTGAAGTACCATTTCTTAATGATAAAGAAACTTTTTTGTCATAAATAAATCTAAAAAATATTGTGGCAGAAAAGGTGCTTTAAGAAGCGAAGTACTTATTAGAGGGAAAGGGACGTTTCAGTGCTGCCATTGCAGTGCGGCCGATTCAGGGCCGCCGTTTCAGTGCCGAGACGTTTCAGTGCCAGGACCTTTCAGTGTCGGGACGTTTCAGTGCCGGGATGGTGTCATTCAGCTATATATTAATAAAATTACTTGACTTTAAATAGATCACCCTGTATATTTTTACAAAAATTCGATATATAATAACATAATTAAAGTTTGTTTTTATTTTTTTTAGTTTTATTTTAAATTTGTTTGAATAGGTTTAATTAAGAATATTTACATAAATAACCAATTTTTTTTTATTATTAACTAATATAAAACTATGTATGTATATGAAATCAACTTTAATATAAGTTGTTAGTCTAACCAAAACAATTGTTATTAAACATATTTACATATACAATATAACAAATTTTGAGTTATTCAGTCATTTGATAGTTGTGGGCGATACCTCTCAAATATTGTAGCGTAAAAATACCCTTTGCTAGCTCCAGAGGGTTCTGCTGAAATTTTGCTTAGTTTTTTCCCCAATCAAGTTATTTAATAGGGCGCCAGTACTGACATACAAATAAAATATTAGATCAGTTTCAAATGATTTATTTCAATAAATTTGGTTACTTATTGTTGACAGTTAATGAAAAATTAATTTTATCTCTTATCTTATTTTGTTGATGGCTTGATAACGGTGTTTTCTTAAGCAATAGTTATGAAGTTTGATTTCCACTGAAGACTTCTAAAACAAACAGCGGGCGATATGGAATTTCCCTTCGGTTTTCCTGTCCGGAAAATCAGAACTGCAACGGACTTTCTGATGATAACTCTTGACGAATTCAAAATGTTGTTTTTGGTAAACCAAATATTAGGGCCCTTCTTTCAGGTGGCAATAACCCAGAGACAGAAGGGCAAAGTTGGTCGGAGAACTTTGAATTAAAACAATTCAACGTTCAAATGAACAGAATAAAATCACAAATTGACTCCGAAGCCAATAACTCTCCTACCACTTTGCAGTCTCCCACTCGTTACAACGCCAAAACAATAAACAATTTAAAAATATTTATAGTCCAGGAGAACTGATCGAAATAAACGATGCAATCGTTACAATATTCAAGTGGAGTTCTATTCCCGTACTCTGTGACAATTCTTAAAATTCTTTCATCAGCATCTCTATACTTCTTTAACTTCAATGAAGGCTGATTCCCAGCAACTAATTATTCGTAATAAGTATCTCGCCCTTTTTGAACTTTGCGTAGGTAACCCATCTATAAATTTCCAAATTGTTGGATGCTCCATTCCCAGTTCCGATTTCAATCTTTGATTGGCAGCTTCGGAATGGTTGTTGGTTCGATCATCTCCATCAAGAGTTCTAGTATATAAACTCCACATTTCTGGTAGGAACAGAGGTTGCCTTCTCCCATTTCCGCGCCAATTCATGCGTCCTATATAGTTATCAGTTTAGCAGAGGATGCAATTCTTCAGGTAAGTACTTACTTAGTGCTTCCAGGTAAAAGTCCAAATCATCTACTTTTACAAATGCTAAAGCAATAATCATTTTAGCTTTCAGGCAAAAGTCTGAATCAGTATTATACCGATTGATAAAACCCAACCCAGCAAACTCGAAAACACTACCCATTAGTGTAGTACCTACAAACTTTCTGCATTCAAAAAAATGGCCCTTGGTGAGCCAGGCGCATCAGTAGATTTATATTAATTAATTATATTTAAAGTATACGTTTTAGAAAAAAATGTTTTAGATAAAAGTTGTAGGTCTCTTTAAGACAAACAAAAAAGTCCTCTAACATTTTTTTGTACAGGGTGAAGTAAAAAAGTTACGAATTTTTTTCCATTTTGATTTGATGTCACGCCCAAACGGCCTTACCGATTTGGCCCATTAACGAACTCGACCGAGATTTTGGGACGATTGATTTTTGTACCAAATTTCATTTCGATCCGTTAAGAAATGCGACCGCTATCGTGTCCACAGATTTCGTTATATCGGAACTATACATACATACATACATATATATATATATACATATATATATAGGTATATATAAACTTTTGAACGGAAGGTGTTTTTGAGGTCAGGGGGACCTAAAACGAAAAACTGTAGTGAAATTTTCCCGAAGTCGTGACCTGCGAACCAGCTGAATAGTAGATATAAATCTACTAAAACTTCTTATCTACAAGATCATTAGCTCATTTCGGGTGATTTCTAGGAAAATAGTAAATCACAAGAACGGATTAGGAATTTTTGTTTTGTCATATTTAATCCGTGAATCATAAAGGTAAATATTCATCAGAAATGATGGCAATTAAAGGATTTAAACAAAACATAATTAGGTTGGTATTTTGTGTTAAATTAGTCGTGAAAAGGAAATTTTTTTCTCTGTCTATCAAAAACAGGGTGTTCTGCTAATTTTATATTAACACAACAACAAATATGGTAAATTCAAGATGGCGTGATCGTTGAATATCGTCTTAATAAAAACAATCTTTGTGGCACTGAAACGTCCCAGCACTGAAACGTCCGACACTGAAACGGCGGCACTGAGTCGGCTGCACTGAATCGGCGGTCCTGAAATGTCCTAGACCCCTTATTAGATACCTAGGTACAAAAGACATTGTTTTCATCAATAGGTACCTACCCAATAAAAGAATACTAGTAAAAAATTTGAAAAAAACATCAAACCTTAAATTAAACAGTTATTTAAGGAAGTAACTATATTTTTTTATAGTTTCTTGTAAGAACCCTTGATATGTAGATATCTTGGATGGGTACAAAATAGTTATTTGTGACACAAGGGCGGAAAATAACATTTTGTAAGAGCTAGAAAGTTGTGTAGCCGAGGTGCGTAGCACGTAGCACCGAGGCGAAACAATACGAGCACTTGCAAAACATTTTCCGGACGTGTAACACACACCATTTTTTGGTCCGACCAATTTTTGATATTTTCAAAAGTTTAAAAACTTTTTACTTCGTGACATATCTACTGCACGATTATAAGAATTAGTAACAAGAAATGATTTTCTGATAATCGATTTCAAGATCTTTAATTTTTATACATACGAATACTGTGCTAATAAGCAGCACAGTAAAAATTGTAATATTGAAAATATTACATACATACCTACATACCTACACTTTTAATAAATTGTTCAAAGAAACTAACATTAAAACTAAGGCTGTGTTAATTTACCTAATCAAGGTAATTTAGTTTCACTTCGTTAAGAAATATTAGTTTTTCTAAAGACTTTTTGCTAAAAAAATTGTATTAAACTTTTAATAATTTATATTAAAAATTCATTCTTAATACAGTTAATACCTAACTACTTTTAATTATAGAATATCGTTTTATATTATAAGGTATACCTATACTTCCTCCCATATATACCTGAGTGTAGATATTTAATAATTAATAGTTCAGAATATATAAAAAGTATTTGCGTTTATATATGAGAACATAGGCGGTAAATTACCATCGGAAACTTAATTACAAGAAAACTTAATTGGGAAAGTTCAATCAATCTTTGACAGTTTCAAAGTTTGTCGAGGCATTAACGTTCAGTTCGGATACATAGTTGGTTGCTCACAGAGAGCTGCTTCGTATATATACTCATGAGAGCATGTTTAAAGTAGAAATTGAAAACAAACAACTCTAACACATGAGAAGCAGGTGGGTAAACATGGCGCCGGTAGCCATGACGCCATCACAGAAAGTGCTGCTACCCCCGAGGGTTGTTAGCGACCACAGCGCCTAGCAACCCGCCCTCGCGCCCTAGCAACGGCTAGCCACTAGCCGCGGATACTTATTGATCAAGCAGGCCGAGAGATTCCCCTTTCTCCTCGCCCTCACCCTCCCGCGCGCGGACACTTGATACATGCATATTCGAGTTTAAGGGATGAAACACTCCCCTTCGTTCTCGTTCTCTCTGTTATGCTCTGTGTTTAAAAAGGACGAATGTGGAAGAGAAGGAAACCCTGCGAATACACGGTCGGTCAGATTGCGATTCAGAACTTACTATAGATAATATGGTGCAGCAGTTAGATGGAAGAGAGTTTAATAAAATTTATTTTATCTTTCCATGTTTAAAACACTTTAATTTAAACTGATTTGCTGTTCCAGTTTGTTACGCTTATAGGCTTAACTGATTTATAAACTCTTCTCATATTTACCTATAAGTTTTATATTTATTTTAAGATCCATTTTGAAAAATACTTTCCCAAACTATATTATATGGTATACAGGTTATTGCAAAGTTTTAAAAGCAAAAAGAAATTGTTTTTTTATTCAATACTATCTCCCTCAGCTTAAACACATTTATTCCAATAATCCTTTACTAATTTTATACAATCTCTGTAATGATTTTCCTGCAAAATATTGTTCCACGGCTCTAATAACTCCTCCATTCGACGAAAAACGCTTTCCACGAAGAAATTGTTTCAAGTTTCTGAAGAGGTAATAGTCAGAGCAGCCAAATCTGGTGAATAGGTACGGTGGGTGTTCAAGTAATTCGTATTTTAATTCGTTGAATTTAGCCATCATCAACAAACTTGTGTGCACTTGTGTGATGAAGTATGAATGATTTCTTGTCTAAACCGGGTCTTTTTTCACGATTTTGTTATCCAACTGGTCCTAAAGGTTGCAATAACAACAAAACCCCTTTTACATCCCAAAAAAATAACCTTTTTGCCGATCGGAGCGTTTTTTGACAGTTTTATACATAGAATGTACACAAACGTATCTCGTGCCATGCTGTCAGTTTTGTGCCTGGTTACTTTTCCTAACTCTAGGATACAGGATTCTGCGACGTAGATATAAATATTGATCAGTCTATACAAGGGCAAAATCAAACTATAAAAGAGAAAGTCAAAGAAAAAACTGATGCAGCATTAAATGTAACGATGAAAACAACAAAAAAATGTCAAATTTGTCCAAGGAATAAATTATAAATGGAGCAAGGTAACCTGTATGAGGCCTTGGACTATAAACGGTTCCTCATCTTAGGTGACACGAGTCCTAAATCCTATCACCACCTTGTGGAGCTAGTCACAGGACTCAAGTCTCTTATAAAGGGAACTGTTTTGTGGCAACAGTAACTCAAGGAATTTCGGACACCTGGATTCTAGCCTAGCTGAAGATCAGCGTGATGTTGATTTTCAGCTGAAGAAACTAGAGTCCTGCACGCATCGGGTGCATGTTTTACCCTTACCCTTACTGATTAATATTTATATCTATGTCGCAGCATCATGTGTCCCAGAGTTAGAAATTCTAACCAGGCACAAATCCAGTTAATTTATCTGGAATAAACTATGTATAAGACTGTCAAAAAACGCTCCATAACCACTTATAATAGATTTATATGGACTATTTAATTCTTAGAATTCAAGAATGAATATTATCAATAAACGTCTTCCTATTCTTTAATTTTTTTAATTTATTTACATTTCACTTAAAATGGCCAATAGTTAAACGATTTCTTTTTAACCTTTAGTTAGTCGCGTTTTAAGTTGTATAACACAAATAGTCACATGGAGCCTTATGGCACCAATGTAATAGAAGCATTTTTGTGAGATTTCTTTTCATTAAAAAATAATTTATTTTTTTATGGTAAACAACGTGGTAAATTTTTAAAACAATCAAAACACAATGTTTTTTAATGTTCCCCGCACAAATATTTTGAGCACTTTATACAGGTTACCTTCTAATCTAAACTAATCTAGATAACCTGGCATGGTCTCTCCTGTGGAGCCCCATGTTTGAGCACTGCTTCCTATGAGAATATTGTAACCAGGTTCGGCACCAAGAGTCCTTACATGCGCCCGATGCGTGCAGGACTCTAGTTTGTCCAGCTGAAAATCAACATCACGCTGATCTTCAGGAAGGCTGGAATCCAGGTGTCCGAAATTCCTTGAGTTACTGTTGCCACAGAGCAGTTCCCTTTATAAGAGACTTGAGACTTGAGTCCTGTGACTAGCTTCTCAGGGTGGTGATAGGATTTAGGATTCGTGTCACCGAAGATGAGGAACCGTTTATAGTCCAAGGCCTCACACAGGTTACCTTGCTCCATTTATAATTTATTCCTTGGATAAATTTGACATTTTTTCGTTGTTTTCATCGTTACATTTAATGCTGCATCAGTTTTTTCTTTGACTTTCTCTTCAAAATAATTTTCCAAACGCCTTGGATTTTTCTGGGAATATGCATATCAATTGGATGTTACCGTTGGAGGGGTGTTGCTAATCCCCAAAGTATTTTTTAAGAAACCTCTTTATTTTAGTTGTGTGGATTGATTGGTATAAACTACTAGGCACTTACAGATGGAAAAAAATGGCCTTTTGCGATCTCTTTGTTTTTCTTTCATTGTTATAAATAGCACATATAGATAGATATTTTTTTTTGGTTGGCTGTTAGCCTGTATCACTGCGACCTTTGCAGATCTATTGTGAACACCCATTATCTGTGGAATAGGATTAGAGCACCTTGTCCAGCTCTGCCCTCTTAATGAAACTTAATAGCCTTGACCGTGGCCACTCCGCGTAACTTGGAGCAGCCGGTTTCTCCTCTCCCAGTACTAGATACCGCGTCCTTGCAAGGCCTTCACATTGGCATAGGACATGAAATGCGGTTTCCTCTTCCTCTTGGCAGTATCGACAAATGTCTTCATCTGCTAAGTTCAGCTGACTCATGTGTTTTCTGTATGGAGGGTAGAAGTAAGGAGGACCATCTCTTATGGGCAATTAGTTGAAAAAGTGTCCAGCTGTTTACAGCAAATTATTGATCGGAAATAGCGCTAGTGTAGGAAGTGGGTATGATATAAACAGAGTGAAGTGTGATGAGTTGAAACAATAACCTATAACCCATGAAATTCCTGCGACATTTATGAAATTTTTTTAAAACATCTTTGTCATTTTACTGATTTGATTGATTTTAATACAACAATGAAAAAATTAGAAGCAATGGGGAAACTTTGTTACGTGAAAAGAATTTGCTTGTTACAATTTTAATTATTTTTTATTAAATTTGGTAATTCTTTAATACTATTTTCTACTTGCTATTTACAAATAATTGAGGTACTTGCAAACACTGTATAATTTTGTTCCATGTTCATCTTTGTCTATATATTATAATTTTAAAAAATGCGCTGTAACAAAGCAGAAATTCTTCTTTTCTTTTTTAATCTAGTATCCTTATCTAATAGGTTGTGGCGCTCTTTTAAAAATTCTTCCACTTGCTACTATAGCGCCACCTTAATTTGCCCAATTTCAACGGACACTTTTTAATACACTGAGATGATCCTCCTTACTTCTACCCTCCATAGTTTTCTGAGCCTACAATGTCCTGTCAAGAGACTGACAATCATTCTGACATCATTTCGCCTTTGTAATAGCAGCTCTGCAGTAAACTTTGCACATATAACTTATCGTTGCTATTAACACCACCTTTTGTCATGTTATAAAATGTCAGCTTTTCAGGTTTTTTGGCATTTTGCATTGTTTCATCTATTGCATTACCTCTCTAATATAATAATTTTTATTTGATAAAGAGAAGTCAACTTCCTCTTCTTTAGAATGTTTGCTCTATTTAGTGATTTGGAATAGTTTATTGGAATCACTATCACTGTCCATTATCAATTTTCTTTTAATTCAGCATTCGAAATCAGAATATTTTGCAGTTGTACTAGCACCCGAATTATCCATTTTTAACAGCAAAGTTATTTATTTTCACTCAATTCACGTAAATCCATATGGCATCGGAATAGGACTTATCTCTAAAGTATAATTAAATCTTGACCGAATTTTATAACAAAATGTGTTTTCATTTTGCTTAATAATATACTAGAGACTAGAGGAATAATTTTACTCAAAGTGTCCCAGAAAAAAAAAGTGTGTGGCAGTCGGCAGAAGTTATACTTCTATGCACTCGCCCAGATTCATGAATTTGTATGCGAATGATTTAGCAAACTCATTATATGATATTCGTGGTAAGCGTCTCCAAACACCTCCTAGTACCGTGTGCTCACTCTTTTTGTATCGAATTTGCATAAAATTCCTGGAGATGAGGTCCGTCCTAAGCACCAGGTGTTTCGGACACTTTTGCCATTATCATATTCGTATTCAGCGACCCAAAAACCGCCGAGTTCCAAGTGTGCACTGATTTTGTACAGAATTTACATAAAACCCCAGGAGAAGAGGTAAATACCCTAGGCACAAAGTGCCGCGGAGACTTTCGACATCATGATATTCGTGTTCAGCGACGCCAAAAACCCCGAGTACATAAATTGAACCCATTTGGAATACTAACCAAGTTGTAATTTTTCTATCTATTGTCTGTTCGGAATGCACTTTTCGACTATCTTTGTTTTTACCGACTAATATACCTTATATGTGTTTCAGTCTCTCTCTTAGTCACACCATTACATATGTAAAGTTTTTTCATTTAACCCCACACAAACTTTTTCCGCCGAGTGCATGAATAGAAGTATAACTTCAAAAATAAGTAAAAACTAAACATTTACACTGTGTTGTTGCCAAATGGCGCCACGTGACTAATTAAGGGTTTAATTTATTAAATCTACGATTTCAGCATAACATGTTTCAACAAACTTTGTTTTCTTCAGATGCTATTTATAGCAGTTGAATTATTCTTTTCAAGGTCTGCTTCTTACGAGATATTTTGATAGACGGAATAACGTAAATAGAGCGACAATAAAAGAAAATATAGCGTACACCCAAAGCCATATCAGTATAGAAAAAGGTACCTATAAAAGGGCACGTTACGTAAATCCACATTTATTATGTTTTAATAATATTTTAGCTATGTATCTTTCCGATCGTGTTATAACGAGGATTATACTATTACTAGTTGTACCTACTCGCAACGTCGTTCGCGTGGCGTGTGATTGTTGTATAAAAATTTCTTACCCCACCCCATTTAAGGAATGGGAGAGAAATTTTTATACACCACATGATGCGCGCACAAACATACAGACAGACAGACAGACAAAAAAATCTAACCACATTTTTGGGTTCCCTTTCGATGTATCCGTGACGTCTTCGCGTGGCGTGTTGATTTTTGTATAAAATTCTCTTTCCTCATCCCGTTAAAGGGGTGGGGAGGAGAAAGTTTTATACACCAGATGTTAAGTCAGCCAGAGGTGGAGCTGCTGTCATCATCAAAAATAGCATTTCCCACTGGGAGTGTGAAAAAATTGAAACCGAAGAAATTCAAGCAGCTTGTATTGCTGTCAAAACAAAAAAATACATGCTCAGAATCTCAGCTGCATATTTCCCTCCTAGATATAATCTGAAAAAAGAAGATTATGCTAACTTCCTCTCAACACTGGGAGAAAAATTCATAGTAGGTGCAGACTTTAATGCAAAAAATATCTGTTGGGGCTCTAGACTTACTACAGCTAAAGGTAAAGAACTGCAGCATGCTGTGATTGAACACAAATGTAGGTGGCATTCTACTGGAAGGCCCACATACTGGCCAAGCGACCCAAATAAAATTCCGGATCTTCTGGACTTTTTTATATCTAAAAATGTAGCAACAAATTTCATAAAAATAGAGGATGTGGAGGAACTAATATCCGACCACTCTCCAATCCTATTAACAATGAGTGAACACATTGTCACTACCGAACTCAGACCCACACTAACAAACAAATTTACAGACTGGGAAAGCTTCCCAGTTAATGAAAAAATTGAGTTGAATGGGTTTATCCAAACAATAGAAAATTTGGAAAGAGAAGCTGAGCTCTTTATGAAAAATATCCAACAAGCTGCGTGGAACAACACACCCCCAATTCTAAGGAAAACAGTAGGAAGCAACTATCCTAAAGAAATAAGAGAGTTAATTCAAGAAAAAAGAAAGGCTAGGAAGGTATGGCAAACAACGCGAATAGCAGACAATAAAATAAATTAAATAGGCTTACGCAACAACTACAAAGAGAAATAAAAAAAATAAAAAACGAGTCAGTAAACAAATACCTTAGTGAACTAAATGTTGATGAATGCACTGATTATTCACTATGGAAGGCTATTAAAAAAACAAACAAGCCAATTCAAAATATACCTCCTATAAGAAAAGAAGACGGAACATGGGCAAGAAATCCCAAACAGAAAGTGGACGTCTTCGCTGATTATTTAGAGAATATTTTTCAACCAAAGCCAGAGGAAATGCAAGTAGATGATGAACAGGAAGCAATATATTTTGAGGATATACCATTGACTACCACATGTTACGGTTCGTTTTTAAAAATAAATTTGTTCTTGAATTCATTTAGCTGTTTAGGTTTTCTCTATAGGTACTAAAGTTATTTATAACCTTAATTGTAATCTATCTAAATCTTTTGATTGTTCATCTAATTAATAATTTTGGATATAAGTTAATAAAATATACCTTACCATTCTCTTTAATAAAATAGAAACACAACCTTAAACACAAATATAAAATAACTACACACAACCAAAATAATTTATTAAATATCAGTAAAAATAGGTAAACATTGTTTATTTAGATTAAAACATTTAATGTCAAAGTTCAATAGGTTAAGAGAGGGCCTCTTCTTCTAGTCTTCAGTCAAATCAGAAGTGCCAATTCAACCATTTAATTTTAATAAAAATCACCACTTTACCAGGCTTAACTTTGTACTCTGAACCGGTTTCTTTTTTTTTGTTCTTGGCATTGTTCTGAATGAAGCACATGGTTTTCTTGAACTTCGAATTTTATTTCGGATTTTTATGCCAAGAAAAACAAAAATAATAGAAGACATTAGGATCACTGCATTGTAATAGTTACATAATACACTTAATTGTGGATCTGGATCCAGTCTTTCTCACTTATTGGCCACATTTCACCTCCGGTAAGTCCATAAGGGTTTAAGCTTAAATTTCAAATAAAAATATTGAATTTGTAAATTTCTTTTTAGGCCAAAAACCTCTTCCTGCTTTATAAGACCTACTTCTGCTTATTTTTTTTTCCTAAATCTGCTTTTCTTCACTTCATTCTTCACTTCTGGCTTTGGCACCTGCACTAACTAACTGGGGGCTGCTTACTCCTACTGTACAACACTACACACCTACACATCTCTGCTGCACACCTTGTTTGCATGTGATTGCTTTGTTTAAGCGCTCATTAGAAGTAGGAGCTCCTTCTCTAGACTTGCTCATAACTGATACCTCTTCAGCGACTGGATTAACCACAAGTAAGAGATTACCATATGTTTCCCTTTTGTATCATTCATACTGACAGCATTAAACTGATATAATCCAGCACTTGGCACATTCAAGTTACCATCAAAGTGTCAACTATATTTTATATTAACTAATTTATCTATATATTTATTATACGTTCATAATAGAATAAATAGGTTAAATTTTAGTGTGATATACCCTTTGTGAGCTGGATGGTACCACCCAGAGACCTTAATTGATGTTGGGTTTGTTTAGATTAAATTCATTAGGGTGACTATATCTGTATATTTTCTTTCCTAACAAATAATTGAACCCCCCCTACTCTACGGGAGATACTATTATCTCTAATTATTAACTCTGAACTAGCTTAATCGGGAATAACAGTACCTGCGCCCCATAAGGAATTTATGGGGGCTATCACACAAAAGAAGTTCGTAAACTAATAAAGCAAACCAATGAAAAAAAAGCTCCTAGTTTTGACTTGATCAGTGGAAAGATACTAAAAAAACTGCCTAGAAAAGCTATAGTAAAGCTGACAACCTTAATCAATGCAGCACTTAGACTTAAATATGTTCCCATTCTATGGAAAACTGCGGAGGTAATAATGATACCTAAAGTAGGAAAACCTAACAATGAACTTAAGTCATACAGGCCTATCTCCTTGCTACCCGTAATCTCCAAGTTATTTGAGAAAATACTGTTAAGAAGAATGAACAATATAATTGAACGTAAGAACATTATCCCATCACACCAATTTGGATTTCGCGATAAACACTCCACAATAGACCAGATCCATCGCATCATAACTGAAATAGAGAAATCATTGGAAGAAGACAAAATCTGCTCAGCTATTTTCCTAGACATCGCTAAGGCGTTTGACAAGGTGTGGCATCGTGGTCTAATAATTAAACTAAAAAAAATATTATCCTTGCAACTGGTTGAAATCTTACAATCATACCTATATCAGCGAACATTTAGGGTTAAAATGGATAATGAATATTCGGAACTAAAATCAATACACGCAGGCGTCCCAGAAGGCAGTGTTCTCGGACCGATACTGTATCTTCTGTATACATTTGACATTCCTGAGCATGGAAATATTAAATTAGCCACATTTGCTGATGACACAGCAGTTTTAACCGTAGGAACAACCATAGAAGACACAACGGCTAATCTACAGAATGCAGTTCATGATATAGAACACTGGTCTAAACAGTGGCGTATAAAATTTAATGAAGAAAAATCCGTGCATATTAACTTCACCAATAAAAGAATAAACCACTTACCAATAACCTTAAATAACAGTATTGTCCCAAATAAGAAAACAGCTAAATATCTTGGCTTAAATCTGGACATTAAACTCAAATGGAAAGAGCATGTGAAAAAGAAAACAGAACAGTTGAAAATCAAGTATAAAAACATGTATTGGTTGATAGGTAGACACTCGCAGCTCTCGATTCAGAATAAAGTACTGGTTTACAAACAAGTGTTAAAACCGATCTGGACATATGGCCTACAATTATGGGGTTGTACCAAAAAAGTAGGTAACTATAAATGCTTAGAAACTACTCAAAACAGAATACTAAGAAATATTTTAAGCGCTCCTTGGTATATTCGAAACAGAGACTTGTATAGAGACCTTCAAGTTGAATCTATCCCAGAAGAAATCAAGAAAGTCGCCAGGAGACACGAAGAGAGGCTCCATAAACATCCAAACCTTGAGGTACTGCAACTTCTGGATAATCAACCCCAGATCCGAAGGCTCAAACGAACCAAACCTTTTGAGCTTGTGTAAGTGACAAGTGAGTGCAAAGCAGAGTTAGTGCCGTGTAGCCACAACAAAGAAGTGGACAGATTACACCAAAAACTAAGATGAATCACAGGTGACATCTAGACTACAAACACTTAACAACTTAGGTTAAAGTAAAAATGCTGACTAATCTCTTAGATTAGGTGCATTCCTATTGTAAAAAAAAAAAAAAGATGTTAAGTTGAAAGAAGACAAATACGTCTTTGAAAACCGCATTCGAATAGGATCAGTAGTTTTCATGTGATGCGCGCACAAACATATACATTCCTACAGTTTTATTATATGTATAGATTATATTAAATTTCGTAAAAAGTTTGGTAAAATAAAAAACAAATTTGAGAGTTCAAATAAAGAAAATTTATGAAAAGCTTGAAAAATGTTAAAAATTAAGAAAATAAAAATGCGAAAACATGCAAAAATATTCAACAAAAACAAGCTCTTATTATCCAACTACCACGTGTTTTTATTTATTGGATATATTTTAGCTTCAAATACAAATTGAATTCAAATCATTACTTTTTTTCTAGAGGACGTGCTATTCTCATTTTTCTTCAACAATAAAATTTATTTCTTGCTTTTGAAGCTATTTTTCTTATGGGACATTTTGACCGAGAAAGTAAACGTAAAAAGAGCGACCGACATTAAACGTTACATGAGATATTTTCATTCTTGGGGGAATAGCTAATGGTCGGCGCCTCCACCATGTCACACATGGGAGGATAGAGACCTAGTGTTTTGGTAAGAGGAGTAGCTTTACTATACCCCGGCCGCTGAAAAGATGGAATTCAAGGATTCTTGATCAGTGAATACGGGCATCTGAACGGCTTAATCTTACGATGTAACGCCTTCTAAACTGCAGTAAACGAAGGATAGTTTAGACTGTACTCATACCAAAGATGATATAAACTGTGGGCTGAAATAAGGAGTACATTTGTCTCGTGATCATTCCATCTTTTCGATGGCCAGACTATAGAGGCACTTTCCACTCATGTCATGGTTATTTAACCAACTGCTAGGTATCCTGCAGAAGGCAATTGGAAGATTAGATAAACAACAGGAAACAAATAAAAAATTTAGTAACAACGATAAATAATGTAGCGTTTGATAATTTCTTTCTACTCAGGCCAACCCTGTAAGCTTAACATATTACAAAGAACTTTCCAGAACGTTGAAATCTAACGGACTTTTCTAAGCGAAGTATTGATTTTTTTTTAATTGACCAATGAGATTTCACGTTTAAAATCACGCGATGCCCGCGCTGGTAGCTGAGACGCCTTTCTGGTTGCTAACGAGATAATTCTAGGTGTGATAGGGTTGCTGATAACATCTCAGCGAGACGTCTAGTTTCAGTTTTCCCGTTTTTTTTTCTATTTGATGCTAAAAATTACAAGCTAATTAATGTTCCTAGTGCCGATAGTGATTATCGTTAATGGTTTTGGCAAAAGTTGCTGATAATTACCTGTGGATGAGGCTAGTAAGAAGCCAAATTTTGCCGTATTTCCGAGATTAAGCTAGAAGCTGATCTAATTACCTACGAGCCATTTTGTAAGTCTTTTTATTGTCTAGTTACTATTTTTTAAACAAGAAAAAAGAGTACTGTTTCTTTCTTTGAATATCGGATTTAATTGTAATCAATATGATCAATATCTACGTATGAAGAGTTAACGTAATTAGTGACCGTAAACTTCAGAGTGTAACTCAGTTGTTTTGAAAAGCCGGTAACTGTTAATCTAAATGTGAATTGCATTCAATAGCACCTACGTACAAAGTTTTAAAGTAATAAGTGATCGCGACGCACAGAGGATTTAGTTTTTTTATAAAAGCGTTTTATTACTAGATTTTGTTTATCTCTGTATCTCTCATATGTATTTTTACTAATTGTAAATGGTTCTGTAAGTACCTACTCTTTTTTAACTCGAGTTAAAACCAAAGCAAAAAATGATTTATTTTATATATATATATATCGTTTTATCTAACTTTCATCCCTCTCTCACTTTTCGCTTATCAGAGTACACAAAAATAACAAAAGAATTTACCTAGCTGTTATTTTATGTGTAGTAATAGTTATGTTTTTGAATTAAACACAAATGTGTTTATTAATATGATTTACTGTTTATGACACTGATATTTTTTTATTCCATTTTATTTATTGTACTTACATCTCAGTTATTACCACAACGAGTAATAAATTCTGTTTAGTGTTTAAATAGATGTTTTCTTTTCCTCTCAGGTGTATATTATTCTGATCAATTTTATCAATGAATAAAACGAGCCTTAATTAAGTATTAAATTTTGATTTATGGATTATATCTTTATCTTACATATGAAACTTTAGCCATTGGGATAAGTAAAAGAAAGAGTAAGTACAATTATCTTATTAGTTTTACGAATAGAAGTGTGTGATTTTAACGTTAACCAAAACAACTGACAGGTTATCTTATCCAACTTATATATTTTTTCCCATCTGGGTTTCTTATATATCCCCATCCTCAGGATAAAAAACATAAGTGGCGCCCATTTTCCTTTCGCTTTTATTTCTTTTATTTTCTCCTTTTTTGTCCATTTTAACTTTTATTATTCTAGTAAATATACTCCTTGTCATTTTTTTATAATGTATCATCTAGCTCGCTCGAATCCACGCCCGCTCTCCTCCAACCCCCTGAGTGCCGTTCGCATAAGTTAACCTCTCAAATCGAGCATTTAACACCTTTAGAAAAAAGAGGTTACAATAACAATAAATAATCAAAATATCAAAAACAATAATCTTAACTAATCTTATCAAAATCAAGAGTCACAAGCCAGACCCAAAGATCTGGCTGTAAAGGGTGACTCTTTTTTTTTTTTTTAAAGAGGGCCAGGCTTAGAGGTAGTCCATGGGATTGCATCGTAGCTAGTACAGCTTATTGTGCACCCTCATTCACAGGTCCTCATTCTTCGTCAAATCCCAGGTTCTTAATGAACCAAGAGATTCTTTTGACTATGGTTGCCCGTTCTTCCCTTTGATCTCCAGTCGGTAGGCCAAGGGATCTCACACGCAGACCTTGCAGGCCTGGGCACATGAATATCACGTGGAAGGCTGTTTCCTCCTCCTCACCGCATTTTCTACATAGGAGGTTTTCAACTTGAATTCCCATCTTATGTAGGTGTCCGCGAAATACCCAGTGGCCGCTGATGAAGCCAACCACTTTCCGCAGGGTCTTCCTCCTCAGCCCAAGGGCATCTGCCGCTATAGCACCAGTAGGTGTCTGCAGCATTCTCTTTGACTGTATTTTACCTTCTGTTCTTTCCCAGCTCTTTCGATGTTCTATGCACATCCACTGGCGAACAGCTCTTCGTGCTGTGTTGTAAGCAATACCACACGTCGGCTCTGGGCCAATGAGCGGGCTTTCAGCTCCTTTGTTTGCCCACTTGTCTGCTCCCTCATTGCCAGCGATAGCTTTGTGCCCCGGAACCCAACTAAGGATAACCTTGTTGTACTCTCCCAGGGTTTTCATGGCCTGATGACAGTCCCATACTGCTTTAGAGGTAAAGTCAAAACTGTCAAGTGCCATTAGCGCTGCTCTACTATCCGAGTTTATGTATATGGTGTGGTCTGTCATACCACGCTCCAAACACACTCTTGCACACTCTGATAGGGCAACAACTTCAGCCTGGAAAACAGTAGCCAGCTTACCCAGGCTTACGCAAAACTGCGCCTTGGGTCTGACTCCATATATTCCCGCCCCAGTGCCCGTTGGCTTCTTCGAGCCATCCGTATACCAAGTGATCCCCCTTTTCATATATTCAGGTTCACCTTTCTCCCAGGCAGCCCTGTCAATAATATTGACATTGTATGGCTTTTCTAGATCTGTGATCTTCACCATCCTGTCTGGTAGCATTTCCAAGGTGTCCATCTGTACAGTGTCCACAATCCTTGTATGCCCACTGGCGGCGTTATACTTCCAGTTGCCACTGCAACCCAATCTGTAGGCTGCCATTCTTGCCTCCCCTTTCACAATAATGTCGAGAGGTGGGAGATTTAGCACTACTTCCAGGGTTGCAGTTGGAGTACCTCTCATGGCTTCTGTGATGCCAAGACACGCTACTCGCTGGATCTTTTGTAGTCTCTTTACAGCGGTAGTTTGCATCACCTTGGTCCACCAGACTATCGAGCCATACACCATCATCGGTCTTGCAACCCTAGTGTATAGCCAGTTAGTCATTTGTGGGCTCAGACCCCATGTCTTCCCAACGGCCCGTTTCATCATCATAAGTGTGGTCTGAGAGCGTTGCGTTATATGTGCCAAATGGCTGTTCCAGGTGAGCTTATCGTCTAGTCTTATTCCTAGGTACTTGAACTCTCTCTTAACCTGGATCTGGTTACCGAAGAGAGTTGGCACCCTAGCGATATCAACATTTCTCTTCCTTGTAAATGGTACCATTACAGTCTTCATTGGATTGACCCTCAGACCCTCCTGGTTACACCACCTTTCCACTATGAACAATGCCCTCTGCATGAGTTCTAGACATGTGTTCATAAATTTTCTTCTTATTAGGACAACAATGTCGTCAGCATATCCTTGAGCGTACATTCCCTGTGCATTGAGATCAGAAAGGAGGTCATCAACCACTAGATTCCACAGATTCGGTGACAGGACACCACCCTGTGGACACCCTCTTTGTGCCTTGACCGCCTTTACCGTTCCACACAGAGATGCTTGCGCTCTCCTACTTTCGAGCATGTTGCCTATCCACCTCACCACAGTGTTTTCCACATTCCTTGATACCAGCTTTGACACAATAGAGCGAGTACTAGTGTTGTCGAAAGCTCCTTCTATATCAAGAAAAGCATCCACCGCTATTTCCCTATTTGAGATAGCATCTTCAATCTTGCAAACCAGCGCATGCAAGGCTGTTTCGCATGACTTTTCTTTCTGATAGGCATGTTGGTTCGGATGCAAAAGACGGCTTAAAAGGACCCTGTCCTTTATATGTCTATCCACTAATTTCTCCATGGTCTTCAGGAGAAACGATGTAAGGCTAATGGGTCTAAAAGCCTTAGGCACAGCATATGTGTCCCTTCCAGGCTTCGGTATGAATACCACCCTAGAGGTCCTCCATGCTGTTGGTATTACTCCACTGGCTAAGCTGGTCCTGAACAGACGCACCAAGGGGAGTATCAACCGGTCCCCACCTTCCTGCAGGAACACAGGATAGATGCCATCGGTACCAGGAGTTTTAAATGGTTGAAATGCCCTAAGAGCCCATTTAATGCCCGTAAAGGTGATCACAGCCTTAGCGCAATCCCAGTCCTTCTTTATCGTCCGCATCCTAGTCCCTCTCTCCACATCATTTTGGACTGTGTTCTGCGGTTGTAAGGACCCTGGGAAGTGAGCGCTTAAAAGGCACTCTAGCGTTTCTTCTGGGCCGTCCGTATATGTACCATTCTCTTTAAGCATTGTGCCTAAAGGATTGGTTTGACCTCGAGCTAGGACTCGATGACTCTTACAGAAAACCTTAGATTCCGGACTCCTCGAATGCCACCTCAATGACGCTCATTTATAGCCAATTCATATTCTACGTGAGAATAAAAATTAAACTTTGACCTAGATGATTACAATACAAAATAATGCAATAACATATAAACCTTATTACGTAGAGTAAAACTACTCTATCATAGTATGTGTCAATATATACCCCACCATTCATGCTATAAGAGAAAAAAGCACGAATACGATAGTTCGTCGCATGGCCCGTTTAATATTACATGTATACTTACATGAATATATTATATTTCGCATGCATACAGATATTACCAAGACTACCAAGTTTTTTTTGTGGTTATTCAGATTCTAAACTATTTGTTAAAAATCTTTAGTTAAATAGACTTCATCTTTTCTCTTTTTATTAACAATTTCATAATTAATATAACATGTAATATATAAAAAATTTTGAGCAGTTTTACTATTTAGCCACGGCGCCGCTGTAACAGAAGGTAAAGGCAAAATGAATGTCCCGCGGGCACCTCACTCTCCGCGAGCCCCTTTTCTCCTTGTCACATACGTCTATCACATTCTAACAACCCACCCAAAATGTCAATGCTTATCCGGAGTTAGCTACGGGGTGGACGAGCCACCCCCAGCGAAACGAAAGGGAGTATGGGGAAATGCCATGCAGCAGATCAGGGAGGTTTCTGTCACCCGCACCCTCTTCCCCACTTACTCCGCAGAACATGTTCTTTGGATCGCATAAGGATATTTATACGAAGTCAATGGACCGATTGTGTTATACCTAGTCTTCTCTTCTTATGAAACTACACGAATAAATGTTTCGATTTTTTCTTTACTTCTTTACATCTTTCTTGTTCCAAACTAGAAACATGGTATAGATAAAGATAATCTTGTTTCGTAATTACTCATACTACGTATAGATGGGAATGCGTAATAAGGATAATAGTCGAAATCATTAAAAGAGGTATGAAGTATGGTTAATTACTATTTCTTCATTATATACTGCTTTAATATCCGTATCAAAGGGATAGCGTATAACAGATATTTTAATTAGTTTAACTGATACCTTTATTTAGTATTTTATTTTTTATATAAGTTGATAACTAATATGTTATATTTAAGTAGAGATTTCAAGATTCCTTTTTCGGATTAACAGGTTAAATTTACTGAAAGTATATGCAGAGAAGTATCTAAATTGAGTTGAAAGTTTTTATAGTTTGTAATGTTTACATTTGAAATTATATTCAAATTTCTGCAGAAATGCCTAAAATAAAAAGTAGTAAACAAACTTTTATCCGTATTTAAAGGTAAAACTGCAATTTTATATATTTTTACAAGGAAATGACTAAACAACTGATAATATTTAATCGAAATCATTTACAGCATTATGGGCATCTATTTTATATCCAACACCGACCGGTTAAATGGATAGTATAATTTGAATTTAGAGTAGGTACCTATAAGTTTATTAATACCCAGTAAATACTCAAAAGCAATTGGTCGAAAAACAGTTGCTCTAAACTCAATTGCTCAAAAAACATATTGCTCGAAGAATAATTAATCGAGTTTAACAAATTAAATATTTCTGTTAATGAATATTTACTAAAATATAGCTTTATAGGATAGGTACTTCACCAAAGGGTCAAATTAGGACCATGGAATATCTTATTTATCTGAATAGAATTAGAGCACATTGTCTACTCCTCCCTTTTAATGAGACTTAATAGCCTTGACAGTGGCTTCTCCACGTAACTTGAAGCAGCCAGTTTCTCATCTCCCAATACTAGATACCGCGTCCTTGCAAGGCCTTCACATTAGCATAGGACATGAAATGCAGTTTTCTCCTTCTCTTGGTAGTATCGACACATCTATCCATCTGCCAAGTTCAGCTGACAATGCCCTGTCAAAAGACTGACATTTTGACATCGTTCCGCCTTTGTGATACCAGCTCTGTAGTAAATTTTGCGAGTGACCTTTTATAAAGACACTGGCTTGTCACTTCCCTGGTGATTTTTTTCACTACTCCTTGGCCTTTTCTAGTCTCCATTTCTGAATGGCTGCCCTTCTAAACGTGCCAGAAACCCCGCCAAATGGTTCCAAGCCATACATTGGGATATTATCTCCCGTTGGGAACAATTCATTAACCATCACATTTCCCTAAAACCCCATGCCAGTGTCAGAGAATTTTGACTAGCATGTGTCAGGCCCCTAACGCAGTTCCGCACCAAACGTGAGCTTAATGTGCTGAGACTGTTGCCTTTAGAGCTGCTTGGCTGTCCGGTTTTACCCGTTATAACCTGACTTATAATCTCCGTTGCACAGTGTTGTGTGGCCATCACTTCAGGCTTAAACATACGCACCTAGACTTAATTCGACTTGTACCCGGTGTCTTCTACTACATATACCCGACCCTATGCCCTTCTTAGTCTTATAGCTTTGCTTACTATGTTCCCCTTATTAAGGTTTTAGGTTCATGGCCTTGTAGCAGCCATAGCTTCGCCCTGTGTAGATATATAAAATTGCGGTAAGTTGAGCAGAACTTGTAATGCGTTCGTTGGGGCTGTCCCCGAGGCTCCTGAGACATTCAGATATGCCTGCTTATGAATGATTCACAGTTGCTTGAACGCATCAGACTTTTGCGTTTTACTTCAGCACACCGCCAAACAATAGGTTAACATTGGCCTAATGACCTGTGTGTACAACCAGAGGTTCATTTTGGGATTCAAGTCCCAGTTCTTGCCACACATTGTTCTTCACCTACCAAGGGCTATTGTAGCTTTGCGCATGACCTTTTGGATGTGCTGCTTCCATGATAGCTTTTGGTCAAACACCACACTCAGGTTTTTGGCTTCTGTGACCATTGGTACTAGCACGTTGACAAAATATAAGTAAACATAAACTACAAACGCTGTAAATTCTAAAACACCATTTCACTTTATAAATTATTAAATTAATTAAAAAGTATAATAGAATTTGCAAAGCTTCTTTGAAAAGCAACAAAATATTCTAATTTAGTACAATTCATCCATTCCCAAAATAGTGCGGACGTCAATGGTTAAACTTACCACAATTTTAGATAATCTGTATGCTTAGGCTTAAATTATTATTTTAATTTTTAAAGTTTGGATACTCCACATCGTGTGTATTAAAATCTAACACATTAAGCTAAGGTTTAACGAAAAGTCAGTTGTACATACTTAGCTAAAAATTGGAAGAATTATAAATTTTAAAATAAAAAATTTGTATGCTATACTTATAGATTAAGAAATTTTATACTGTTTACACTTCGTCAAAACTTACATCACAATGCAAGTGAGTATATTTTTTTATGATCCAAAGTATAAAAGTTGAGTATGTCTAAAAAATGACATTTTCAAACCATAATGATTCACGCAGATTTCTTTCGTTTTATTCTGTGCTTTGGGAAAATGAATTTAAATTAAAATCAGCGAAATACAATATTTTTCATTAAAATGTTTCACACAGTAGACATAGGTAGCCAAGTCAAAATTATAATATGCGGTACATTTCGCAACTAACATAAAATAAACCAGCACAGCATAGTCAGTTAAGCACGCTCAAAGACCTTTTGGAGATGGAGAGAAATTCCAGGGTAGCAAGCAAAAGCAAGTGGTGTGGTGTGGTGTGGCTATCTCGCTAGTTTCGGATGTAAACGTCAAGCATGTTCTTTGAAGGGAAACACACTTCCTTATCTCTTTCCTTTGCTCCGTTCTATAATGTTTCAGCCCTTGGGAATATCAAATAAAAATTTAGAGGGTGTAGGAAATGAAATAAAAGAGGGATGGTTTTAAGCACATTCATTTTAAATTTTAAATACATATAGACTTTATAAAAATAAACTATGTATGAATATCAACATTTAATTTTTTCATGTACCATAAGCTTAATGAATGTTTAAAAAAATGTAATTAAAAGTAAATTTATATCTAGATCGCTGGGAAGTATAAACTCTGAAAAACTGTAAGATTGTTTCAACAGAACCGATTCGAACTCACAAAAAATCATAGCTTTCTTATTGCAAGTTCCGTACCTACGGAGCAGGTTTATTGCTGAAACCTATGAACTTCGAAAAACTGTAAGAACGATTCAACGAACTGACCCAAACGCACTAAAGAAAGTATAGGTTTTTTACAAAAGGTTACGGCTGAATTGCTAAAACAGATGAACTTTAAATAAGTGAAAGAGCAATCCAACAACCCGTCTCGAACGCACAAACGTAAGCATAACTTTTTTATGAAGAGTTACTAATAGAGCGACTTGTTTGCTGAGTTGTACCTACAAGTTTCAAAAAACTAAAACAACAATCCAACGATCTGACCTGAAGGCACAAACAGAAGCACATTACTTTATTATAGATAGATCCTTATAGGGCGACTTTATTGCTAATACCTAACGTATGAACTCCGAAAAAATGTAAGAATAATTCAACGATCTGGCCTGAACGTACAAACGGAAGTATAGCTTTCTTATCGCATAGAGAGACTTGTTTGCTGAGATGTATAATTTTTTAAAAACTTAGAGAACGATCCCAATTGTCTGACCCGAAGGCACAAACATAAGCTTATAATTCTGATGGAGGGTTACGTTCACAAACAAAAGCAAAACTTTCTTACAGCAGGTTACGTACCTAGAGAATGACTTTACTGCTAAAGGTTGGGACACACATAACCGCACCGTACCCGATCCGTGTGTCGGCCGTAACTTGGCCATGTCACGGCTCGTCCGTGTAGACACCACACTTGTCCGTAGCTTATCCGTTTTTCTACTGACGTTTGAAAACTGTTTCAGTCTGTTTTAATATTTTGAGTACGTAAGTTGCGGAAAAATGTATAAAAATTTTAGTAACAGTGATTTGGGAGTTATTGCTCTAGCGTTAGAAGAAGAAGACAGGATTTGGAAAAATCAACAAGTAAAGAAACGAAAATGAGTACATAATGCTTGGAAAGCAAGAACTGTCGTTGTTTCCTCATTTAATTTATGATGAAACAAAGTTTTATGAATATTTTAGAATGACACAATATCCATTCCATGATCTTTTGATGAAGCTGGAAGAGAGGTTGAAGAAAGAAGATACTTTTTGGATGCGTTCTATAACACCAAAGCAACGTGAGAGAGCATACACGAAAGCGTTTACCAAGAGTTTTTGGTACCGCACCGTCACCGTTAAAATATAAAATATTTTAATCGTGCTCGGTTGGTTGGTGCGTTGATAACGCTCGGCCGCCGTAATACGGTGATATGTGAACTATTTTTATAACATACCATTGCGTAACTCTTCCACCGAGTGGTCCGAGTGATGGTCAACACTCGGCCGACATACGGATCGGGTACGGTGCGGTTATGTATGTCCCGACCTTAAGACGTAGAAACTCCAAAAAAACTGTAAGAACGATTCTACGATCTGACCAGAACGCACAAACGGAAGCATAGATAGCGTTTTTATTGCAGATTAGGTACGTACAAAACGGCTGGATCGCTGAATTGTATAAACTTTGAAAAAGTAAAAGAACAATCTAACAATCCGAACCCTTGTTGTTTGAATATTAATTTCATCCAAACAATTTTATATAGCAAGGTAAATTATTTTACATACAAAAAATATAACTTTCATTAGTTTTAAGATTTTTACATTTTAAGACTCCCTCATATAAACTTCCTTGAAACATTAAAATTTACGATCCGCTTCGTTACTTAAATAGGGTATTTGACTTTCAACGTGTCTCAAGTGGATTTTACAATTTTACTGTTCTCAGTAGTTAATGTTTTTACGTGTTTTCTGTAATTGTTCATGATCTTCCAGAATACTTATAGGCGTTTTTGGCTGACTTGTCAGATTTATAAGAAATATAAAACGTTTTCCTGAAAATATAAAAATGTTGACAGAACCGTGTGTAAGTGCATGAAATTATATTTATGGACATTGTAAAACCGAAGCGAAGTAAGTTACATATTCTTGTAAGAGTAGAGGGTAGCCGTTTTAGTTTTGCATATAGCCGCTTATTAGAAGGCACCACCAATAGAACCTTGAGACCCAAATCTAACCTCAATCTTTTGTTTACATAAATCCAGAGTTTCATTGCGATACAACATGTGGTGAATACAGACTAGGTGTTACGACGTTGGATTTTTGTTGGTTCCATCATTTGCGCAAAGAAGAACTATAAAACAATTTAACAAAGGAAGCTCAAAATACGTTTTTAGTGACAATGAATCTTTAATTTACTCCTACGAATCCCTCATTTGCTCAAAGAAGAACAAAAAGCAGTTCGCGTCAATTGGTGTAGAAAAACATTGGAATGGTAAACAAAGGAAGCCCAAAAAACGTTTATAGTATTGTTAGTGGCGATGAATCTTGGATTTACTTCTACGAACACGAAAATAAACAGCCAATCTGCTGTGTGGGTGTTTCACGATAAGGAAAAACCAACAAAAGTGTTCCATTCTCGAAGGGTGTCAAAGAAAATAATTGCATCTTTTGTATTCAAATATGGTCATGTTGCAACAAGTGCTTTAGAAGATCGAATAACGGTTACTTTCGATTGATATATAACCGTTTATTTACAAGAAGTTATCGCGAAAGTAACAGACAACTGGGGATTATCCCACATCAGAACAATGCAAGAGCTCACACTGCCCAAAAACAATTGAGTTTTTGGAGTTTCAAAATATTGAATTGTTAGACCAATCACCACATCTTCTTTACTTTTCCAAAAATGAAGAATTCAATGCGTGGTCGCCAGAAAAAGCCATCGATGTCTTTAAAACAGGTGTCAACTGATGACTGGAACGTATGCAAAGATGTAGATACTCAAGAAGTTAAAAGGACCCAAAAACAAGAGTAATAATGGAGTAACATCCGAAAATTTTTCGTTAAATAGTTAAGTACCTGTAAATTTGGGAATATCTAACATTGGTTTGAACTTAACCGTCTTAAATACATTTATAGGTACGAGTCTCCAATCTACTCGTCGTTTATTTATGATCCCTCGGTGTTTAATTTAGATTTTTATTTTTGGATCATTTTCGATAAGTTATATTTTGTGAATTAATAACTAAACTCTGGTTAAATTAATTGGATGTTTAATAAACTAAATATTCTTTTTTTCTTAATATTCATTTTAAAATTTTGCATAAAAATTATTTAATAGGTGCTCAGCTTAATGGAATTGCTGATTTCTTTCCTTTACGAATTTTTAAAAATCATCTCGATAAAATAATTTTGAAGAAACTCTCCTGTAATTTTATACTAATAACATTTTCTCGTAAATCGTATAACTACGGTGCGGTTACCTTCAGTTTTGGGGAGAGATAGATCCCCATTCCATACTCCCGAACAGAGAGTGAGTGGTCTAAAGGGGGATGAAGTGGTAGCGACCCTTAACGTGAGGAACGACCAGGCAGAACCGATCGAAGTCAACAGGGTGTGGCGCAAATGCCCACGCACACTGTGTTATGGTCATTTCCCCCCTTCCCGCTATTCACCCCCATCAAGCGACTGCCATGCGAGAATAAGCGTGTGGAGTTATCCTGATCCTTACAACTCGCCAACGGTCCTGATGGCTGTTACAAACAGACAGGGGGGCGGCACTATTCTCTCTTGCTTTTGAACAAAATCTGTCAATTTTAATTAGTATTTCCGATTTCCAAGAATTATAGCGTCAATTAAAATATATGTGGACAGAAAGGTAGATGTTTTGAATGGCTAATAAATAATTAAAACTTTTTTACTGAAAAGATATTTCTGCGTATACCTTATTGTGTTAAAAGTTTTTCCATTTTTTGTTATTCTATTCGCGACTGTTTAAATTATTTCTATTTTTTTAATAATCTATTCTATTTTATTGGTCTTAGATTCTTTCTTCTTTATGTCTTTGTATTTTGGCTTAACAAACTTGTTTTAAAGGTTTTGTGTCAGTTGTTCGGGTTATATGCAATTCAAATTTTTTTTTCAAATTTAAAAATGTTTATTTATAAAGTTTACATGTTTTCTTAAGATTAAATAGAAATATTTAAATTTTTCCCTATACCCTGCTATAGAACTTAGTGTCCTTTTCAGGGTAGTGCTACATTATAATGTTTCCTGCTTTTTACTATAGGAGTTGTCCGTGGCAACTTTATCCTGTTTAAGAAAGACCATTTAGCAAGTTCTTCCTCAAACAGTCTGTTTCCAGACTGAGACAGGTCGAACTTGGGTCGAGGGAAACCACAGAAAACCTCGGCCTACTTTCTGTACAATAAGTTCCTAGCTTATATTTTATTTATTACATATTTATGATTATTAGCGTAGGGCTAGTGGGGCCTCTTCTAAGTGGTCTTGGAGCTCCTCTGGAAGTTGCTGTCCTGCTGCTTGGAGTAGCCTCAGCTGGGGAAGTGGAAGTTTTCTTCGAGGTTTCCTCTGGATGACTCTGTGACCTCTGTTCCAAGGGGTCAGAAGAATACTATGGGCCCGGGTGTTGGGGCCCTGCAGTGTCCTGGTGGCATACCTCTGTTGGAGTTCCTGTAACCGAAAAAGTAAGGGTGTAGTATCCTTGCTATTGTGGTGAATGTAGGTGAGATGTGAGGGGTACCAAGGGGGCAGGTATTGGCATTTGCGTAAATTTCTTCGCTCAGTTGCGGCCAGGCGGTTTCTCTGTTGGTGAGTGAGGGTAATAAATGGTACAGCCTTATAATCGACTATAGGTCGAATATATCTTCTGTAGGTGTGGAGTAGAGCGTTTGGTTGACATCTTCCAATACGTCCACACAACGCTCCAAGAAGAGAGACTCGTTTCCTTATTTTATCGAGGGTGCGTTTGACTTTGGATTCCCAGTTAAGGGTGCGCGTAAAGCGCACTCCCAAGTAGTCAATCTCGTCCATTACTACGAGTCTCTCACTCCAGAGAGTTAGGTTGACATCGTCAAAAGATTGATTTGGTCTACGGCCGTAGGAAGGGTGGCGAAAGATTATGGTTTGGGTTTTTTGGGGATTGATTGATACCCTCCATTTTCTGCACCAGTCTGTATACTTATTCAGTAAACGTTGGGTTTGGGTGTTTAGACCAGCCGTAGTTTTGGCGGATGTGTATAGAGCTGTGTCGTCAGCATAAAGTTGAATATTTTGGATGTTTGGGACGTCGTGAGTGTAGATAAGATAGAGAAGGGGGGAAAGTATGGAGCCTTGGGGAACTCCTGCTTGTGGCGAAAAAGGGTTGGACAGAGATTGGCCTACTTTGACGCGAATTGTTCGGTCGGAAAGGTAGGAGTTGATGAGTTTTATTATTTGTATTGGAAGTTCGATGTCATGTAACTTTCGAATAAGTCCGGCATGCCAGACTTGATCAAAAGCTTTTTGAACATCTAGAAATATTGCAGATGCAACTTTGCCTTGGTTGAGGGCGGTTGCTGCGAATGTGTGCAGCTCATTTATGGGGTTTTGTGTGGAGTGGAAGGGTCTGAACCCATGTTGAAATGGTGGGATAGTGGAGTTTAGTTCTAGGTAATCCCAGATTCTGTTTTTGAGCAGTAGCTCGAAGAGTTTGCCTAGAGTTAATAAGTGATATGGGCCTGTAGGATTCTGTGAGAGTCTGGTCTTTTCCTGGTTTGGGAATTAAGATTGTGTTTGCTGTCTTCCATGGGCTGGGAAAATGTGAAGTGAGAAGACATGTATTGAGAAGGTCTCGAATTAATGGGGCTATGGTGTCGGGTAGTTGTTTTAGAGTCCTGCGAGAAATCGAGTCAGGTCCAGGAGCTGAGTTTTTTCCTTGAAGAAATCCATTGTAACTGTTTTTTTTTCGTATAGCTTTATTACTTTTTAATCTCCCAATTCATCTTAAAACTAGAAAGGCAAGGTGAAAAAAATAAGTTTAAAAATCAATGAAGATAAATATATGTACAATACAAAAACACAAGCAAAAAAGGAATAGGACAGAACGTAACGATTAAATTATGAGAGAGTAAAAGAATTTACTTATATACATAGGAAGTAAATTGACAATGGACAATGATACTATGGAAGAGGGTAACAAGTTCTGGTACCCAACAAATTATGAAATCAAGAAATATCACAAGACAAACGAAAACAAAAATCTACTGAACGGTAGTTAGACCAGTACATACCTATCATGTGAAACGTGGACGTTAACCAAAAAAATGAAAATCAATTAATGGTATATGAAAAAAGAATATATAGTCTAGTAGAGGAACAAACACCTAATTAACAGAGATATATAGAACTCCAGATATTGTCCAAGAAATAAAAGCAATAAGAATGAGATAGACGCAGGACATGTACGAAGACAGGATGACGATAGAGTTGTCAAATTAGTGTGGGAGAAAACACCAGAAGGTAGAAGACCCATGGGATGACCACGACTTAAAAGAAAAGATACCATAAACGAAGATTTAAGAGGAATGGGGATCATGAATCCGCTAGATCTGATGCACGATCGAAAGGAGTGGAGGCGTATTGTTTGGGCAGCCAGGACTCACCAAGGGTTGTAGAACGACATTGTTCTGATCTTATCTTGTCTGGTTATTCCTTTTTACCATTTAATATTAATAATTATTATGTATTTTGTTTCATTATAATCTAACTTTTACTTTTATAAAAATTGTCCTGTATTGAGGCAATTCTGTTTGCCTTTGGATTTCTTTCTTTTATATAAAATAAGACATGGTAAACACGGTTTTTGCAACGTTAAAACGATTTAAATGCGTTATTTCCCTAGTCTTGGGTTAACGTTTTAAGAGTACCTACCTATTGCCAGTCTCCTCCAAACTTTTAATTAGGAGCGCCAAACTACAAACTCCACAAATTGTACTCAAACACACGTTTTAAATGATTTATTACAAAGGGATGATTTTTTCTCCCAAATTTCAAAATTCGAAATTCTTTTCCGTTTCCTCCACAAAATGGCTGGAACTTACTTTCCATTCTAGTTATAGTTCAGTAATTCGGTTGGACCTCTTTGAATAAATTTGGAAATACCTTAATAGAAACAATTAATCAAAAATCCATCTCCTATCGAATGTACAATCAAGTAGAATCTGTTTCTAGCCAAATCGTATTTTTCCAACTTTATTGAGAGTAAATTAATCCTTAAAGCACGTGTAAAAACCGGCCCTGACTGTGATGAATAATAAAAAAACTGATGTTGGCTAAATTTTGGTTAGTATTAGTATCAATAAAATATCACCCTTTTTTAAACACTCACAATAAATAAAATAATCAAAGGAAACATTATTTAAATCGACGTATTTGTATTTGGAGGAGGTAAGTCACAAAAGACACAGATTGTTTGCCCTACCAACTCGTAATAGAACGATAATTACTAACTGTTGCCATGGGGAAGAGTTCTCCATGAAAGATACCCTGGGGTTCCCCATAGCAGTGCTGTTTGAACCCCAGCGGTATCTTTCATGCAGAACACGTCCCCATGGCAACATGGCGCCCAACGTGGGGCGAAAATGTCGATAATTTAACTGCAACACCGCTCACGGCAAATTTTTGTACTACAACTCTTAAACTAAATAACAATAGTCTGGTAAAATTATTCATTATAAAAAACGATCAGATAGATCCTTACATTTTATAGTTTTAATTCTTCTGAGCTTTTCCGCTTTTTTGGGTTTTTATATTTGGCTTTTAACTTATTTTACAGGTTTTAAGTTAGTCATTGTGTTATGTGCTGTTATTGTGTCCTTTGTTTTTCGATGGTGTTTATTACTTGTTCTACTTAGTCCCAATTTCTCTATCACTACACCAAATGGTTTAATCTCGTTTGGTTTGACTTTAAACAAGTCCACTTCTTCGTATTCTGTCAAATTGACATTAACTTCATCCTCCTTTGTTGGTTGCTTAGGTATAAGTCAAGTCTTGGTTTTAAAAAAAGTTAACGATTTCAACATTGTATTTTCAATTGACAACGTAACAGTTTAAATCACTATATAGAGATATTTTGTTCAGTTACATTGCACTCTTATTTAACTTGATAAGAATCTGCTCTAAGAGTACTGATATAAAAGTTTTTGGTGGCTTAGACTTAGTTCAAGGTACATATTGGTTTAAATATTAACCTGTATTGAGTTATTTTTGTTTGTCTTTTGATTTCTTTCTTCAAGTTACCAAAATCATGGTAAATACCGTTTTTATTTCTCTATCTCTATTATTGTTTCAATTCCTCCGAGGGCTTCCTCTTTTTTTGGGCTTTTAGCTTTGGCTTTTTCGATTACTTGTTCTTGTTCCAATTTCGCTATAACTACACCATTCATAACAAGATCTAGACATATTCTCTTCAGTTGCATTGCTTTCTCGTTGAACTTTGATAAGAATTTGCCCAATAGTAATTTAGGTGTATATCAAATCATATAAATTTTACCGGTTTTTTAACTAAAGAATGATATGAAACTTGATGGTGACTTGAATTTAAGTCGAGGTTATTACCAAAACACTTAAAACCTAGATAAGTTCTACATCTTCGGCTTGCTTGACATATTCTGGCTATAGTACGTGCAATAAATGAATGAATGAATGAAAAGATAGGTAGGTGAGATAGATTTATAGGAGTATGTTAGGTATGAGGACCCTGTCCTTTTCAGGTAGTGTTTGGTTGTCGTCGGCCCTGCTCGCACAAACTTCCCCACTTGCAGCAGGTTGGATAGCTTCTTCTGTTGTTCTTGGATCTTCTTGCCATCCATGGCGCTTAAACGTACCTAAAGAGTTTTTTCTTGTTGGTGTGAGTGTAAGTGTATGTGTGGAGGTGTAACCCACGTGGTGCAATGTGGGGTTGGGAGATTGACGCTGTCTCCCCCGTCCTGGTGCCCCCCATTTGGCAAGGGCGAAGGGATCCACAGAAATCTTCGCCGAGGGCCCATTAGAGTACGTAAAAAAAACTTGATAATTGAAATGCGTTTTCAGTTCAATAGCCTATAGGTCTTTTCTCCACCCTGGTCTAGGTATATTCAAATGTCGATTAGATTAATTTAAAATGTAGGTTATCAGGAAATAAAAGATTTGTTTTTATTCCTTTATTCAAATTATTATAAATATATAAATAAATATTTTGAATTTTCATTTGATTCAATGATAAGCTACCTTTTTGAACATTTCAATTACATACATATATCAAAAGAATTTTATGATCTGTTGGATTTATGAGAAAACTACACCTGTGTGGTACATAATCCCTTTCTCAACATAAACACTCTGAAAAGACTTAAAGGTTTTTTAATTACCTTAAGTTTCAAACATCTTTCAAAAATCCCTTGTCAGCCTTAATAATTTCTCCAAAACAGCCTTAAGTGTGAATCCCCTCGATACCAAACGATATACAATGTTTGGCGTAGGAAAGCAATAAATAATATGCAAGTCTTTGAGCAAAGCTGTATGCCTTTAGGTATCAACTACAAGTAGTCAGTGCGTTCGAAGTTTCCTCACAACTTTCCTATACATTTTCTTCAAACGGACTAGTTGAGATGGTCCACAACTTTACAGAAAATGTCTCGGATCAAACAGAAAGCATATAGAGGGTGGTTACTGCTACGTGGGAAACGTAGAATGTGAAAGCATTTTACAGAGGTGGAATAAACAAGAATCATTAAATTTTAACTTGGATTTTATAATAATTTATGATAATAACTTAAATTAAGATTTTCTTGAGTGGTAAAATATTTCTGATACATTTTTTAATAGCCTACAGCGTCCGTAATGCTTCTTTTAGCCGCGGTAATTTCTTTTCCTGTATCTAAGAGTGCTGCATTATCTTTGGCTGAACTATCTTTGGTGACTTTCTTTGCTGCTTATTTTTATAAATATTTAGTTTTATTAAGTGAAAATTTTAATAATACTTCTATAGCGTATTAAAAGACGTCTTTATTGCTACTTTTTGCTGATTAAACTTCTTTTACTGCAAACCTCCTTTGTTGTTTGTTTATGGACATTTTGCTTCTCTTTTAAATCAAACAATGCGCTTTTTTGCTTCTTGTACTTGTTCGGTCTATGCTATCAGCTAATTATTTTCTTAACTGCTGCATATTTAGCTTGAACTTTAATATTCTGATTTGTTAGCTTCTTGTGTCTGTAACTTCGATTAAGCTTTCTATCTATCCTATTGTCCGTCCAACTAAGTCTGGGTGCGTATGCCACAGTGTTTCAGGCTGAAGTAATGGCCATACAACACTGTGCAACGGAGATCGTAAGTCAGGGTATAACGGGTAAAACCGTAGTCATATACTCGGACAGCCAAGCAGCTCTAAAGGCGATAGTCTCAGCACAAATAAGGTCACAGCTGGTGTGGGACTGCGTTGGGGCCCTTACACATGCCGCTAGTCAAAATTCTCTGACACTGGCATGGATACCAGGACACTCAGGGTTTCGGGGCAATGATAAGGCTGATGAATTGGCCCGTGCGGGAGCTAACACTCCAATGATTGGCCCGGAACCATTCGGCGGAGTTGCTAATACATTCAGAAAGGCAGCCATTGAGAAATGGAGGCTAGAAAATGCCCAGGAGTGGTGGGAAAAATCACCAGGCAAGCGACAGGCGAAACTCTTCATAAAGGGATATTCGGCGAAGTTTACTGCAGAGCTGCTATCACAAAGGCGAAATGATGTCAGAATGATTGTCAGTCTCTTGACAGGACATTGTAGGCTCAGAAAACACATGAGTCAGCTAAACTTAGCTGATGAAGACATTTGTCGATACTGCCAAGAGGAAGAGGAAACTGCATTTCATGTCCTATGCCAATGTGAAGGCCTTGCAAGGACGCGGTATCTATTACTGGGAAAGGAGAAACCGGCTGCTCCAAGTTATGCGGAGTGGCCACTGTCAAGGCTATTAAGTCTCATTAAGAGGGCAGAGCTGGAAAAGGTGCTCTAATCCTATTCCACAGATAATGGGTGTTCACAATAGATCTGCAAAGGTCGCAGTGATATAGGCTAACAGCCAACCCAAAAAATATCTATCTATCTACCCTATTGTCCCATTTGTATCGCCATAGTAGCTCTTAATGAAGTTTTTTGTAACTAGATGATGGCTTTTGAGTTTTTTATACTCTTTTTTACTTTTGATCTTATTATAGCTCGTTCGGGAGTTTTTTGCATTTTAGGTCACATAATCTTTAACATCAATATTTTATTCCTTCAAGGAGCTACAGATGATTTTGAACTTTCTTCCTCCTAGGAGTGTCGATATGTATATGTAGGCTTAGACTGCGCCACGAATAGAACCTTTAGACACAAATCTAACCTAATTTTTTTGTTGACACAAATCCAGAGTTTCATTACGATACAAAAAGTTGTGTAGTTACAGAGATTTTTTGAAAATAGCAAATCAGTCGAAAAATTGAGAACATTTCGGAGCAACAATTTTCAGAGAGGGTTATCCCAACAAGAATGTCTCGCTAAAATGTTTTCTTTGTTTGGGAATGAAGCTTCACACCAGTCAACGATTTGCCGTTCGTATTGCAAATTTAAATGTGCTTGCTCTAGTCTTAGCAACGATTCCAGTTCGTCAGCTAATTAAGGATGACCACCGTGCAACATACCAGGAGATAGAGGCATCTTTTGGCATTTTAAAGACCAATCCAAAAGATTGTAGCATAGAAAGCTTATAAAAATATTAGTGGCGATGAATCTTGAATTTACTCCTACGCACCGGAAAATAAACTCCAATTCGCTGTGTAGGTATTTCACGATAAGGAAAAAACCAACACAAGTAATCCGTTCTTGAAGTGTGCCCAAAAGACAATCGAGTTTTAAAACTTTAAAACATTGAATTTGTTAGACCATCCACCGTGTATAATCCCGACCTAACTCTCAACGACTCCCAAAGATTAACAATTCAAGGCGTGGGCAAAGATTCCAGTCGCCATAAGAAGCCATCGATGCCTTTAAAATTGCGATTTTACAGTTTTCAATTGAAGACTAGATAGCTTAGTCGGTAGAGCATGAGACTCTTAATCTCAGGGTCGTGGGTTCGAGCCCCACGTTGGGCGCCAAATTTGTAACCTTAAAAGTACCCTAGGCTAGCACCCGTGGGTCGTGGCTTCCTTCTGTGTTTTACTAGATTCTCTCCAGACATTAATTTAAAGGGCGCCAAGTACAGACACACAAATAAAATTCGGAAGATAAGTTTAAAATGGTTTATTACTTTAAAATTGGTTAGTAATGTAATGAAAATTAGGAAAATTAATTAAATCTCTTTACTTGGTTTGGATCTGCGGCTTTTGATAGAGTTTGATTCCTGAAGAGCGTGCTGTAAGAAGGATGGGTTGCTTTCGACGGACTTCTTGACAAACTTTCCACGCTTCTACGCAGTGGACTCGGAACAGCAACGGAAATGGAATTCCCCTGTAGAGATTTTTTTCGGCTTTTCTAACAACGAGGGATCGGAACTGCAATGGAATGGAATATCCCTGTAGGATCCTCTTGTCGAAATCTTCTAACGAAGTGGGATCGGAACTGTAACGGAATGGAATATCCCAGTAGGAACCTCTTGTCGAAATATTCTAACGAAGTGGGATCGGAACTGCAACGGAATGAAATATCCCAGTAGGAACCTCTTGCCGAAATCTTCTAACGAAGAGGAAAGGTACAGCAAAATGGCGTTGGCTTCACCGGAATATGTCGAAACGTGTAGTTTTATATAGCAATTTGTAGTCCTTAATAGGGCCCTTCTTCTAGTTGGCAATAACCCTATCAATAAAATTGGAATCAAAACTCCGAATTTTCAAATACTATTTTTCAAACACAATCGCTATAAGTCTCTCCAAATTTCGAGAAAAAATTAATTACCTTTCATGTATAAATAATAAAACACCACAAAAACTGACCTTGAATTGAATTAGCAATTGTATTCGAAAATTTAAAATGTTAGTAAAATAGATAAACTACTATATTCACCGCATTTTGGATTAATTTAACTATTAAACTTAAAACCAAGGCAAAATGGAACTCACCAGAAACAGAAGGGCAAAGATAGTCGGAAACTCTGAATTACTTAAAATTCAACGATAAAAAGAACGAAATAAAATCAAAAACTCACTACGAAACCAATTCTCTTCTTCCAACTAGCAGTCCCCACTCGTATCAACGCGGTAACAATAGATAATTTAAAAATATTTATAGTCCGGAAGGATTGTTCGAAAACTAACGATACAATCGTTACAAACTGGTTTACCAATTAGTTTGAACGTATGTAAAAGTGTATCGAATTTGAAAAGCAATAAAGTACTTTAAGTCTACATATTTTTGATGTGAAACATCTATAGCGGCACGTAAATCAGATTTCTGGCGTGGTGACGGTGACGTCATGACGTAAAAAATCTAACGCATCGATAATAATCGATAAGAGATGTACTGATATCTTATATGAAATTGGTGTCATGTTTTGAGCGACGCGACGGTGGCGTGCCAACAATAGGGGGAAGAAGCTCATCGATTCAAAAATTTGGCGGGACAGGGTATGAATTGTTTCATAAAAACCTAACTCGATTCCGCCTACTATCTATTCTATATATATATATATATATATATATATATATATATATATATAAATGATTGTTTGTATAGGCAACATAATATAGCTACATATTTTGCTGACCTGTAAAATTGACAGCTAGTCAATCAAAATAGATTGTTGGTGAATAGTTGTCATATAGTTGTCCGCGTAAAATTTGTGTATTTAGTTTTAAATATGAATAAACAAAGTGTTAATAAAGAAAGTGATGAAAAAATATGAATAAAAATGAGTTATTTCCCAGATTTGGTTTTGTTCTCCAAACACCCATCAAATTTTTAGATTATGACCTAACAAAAATTATCAGACCTTAACCAGCCCTTAATATTCACATTAACCCGTGCCTAAATCATAATACATTTCCCATTTAAATACCGTTTAAAAGTAATTCAACGATAAAGTTGTATTCATAGTTAAATTCATCATTTTCCTATTTTTTATTTAGTATCGCTTTTTGTTTGTACTAAAATTATGAAGTAACTACAATTATATTAATATAGTAACGTACTTCTATATAAATTTGTGTTTTAATAATTTCCTTTTTTAAGATTATTGAATTTAAGGCAATTAAATAAAAAGCTAAACGAAATCACTTTTTAAATTTATTCAATAAATAGTCATCGTTATCTGGAAAAAATCGTAATATTTTATTTTATCATTATGACATATTTAGTTCCTATCACAATCTGTTCTTTTCTGCATATTACTTTTACACAATAATGTCGATGTTTCACATCTGCCAGGCGTCCCGTGACGGCTCACATTTTTTTTATCTTTATGGCTGTATGCAAAACTAAAAAGACAGCCCTTGTAGAATATTTTGTGTGTTTATTACTTCATTTTGGATAAAAAATGTTGAGGTGCGATGAATTTTTTTCTGTTGAAAGTTGTAAAGAGAAATTTTCAAGTCCGTCCCTTGTTTTTCGGCAGGGAGCTGAAATAGGGTAACAGTCTAAGGGCACACGTACTTTGGGGATAACAAAGGAATTGCTGGTGCGACGTCTTCAACGTGGGGTCAGCAATGTCTTGTTAGGAAAGGGAAAACTCGGATGTATTTGCTTTTGTAGCGGGATTATTCGGGAGCTTCGGCTTCGGCTGGGAATACAGAAACGCAGAGAAATATTTTCCAACAAAGGTGGATTAATTGGAGAAGCAGAAATTCTCCTTCCTTTGTTGGGTTTTCAAATGAACCATATCGGTGTCACGTACTTAGAAGAAAGTATTATTTAGGCGTTGTTTTTGGAATTATTAAAAACCAACATGTCTTTAATTAATATAATTTTTAAATTAATCTATTAACAAATTTATATAACTGAAGAAGAGGGTAATTACTGTTTATAGTAATTGTAAATACGTACAGATTGCCATTTGAGATTTATTGTTTTACTTGTTTAACGGTACCTAATTAAAGAAAATTGATCTGGCAACCAGAATTTTTTTTAATAAGTTAATTTTTGTTGTCTCTAAAGTTATTTTGAATGTAAATTTATCCCTTTTTGGTAACTAAATGAAATGTTCTATTTCTTTAATTGTTTTTTTTACTTAAATTACAATTTAGTAGAAAAAACACGACCTGCGTTTCTGTATCCTCTGACACGAAATAAATTAAAGTGACAAAGCAAGAAAGTTTTGCGGTGACACACCAGGTTGATTTGTGTCCCACTGCTTCTACCCTGTCGGGTTTCTTGTGAGCTCTAATTCAATGCTATTTTCAGTCCAACTGACATTGGAATTGACTGTTCTACCATCCCTTAAATAAAATAAATTCCTTTTCTATTCTACAACGAATCGCTAGAACTGTATGGAGGAATGAACGAATGTTATTGAATTTTTATTGAGTTTACAGAATTCCTAAGATTTCTTTTATGTATCTTAAGATATAAAGGAAAATGTATATTTTCCACGAATTTATAATTGCTTTTTTAAAATTACTTAACATCAAGATTTGGCTTGCCAATACTGATACGTACTATAATTATCTTGGTGTCATCATAATCTTCTTCTTCTTCTTCTTTATCTTTTAGAAGGCGTACCGCCTGTTTAATTCCGGTTTCTTTGCGCTAGCAGTTTTTGCGAAGTCGACTGCCAGCTGTCCCGCCATCGCTTAGGTAGTCTTCCTGTAGGTCTCCTGCCATGAGGTGCGGTGTTTCTTACTATTATAGCCATTCTGTCGGGATTCATTCTGTTAACATGCTGGTTCCATTCTCTCCTTCTTTTTCTTATCCATCTGACTATGTCGTCTGTTTGACACTTCTCTCTTATGTTTGTGTTTCTCTGTCTGTCATTTAATGTGTTTCCTGTTATCATTCTTAGGGTCTTCATCTCCGTTGTTCTTAGGATCCTCTTTGTTATTGATGTTTCAGCTCTTATTTCCGCACCATCATAATCTATTGTTCTATATTAAAATCACCATCACCCTGATAAAAAATTGCCCTTTACAGTTGATTTTTTAAATATAAATAAAGAAAGTTTCTTAGCATAGATCGTTATTCTAAGAAACACTTTTTTGTATCTTTTGTTTTTTCTTAGCTCTTGTAAGCAACTGGCAAAACTTTAAGCAGCTTTGTCATCTTTTTTATCAGTAGCTAAGTTAATTTTCTTTTGTACTTCTGTTCTTTCTAAAGTTGTATAAAGCATTATTTTCGCCTCTTGTTCGTGCATTATAGTTTACTAACGACAAATTTGTGGATTGTCACAATGTTTTTTGAGTCATTATAATCTATAGGTAGATAGATATTCAATGGGTTGACTGTTAGTCTGAATCACTGTGACTTTTACAGATCTATTTTGAACACTCATCATCTCTAGAATAGGATTAGAGCACCTTGTCTAGCCCTACCCTCTTAATAAGATTTATTAGCATTGACAGTAGCCTCTCCACGTAACTTGGAGCATCCTGTTCCCCCTCTCCCAATACTGGATACCGCATCCTTGCAAGACCTTGACATCAATATAAGGACATGAAATGAGATGTCCTTCTCCTCTTGGTAGTATCAACAGATATCTTCATTTGCCAAGTTCAGCTAACTCCGACAAACTCCTGTGAAGAGAGCGACAATCGCATTCTGACATTTTTTAATCTTTCTGATAACAACTCTGTAGTAAATTTCATCGACTGTCCTTTATGAACACTTGGCTTGTCGCTTGCCCAGTGATTTTTCCGACCACTCCTGGGCCTTCTCTATAGTCCCCATTTCTCAATGTCTGCCTTTCTTAGCGTGTCAGCAACCTTGCCGAATGGTTCCAGACCAATAAATCAGACTTTTACTAACTCTTATAAGAATAATTATATTAATAATATTATAGATGTCATGGAAAATGGTGACAAATATCTATGGTTTCAGCAGGCGGAGATAATTGACCAAAAGCAAGCTAAACAAAGAATTAGGAAGCAATTTACAAAAAGAGTAAGTTGTTTTTTCAAATCCGATTTAAACGTAGGGAATCTGATTCATACAATTAATACCTGTGCTGTACCGGTCCTGAAATACGCTTTTGGAGTCCTGAAATGGTCAACGACTCAATTGTAAAAAATTCGATGATGGACTCGAATTATGATGACAAAACACAAATGTCATCACCAGAAGTCATTACTCCTTAGCACCACACTACCACGGAAAGAAGAAGAAAGAGCTTTTACCAAAACCAGGCAAATTAAATGAACTAGGACAGAATAACACTGTTACCCTCCTATGGGTTCCAGGACACGTAGGAATAGAAGGAAATGAAACAGCAGACAAGCTGGCAAAAAAAGGAGCTGAAACCCCATACCTGGGACCATAACCATCCTGTGGAATCAGCAGTAGTACAATCTTAGAAAAACTAAGGAAAAAAATGGATAGCGAAAAATGCAAGTACTGGAATGATCTAATAGGACTAAGACAATCGAAGACGCTCCTGGGAAACTATAACCAGAAGAGATCTCACAGCTGTCTTAACCTGAGTAAGAAAAACCTCCGAATTATAACAGGAATACTAACCGGTCACTGTCGATTAAGAGGACACATGAAGAAACTAGGATTAGTAGATGAAGCAAGCTGCAGATTCTGTGAGGTAGAGGATGAAACCTCAATACACATACTTTCAGAATGCATGGCATTAAGTACTTCTATGGTCACATACCTAGGGTCATACGAAATAGAAAGGGAAGAACTACCTAATTTAAAACCCAATGATATCCTAAACTTTCTAAGGAAGACAGGACTAGAAGAGCTGCTATAAGTCTGATGAGTCATCAGAATTATAGCAAGAAAAGGGGGACACAATAGATCTTATAGGTCGCAGGTGTATCTGTTACCCCTAACACCACATACATACATACATACATACATACAAAACCAAAAGTAGATAAAAAAAATGGCCCTTGGTAAGCCAGGCGCATCAGTAGATTTATATTAATTGAATATATGAAAAGTATACGTTTCAGAAAAAAATGTTTTAGATAAACGTTGTAGGTCTGTTTAAGACAAACAAAAAAGTCCCCTAACATTTTTTTGTACAGGGTGAAGTAAAAAAGTTACGAATTTTTTTCCAATTTGATTTGATGTCACGCCAAAACGGCCGTACCGATTTGGCCCATTAACGAACTCGACCGAGATTTTGGGACGCTTGATTTTTGTGCCAAATTTCATTTCGATCCGTTAAGAAATGCGACCGCTATCGTGTCCACAGATTTCGTTATATCGGAACTATACATACATACATACATATATATATACATATATATATATATATATATATATATATATATATATATATATATATATATAAACTTTTGAACGGAAGGTGTTTTTGAGGTCAGGGGGGCCCAAAACGAAAAAGTGTAGTGAAATTTTCCCGAAGTCGTGACCTGCGAACCAGCTGAATAGTAGATATAAATCTACTAAAATTACGAGATTTCTTTTTCAGGAAATCCAACTTGGATGATGTTGTAGTGAAAGCCTTTTCTAAACCTTACAAACGAAGTTGTGAATCTGGATATTGTGGCAAACTGTGATAAGCAGGAGAAGTAGGCCCAGAAATCACTACATGGAAACCACCATGGCCTAAACCAACACCACATTGACAAGATAGCGCCAAATAGGTGGTTTCCAAGAGCCTGAAACGGAAGGATTTATAATCTTGATTCAGGTTCATGTCATTAATACAAACAATTATGAAAAATTTATCCAAATTGTGCATCGGATAAGTGTAGAACGTGCCAATAAACGACGAAAACAATACAGCATGTAACATCATGTTCAACCTTAGCTGGCACCAATTACCTAAGCAGACAAAATTAGGTGTGCAAAATCATACATAAGAAGTTGGCTAATAAATTTGAATTACTTGGGACATACACTCCATTACTACTACCAGCCGCAGGTAGTTCTTGAGAAAAGCTGATTTTAGACTCTACTATGATAGGCCTGTTATCACCGATAGACAGTTGAAGCAATATCGGCCAGATTTTATGGTAGAGGATAAAAAGACTAACTCGGTTCGTCTACAGGATGTTTATCATTACCATTTTGTATTTTACAATATTACTCCACCTACTACTTTCTTTATGCAGATGACTATTTAATGTTTGATTTACATAAATTTGCAAACAATTACAAATTGCAAATTCAGAAATACAACAACCAAGTACGAAGTTATCAATGAAATTCCCCAAACTGACTGTGACATTTAGTTAGGAATTGCGTCACAGAAATTACCTTCCCAAGTTCTCACAATGCAATAGTTGTCATTTCAAATAAGAGACATTCATGTATATGATAATTACATCTTACTCCCATTTCCAGTAACATTAACCTGGTTGAATATGTGAACATGATACAATTTTTAACCATAAAATATATTGTATCTATCATTAAAAACATTGATTTCTGTGACACCAATAAATAATATCCATATTTGTATGTAGTTTTAAGTAAAGATTTATATTACTTCACTTACTGTTTTTGTGTTAAGATAAACTCTAAACTCAGTACAGCAAACTTTATGCAAATAAAATAAAAGAAACTATTTATAGTTGTCTCAAATGAACATTCGCAATAATAATAAAAGAAGAGAAGTATATACGAACGCAGTTTTCCGAGTTCGAGAAGCGTAGTATGTCATTCTGATAAGAATTTGTCAGAACAGAATGCACTCCTTCTCCAATTCCACTCTTCCGAGGAGGTTACGGCGACTTTGAACACCAAAATGGGCAGTTAGAAGATGCCATGAAACTACACCTTTTATTGCAAAGATGCTGGTCTTGCACTATATTCCCAGTGTCCGGTTGTATGTTCATTTTATATTGTGCGTCCATTTCCACTGTGCGTTTATTTCTATTGTGTTCCCATTTCTATTAAGCGTTCATTTCTAAATTACGGTCATTTCTATTGTGAGTTCATTACTTATTTGCGGTCATATCCATTGTGCGATCATTACTACTGTGCGTTCATTTCTATTGTGCGTCCATTTCTATTCTGCGTCCATTTCTATTGTTCGTTTATTTCTATTCTGCGGTCTTCAGTAGCGTTTTCACTTGGTGTCACTTTTAGGCCATATTGTCCTTTATTCCTAAACTACTGCTGATCGCTTTTATGTCCAGAGCCAGTATTGATTATATCCTTAGATCGCGGTGTACATCTAATTTAATTTACATAAACCTGGCATAGTCTCTCCTGTAGAGCTCTATGTTTTAAACACTGCTTTCTATGGGAATATTATGAGCAGGTTCGGCACCAAGAGTCCTTCCATGCTTGCAGGACTCTAGTTTGATCAGCTGAAGATCGTCGCCACCGCTGATCTTCAGGTAGGCATAAATCCAGGTGTCCCAAGTTCTTGAGGATTTGGATGACTATCCTTGAGTTAATGTTGCCACAGAGCAGTTCCCTTTATAAGAGATCTGAGTCCTATGACTAATTCCTCAACGTGGTGATAAGATTCAGGGTTCTTGTCACCGAAGATGAGGAACCGTTTATGGTCCAAGGCCTCACACTCAAATAGAATGTGAGTTGCCGTCTCATCTTCCATGGCGCACTGTCGGCACGAGTTGGGTTCCTGTGTCAGAATCCCCATCCTTCGAAGGTGTAGTCTGAATGGTCCATGCCCAGTGAGCAGGCCCACTAGTACTCTTATCTGACTCCTGCCAAGATTCAGTATGTCAGACGTCAGTTTTTTTAAGTAGCCTTTGAGCGTAAGCTTCGAATGCCTCAGCCCTAGAGTATTACTCCAGTGTTTGGTCGACTCTTCCCAGACCCAGTTCCTGACTTTGGTCCTTACCCAGGCTCTAGGCAGTCCCAGTAATGTACATGCTTTCTCGCGCACCCGGATCTTTCTTGTAAGGTATTTGTAATTTTTTGACTTTAAGTCATAGTAGGTATAAGGTGTTACTCCTTCCGTACGTTCACCATTTTCTGTAGATTTAATGGACCTGGTACTTTTTTCATCTTAGCAGAGAAACTCTCTCATTGTTAATAGATAATTTAAACTTAAAATGAAAGTACTTACTTTATTGACGACATCTGGTGGATAAAAATCATTGCTTTCATAAACAATACTAGATAAATTACTACATTAGAACTGTTAACCTTCGCATGGAAACTTAACAAAAATATATGAATGTATAAAAAAATTTAGTAATACAAAAAATTTAACTCAAAATGCAATACAAACAAAACATTATATTACCTTTATATTTAGCATCTATTTAAGCATCCGTTTTTTTATAGCCAGAAACTCTTTTTAGCAATTTACTCGCTGAAGGGTAAGAAAGAGAAAGAAATTCAATTATAAGTGTCTTATATTAAAGTGTAGAAGTTTGAGGTGTTTACAGCTAACCTAATTTTTGTTTTGATCTTCCCGTCTCCGGCTCCGTCTAGATTCAACAGGTGGCCCTTTTTTAACTCTTCAATTATTTTAAATTTTTACATTCTCCCCGGCTTCTCGTTAAGGACCCACTTTGGATCGCTAATTGACTAATTGCAAGTTGTTAGACTCGTTAAGTTGAAGCTACGAGGATTATTTTGGAATCTATTACTTTTCTGAATTTATGATGCTGTATTTCTGGAGTAAGTATCAGGACCTTTGTAAGAAAGTATTTATTTTAAGGGTTACCGGTACAAAGAAAATAATTCAAATATAATGAATTTTATTATAAATTTTTTTTTTTTCACTTAAACGTATTATAACGCATTTACAAAATGGTTTATTCTAAGACGTGGCACTGTCTAATTTCAAAACCCTTTTTTTTCTTTTGAAATAATCTTTACACTCTCTACTACTTCTGGATCTTGAAATTTGGGGATGGGCGAGCTAGTGCTCAGCCAGCACTGTGGCCACATATGACCCATTGTGCATCCTCCCGTGTGTAGGGATATCCTTACCTCAGGCTGTCACCAGGCCTAGTGATTTAAAATAGGTGATGAGGCTTCCGAGAAGGTTCTCCCTGACATCGGCTGGTGTAAGCCAGTACTCGCCCAACACGGATCTTTTGATTTCAGAAAAAGCAGAGCAGTCATACATTATGTGTTCTAATGTTTCCTCTTCTTGTTCGCAGCCTCTGCATAGCGGCGATTCTGTTAATTTCATCCTAAAGATCAATCAATCAATCAATCAATCAATCAATCAAATAAGCTTTATTGTCAAAAAGTTTACAAAAATTTGTGTAGACAAAGCCAACAACAGATAAATATAAGATAGAACTAGGAACTAGTTCTACCATATATACATAATACATATACACATAAACATAAACATAAAAATATAAATATTTACAAAAAACATCATTAGTTGACAAAACAATCCATAACAAACAAAAATTGTTTCACCAACCAATTTATAAACTTAAATATTGTTTCCTAAACAAAATTACAAACTGTAAACAAAAAATCAAAAAATCACACATTAAGCAGATGAATAACATTAACCAGTGTGCGAAATGCTCTGGTCGCGTCAACGCTCGCGGAAATGGGTACAAAGTTCGGAATTTTGTGCCACAGGTCGGATCGGGATGCGGTTTTCTGCATTCTCTTCCAAAACGATTATGTAAAAATGTGCCTGAGAAGATTTTCCCCGGAGACCGAAAATTGGCCCGCTGCAGGCCAAAGTGCACGCGAAAAATGCATTATCTGGGAGGCCTTTTGGAAGATTTTCAAATTTGATAAATAAGGGTCAGAACTCGCCCGGATCGGGTACTCGGGGGTTTTCGAGGCCGCTGATCACGAATATAATGTTCAAATTGACCTTCGAACACCTGGTGCACCAGAACCTGACCCAAAACGTCATCTCCGGGAGTTTTCCTGACACAATCAAAGAAGGTCAACCAAAAATAATTTCGGGGGGTTTTTTGGCCCGCTGAATCCAAATCTGGCATCGGCGAGCACCCCACTGGCACCTGGTGCACAGAAACCCGGGCTAGAACGTCGTCTTCGAGAGTTTTCTTGACAAGACTGCCAAAACCCACCCGAAAATCATAAGAGGGCAGTTCTGTGGGGCAGTGGTCCCGAATTTCACGCCGAAAACAACTCCCGGAACACCTGGTGCACCAGAACCTCACCCTAAACGTCATCTCCGGGACTTTTCCTGACACAATCAAAGAAGGTCAACCAAAAATAATTTCTAGGGGTTTTTTGGCCCGCTGAATCCAAATCTGGCATCGGCGAGCACCTCACTGGCACCTGGTGCACAGAAACCCGGGCTAGAACGTCGTCTCCGAGAGTTGTACAGACACGACCCCAACAAACTCACCAAAAACCGTCTCATAATTTGACACATTTATTAATGTGTAACTCTGGCGTAGGGCCCTCGAAAGAGTTGTTCCAGTGCTGCAGGAACAACGAGAAGAATTCCCCCCCCCCCTCCCCCACTGTTTGATAAGGTCCACGACTGCGGACAATGTTAGCTTGGTAGATGGGCGAGGGCTTACATATTTGCTAAATTGTTCGCAATGCGGTTGCCTTTAGAGTTCCCATGTCCTTTGATCCAGCTGAGAGTGACCACGTTATTCTGGCTGGCCTCAGTTAGAGATTGGTGACATTCTAGTACTAAACTTGAAGTGAAACGTGGTCTATTCAAGGTCAGTAGTGCTTGTCGGCAGTCTGTGTATATATTTATATTCCTGCCTGTTATGTTCCTATTGATCGCTACTACTTATTTCTCATAATGTTTTTGATTGTGGATAAAACTGGTAATTTTAATAATCCTGGTTGCTACCTTTAAGCCCTATATAAGCGTTTATTATTCACGTTCCCACGTTTTTTTTAAATAGTCAACATTATCTTGGGGTATATTTTATTATTTTGCTAACGATTACTCTTCTTTTAAGGTGGGCAAAAACGTATTCTACAGAATATAGATCTGGTGGTCATGTAAGTCAGTCTAAAACTGTGACACATTCCGTTTCAAGGCATTCTCTAGCCACTCTGCCTCTATGAGGAAGTGGATTATCGAGTATATGTAGATAAAATTATTCCCTACAAAATGAACAAACTGACCGTTTCAGGTATGTTGACATGGTTTGACATGGTAACAATAGAGTTTGTGCTCTCAGCATAAAACCTCCTCAGAACATCATACAGTTTCTTATTGATATCTTGAAACAGATCCAGCACTCTTTTGTCTTTCTGTAGCTTTGAAAACCCGAATTCGATACGAATTCAAAATTGCCCAGCATAGGAGTTGGAGTTGGAAGCACTAATTTTTATCTAGCCAATCACTTGGATTTGGCTTTATAAACTCTAGAACACCTAGCTAACAAGAAGTTGTCGCTGTAGCTATAAATTAAAAATACTAGGATTTCTTATACCCATTTGGCTCAGTTTTCACTTTTTGACGACTTTCTGTGGGTTTGTTTTTGAGAGGTCCAAGTTCCAAGTACCTTTTATATGTTATGGATACGTCAACCGGGCCAACGTCTACCACTTCTACGTCTCTTTGAGGCATTCCTTATTTGATAAGAGCAACAATTCTTTCAATCTGCACATTTGGTTGTCCACCATAATGCATTTTTTGTTGTTCGTTACTTTAAGCGAAAATGGGCAACAGTTGATTAACGTTTGTTTTAAAAAAGTTAACTGATTTTCCTTTTACTACGCCTGGTGTTTGTTTCATCCAATCAATGATCACCTAACGAGAAATGCTTCTTTGCATCTTCTACAAATACTTTCATATGTATGCAGAATTTGTTTTTTATATATAGTAGATTTCGCATACATACACATTACACATACAAAAATATTTTTCTAGAGCTAGTTTTGTTACTGTTTTAACAATTTGGATTATGGAAGTCTTGTGACAAAAATATAGATCTCCGACAAAAAAATTGCTTTAAATAATTTAATACAATAGCAGAACCTTTAAAACAGACCAATATCCGTCATTGATCAGTCAGAATCTTTTTATAAATGTCATTACCAACTAAGACCAGCTCTCTTTACGATACAATTAGCTGAATAATCCGTGAAACAAAAGGAATAAACAGTGAAGCACATATTCTGCACATCTGTTAAGCTAGCAGTGCAAAATGAGCAAAATCGATAATTAATTCACTTAGAATTTAGTGCTAATTTAGTACTAATTTAATGCCAGTATCGCAAATTTTGTGCTCTATCAGATTTGCAAAAACTGCTAGCTTTATATCAAGCTAGCAGTGTATATGTGTAGAATCCTACATCAGGATGACTCGAATTTATTTAGTGCTCTTTATTTATTAAAAAAAAAAATTATTTATTTCAAATTTATTTTTTACTAATTAACTGCTAGCTTAACAGAGTAATATCTATAAGGTAGAATACGTAGGAGGTCAACCGGCGCATCAAGAGTACATGAAAATTTAATGCTCATTTAGTGCTCTTATTTTATACAAAAATGATTTAATTTTTGTAACTAAATTATTTTTTTATTTTCTACTGCTACCTAGATGGAATATCTTTGAACGAGAGTTTATAGGAGCTCAAACGAGTGCTCATGAGCACTAAATTTTCATGTACTGTTGATTCTCCGGTTGACCTCCTACGTATTAACAAAGTAATATCGTAAAAATATTACTTTGTTAATGTAGCAGTTAACTAGTAAAAGATAAAAAATAATTCAGTTATAAAAAATTAAATTCTTTTTGCATAAAATTAAAAGACTAAATGAGCATTAAATTTTCATGTACTGTTGATGCTCCGGTTGACTTTTTACGTATTCTATTTTAAAGATATTATTTTGCTAAGGTAGCAGTTAATAAGTAATAAATAAAAAAAAAAAATTCAGTTATAAAAAAATTTAATTATTTTTGTATAAAATAAGAGCACTAAATAGTTATTAAGTGGAGTCATCCTGATGTAGGATTCTAGACATATACACTGCTAGTAGTTTTTGCAATTTGTGCAAATCTGATAGAGCATAAAAATAGCACTAAATTAGCACTAAATATTAAGCAAACTAATTATCAATTTTGCTCATTTTGCACTGCTAGCTTAACAGACGTATATTCGGCGTCGATTTTGCTTGTTATTACACCCACATGTCTTCATGTATTACGTATTTAAGTCGACTAGATAGGCTCACAGGAGTTCCCATTAATCTCTGAAAGATGCACAATGAGTCAAATGTGGCGAAAGTGCTGGTAAAGAACAGCTTATTTTTTTCCGTTTTCATATCCAAATTCTATTTACTGATAGTAGTAAGTAGATTCGAAAATGCTTGAAACTGTTTTGGTGGTTCAGAAATTTTTGAAACTATTTCGGCTGTCAAAACTGATTTTAATTATACTTACATGTTTAGAACGAGTTTTGATATTTGCATTAAGTAGTACAAATTAAGGTTTTTACATAAAAATATATATACCTAAAACTGGAGAATTGTTTTTTAAAATCCATCTTGTAAAATTCTTTTATCTCTGCAAATTACGACTTTTTAAAGGGAGATAAAATTACATTATATTTTCGACGTTATTAGTTGTCTCATCATATTAAATATTTAGTACGCTAGAGTAAGAGTTTATTCATGCCTTATATGCCCTTATTAACATATATATTAACTCTTACTAACTTCATAACAGTGTTATAGTCTTATAGTTGATGATAATGGTAATATTCATGAAAGTCACTTATATACGTTATCATGTTATAATTATATATAGTTACCACCTAATAAACTCTATATCTGCATTGAAAATTTATAATTATAATTTTTATAAACTATTAAACATTTTCTTAAGAGATTATTAAGCAAATAAGAGTTTTTTTGTACTTTTTAATAAATAATTCCTACATAATTCTGTTTTCAATCAGAAATATATTTAGATTGAATACTTAGTTTAAGTTCAAGTTCAAGAATGAGTTCTTTGGAAGAAAAATATGGAGATTTTTAGGAGTTTGGTGCGTAAGAGGACCCTGTTGTAGGAATTGCGTCCTTTTCAGGGGATGGATGAAATGTTGGGAAGGAGTTTGTTAGCATCTGTCTGTCATCGGCACTGCTCCCACAAATCTTCCTTTTTTGATCCTGGAGTTGGTCTTCTTACTTCCGTTTCTTACTTCCGTTATGAATGAACGTGCCCAAAAGTAATTTGTTTTTGGTGTCAGTGTAAGTGTGTGTAGGAGTGTGTAACCCACGTGGTGCAATGTTGGGTTGGGAGATTGGCAAGGACAAAGGGAACCACAGAAACCTTCGCCAAGGGCCCATAACAGTTTTAGCAAATAAGGTTGAATTTAAAGTGAAGGTAATGTATTAAATATTAAATTAATGTAAATTATTTATATTTGTAATACCAATTAATTAATTAATAAAGAATAGCAAAAGCAAACAAAAAGTATTGAGCATTACGAAAACTAATGATATCCAAATACGTGTCAAGAAAAGTTAAAACTAGAATCTACAAGACAGTTATCAGGACCGCAGCTACATAAGCAAGCGAAACATGGGTGCTTAAGAAATAAGAAATAAACCTTTTAGACAGATGGGAGAGAAAAATACAAAGATCCATATATGGAGATGCGAAAATAGATGATCAGTGTAGAAGGGGAAATAACAAAGAATTAAATAAAGATCCAAAAATAGCCACTGTAATTAAATCTCACAGAATACGATATTTAGGACACAAGGAAAGAATGGGACAAGAAAGAATGCCAAAAATGATACTCTCACAAAAGCCAATACAAAATAGAAGGAAAGGTAGACCAAGAAAGAGATAAAAAGACAAGGTATATGAAGACTTGGAAAGAAGTAACGTTGAGAACTGGAAAGAAAGAGATAGAAGTGACTGGAAGAAAATGGTAAAACAATGCATAAAAAGACTTAAAGAAAACAAATTGTTACTAATCTTCTTATCTAGGCCTCTTGAGCTTTAAAAAAATAAGTAAATATTATACAATAAACTGTTCCGTGCTGGAAGTATACTTTTGTTATTGTTTGTAATCTGATGACCTAAAAATAAGCAGTCTTTTGTTGTATATGCATAGTTATATATTGGAATAGGATCTATGCCTAATGCTGAAAGGTAGTTGGGCTTTGAATTTTCCTTGGAAAACATTTTTTCTTTTGAAACATAAAAACACTCTTCTTTGTAGGTAGGTACACAAACAACTTTTATCCAGAACAATACACACAACCAAACTTACATGAAATCCCTCTGTATTTCTGAATCAACTTTTTTGGAAGGAAAAAAAATGATCCCAACTAAAAGATGAGGCTTTTTGTTGTTAACGATGATACTAATAAAGAAAACAGGATTGCTGCAATTTATTATCCTACGAATTTTCTGTGTAGTAGTCAAATCACGATTGTCCGGTATAGTACATTACGTAACAAGTGCCGAAAGCAGGTGATCCCAACACGAGTGCGTTTGTCATTCTATTTTTCATCACTCTTGAATTTGTCTAAAATAAAAGGAAAGAAGACGAGGGCGCTGAAAGAGGGTTGGGGGGAGGCGCATCCCCCCATTAAAACAAAAATGCAAAACTATTAAAAAATTCATCCTCAATTTCTCTTAATTCACTTTCTTTATCATTTATGTTTAATTGGGAAACACTTATTAACTCTGTTTCGGTCATTTATTGCCTTCCGCACGGTCCTGCATGGCCGAAAGCACTGCTTTCCGCACGGAGTGACGAAAAGTTTTATAATTTCGTAACGTTGAAGGAAGCATTGCTTTCCGCGCGGTCCTGCATGGTCGAAAGCAGTGCTTTCCGCACGGAGTGATGAAAATATTATTTCGGTCCTAAAACTATATTGTATATATTTTTATGGTCTTTTTTAGCTCCTCTACTTGCTCCGGCATCCAGAGTCTGGATTCTGTGATGATCTTGGGATAGTTTTTCTTTGCTTCTGGTAAGGATACTTACCATAAAATGAGCAATTAATCTTTTTTGCTGCAAGATTAAGACAAATTCAATATCTTGGGATATTTTTGTAAGGGAAATGGTCAAACAGTGAAAATGATTTAAATGTAAAGAAAGCGCGCTTAGAAGAAAATAGATATCATCTGGCAAAGAAGCAAACCAGACACAGTAACAGGAAAATTAGTTAAGTAGTGTAAACAACTGTTGCTCGCTTTCGCTTAAAAATAATTGGTGATAAATTCTCCATATTAGACATTTGGAAACGTGTACAAAGCTTCTGGATACAATGTCTACTAAAGGATATTAGAAGCTAAGTGCTGTAAAAAGAAGCAACAACTTAATTCCCTACATATTAGGTACCTTTGTCATTTTACTTATCGTTAAATGAGCAACTAATCTTTATTGCTGCAACAGGTAGACCAAATTCAAAATCTAAGATACTTTTTTAAAGGGAATGGTCAGAGGATAAAAATAATTTAAAAGTAAAGAAAGCGCGCCTAGAAGAAAATAGTTTTAATCTTAGATATGCATCTGACTCAGAGTAGGTACGTATTTGTAGCTTAAGGACATCTTACTATCTATCATTTGCTACTTGGAAATAGCTATTATCACTAACTATACATTATAGTTATAGGAATTTTAATACGCTTATATAACTGTTAAATAAATTTTTTTATGAATGGGTATAAAGAATTAGGAACTGGTTTGATCGATCAATATTTGTTTTATTACAGATAATCATTTTATTAAAAATCAACTACTTATATTAATGTGATGAATCGATATTACATCGGGCACAAAATTGACATAACATTAACCACATATGAAGGGAATAAACGACAAGGCTGGACACAACCAACTTAATCAAAAACTGGTCTTGTAGGTATAAAAAAACTGGTCATCGGTCCTATATTAAGGGTTAGCTGACCGGCTATGTCGCGGGCCAATTGACCTCCGGGTCGCGCCCTATCGTGCATTACGTTGACCAACACACCTCCCCTGACCTTTGTATCCCTCGCCACTCGCCATATAAACACACCATCCATCATTTCAGGCAAGAAGGAAATTAGAAACGAATAGAAAAAGCCCCTTTCCAGGTAGCCACGTGGAACCGTTGCATGGGGCAAGTTTTTAGTGGACAGAAACAACTATAAATCACATGCGTAGAATCTGAATTTAGATTTAATTTATTTGTTTGCTAATATATTAACAATATTCGTATATGAAGGGTTCAATTTCTAAACCTTTAACAGTGTTCAAACAAATTATTTGTTTGAAAATTTCTAAACCAAATTTATGAGAGTTTCATATGAACATGTATAAAGAAGTTAATAATTGAACATAATTTAAAATCTTATTAAATTCATTTGGGACTCTACCAGCAATAGTAAAGGTATCATTAACAAGAAGAGGATATGAGTTTATAACTACTTGAATAAAGCAAAAGATTTTAAGGAAATGTAAAATGTAAACTGGAAAAAAGAAGATACCTTATCACAGAAGATATAAGCTACCTAATGACTAAAACTACTTTTTACAAAATAGTCAAGACAATGGCAAAACGAACCACTACTGTATCGCAAAGAAATTGAAAAAACTCAATGCTTCCAAACCAAAAAAAAAAGAAAAATAATCCTAAGTAGAAAGGGACCCACTGTAGCACACTTTGACCTTTGAACCTGTGACGTCATCTGACAATTCTAGCTATTTTTTCAAACATAACCTCACTTTTTTCGAACATGAATTTAGTAACGATAAAATAGCGAAAACTGAAGCATTTTTGACACTTTGAAATTATGTTTTTCCATAAGAAATACATGTAAATCGTAAATTTTTTCTTATCAGTTTTTTAAAGCGTTATTGCGACAAATTTTAGCGCTATTTTAACGTTTGGACGTTTCACATTTTGGAACTGTGACGTTCATGAATTTTGTAACGGTAAAAGTGAGGTTATGTTTGAAAAAATAGCTAGAACTGTCAGATGACGTCACAGGTTCAAAGGTCAAAGTGTGCTACAGTGGGTCCCTTTCTACTATCCTAATTTGGAAATTAAAACTAAAAAGAAAATAATAATAAGAATGTATCAGTAATAAGGAACTAAGAAAAGAAACAGATAAGATTCCACGTTTAATAAAGAAAATGAAGATACATAATTTTTCCGCTCATGTGGGCAAATGGACCAATTTTGGAAATCATCCATTATCTTCTGAATGTGTGCTTTGATCCAAAGTTTGAATGAGAAAATTGTAGATTGATTAATAATTCAGCATAGCACACCATACTAATTCTTCTGCTATGCTGATGGCGCAGCAATCCTAGCGGAGACTAAGGATGACTTACAAAGACAACTGCACACACTCTAACATAAGTCAAAAACTTAATTTGTCTATCTCAGTCGAAAAAACAAAATATATGACGATCAGCAAAGACCTTATCAGATGCAAACCTGCTGTCGAAGATAAAATAATAGAGCAAGTATCACAATTTACATACCTAGAGATAGAGCTGTCTAACAACTATGACCCACCAAAGGATTTGTGGAATTTAGTTAATAAATCAGAAGCGGTAGCAGGCAGTCTAAGAGAGACGGTATGGGCAAATAAGTATATGCGGATGGAAGCAAAATCAAAATTTACAGACATGTGTGAGGCCAATGATGACATACGGAATAGAATACAGAATAGATGCTCGCGAGGACTCGAATAAGACTAAAAGTATGTTGAGAGTTGCTAAAATAAACAAACTGAGAACAAACGTAGGGAAAACAAGACGAGATCCGGTCAGGAACACAGAATTAAGAGAGCGATGCGGAATACAGGATGTAGTAAGATGGGGAAGACAAAGAAGAAGGCAGTGGCACAACCACGTAAGAAGAATGGATGAAAACAGGTTACCGAAAATAGCGTTAATTGGAAGACCAGCAGGAAAACGACCGCTGTGGAGACCTCCAAAGAGATGGAGGATCAGCTGGCAGCCCACATCACAGGAACGTTCGAAATTAACAGATCAACAGATCTAATAAAAGAATAAGATGATGAAGAAGAAGATAAATAATTCTTTAAAAAGTCTCTTTAATAAAGTCATCATTTTTTGTTCAAACAGATTTCTCATTTTACCTACACTTACCATACAGTAGAAATTGGCATTGAGAGAGCTGATCTTGGTATCTACATATTTGTGCAAACAAGCTTTCTTTTGCTTGAATTTGTCAAAGGAAGTAAGAAACCTGTTAACAAATAAAAATCTAGATTACAACACAACAAATTATAAACCAAATTGATTCAAACTATCAAGAGGCATATAAAACCACCGCTCCAATTGATTTAATCATATATTATACCATAACTATGTTTTTTATTTATTTTTTTATTTGCAATGTAAGTATAAATAATATCTAAAAATTGTTCCGTGGTGTACCCTCATTGATAACATACTGATTTCAGTAAATTAAAAAACCCATTTACTGTCAATCTAATTAGAATAACCCTGTAGGTAATAAATTGTCTCTTTGTTTCAGGAAAAGCAAGTGAATGAAAAAGGTAGCCAGCGCACCGCAGGGTTTTGAAAGTGAGTTCCAGCTGTTGAAATTAATACATGAGAAGGTAAAACAAAACAAAGGTTGACGGAAACATGAGGAATAAGCTGAAAATTCAGTTGCAGTGACAGGTTACCTGATGTTTTGGTATAACAGGGGTTCAGCGAGAAATTATTTACGTTGGTAGTGAATATTGCATCAGGGACTAAACGTTTTGTTTTAATACATTACGAATATACGTTTAGATTATATTGACATAAAAGACTCCTGTTGTTATTTACAAATAAAATAAATTGAATTTAAAAAAAGGCTTGAGTTTTGATTATAACGCCATATCCAGACAATGAAAAATGAATAAAACCAAAAGTAGATTACTAAGCAACTGGTCCATTTTTTTAAATAATATAATCGTTGTATTCACAACATTAAAATTTTTAACTAGCAAAACCAAGCCCGTCATTTATAATTTAATGATATGGCCTAATTCGAATAGAGCAGCTATTTTATATAATATAACAATAGCATGTATAATAACAAGTAGTGAAAGAGCGAATCCACAATTTTTATTTCACATATTTCCAGTTTTTGATAAAAGTGTCAATATCTCGAAAACTAATTAAAATATCAAAAAAATGTATTCTTTCAAAAATGTCGGAAATTACATGTTCTTTCCACAAAGTATAAATATTTTACCAATATCTATATGAAAACCCAATATTTTTAAAAAATTCCATTTTTTGATAAGAGTAAACGTCCACTTCCGGTCAGCCGATTTTACTCAAATTCTATCAGATTCCTCCGATGGTGATTATAAGTAAGGTTTTATAGTTTCATTCCGATCTGATTAGCCGTTTAGCCGCAAATGTGTTCACAGACACAAAGACAGACAGACAGACAGACACACAGACAGACATTTTTTATTTTTGGGTGTTTTAGGCTCAAGGAACCCTAAAACGCGTATTTTCGCTAAAAACCCGAGATCGAAATTTTTCGCGATCACAATACCTTCCTCTAACAGCGTTGCTGTTCGGAAGGTAAAAAAACATTGGTTACAGTAAGTTAATTTTAATGTAATTACAGTAAAAAATATGATGAAAGACAGCAATGTGGAAAATTTTAAAAACTGAAAAAGGGAAAATCCGGAAAAATTACAAAATATAACTAAAAATAATAATTAGTGAAAACTTTAATGAAACAAGAAAATTTGAAAAAACTAACAAAAAAAAATGAATAATTGAAAATGAATAACACACTGGAAAAAACTGAAAAAACAGGAAGAAAACAAAATATTACCGAAAAATCGCGTAAATTGTCAAAACAAGCAAAAATTGAGAACAAAACAGAAAAAGCGTAAAAACAGGATAAAAACGAATAATAAATTAACAAAAAACGAAAAAAAAACTTGTTTGCGAAAACACCTGGTAGATGGCGTTCTATTTCGATTGCTATATACAATAAATTAAATAATCTTATTTGGATTTAACTTCGTCCGGAATGTATAAAAAACAAAAAAAAAATACGAAAAAAAATAATAAAAAATTGAAAAAAATCATAGAATCGAAAAACAGTAAATTAAAAAAATTAACAAAAAAATAAACATTTTATAGTTTGGGAAAAACAATGTGATAATCTGATAACCAGAGTAGGTAATTGAAAAAAAAAAGTAAAATGAGTAAAAAAATGGTGAGAAACGGGAAACTAAAGTAAAATGGAAAATCATCGAAGAAAATGTAAAAAAAAATCCGAAAAAATATCACAAAAAAAAAATGTGGAAAATTGAAAAAAAAACAGAAAAACAACAAAACCTGTGGTGAGTAACACGTTATTTATTCATGTGGTTGTTCGATTCTTATCGTTCTTTCGTTCCCAATGAAGTGTAGGTAGCCCATAGAGCACACAGTAGGGAAAATTGGTAATTTAAAACCGTTCAGACAGCAAATCATGGTCAGAATTCCCCATTATTGCAGTTAGCAACGAGGAAATTGTTTTACCCGTTTACCAGCTAGGGGTGTCACGAGTTTAATGAAAGAAACCCTATCTTAATAGGTGAGTTACGATATTTTATTTTTATAAGATTAATAACGCCATATGGTCGCAATTTTAGTTGTAATATCTTTATTTTACTTGTATTTCTTTGTGTCTTGTATGTAGGTTTATTTATGTGAAACTAGACTCCTTTTAGTTTTTTTTTTACTATTATAAATTAATTTTATGTTAAATCTTGATTTAATTTATTGTTATAATTTTGTCGTGACTAGCAAGTCAAATTTAAGTTTGTTAAGCACATTTAAATCATTAGTTTTGATCATTAATTGTAAATTCAGAGAAGTCAGCTTCTAAATATTGTATTATTCATTTAAATTCATTTTTATTCTTTCATTGTTGTGCAAAAATAAGCTAATGTGTTCAAATTGTATTAAAGTCAGTAAAGTCAATTAAATCGAGGAGTCATTTAAATTTGTTTGAGCTATTATTAATTCCAAATTATGATTTTAGGGTCCTAGTTATAGGCTGAAATCCTAGATACAGGTGTAAATCAGAGCTACGGGTGTAAATCCTAGTTAAGGGTTTAAGTCCTAGTTATTGGTTGATATTTGATTGCTGACCTGATACTTAGTCGCGCTTAAGTTATTTGAGATTGGTGCAAGACTATTGGTTCTGGGAACAGGCTTGAATTTGGTACCGGCCTAAGTATTGGTGAAGCCTAGGACGACGAGGAATTGTATCTAGATTATCAGATAAGCTAATTAGATTTAAGGCGCAACTATAGTTTTAGTTAAGATCTATTTTTTCTTGTTTTTTTTTGTATTGAGTGTGATCACACAGATTGGTTAATTTTCCTTTCAATATTATTCATATATTCTTTTTTATATAAATATCATTAGCGTTGTCAAGCACGAGGCTTGACAGTTTTGTAATTCTTAATATTTTTATTAAAGAAGGGTCTAGTTGAGATTTTGTTTTATTTAGCTCACTTTATCGTTATTATCTTTTATTTTTTTTTTGTGTAATTCAATTAGAACTGTTTAAATATACAAAATTTATTTAATTATCTCCAGTGGGTGAAGTAGTGCCTGGAACATCAGGGGTTTCCGATTTTAACCGTACAAATCGGTGGCGCACTCACTTTATTTTGGTACTTACCCTCTACGGCTGAGCTGGGCACAATTTGCCAGTAGAGAAACCACTACCGATCTCAGCTGGAGTTGGATTTAGATTGGAATAAATTGATTAACCTTTTTATTAATTCTTCAAAATTTGATTTATTTTTATTTTCATTAAAAATACGTGGCATGGTTTACTATCTGAGCTGTTTGACACTTTTTTCTGGGTTTATTATCTTCCCATCCATTGAATAAAAAAGTTGGCGGCGCCCATTTTCATTTTTTAACATCTTTTTTTAATTACCTATTTAGCTCAAACGAACCCACGACTCGCTCTCCACCAGACAACTGAGTGTCGTTCACATCAGTGAACCTATTAACGAGCAATTTAAAATTCATAAAAAAAGGTTACTGAACGTAAAGTAATACATAGTTTAAACATAATATGAGCATAAATGGCAGAAACAGAGGTAGCGTGATTTACTATCTGAGCTGTTTGATACTTCTTTCTGGGTTTCATATCTTTTTCATCCATTGGATAAAAAAGTGAAGTTCATTTTTTAACATTTATTTTTTAATTTCTTATTTAGCTCAAAAGCATCCACGACTCGCTCTCCACCAAACAACTGAGTGTCGTTCGCATAAGTGAGTCTATTAACGAGCAATGAAAATTCATAAAAAAAGGTTACCTATTATGTTACGTAAAGTAATAGTTTAAATATAAATGGCAAAAACAGAGGTAGTGTGGTTTACTATCTGAGCTGTTTGATACTAAGTTTTAATTGTTAATTTCTGTAAGTAAATCTTCCATCGGTAATTAATTGGCAGGCCAAATTGTTAACAGTTTTCAGTTAGTGATTCCAAGTATTTCCACTTACTTATCGGCTTAGCATTAATGAGAGAATGATTAATTATGGAAAGTAGTTTGAATTCATACAAAATATCTCAAATATCTTTGTTTGTTTCTACAAAAGCAACTTATGTAAAAAATTCGATGACTACTGAACCATTTGCGCTCACTACTGCCTCTGTTGAAGATGTTAAAGACGCAATATTTAGCATATCATCCAAGTCATTGGGTCTCGATGAGATTTCAATACAAATGTTGCAGATATGTTGCCCCGAAAGTATACCAGTAGTTACCCATTTAATCAATTTTTGTTTGCTTGAGGGGCAATTTCCTGCTCAGTGGAAAACCTCTTATGTATTGCCCATTCCCAAAAGCAATAATTGTAATACAATGAGTGATATTCGCCCAATAAGTATTCTGTGTGCTATCTCCAAGGTATTAGAGAAGATCGTTAACCAACAAGTTCGAAATTATTTAAATTCTAATAATATTTTGCCTGATGTGCAGTCCGGGTTTAGGCAAGGCCATGGATGTGCTACAGTTTTATCCGCCGTGGTTGATGATGTCGTAAGATCACTGGATGTTAATATTAATACTGCTTTAATCTTACTCAAAAGCGTTCGACACCATCGATCATGGATTGCTTCTAGCCATCTTGAAATATTACTGGTTCTGTGATAGGTCATTACTTTTCTTTAAAAATTACCTCTATAATCGTTCACAGATGATAAAGTTAAATGATGCTTTATCTAATCCTCTACCTGTGAGATCTGGAGTTCCACAGGGCTCAATACTGGGGCTACTGTTATTTACCATATATACCAGTAAACTGTTTTCTTGTTTAAAATTCTGCAAATATTATTTATATGCTGACGATACACAGTTATTATATTCTTTTTCTAATAAAGATGTTATTACAGCTCAGGCTTATATTAATAATGATCTATCTGCTTTATCATCCACAGCTAAAAATCACTCACTTCTACTGAACGCAACTAAATCTTCTATATTATTATTTTGTTCTACATATCATCGTCTCTTTCTTGAACAGCAACTGGTTATAGCTATAGATCGTGATGTGTTAAGGTTTTCGAGTGTATCGAGAAACTTGGGCCTACAGTTAGATACTAAATTAAGATTTAGATTTAGAGAACATGTTGCTGGTCTGGTGGGTAAAGCTTATGGAGCGCTCAGGGTCATTTATACATTTAGATACTTGATGTCGGTCCCAGCGCGTAAAACCTTATGTGACGCTTTGGTATTGAGCAGGTTTAATTTTTGTGACGTGGTCTATGGTCCTTGTTTAGATGCCGTGACTACTCGTAGGATACAGAAAGTACAAAACTCATGCGTTCGTTTTGTATATGGTTTAAGAAGACGCCACCGCATATCTGCATATCTGATTTCAATTAGATGGTTAAATATGTTAAATAGACGCCTCCTCCACCTTTCCTTGTTCTTTCACAAGATCTCCATACTCAGAACTCCTCCGTACCTGGCAAGAAGACTCTGCTATCGAACAGATGTTCATCATTTGAACTTAAGACATCGTGGTCTCTTGACAGTCACAAGGTATTTTAAGACAATTTTCAGACGAAGTTTTACATATAACGTTGCTGCTGTGTATAATGCTATACCCAATGATTTTAAAAGGTTATCTATCCCAAGTTTTAAATTAAAATATAAACAATACCTCTTATCCTTTATGGGTTTTTAAAAATACATGATTTTTTTTCTAGTGGGTGGGCCCTTTCACGTCTCTCTGTGATATTAAAATGTTACATTATTAAGTATCCATTGATCTGTATTTATTACTTAGTGCTGTCTGGATGTCGCCGGAAGTTCACGTATTGAGGAGAGTAGAAACCTGTTGTACTGGGTTACAGCTGCTACTAAATTTAGTAATTCTGTGGGGCATCGGGAAGATTGATTCCTCATTTTCAGGAGTCAATGATGTCCTTTTGAAATGCATGTTCTAGTTGAAAGTACTCATCCTTACCGTATTAAAAATATGATTAATTTTTATTTTTGTACTCGGATGTACCTATATAATGTACATGCATCAATAAATTTATTTTTATTTATTTTATTCATTTATTTAAATATAAAATTAAAATCACTAATAATAATCTTGTTTATGAAATGTATTGAAAATGAATGAGTTCCCAACACTTAACCATCGTTTCGCTCATCAAAAAACGATTTATAAAACAGATTTCAATTATACTGTCACAAACGATAATATCTTTGCAGACATGAAGAGTTTTGTACGCATCGTTATAAACTACAATAAAACCACAAATGATGCCAGCAATCTGAATGCTACACATAATAATCCATCTTATGTGTTTCAATGGGATGAGCGTTTAATCCCCTCTTTGTTCCCTGTGGCCCAACTAAAGCAAACTAGATATTGGATCAAACTTTGAAAAGAGCAGCTTAAAATTCGGAACTAAAAGTTTGGTCTACTTTTCAAAGCTCTCTGGGTACCTGTGAAATTATAACTTTAATATTACCTACCTTGCCTATCGGATATTGAAAAGCTCGAGTTTGACAACACAAACACGTTCTTTGATAGTTTTCTCTTGACTTATCGAAAGCAAACATCATAAATTTAAAAAGGATCGTTTTATTCAATACCAATATGTACTTTTTAGTTTGAAAGAGAGTTAGATAAGTAAAAACTAGATTCAGATACTTTGTGTAATATTGTGTTTGTGAAAACAAAAGATTAAAACCATGAAAAAGAAGGTGCGATTTATATGATAATTTATGGTTAAATTGTTACTTTTAAGATATTTTGTCATTTAAATAATTTTAAGTTTTATGTAATTAAAGTTATGTTTCTTATTAGACGTTTTAACGAACAGAATGAACGTTAACTATAACTTTCACTAATTACGATACAAAAATTTTTTACTATGACAGTTCGAAATTTTTAATCAGTCGCGTAGTAATTCGCAATACAACCACCCTTTACGTGGAACGGCCTGATTGCTATTTAATATACACTTAAAACTTAAATTCTTATCCTTATTATCAATAATAACATTAATAACACACTTAATAATCAATTTTTTTAAGATTTATCACAAATGAAACCACCAAAACACGTCTTTTTTATGCTAAAATTAGGCTAATCAGACTGTCATTTCTTCTTAGACAACCTGTTACGAAAATTCCCGAGGATGACCAAACATATTAAGAATGAATTTAAATTATAATTAAAAGACATTAAATCATAGATGAACGAATTATTTGAATAAATGAGTAAGTAAATAAATAAATAAATAAATAAATAAATAAATAAATAAATAAATAAATAAATAAATAAATAAATAAATAAATAAATAAATAAATAAATAAATAAATAAATAAATAAATAAATAAATAAATAAATAAATAAATAAATAAATAAATAAATAAATAAATAAATAAATAAATAAATAAATAAATAAATAAATAAATAAATAAATAAATAAATAAATAAATAAAGATATTTGTATTAATATTAATATTTACCTATTTCTATTTGATTTAATTTCCATTTCTTCTCCTAAAACTGCCACGATAGATGCCGAGGATGACCGAACCGTTTAAATTATGAATTTAAATTATAATTAAAAGGGATTAAATTAGTTTTATATACGAAAATATAGAAAATAACCTAATTTTTATGATATTAAATGGATATAAATATTTAATAATTAATAACAAGTTAAAATGGTGTCGTGGGACACCAGGTAGGAACTAAGTTCCTTTGGCTAATGTAAAATGGACCATGGTGTAAGTGTATATAGTTACACCATGGAATCGACACATAACACTACTCGCTTGTGTATACGACTGTAACGCCTGCGCACGTCTCATTTAACGGTCAATATATCAAAATCAGTAAAATCTTGGCGTTACGAAAGAAGCTTCTTTAAAATTCAAGGTGAGCTTTAAACATTTATTTTTTTCTCACCTTTCCTAACTACTTTCAACTGTCAATATTTTTAAAAATTACATCTCATCTTACTTTAACAAAAAAAGGTAAAAGTTAAGATATATACAAAAAACAATTGCATCGGTCGGGAATCGAACCCGGGCCGCCCGCGTGGCAGGCGAGCATTCTACCAATGAACCACCGAACCACCGTCGTATAATAACTTCCAGAATGTATTTGATGCACGTCTCATTTAACTGGTTTTTCGTTACGGTTTTTACTATTACATTTTTTTTAGTTCAGTTCAGTTTAGTTCCAAAAAGTATTGAATTGTATTTAGTGACAGATTAATACCGTATAACACGGTAAATTCAAATATACTTAAAACTTACATTGGGAAAAGCATAGAGAGAGAGAGAAATGATATTATTACGTTTCACTGCGCCTGCGTGTAACAACGATAAACAACGCGTTATGATAAACGCTTTTTTCAACGCGTTACGCTAAAATCAGTTTACCCTCCTATAAGAAGTTATCAATTCAATAAATAAATAAATATATTTATATTAATATTAATAGTAATATTTACCTATTTCTATTATTATTATGTTTCACTGCGCCTGCGTGTAACAACGTGCCACGTACTTTTAATGGGGATAAAATCAAAGTTTGAAAAGTTAATAAAAAGGTTAATCAAATTTTACTATTGAAAGTCAACTCCAGCTGATATCGGTACTGGTTTCTCTACTGGCAAATTTGTGCCCAGCTCAGCCGTAGAGGGTATGTAACAAAATAAAGTGAGTGCGCCACCGATTTGAACGGTTAAAATCGGAAACCCCTGTTGTTCTAGGCACTACCTCTACCCACTGGAGATAATTAAATAAATCTAGAATATTAAACAGTACTAATTGAATTACACAAAAAAAAAAAGAAATAACGATAAAGTGAGCTAAATAAAACAAAATCTCAACTAGACCCTTCTTTAATAAATAAATATTAAGAATTACAAAACTGTCAAGCCTCGTGCTTGACAACGCTATTGATATTTATATATATAAAAAAAAGAATATATGAAGAATATTGAAAGGAAAATTAACCAATCTGTGTGATCACACTCAATACAAAAAAAAAGACAAGAAATATAGATCTTAACTAAAACTATAGTTGCGCCTTAAATCTAATTAGCTTATCTGATAATCTAGATACAATTCCTCGTCGTCCTAGGCTTCTCCAATACTTAGGCCGGTACCAAATTCAAGCCTGTTCCCAGAACCAATAGGCTTGCACCAATCTCAAATAACTTAAGCTCGACTAAGTATCAGGTCAGCAATCAAATATCAACCAATAACTAGGATTTACACCCGTATCTCTGATTTAGGTACACCTGTATCTAGGATTTCAGCCTATAACTAGGACCCTAAAATCGTAATTTGGAATTAATAATAGCTGAAACAAATTTAAATGACTCCTCGAATTAATTGACTTTACTGACTTTAATACAATTTGAACACATTAGCTTATTTTTGCACAACAATGAAAGAATAAAAATGAATTTAAATGAATAATACAATATTTAGAAGCTGACTTCTCTGAATTTACAATTAATGATCAAAACTAATGATTTAAATGTGCTTAACAAACTTAAATTTGACTTGCTAGTCACGACAAAATTATAACAATAAATTAAATCAAGATTTAACATAAAATTAATTTATAATAGTAAAAAAAAACTAAAAGGAGTCTAGTTTCACATAAATAAACCTACATACAAGACACAAAGAAATACACATGTAACATCAAGATATTAAAACTAAGATTGCGACTATATGGCGTTATTAATCTATTAAAAATTAAAATATCGTAACTCACCTATTAAGATAGGGTTTCTTTCGTTAAACTCGTGACACCCTAGCTGGTAGACGGGTAAAACAATTTCCTCGTTGCTAACTGCAATAATGGGGAATTCTGACCACGATTTGCTGTCTGAACGGTTTTAAATTACCAAATTTCCCTACTGTCTGCTCTATGGGCTACCTACACTTCATAGGGAACGAAAGAACCATAAGAATCGAACTACCACATGAATAAATAAACGTGTTACTCACCACTGAAGATTTTATAAAATCCGCTAAAGCGATTTTTCCTACGAATCCAACAAAAACAACTGGAAATCTTACTCCAACACTATTCGATAGGAAAACAGGGGCTTAATTTTGAAAATCCAAGATTAATTGACTCCGATGAACAGAGATTACAAATTAAACCCCAAAAATCTTCTCACTACCACGTTTTCACGTCAAAAGCTGATGAATGAAAGAACGAATTCTCACATATCTCCGTTCAAGAAATTTGACACACTTCAAAATCAAAGGTGGCCTCTACTACTATAGGGACAATAACCGTAGGATCTTCAGCTACCAATTTACGAACAAACAGTGGTCGTTTGATACGACTAATCTTATTATTTATATAGATAACAACAAAAATCTCAACGTTACTTAATTTCCTCGTTTATTTTAAATCTTATTACGCAAATAACAATCCCACGTAACAGCTGGCTGTAGAACCACAATATCACGAGTTATCGCCAGAAAGAGAATTGTCAACCACTATATTTGAATTTGATAAATATACTTCAAGACAATATTAACAATAATTTATGGCAGAATATATTTATAAGTTGATGATTAACTATAACCGAACTAAAATCAACCTGAACCTGTCACGATTTAATCCTTAATAACGGAGAATTCATAAGGTAAGCAATTAGTTATAACTATTGTGAATTTAAACCCGTGACAAACGATAAACAACGCGTTATGATAAACGCTTTTTTCAACGCGTTACGCTAAAAATCAGTTACCCTCCCATAAGAAGTTATCACTCCAAAAAAAAAATTAATAATATTTATAAAAAATTTAGCATTAAGGTCTATAAAGCCGTCAAATCTTACTTGACTTATAAACTAACAATTCGTATTAAATCCCATATTCAATAAATTTAAAGATTTTTTAATTTTTTTTAAATGCGCTGAAGTAAAGGACCCAAAATCCACCATTTTTACATGTAAATCACCATAAGAAAATCCAAGGTCCATTCTGCAATTTTGGTCCCTTTTTCATACTGCGTATGCGCTATTTACAATCTTGACTTATACCGAGTAGGGTGTTAAATATACTGTTTAAAAATCTGTATTAAGAACTGCTAAAAGAGGATTAGAGCTATAACGATTTAATGGGGTTGTAGTATGGAGTGAGCTGTAAAAAGACCTGATTGAAAGTGTCATTTATGAAAAAAAGTATAACGGACTATTGGCATCGCTGCTCACCAGTTCTCACAAAATTTCACAAAAAACGGCGGCAAACCAGACTGAAATGTGGTATTTGCTAATTTTTGAAACTCTATGCGTCTTTTGGGGTGGGTAAAAACAATATCAAAAGGCGTTGCACTTTTTTTAACCTAACTCTATATAAAATATACTTTATAAAAAAATATAAAATTCCCAATATAATAAAAAAATTAAAAAAACAAGTTATAATGGTGTCGTGGGACACCAGGTAGGAACTAAGTTCCTTCGGCTGATGTAGAATCGACACTACTCGCTTGTGTATACGACTGTAGCGCCTGCGCAAGTCTCATTTAACAGTTTTATTCGATAGACTTTTTGTTACGGTTTTAATATTACATTTTTTTCAGTTCGGTCGCGCAGCAAATTCCCTATCTCCTTCAAGCCTTGGATTATACTAGGTTATAAATTAATAATTACGTTTCTTTTAGTTGTACATATTTTCATAATTTGTACTTTTCGTCTGGGCAGCTTATATATCAATAAATTCTCTAAAGATATAATTTTTATAATGATAATGATCGGAATAAGATAATTGAATTAATTTTATTTAAAGTTAAAATAATATTTATAGATTTTTGTTTAACACTGGAAAAAAGCTAAAAAAAAAATACCATCCCGCGTATTCGATCCTCCAACGATATCCAATCGTGAAGAGTTATCATATGCTAGTCAAATTATTTTTATGTATTTACTCAGCCCCGGATCTACGATTTTTTTTAGGCGGGGCAAAGATCGATAAATGCCGCCTCTGTTCATTTATGTTTATATTTAATTATAGGTTGGTTCAAAGTTATTTTTGATTTTTTTGCATTCACACTTCATGCCGATAAAAGATTTCCTTTCGCTCTTTAAAAACGTATGGTTCCTGGCAGAATTCAACGGCGTTTAAATCACGCTCGTTTTTCAAGCCAGATCTGCTCCATGCTTTTGCAGGTCTTCAATTGACATATTCATTATATTAGAACCATTAGAAAATGCAAAATTACAATTCAGCGTGGTAGCATAGTCAAACCTTTTTTTAATTTCTAATATAATTCGATCAAACACAATCATTATTTCTTTAGAAAAAAGCTGAACTAGGTTGAGTGTTTGTAATTCATCTTCACAGTTCTCATCGAAATGTTTTTTGCGTTTGGAGATTCTTTTCTTTTTTTTGCAAAATGAGCTCAACACCAGATATTTTCGCAACTTGTTCAGCCTCATTTTTCCAATTTTTCATTGGATTTTGTATCATTTTTTGCAAAGTTTTCAGCAGGCCATCCATTAGTGCGACAAAACGGGCAAGGATAATATCTTCTTTCTGAATTTCTATATTCACTCGATTTATTTTACGGAGAATAATCGCCCAAACAGTTAAATTAAGAATAAATTTAAAATTCCTTAGGTATATCAGTTAAAAGATGATCTGCCTCCTACTTAACTTTTGCTGCATGAGAAGTTTGCTTAACTTCTTCCAAGGCCTACCCTACTTCTGGTGAATTAATTAACAGGGCATTCACAGCAACATGTTTCGCCGACCATCTAGTCTGACTGCTTCCTTTGAAATATTTTTTCATAATGTCCCACCAAGTAGTGGAGCCAACAAAAAAGCAATATACTTTTTGAATTAGTCCAAATAGGTTAATAGCTTCCTGGCATGATGAGACAGAATGAACACCTACAAGATTTAAGGACTAAAGCCAAACATGGGACGAACTCTGCCAACTCATTCTTTTCTACAATCCTGGCTTGTACTCCTTTATAGTTGCTGGCCATATTGTACCCATTATCGTAAGATTAACCACGATATTGCCCGATATCTAAATCCCCAACTATCAATTTTTCTAAAATCTGTTGACAAATATCCTGTCCTGTCTTTCCTGCTACTTGTATGAAATCAATAAAACTTTCTTTTATTTTGCACATATCACCAGTTTTTTTTTTTTCGAATTACTTGGCTCATTTGTTCTGTATGGGACACATCTGGAGCGCACATTATTGTGTAGTATTTGACTTCTTTGATGTCATTTAAAATCTGATTTCTAACTGTTTTTGCCATCATGTTGATAATTTCATTCTGGATTGTTTTGAATAAATAAGATACTCACTCATTTTTTAAGTGTTGTAATTGAAACTTAAGGGTGGCGTTAGGCGAGCAGGGAAATCAAGTTCAAAAAGTTACCTTGACTCGGCTTAGGACATTGTGTGATGACATCCCTAGGAGTTTCGTAGGACCCACGAAACGAAAGGACAGTTTGTTGATAGATCAATAACAATACGCAGGATCTGTCTACATTTTTCTTTTTCTGTGTGAATTACTCTCTCAATGTCTTGATCAATACCCTGGCATGATTTCGTATGTAATAACCCTGTTTTCCACTTGATTATATACTCATTGTGCATTTGAGTGGCCTCATTTTCGGTTAATCTCTCTGAAGCTTTTTTTCAATTAGTAAACCCTGTATAACACAAGGCAGATATGGCAGCAGAAGACGGTTTCTGGTAAATCTTGCAGCACGCACAAAACAATGCATTTTTTGGTTTAGAATATATAAGCCAAGATTTTTTAACCCTTTCGCAATTAGCTAAGTTCCTGTACCACATAGAAGATGTTAAATGCCTGCCATTGCGTTCAGTAGATCTAAATTCAATGTTTTCGGGGTGATTCTGTGCTAATATTACAGTTTGACTGCTAAATAACGACCGCTGCTGGTCAGTCATTTTTCTACCCCCGGCCAGTTGCCCGGGTCCGACAATTCAAATTCGGTTTTTTGCAGTTCATCCGAATCCGAGTGCGGGGATTCAGATTACTCGTATTCTTGTTTTGTTAATTCAAGTTTCTCAGGTTGTTCTTCCCACATCAATAGAGATGGTTTCCACTTAGAAATCAGTAGGTACTTACAGACTGTTTGGTGACTGTAGGACCTTGGTCCGTTTGGTCATCCTCTAACTGAGTATCAATTTCGAAAGTTGCAGCAGATACTGACGAGTCACCTCCTCTACGGAGCCAATTTTTGATCTTGTCTGCAATATGTTGTTTTCACTGCAACTTCTTATATTTGGCCTTTTTTTAACTGTGTCGACCCGTCCCGCGAATAATAGTTTTTGAAATAATGATTTGTGCTTTCGTGTGCAAAGAATTTGCCGCCCTCTGAACATGCCGCCCGGGGCATAGGCCCCGGCTTGCCCCCCCTAGATCCGGGGCTGTATTTACTGCATAAATTTTGATCATATTAATAATAATAATTTATTATAAATTTTGAGATTAACATTAGTAACAGGTGTAGATAATCCAATTAAATAAAATATTACAACATAATTTACACATTTTACATTTAAAAACTAATGATTTTCATTAATTTATAGGACATCACAAAAGTTGACATCGTTGGATATTTCTATATGGTTTACAATGTTTATATTATATTATTAAACTTACCTTTCGTTAGGAGATTCTGTAATGAGAAGATCATCTTTTACTTGATTCATTATAACTAGTATATTTTTTGTAAACACTTTCAAGAAAGTTTCGGTGACACTTAAAAATTATATCATAACTATCAACATTATGTCTATCGTATACTGAACACTGAGTAGAAGCTAGCGTTGTGTGGAGGCTAGCGGTAACCTGCCTACTAGATATAGTGGCACTATTACAAGCGTTACGGTTTTATTGTTACGGTTTTTTACTATTACCTTTTTTTCAGTTCGGTCACGCAGCAAAATCCCTATCTTATCCAAGCCTGCCGTAAAGAAAATAGTTCCAAAAATGAACTGTCTTCAAAAAAAAAATGCATTAAAAAGCCAGAATTAAAATCTTTATTTTACAAAAAAAATTGAAGTTACTAGGCATCTGAATGCGATTTCCTTGAAGTCGGCTCCAGTTTATATCTTTGTAAAAGGTTTGAGTTCCTACTACTAACATTCGAAATCTAGATTTAATAGCTAAGATTAAAATAGAGGGTAATTTGCTATTGTAGTGAATGAAAATTCACCAGAAACGGAATAAATGTCAACCTAGTTTTTTAATATTCTTGAATTGTTTGTAATTTTACCACACGATTTGCATTTTATTATTTGTATCAATTTTTCTTTATGCTTATTTCAACTGAAGGAAAAATGTCACTTTTGTATAAGAAAGAATTCGACAAGGGAACGAGAGGGTCGATTGATTCGAAGGACTTCGCAAGAATGTATAGAAGAGAAGGAGGGGTGCACGTATCCTGAATAATAACAAGTTGCGAGGTTCTAAAGTAAAATATCAGAAACCTAAAATGTTAGAGGCACGTGACTCGCCGATTGATTTTATTCTATGCGAACGGAACATGTAATGTTCTCGTTCCAAGCTTTTTCTGTTTTCTTTTGCTTTTATTCTACACTTGAAAAAGCATAGAGTAATCAGTTATTACAAAAATTTTATTTTAATAAGGGTATTTTGTATGTATATATTAAAAATTTTCAATTATTATTCGTTCTAGGTTCATGCGGAATGCGGAATGACTAATCTTAACAGCCAACACTTTAACGTTTAGGGCCGTAATAGGATCTATATTATACCAGAAAGTACCTATTGTTCTGTTTAATTATTTTATTGAATCGCAGCATAAAAGCCGCTACACATCCATAAAAAATAATAAACAATGTAAACTAACAGAAATTATATAACAAAAAACATAATACTAATTATTAAATTAACAATAACATATGAAGCCTGGAGCTGAATAAAAGAAATTTTTCATAAGCTCCGGTGAACGACAATACTAGAATTTGTGAATCCATGGAAAAATGAAATCCAAACCTGTAAAGAGCAAAATCAGGTAATATAATATAATGAAAGCGATAACCAGCCGCCCTTAAACACTCATTAAGATAAAATATAGTCCAGTCAAGGAATGAGGTGTAGAGTGCGTGAGCAGGTAACTAAACGATTCCTTCAGAAACTTGTTAAGGAGGCTTAGGTTGTTAACATACCAAAAGTCCTGACTCCTAGGTGATGAGCGGGGGGGAGGAGGAGGGGGTAAGTGTACCAATTTTGGGTTTTTCGCTTATATCGCGAAAACGGTGCATCGAAAAGAAATATTTTTAAATAATAAAATGGAGTTCTTAAAATTATCTAAAAAAAAATCAATTTACGTCAAAATATTCATAAACATTCCATTATATTGTCTAAACCTATTCATAAACGAAAAGTATGAATATGAAAGAAGTTGTAGATTTTTAAATTCCCTTTTAAAATATATATACATATGCTGATTAATGTCCAACCCGCCTAAAATTACAGCTATTTTAAAACTTGTATAGCATTTTGCAATTTTCAGAAAATTAGTTTGTATATCATATTCTTAACCCACAACCTTTGTTCGTTCATCTAATAACATATATGGCCACTTATAAGCAAGTTATTAAATAAAGTAGAAAAAATAATACTGATGACAAATTTCACACTTTATTCTACAGATAGTTTCGTTACACCAATACAATAATAATTGTAAACCCCATTGTTCTCAATATATTCCTAATGTTTTACTCTCAACTTTAAAAGTAATCAAATTTTCATCCTCTTTGAACTTGAGGGCCCAGGCAATGATTGTTCTTCCATGGCATCTTCTTCCTCAGTAGCGGGTGGCTCTTGCTGAATGGGCTCTCTATCGTCTTCATCATCCTCATCGTCAACAGGCACACTGTTCAGGCACTTCCCTTGTCAGTGGAGGCACGCTGCAGAACAGATGAGCATCGCTTTTCGGTAGCCACATTTTCCAATTACACAATCCTTGGTGCAGCGGCAAAATATAGTTTTCAGAAGAACCTCTGGTGCTGGTAGATTTTCCATTGTAATTGCCACCAGGGTGTCTCCTACACGTTTCCACCCCCAATCTTAAGGGGGCAGCTCATTACCGAGCCACTGCTGCACTTGGTGGTAGGTTCGCCGAGAGTGCTGTTTAGCTGCATTCTCTGTTGGAGGTAGGGAGCTGATTTTAGGCTTCATATTTGCCACTGACCTTGTAAACGATTGGAAGCGGTACTGGTTAAGGGAGGTTTGTTTTTTTGGCGCCTTATACCACTTCAGAAAGCACATCTTCCCAGCCTTTTCAACCTGGTCGTAAGTAGAGCAGGGGTTAGAAAATGTCATTGCTGCTTGCTGGATGATTTCTGTCTCCAAGTACAATTTAAAGAAGCCCACCTTGCTCCTCCTGAAAGTAGCAGAACTTGTGACGCATCCGGTAAATGAATGAAGGAACTTAATGTGTTCATATCTACTGTGCTGCATCTCTTGGGTGGACAGTACTATTGTTTTGGTTTTCCCTCGTCCGGGTTTCAGCATAAAGATATCTCGGGTCGCAGGAGTGGAAGCAATCTATAGGACAGCAAGGTCTACCAATGACACCCACAGAGTTGTGAGTGGATTGTTCAACAGCAGTCTTCACGATTAGGATGTCAGCGTCATCGGTAGCCTGAAGAGTATGTATCCCTTTCTCCTGCAGCTTTATCTCCAGTAAGGAGATGAAGTTAGTTTTGTTGGTAGGATTTGATAAAAAGTCTTCCTGTTTAACGGGTATTTGTATGTCCCATGTCAAATTGATGTCGGCTGACCTTTTTAGTCTGTAACGACGCATTTGTTCTTGGGATTTAGTGCTATTGGCTGTGTTTGCGTACCCATCAAACACCACAGTGCGAGTAGTCCCAGGATAATGGTGGTCGACGTAGGTGATATAACTATTACAAATAGTCACAACCGATGCATCTTTTGGCCAAACAACTCTGTGGAGTAGAAATCCTCCATCGACTACAATGTTCATTTGAGGCAGAAGAATATCTATCTTGGTTGGCTCAAACAAGTTGTACAGCACTGATTTGTTTGTCTTTCTCCTGCCACTTTCGTTGAACAGTGCTAAGGGAAATGGGGCCAACTCATACTCAAAATATGTCATCAAATCCTCATATGATCGTTTGCTTTTTCTGAAAATTGCAAAATGCTATACAAGTTTTAAAATAGCTGTAACTTTAGGCGGGTTGGACATTAATCAGCATATGTATATATATTCTAGAAGGGAATTTAAAAATCTACAACTTCTTTCCTATTCATACTTTTCGTTTATGAATAGGTTTAGACAATAAAATGCAATGTTTATGAATATTTTGACGTAAATTGATTTTTTTTGTAAATTTCAACTTTTCCGAGGGAATAGCTCGAAAACGGTTAGGAATTAGAAAAAAACATATGATATAAAAGTTTTAGATAATTTTAATAACTCCATTTTATTATTTAAAAATATTTCTCTCCGATGCACCGTTTTCGCGATATAAGCGAAAAACCCAAAATTGGTACATTTACCCCTCCCCTCCACCCCCCGCTCATCACCAAGGAGTCAGGACTTTTGGTATGTTACCAACCTAAGCCCCCTGAACAAGTTTCTGAAGGAATCGCTTAGTTACCTGCTCACGCACTCTACACCTCATTTTGGGTCATTTATTGATTGGACTAATAAGTCAGTCCCGCACGAACTTGGAACGAATAATACATTATATAATCTAAGTAAAACGAAATAGGTTAAGTTCTTATGTAAAAAATCAAATGTTTTTACAATAGTGAAAAAAAGTGCACCCTAGGCTTCGGTATCTATCGGAAGAGATAATCGACTATCAAAGTATACTACGTGTCTTCCCTGTATAGGTAGACAATATACTATTTTGTATCTGCAAGCGTATGCTAATTTTCGATAAAAGCATATGGAAATGATATTCGAATTTTCGACCAGGGTACAAAGCACAATTTTGTTTTTTAATTAGCGTTAAAGTTTGTTGAAGTGGTGACAATGAAGTCTTTGCTTCCAGCATATTACTTTTTTCAGAACTTTATAATCCCTCCTTCTTATCTTGTGATAGATCTAGCAACCTTGAGTTTACCTGTCTTTTTAGAGCTCTGAGAACCCAAATTGGATGGTCTTTAAAAGGTCAATTTAAAAAAGATTATTTTACCAATTCTGAATTGTCCAGTTTTCGTATTAAATGCATCAATTTAGTCAGTTAGTTTTATTTTGTCGAAGTAACTGTGGGACTTGTAACTCTCCTCTAGTGTACAACCTTCGAACGAGTTGTTACAGCTCGGGATGAGAAACTCTGTGATTTCTTAGTAATTTGGTACACAAAGGGATCCTGTTGTACAACTGTGACTCTTTGACGACTTTATCGAGGCTAATTCTTGTGAATAAACATCTTCCAAGAAGCTCTCGAAGGACAAAAATTAGGTATCAAAATAAACGGTACATGGATCAATAATATACGGTATGCGGATGACACAGTCCTTATAGCAGACAACATAAATGACCACCAAAGGCTCTTGGACATAATAGGAATACAAGGTCGGTTTATTGGAATCAACACCAACACAAAAACGACAAAGTTTCTAATAATCACCTGTATAAGCCTGATGAGTTCCAGAATGCAAAACTATCATACAATAGTGAGGACATAGAACGAGTAGAAAAATTTAACTATCTGGGAACTTGGCTATGTGAAAACTGGTCTTCAGACTTAGAAATCAAGTGCTGGAAAGAAAAAGCGAGAAACTCATTTATGAAATTCAAAAACGTCTTTACGGACTCTGACTTTGACCTCAACCTCAGAATAAGATTCACAAAATGTTACGTATGGTCAGTGCTATTGTACGGCATGGGAGGCTAAACACTGGAGGTTTATACCATGAATAGACTGGAAGCATTTAAGATGTAGATCTACAGAAGAATACTGAAAGTTATTTGGACAGCAAGGAAAACCAACGAGGAAATTCTGATATGAAGAGAACGTGAATTGCTGCTCACGATAAAATGCAGGAAAACAGCGTATCTGGGACATCTGATACGCAACGAGAGGTACCATACGCTCCAACTGTTAATTGAAGGAAAGATAGAGGGAAAAGCGGGACTGAGCAGAAAGAGGATGTCGTGGCTCCGAAATATCAAACATTGGACATGGATAAGCACGACTGGAGAATTATCCACAACATAAGAGACAGTTTTAAATGGTCAGAAATGATCGCAAACATCCATTAATGGATAGTAGCAGAAAAAGAAGCAATTCTTGTGAATCCTAAGTAACTTGCATAAACTTTCTATACATTATGTGTTACGCATATTACCTCTCCTACGTCTCTTTTTGGGGCATTCATTGTGCAATAAATGCAATAATTCTTTCCCTCTTCACATATGTTAGTACAATATAAAATAAGTTTTCGGAGAATCGTGTTTTACTTGTAATTACATAATTCAGAAGATAATATTTATTTAAAACAAAAAAACCTTATCTCAAAGTTGGGTACCAATTTTATGCTTACTAAAAGTTTATTCAGAAATATAGAGTGATTCCATAAAACCAACTATAAGGTGGAGAGCTCTGTTGGCTTTTGAAATGAAGTAGGTACCTAGTCAACTATTTTTGTTTTTGATATAAAGCTAAGGAAGTTCTAAGCAACTTCACTAGACTAGGAATAAGTATTTCTACGGCTGGGCGTACGCCCTCCATTCCCGGCGATTTGGAGGAGATACAGCTAGATAAAGCAAATTTAATTTTATATGTTTAAAGAAGCTCCAATTCGTATTAAAGGATAAATAGTTTATTTATCTGTTTACATCCATGGGAATGGAACCCTAGAAGTGTATTTACCATAAGAGGTATGATTTTTTAAAAGGTGAGTAGTCCTATTTCTACCCTAATTTTTTAGCACACATATGATTTTATATAAGTTTGATATTGCGGGTATTGTGATACAAAACATTTTAAAAAATGGATTAGTGATAAATTAATATCAGTGATCAAGGAATCATTGCTGGTCATATTGGAAAATGCCTCTTATTTATATAGTTACCTGACTGAGTTCTAGTATTTGCCTCAGATTCCGCAAATCCAGTAAAAAAAGCTCGTTGTAACTTGAGCATACAAAATTAATGAAATAAATATTTTTTTAGTATGTTCCTCATAGTGATACCTATGAACAATTTGTTTTTTTTTTAATTGTTGATTACTTAATTGATAAAAGATCTCGATCCTGGATCTGGAAATTTGGGGATGGGCGAGCAAGTGCTTAGCCTGCACTGAGGCCACATATGACCCATTGTGCATCCTTCCGTATTGTAGGGATATCCTCACCTCAGGCTGTCACCAGGCTAGTGATTTAAAATAGGTGATGAGGCTCCCGAGGGGGATCTTCCTGACATCGGCTGGTGTAAGCCAATACTTGCCCAACACGGATCTTCTGATTTCAGAAAAAGCAGAGCAGTCATACATAATGTGTTCTACTGTTTCCTCTTCTTGTTCGCAGCCTCTGCATAGCGTCGATTCTGTTAATTTCATCCTAAAGAGATGTTGTCGCAATTGGCAGTGACCTGTCAAGATTCTCACAGCTATTCGGAGATTTTGTCTGGTTAAATGTTTTTGCTGTTTCCTCGCCAGGATGAGGTAATAACCCTCTGGCCAGTCTACAGTTCGTAGTTTCATCCCAGCACTGTATAAATTTTTGGGGAGAGTGCTGTTTGATAAGGTCCACGACTGTGGACAATGTTAGCTTGGTAGATGGGCGAGGGCTAACATATTTGTGGCCCGCAGCCCTCCTTGCTAAATTTTTCGCAATGCGGTTGCCTTTAGAGTTCCCATGTCCTTTGATCCAGCTGAGAGTGACCAGGTTATTCTGGCTGGCCTCAGTTAAAGATTGGTGTCATTCTAGTACTAAACTTGAAGTGAAACGTGGTCTATTCAAGGTCAGTAGTGCTTGTCGGCAGTCTGTGTATATATTTGTATTCCTGCCTGTGATGTTTCTATTGATTAATTCTTTTGCAGCTATGGTTATGCCTGTGAGTTCTGACTGAACCACACTTGACAAGCCATCCATAGCCCATTTTATTTTTAGGTTTAAGGATCTAGAGTATAAAAAGATAAAAAATAGCAGCTATAAAAATTGATTATCGATGCATAACCCATCAATCATTTGTCGTTGAGTTTAAGTAGTTTTTAAATTAAATGCAAATTTTTCCAACTTTTAAAAACATAATTTTTTAACATTATGTATTTTTAGATCAAATAAAACTTAGCATAACTAAATAGACAAAAGAGAATGAGCTATAAAATTATAATTCCCCAAGCATAGAACTGATCGGTGTATGTAGAAACGACACATTTATATTATTTATGCGCGTTTTATGATTTGTATTAGGTTGGGTGACAGAAGACACAAAAGCACAGATACGGAAATCAATGATTGTCGCAAAACCCAACCATCAATTCGTTATTGATTATCATTCAGTTATGACATTCCCATTCCTATTCCTGAATGCATCTAGTTAGCCATTCATGATGCAACAAAGCAGAATGCCATATATTAAAAACCCTTTGCAAATAAAGGGAATTTCGCATTTTGCATATACCGATTGCGCGATATATCAAACTTCCTTAACAATACCTTCGACCCTTTTTTGCATAGTTTTTTTTAACCCTTTCTCACCCCATAATATATTCGTGTCACCCTCAGCATGTCTTCAGGGTGTTTTTCATTGTAGTCAGGTAACCCTTCACCCCAGAATATGACACCGTTCTATTATTTATAAACGCAAAAAATGGAACAAACGAACTGTGTCAAGATTTCTTAATTCGGATGCTGGGTAGATGATGGGATGTTTCCCAGTTACCCTGTGACCTTTTTGCATCGCTTGTAATCTTATACTGAGAACCGTTAACTTATTCAAGTTTTACATATGCCGATATAACCCTTTTGCCTTCTGAATAATAATTTTTGTATTGAATTACCTACCTGATGTTTTGCTTACAAAAATATATGCCAAATAGATTAAAGATAGTAAACAGAAATGTTCCCACAAGGAAACTGTCTGCTCGTATATAACTGTATTTTTTAATAGATATATATCTAATCCAAAATACAATTGTAGTTTCTTAATCTTTTTGTAATATTATAAATTGTTGATTGACAACTGAAATAAAAAAAAATAGTTTGGTTTCACGAACATTAAATTTTTTTTATATAAACTGATGGACCAAATTAAATCACCACTTAAACACAAATCGGCAAGGGAAGACCGTATTTTAAATATTTTTTTTAATTAATTAATAACAATTCTCTAAACAACAAAAAACGTATGGCCTCTTCTACTTCTTATTGCTGCATTCATTCGCCTTATCATACTGAAGATCAGATTTCTGATAACATCTTGGTGAATACTCTACCACTCTGCTAACAGTTGATTATTTATTTTTTACAGGTGAGGGTCTATAACTGTAAACTGTTTTTGAGGACGTCCCATTGATGCTCTATTGCAAGGCTGGCCAATAAATTTTCAAAGTGAGCAAAATTTCTTAGACTTTGGCGGCACCGGGCCACAAATTTTAAAGGCAAAACTACTACCATATTCTTAGGGTAATCTATACACAAAATATGCTTTAATTTACTTTATTTGTGAACAAAATGAAATAAAATGTTGTTTAGATTTAATGTGATCGGTGAAGAGGTTTTTCTGATAGAATTTTTTCGATATTTGGTTTTAAATCTGATGTTGATAGTACAATCAAATCAGAAATGTGTTTTGCAGTGAGAGATGTTCGATATTTATCTGTTAGTTCGAGCTGAATGTTTGCTGGATACCCAAGCAGGTCAGTAGAATTGATCGCAAAAGGATTAATAAACAGCTGAATATTTTTCTTGTCAAATTCAAAATTCTGGAACCTGTTTTCAAAAGACTCTTTTAAACATTTTATTTTTGATTTGTACTTTGGGATACCAAGAGCAGTGATCTTTAATTTTTCTTTTACACTTGCGAGTGTTGAAAAACGGTCAATATTATTTCCCTCTAAGTTTGATGCAAACAAGTTCAATTTCCCTTTAAAACCATTGATTAGGTTCAGCATTGTCGGATGAGAACAATCTTTTCCTTGCAATTTAAGGTTCAGGACATTAAGGTACTTCATTATGTCTACTAAAAATGCAAGATCGCACAACCATAATGAATTTTTAAGTAGAGCTCTCTTTGATGGCAATGCTTGTTTTTCTTCCAGAAAATCCAGAACCTATTCCTTCAAATCATAAAAATGTTTCAACTTTTTACCTTTGGATAACCAGCAGACAGCGCAATAGGGATGTAATTCGCCGTACTCTTTTATTTCATCTTCAACAACACTCCGAATTGTCTGCGGTTCAGTGCTTTGGCACGTATGAAATTAATGCATCGTACTACGAGGTCAATCACATCCTCGAACGTCATATCTTTAGCGCACAAAGCTTCCAGGTGTATAATGCAATGATAAGAAAACAACTGTCGACCATCATTGTAGGTGCTCCATCAGTACAAACTGAATTGCATTTATCCCAGTTTAGGCTCTTACCCTCAATGCAATCTTTGAGTTTCATGAATATATCCTTTCCTGTGGTAGTAGTTTCAAGTTGACAGAGGTCCAGTAAATCTGACTGGTGGCGGGCAAATTCAAATGCCTTGGCGGGCCACTTCGTGGCCCGCGTGCCTGGATTTTGCCAGCTTGGCTCTATTGGATTTAAGTCCAACTGTTGGCTTTTACGATTTTTATCATTTTTCTTAATTTTTTATTACCAGCATTTCATATTTTATTATTGAATATTCTATTGACGAAGATGAAAAATCTAAAAAATCATTCCAACTGGATTATTTATAAATCTAATTACAAAGCCATCTACCAAGTTTCTTTGCTACGGTTTTTCTTAGCTAAATACTTAACCCAAAAGGTTAAAGTTCATTTAAGAATAATAAAACAAAAATCCAATATCGACAATTACCTAAATAAATTGCGTAAGGTTTGTTAGTGGTCACTCTACTGGCAAATTATGCCCAAACTCAGCCGTAGAGGGATGATACACAAGTGAGCCGCGCCACCGACTTAGACGGTACAAGCCGGAAACCCCTAGATTTAATAGGCCCTAACAACTCTTACACAAAATGAAATAAAGTGAGCTAAATAAAACAAATCAGTTTCAAAACTAGACCCTGCTTTAATATAAAAATATTTAAGATTACCGGAAATTACAATCTTCAAGTTATAACTAACTGCGTACACTAGCGCCTTAGTATCAAAATTAATAAAATGATAATGAGTTTTAGTGTGATCACACTACGACTTATAACTAAATTACAATCAGTAAATCAAAGTAAAGATAATACGAAATACGATGAATTATAATGCTTATCTGTACTGGTGGTAGTGGCTTCCAGTCTTCAGTAATTCAAGCTGTTTAGTTCCAGATCAGAACAAGAAACTGCGAGTACCAAAATAAATTCCGGTTCCAGAGGTTCTGCCGGTACTAGGATTACTTGCCAGTTCCAAAAATAAATAACTGCCAGTACCAAAACTAAATGCCGGTACCAAGGATAAAAGCCAGTACCAAGGATAAAACCAGTACCAAGGATAAAACCAGTACCAAGGATAAAGCCAGTACCAAGGACCCTAGATGGAAAAAGGGGTATACTAACTCGGTGGTATTTAATAGCCTGGGACGTTGATTTTTAGACCCAAAAGACGTCTTATAATGTGCTGATGTTAAATCGACAGAAAATCTTGTACACATCCCTCAACGTGGTTTTTGCTACTGAACACGAAGAAAAATCAAAAATAACAACCAAACGTAAATTGATTCAATGGCACAGTTGGAAATAGGGGTTTGGTTTTAAAAACCACACTTAAGCGTCGCGGATGCACCACGATCAAAACCAAACCAACAAATTTTCTTCAATAAGACAACGGTACTCTCAACAAGGTAGTAGGAAAATCAAAAAATGCTTTCTCATGTAGACATAAAGTAACTGCGCAGAAGAGGCCCTTTACTATTCTATTGTTGGGATTAACTAGACCGAATACAGCAGAAAGAAAATAGAAGAATTCGACGTAATCGCCATTGTTTACTACTAATATACGAACTGTCATAATATTAAATGGTAACATAAATATACGGAAACAAGTAAGTTCTGTCGCTAATTAAAAAATAGATAAAATGAAGTTATAGGAAAGTAAGAAAATGAAATTATGAGAAAATAAAAGGTTGAACCTGGTTAATTTCCGGAATGATGTTTAGCTAAACACTAAGAATTTTGATAGTAAACAGCAGGTGAGTTACATACCATTTAGAATTTTAATAATAACGTTAGGTGAAAATCCGCTTGTTACATCTTGGCCACCTAGATGTTAAATGATGGAATGAATTTATATTAAAAAAAAATAACTTACACTTCCATCTATGAGGAATTCATAGATTTAAATAGTATTGAAAAAATAAATTTTTCTTTTTAGTATTTGTCTTTAATTATTGTTTATGTTTCTTACCGCTTAAACCTTCCCTGAACTTCTACAAATTATTCAAAACCAAAATTAGCTAAATCGGTCCAGCAGTGCTCGAATTTGAGCAAGACTAACGAACAGCAATTCATTTTTATTTATATACAGATAGGAAGAAGAAGATGATAAAAACATTATTTGTAGCTTTATATCAACCGGTTTTTGACACTTGTGCCTTTCAAAAATCAAGTCAAGTCATTAAATAATAATATATTTCAGAGAATGTCAGTAGCCAGTGGTCAAGCAAGATTTATCAAGTGAGTGCACATGTAAAGCAACAATCAGGCGTGGTGTGGTATTCTTACAAACTTGTTTACGTTACCGAACTGTTGTTAACAGCAAACAGAGCACGAGTCCGTATAACTACCCTTCAAATAGAAGGGAATGTATTTATTATATTACCTTGGCGTGTAAAGGGATTTTAAAATCAAATATTGTTACAACATATTAATAAAAAGAAACTTCCCCAAATTTAGAATGTAGGTTTAAAACTCTTAATAAATTTATGAACGTTTGGTGCAAGGAATAAAATGAAGCTACAAACTAACAATGAGTCATATGGATAATAAAATTTGCAGAAGATATGATTTAAGTTTCTATGGCCACTGTTATGTAGTGCTGTAATTAATGAATTTATTTCGTAACTCTTCTTCTTCTTTGCAAATTTTTTACAGATTTTTTGTATCTCCATCGTTTTCTCAGATACATGATAGTGTTCTACTTTTGGGATTATTTTTTTCATTTTCACCTTAAAGCTTCTTTTTTATTTTTGAGTTGTTCCCCAAAGTTGTTAAACCAAAAGACTCTCCACTTTGATATAAAATTCTTCTCTCTAAACTCTATTATGTCTTGTAAGTTAGCTGTCTTAGTTTTTCTGATATTTGTGAATTTATATTTTGATATTTTTCGTGAGACAAGAAGTTATCTTTAGGAGTAAATAATGTATGTTTTACTTGTATTTCAGTTTTCTGTGCGTTTACAAGTTTTGATTTGTTAATACCCTAAAACTTGTATTTCTGTTTCTGCTCTTTGGATGACATTTTTTATATTATACTAATAATTTCAACTCCAAGACTATGATGTTAAATTTCTAACACTCTATCAGAGCCATATGTCATTTTGTCCTTCATATCATAATATCTTTGTATATGATACCTCTTATCAAAATTAGACAGATTTCACAGTTTCAATTTCTACAGTTTGTCTGATGTCTTTGAATTCTGATTGTATAAGTACTTGGTTTTGTAGAGCTTTGTAAAGTTTTATATCAGATTCTGTAAGTCTTGTTTTTCTTCATAATAGCGTTTCAACCCTACGTAGATCTTTGTTGCAAAACTGATTTGTCTCCAATGATCCCTGTCCATCTTCTCTCCAGTAAGATAGCAAATCTTTGACATTAGATCTATTCCAACTTACCAAAAAACCGTTCTAGAACCGTTACTAAACAACTCAGGACTTCAAAGATAACGAGAATTTGTCCATTGCTCATTTCCCGGATGGTTCTAGAACGGTTCTTTAGTCTGTTGGAACAAACCTTATACTGTCATCTTAGTTTTGATTGTCCAATGGGTTTTTATGTTAGATTTTGATTCCACACCATGTTAATTAGGCGGTTGTCAGGGGATTTTTTGTATGTGTCTTGTCCTTCTTTAGCGGTGAGTTTGTTGTGCTTTGTTTGCCATCATGATGATAACATGGCTGGCTTTATTATTCTTTAAGAATTTTTTATTTTTAGGAATCCTAACAGTAGGTTTTATTTGCATAGAGAAAACCATCTATTACCACCCTGTTTTCTGGTTTTTATCTCTTCTGTCATGTTGTTAAACTTTTTTATATTTTCTGTCTGATTCTATCTTTGAGAGAATTGCGTTTTATTTTTATTGGGTCTTATCTTAAAGCCGACTTTCTGACTCTTTTCTTTGTTTTGATAGAAATTCTCATAGACCCAGTTTTACACTTTGTTAACACAAAGTTAAACTGCTGCGTTTTCTTGGTATCCCGATACTTTCCGTGGAAATATCCAGATGCTCTCTAGTATCATGGTGTCTTACTCGTTTGAAGACGATGATTAGCTGGTGTTAACATTCATAGCTTTTCTTAAAGAGTTGACGATACACTGAAGTTAATATAATTGTTTATTTGTCTATTTAATTGTTAGTAATAAGACCAATTTCACTCTGTAATGTTTTGTCTTCTTAGTATCTATATTAATCTATATGGATACTTACCTTCTACGTTCTTTTTTCTTTGAAAGTGAACCAGTTCTTTTGTATTTGTCTATTTAATTCTTTAACTATACTATCATTATTTTTAATCTATTTTCTTCTATTGTCAACTGGAAAAACAATATGTTTGATTGCACATCAGACATATTTTCTATAGCTATTTCCTTTTGCCTTTATTTGGCACTTTTTCGTTTGTGTTACATTCCATATTCTTGAAGTCTTGTTTTTCTTATTAAAAAGAAATTGTTTTTATTAACGTATACCACCGCTGTTAAATTTCCCATTAGAAAGACGGGGTCTAAACTGATTATCCAAAAACATGGTGACGTAAACTTTTCTGTATATACGTATCCATTGGCAATACATTTTACGGAAATGGATTCTGCACACCAAGCAAATAAAAGTATCCCTCTTTAGTCTTTATCTCTTTTGGATATAAATTTTCCAATTTCGTTCGCCCCCTTCGGAACATCCGTAGTTTATTTCCCGAAGAAGAGACGAGGGTCTTTGGAACTACTCGGAAACTAAATTAAGGCCCGAGGAGGCATCTGTGACCACACCCTAGATGTTGCCAACATTTGCATGTGACGTATTTTATTACCATCGTCTCGTCCCGGACGTCCCTCACCAACATCACAATGAACTTCGCCTTCATTTGGATTTTACAATAGTTAATGTTACGAATCACGTATAAAAAGTCTTATATGTAGATTTATCAAAAAATAAAAAAGAATTTGAAAGAAGAGTTTCCTCCTCAATAGGAGGTTATTGGGGTAAGTATTATTATTAACAATAACCTTTTAGTTTTGAGTACAAATTTTAATATTAGTTTTAGAAAAGGTGTGTGACAAAAAAAATTGTAACAAAATTGAGCAATGGAACTACCACTCACCTCTTTAGCACTCCTTCTGCTTCAACTTGTCTCATATTAGCTTCTATAGAATATGTATAGTTCCTAAAACTAGTTATTTTAAAATTGTAATATCTTCTAAGATGTTCATTGAAATTAAGTGATGTCAAAGACAATTTTGTTCACAATTAAATACTCCCAATCAATAACACATTTATTTAGATAAAGATTAATATTATTACGTTGATACAGCTCTTAACAAATAATGTATTATTTTCGACCAAATTTGATTAGGTACCATAAAAATGGTTCTAGTGAGTTAATCTTAAAAGATAGACATATACTGTCGCGGAAATTTTTGCAGGGCACGCAATGGAAGCCCTCAAGGATCAATAATTTTCCCCGTTTTTTTTCACATTTTCCATTACTTCTTCGCTCCTAACAGTTGCATCGTGATGTTATATAGCCTAAAGCCTTCCTCGATAAATGGTCTATTCAACACAAAAAGAATTTTTCAATTCGAACCAGTAGTTCCTGAGATTAGCACGTTCAAACAAACAAACAAACTCTTCAGCTTTATAATATTAGTATAGATATAGATTATTCTCTTATACACTTCTTCGTTTATATTTTAATGGAATTTTAATTAGCGATACGGGTTTAATGAGATTTCAGTCATTTTACATTTTTATATCTTTGTGTTACACGTCAATTTTGACATTAACATTTGATATGTCATTATTAACATAGTGTCATTGTTTATGTACCATTTCTGACATCGATTATTATTTATACGTCAATTTTGACATAACAATATTTTATATAGACACTGTAACGGGATATTCGAATAAAGAAAGGACCTGTAACAGGCGCATTTTCACTTAGGGCAATTATAAAATTCTTAATAAAATATGAACTCACCGTTTGTTTACTTTCAAATTCTTATTGTATAGCTGAACGTCATTCGGGTATTTAACCAAGTTCGACCTTTTATTTCCTCATAATTTCAATTTATTTACCTTTCTAAAGCTTCATTTTATCTAACTAATTCTTCTCTAATTTCATTTTATCTAACTTTTTAACTAGCGTCAGAGCTTTTGTTGTTTTCATATATTTATATCTTCGTGTAAATGTGAATGCTTCGTTCATTAAAAGTTGTAAACAATGCCAATTACGTCAAATTCTTCTATTTTCCTTCTGCGATATTCGATCTAAGTCTGAGCTGTCTACCGCTAACCCGTAATTAATAGAATTAACATTAGAATAGTACAAGGCCTCTTCTGCGCAGTTACTTTATGCCAACACGAGAGACTTCGTTCTTTGACTTCGTTGTCAACCTTCTTTTTGTAAAGTACTAAAGTGTGTTTATTGGAGAAATTTTGTCGGGTTGGATTTTAATCACAGAGCATCTGTGGCACTTAATTGTGGATTTTAAAACCGAACCCTTATTTCCAACTGGGCCATTGTATTAATCTACGTTTGGTTGTTATTTTGTTGATTCTTGGCGTTCAGTAGGAAAAACCACGTTGTGGGATTTGTACAAGATTTTCTGTCGATTTAACATCAGTACATTATAAGGTGGCTTTTTGGTCTAAAACTCAACGTCCCGAGCTAGCATACGCTTTTTCCATCTAGGGTTCTTGGTACGGGCTTTATCTCCCTGGTACAGCATTACTATTTTGTTGTTACTGGCAGTTATTTTATTTTGGAACTGGCAAGTGTTCCTAGTACCGGCAGTACTTCTGGAACTGAATTTGTTTTGGTTCTCGCAGTTCCTTGTTTTGATCAAGAACCAAATAGCTTTGGATTACTGGAGATTGGTAGCCACTAGTACCAATGCAGATAAGCATAATAAGACTTTGCATTTTGTATAATTTTTACTTGAATTATTGATGTAATTTAGTTTTAAGTCGCGCGTGTGATCACACTAAATTCATATTTTTTTTTTACTTTTAATACTAAAGCGCTAGTGTACGCAGTTAGTCATAACTTGAAGTTTGTGATTTGCAGTAACCTCAACCATTTTTACATCAAAGGAGGGTCTAGTTTTGAAACTGATTTGTTTTTTTTTTAGCTCACTTTATTTCATTTCGTGGGATTGTGTAAGAGTTGTTAGTGCCTATTAAATCTAGGGGTTTACGGCTTGTACCGTCGAAGTCGGTGGCGCGGCTCACTTGTGTATCATCCCTCTACGGTTGAGTTTGGGCATAATTTGCCAGTAGAGTGACCACTAACAACCCTCGCGCAATTGATCTATTGTTGATATTGGATTTTTCTTAATTATTATTTTATTCTTAAATGAACTTTAGCACTTAACTAAGGAAAAACCGTGGCAGACCTTTACATGAAAGACTGTTTCTAGGTTATTCGGATATTCGTGGACTTTAGTTTTTTGCCACCGAGTTTCATACAAATTTGCAACCCCTATTTTAAATCCTTAGGGATGGAATTTAAAAAAGTAATTTCTTAGTACACCACTACGTAATAAAACAAATTTATTCTCGAATTTTTAAGACTCTACGCGTCTATCGACAGTGTCATGTCGGCCAGCAGCAGCGTGCTACCGTCTCACCGCTCCACACTCCCCGCTCAGTAAAGCGCGAGTGGTATTAGACTATTATTATTTTAAAAATTTAAAAAATTGCATGCTATATGCATGCAAAATCTCAGCCAGATCGGTTTGAAATTGACAAAGTTTCATACAAACTTTCATCCCTATTTTATCCCTTAGGGGTGGAGTTTATCAAAATCCTTTCTTAGGGGATGCCTAAGTCATAGTAGCTATATGCATGCAAAATCTCAGCCCGATCGGTTTGAAACTGACACAGTTTCATACCAACTTTCATCCCCTTATGGGTGGAATTTATCAAAATCCTTTCTTAAGGGATGCCTACGTCATAGTAGCTATAGGTATGCATGCAAAATCTCAGCCCGATCGGTTTAAAATTGACAAAGTTTCATACAAACTTTTATTCCCTTTTTTATCCCCTTAGGGGTGGAATTAATCAAAATTCTTTTTTAGGGGATTCCTACGTCATAGTAGCTATATGCATGCAAAATCTCAGCCTGATCGGTTTAAAATTGACAAAGTTTCATACAAACTTTCATCCCCTATTTTATCCCCTTAGGGGTGGAATTTATGAAAATCCTTTCTTATGGGATGCCTACGTCATAGTAGCTATATGCATGCAAAATCTCAGCCCGATCGGTTTAAAATTAACAAAGTTTCATACAGACTTTCATCGCCTATTTTATCCCCTTAGAGATGGAATTAATCACAATCCTTTTCTAGGAGATGCCTACCTACGTCATAGTAGCTATATGCATGCAAAATCTCAGCTCGATCGGTTTAAAATTGACAAACTCTCATACAAACTTTTATCGCCTAGTTTATCCCCTTAGGGGTGGACTTTATCAAAATCCTTTCTTAGAAAATGCCTACGTTATAGTAGCTATACGCATGCAAGATCTTAGCCCATTCAGTTTAAAATTGACAGAGTTTCATAAAAATATTCATCCCCTATATTATCCCCTTAGGGTTGAAATTAATCAAAATTCTTTCTTAGCGGATGCCTACGTCATAACATATAAAGTTCATTTCACAATATTTCGTTGACTTGGTACCTGCTCTTAACTGCTCTTAAGGGATTACTAATAAAAGGTGGTTAATATTTCTTCGAACTTTGGCCGTAAACCGGTGAACTATTTACAGAAAGGTATTATTTATTTTTGTCCAGGAAGATATATTTTGGATTTTTTATTTTTCAGGTAAAATTTTAAATTATTATTACTGACCATCAATAGTAAATTTTTAGTAAATGTTACTGAGTTTTATTTAAATCTATTTTGAAAACCGGATTACGGATCTGTTAATGTTTACTGTACAGTGAGAAATTTATAACCTTTCATTACTAATCCCCTAAGGTAAGGTACCGAGTCAACGAATTATTGTGAAACGTACTTTACCTGCATACCAAATTTCAGCCCCATCCGTCAAGCGGTTTGAGCTGTGCGTTGATAGATCATACAAACTTTCATCCCCCATTTTATCCCGTTGGGGGTGGAATTAATCAAAATCCTTTCTTAGCGGATGCCTACGTTATAACATCTACCTGCATGCCAAATTTCAGCCCCATCCGTCCAGCGGTTTGGGCTCTGCGTTGATAGATCACTATATCAGTCAGTCAATCAGTCAGTCAGTCACCTTTGAGTTTTATATATATAGATTTCTGGCAACAATGTTTGATTTGCTATTTTTGACAGATTATTAACAATTTTTCAAAAGATTTTATTCGAGGTACAATTTTATGTTTGAAATCTTTGTTGCTGGGATAATTCTTCCTTCAATTTGCTAGAATTTGACATATTTGTTGCTATTTTTTATTTTTTTAATAATATATTTTTCTTTCTAAAATTTCCTATCCTAAATCAATTCTTTGCGTAAATGCCAGTTTCTTATGTTTTGTACTTGTTTTTATTTCTTATATGTGTTTTTAACTATTTTAACATCTGTGGCTGAAGTAGTTAAGCGTTACCTCGTAAAGGTTTAGATTACACGTTCGCGTCCTGCCGGAACATTTTTTCAATTTCTCCTTAATGTCATTTTCTGATTTGTATAAATAGTAATAATAATAATCATTAATTTTTGTGTTTTTGTCAATATTTTTCGTTTTTTTTTTCTACTAATATTTTTGACAGGATAATATTTATTTTTTTCGCTTTTTCTAATTTCTATATCTTCCTTTCTTAAATTTTCTACCATAAATCGACGTCTTTCGTAATTGCACTCGCTATTCTTCTAAACTCAAAAATGTGAACCAATAAATTTGAAAAAGCTAGCGCAGCAGGGACATTGAATATCGACAAGACAACCGTGTACACAAGACCAATTGAATTTTCTAATAAATTTTTAAGAAATTGCTTGACATATACAGATAGAATAATTCGAAAAATTATTTATACTTATTTGCGATTACATTTAATTGCGAAGTATAAGGTCTTTGATTTATTTAATAGTTTATTAATATACTTATGAACAGAAATACTAATACCATGGTAGAGGTAAAAGGATGTCTTTATTGACATCAAATAATTCATTTACAGTTTAAAAGTTGAGTGATTATTCTTCTGATTTAAAATGTATTTAGCATCGTCTTTTTTTTACTTTTAACTACAAACGTGAGCTTAACGAATACCTAAGGGTTTTCAAGAATTAATAAACTTAGAATTGTAGTAGGTATTGTCACATACGATAATAGGGTAGTTTAATTGTTTGATATTTTATTGTATTATTCTTAATTGTAATTATCCAGGCCAAAGTCAGTAGGTACGTTAGATTTCAAGGCGACCTTATATAGTTTAATTCTTATTCTCACGTAGCGTAAGAATTGGCTATAAAAGAGCGTCGTTGAGGTCGTAGGTACTCGGGGAGTTCGGAGTCTGAGGTTGTCTGTAAGGGTAACCCTTTGGGGTATCCCTAAAACAGACCCTTGGGTTTGGGCCGTTGTGACTCTTGACTTATTTTCGTGAGTAAGTATAACATGCCACCATGTATTTTATTTGGTAAGATTAGTATAAATTATTGCATTTAGTTATTCGTTATTTATTGTTTGTTCTTGTTAATTTATTTGTTGTTTGTTTCCGGTTGTTTATCTTATCTTCTCCTTGGTTAGTTTTCTGCCTTCAGAAGGATACCTAACCAGGGGGTCGATAACCACGACCTGGGTGGGAAGTGCCTTCAGTAAGCTACCCCTCATCATAAAACACTAAGGCACATTTCCTAATCCCTCCAGGCGTGACATGGTGGAGGCGTGACAGTATCATTTTTTCTTTGCAATTCCAAATTTGTACTTTTGACACATGGAAATGATCAAAGTTTGTTCTAAAGCATTCAACAACTTGATTTCCCAACAATCATGAATAATCATAAAATTGAAAGCTTTTAGGCTTTTTTGCCCAACTGATGAGAACCAGGAAGGTCGAAAACAGTTTCCTGCTAATCAATTGTAATTTTAGTAAAGTGTTTATCAAATAGATGTCAAAGGTAATAGTTTAATACGATTATAACGTTTTACAGAGTCTTTGAAAATAAAAGAACATAGACCGTTTACTAAGAACCAACAACTAATTCCTTGGCTATATATACCCCGACGGACATTGAATTACAGTTCAAAGTTAAACGGGGTTAGTATATCTTCAAGATAGAACTAACCATTTTAGTTTGCAATTCGTAAGGATATCACTTGTAGACCGGTTTCGGCGTATTGCGCCTCATCAGTACAAGGAAGATATCCGTCCAGAAGCTCTAAGAGTATCTAGACTGGAGATATGTCTGAAATCACACAAATACATTATCTTCAGTAAAGAAAATGCTAAAAGTGCGATAATAGCGACATCTCCATAACTAATCACAAACTGAAATTCTATTTGACAAAAAACCTCACGGCTTTGTAGGGTTATCTACTTGATTTACAGTTTCCTGCTTATCAATTGTCATTTTAGTAAAGCGTTATTCAAATAGGTGTTAAAGGTACCTAATACATAGTTTAATACTGTTATAACGTTTTACACAGTCTTTGAAAATCAAAAACATAGGCCGTTTACTAAGAACCAACAACTAGGTACTTCCCTGGCTATATGCCCCGACGGACATTGAATTACAGTTCAAAGTTAAACAGGGTTAGCATATCAGCAAGATAGAACTAACCATTTTAGTTTGCAATTCGTAAGGATATCACTTGTAGGCCGGTTTCGGCGTATTGCGTCTCATCAGTACAAGGAAGATATCCTTCCAGAAGATCTGAGAGCATCTAGACTGGAGATATGTCTTAGCAAACGGTCTATGTTCTTTGATTTTCAAAGACTCTGTAAAACTTTATAATAGTATTAAACTATTACCTTTGACAACATAACTATATTCTACGTCTTCAACTTTGTGTAACATCTAACCTTGGTGTAACAAAACCTAGGTATTAGACACTTTTGTTGCCAACTGTTTAAAACAAATTACGGTAAAGTAATAAGCACGAGTGCCTAAAAGAAACTTTTACACCGGCGATTACTGTAAAATATGTATTTAAAAGCAATGAGTACAAAAACAGTTTTTTTAGATGATCTATATATTGTTTTTTGGATTAATTTATAGCAGAGAAAATCATATAAGTTAGGTGTACTAAAGGATTATACGATGATATCTATTAAACCGTAACGTGTAAATTACTAATTAAATTTTCAGCGATAATTCTATTATGCGGCCATAAAACAGAAATCCAAAATTCCCTAAAGGAGGTTTAATTTATGTATAAAACTATTAAACTAGAAAATCAACCGATATCACAAACGGTATATAACTTATATTAACAGCGTTAATATCTTAGATCATAAAATTTCCTTCCAAAGAATTTATGACTTTTTTTTAATAAGTATATTATTAGAGGCCTTTTATATTAGAAAAAGATGTTAGGATTATATAAGTATATCGTTTTACGAGTGACGAAAGTATCATTTTTTGAAGCGAGAGAATAAAAAGTGCTTTCGATGGGTGAAACACCTTACTTTTTCTACAACCCTCTTTACATCTTAATATTATACTAAAAAAAAATTTTTTTAAATGTTTAATTTTATGTTTGTTTACAGCAAAAGATGCCAATTTTAAAGTAATTGTTTTAAAACATTTATAATATCCATTATTTAAAAATAAAAAATATTTATTGAAAATAAACAATTAATAATTTTATCTACCAATGTTTGAATTTTTTAATTTTAAAATAAAATATATTTAACAATTCTTTAATTCGGCATCCCTTCAACAACGATGACCAAGCATATCCTGGTAAAAAATGAACCTAACCAAATATTATGGGTAAACACATTGGGCTTAGGGCGTGCCCAATGGACACAATATGATATATTGCTGACCACTGTTTTGTTAGCACGTGGTGGAGATAGCCGTTAATTTTTTTTATTTTATTTGAACTGAAAAATGTTTTATTAAATACTAACTGACTTGGCGAACTTTGTCCCTTTTCCAGTTTTTTCAATTTTTTTTGTATATTTTTTTGTTTAATTTTCTCAGATTTTTTCCTTCCTTTTTTCAACCTTTTTCGATTTTTTTTCCATTTTACTTTAGTTTCTTGTTTGTTACAAATTTTTTACCCATTTGTAACAATTTTACTTTTATTTTCAATTCATCTTGTTTTTATATTTTTTTTTCTATTATTATTTTTATTTTCCGTTTATTTTCAATTCTATCATTTTTTCCTAGTTTTTTAATTTTTGAAGTAAAACTTCTTTAGCGGCTACTAGAGTAACTCAGTAATTCTAACGGACGTGACGTCATTCTAATGTACCGCGTACCGGATACAAAACCAGATACAAAACACCTAACACGATTCCGCCTACTAAGTATATTAAATAAAATTAAATCTGTAATTGTATGAATTGACAGCTTGTCAAACAAAATACATTGGTGGTAAATAGTTTAAATTTGTGTATAAAGTGTTTGTTTTAAATATGAATAAACAAAGTGGATTTATTAATGAAGAAAGTGATGAAAAAATATTGAATGAAAATGAGTGAGTACCTACTCTATATGCATACATTTTATTTTTGGTATGTAATTACACTATTTATACCTAATTATTTATACCTATTATTTATACCTAGCTATTTTCGTTTTATAGACTTAAAGAGCTAAAAAGAAAAAGAAATTGTGAACGTCAAAGGGCATATTATCAGCGCCAGAAAGATTTGAAGAAAAATGAAAATGAAAAAAGACGAGACAGCGACATTCATTATGATTTGATTAAGTAAGTTTATATACATACATACATATTATGATAGTAAATAATTGTTTATAGGGAAGCTTTACGTTAAGTAAAGAAGCATGTTGCACGTTTTTGTTCATAAAATAATAATATTCGAAATGTTTTAACACTTGCTTATACTTATTTTAGGTTTGGTTAGGTAGCCATAAAGGCCGTAAAACCACTAGTCAGGATGGCTGATCTTTTACCAGCAATAACAGATCCTTCGTAGAACTGAAGAAAACAAACTCAACTCAGGATTTTACATTTTATGGAATATGCTATAAAATGCTACAAAATGAAATGGTTATCTAACTATCAAAGGCTCTTGTGTTGTGTTGTATTACAATAAGATAGATACAGCTGCAAAATCACACATTCTAAACGTAATGTGTGTATATTTTGAATATTGTTTACCTAATATTGAAGCAAAACTTCTTTAGGCGCGACTAGCTGTAACTCTAACGTTAGATTCTAACGGAAGATTCTGATGGAAGTAACAGTGTGATTTCAGCTATGGGAGGAGCTTAAATTTTCAAACGGTTTCAAATACATTAATGGTGTTTAGAGCGTAAAATCTATGTTTCACATTTTAGTTATCATAAACCTATTATTTCATATATAAAAAATTATGATAACTTTTAAATTCCTATTTCTAATGAATAATATAAATATAACATCTCATTTTTTGAAATCACACCGTTACTTCCATCAGAATCTTCCGTTAGAATCTAACGTTAGAGTTACCCCTAGTCGCGCCTAAAGAAGTTTTGCTTCAATAATAGGTAAACAATATTAAAAATATACACACATTATATACGTTTAGAATGTGTGATTTTGTAGCTGTATCTACCTTATTGTAATACAACACAACACACAACACAAGAGCCTTCGATAGTTGGATAACCATTTCATTTTGTAGCATTTTATAGCATATTCCATAAAATTTAAAATCCTGAGTTGAGTTTGTTTTCTTCAGTTCTACGAAGGATCTGTTATTCCTGGTAAAAGATCAGCCATCCTGACTAGTGGTTTTATGGCCTTTATGGCTACCTAACCAAACCTAAAATAAGTATAAGCAAGTGTTAAAACATTTCGAATATTATTATTTTATGAACAAAAACGTGCAACATGCTTCTTTACTTAACGTAAAGCTTCCCTATAAACCATTTAATTTACTATCATAATATGTATGTATGTTATATAAACTTACTTAATCAAATCATAATGAATGTCGCTGTCTCGTCTTTTTTTCATTTTCATTTTTCTTCAAATCTTTCTGGCGCTGATAATATGCCCTTTGACGTTCACAATTTCTTTTTCTTTTTAGCTCTTTAAGTCTATAAAACGAAAATAGCTAGGTATAAACAATAGGTATAAATAATTTGGTATAAATAGTGTAATTACACACCAAAAATAAAATGTATGCATATAGAGTAGGTACTCACTCATTTTCATTCAATATTTTTTCATCACTTTCTTCATTAATAAATCCACTTTGTTTATTCATATTTAAAACAAAAACTTTATACACAAATTTAAACTATTTACCACCAATGTATTTTGGTTGACAAGCTGTCAATTCATATAATTACAGATTTAATTTTATTTAATATAGTAGGCGGAATCGTGTTAGGTATTTTGTATTAGGTTTTGTTTCCGGTACGCGGTACATTAGAATGACGTCACGTCCGTTAGAATTACTGAGTTACCCCTAGTCGCGACTAAAGAAGTTTTACTTCAGTAATAAATACACAATGTATTGGAAAAATTGTCGTTTTTAGGTTTTTGCATTGATAATTATTTATATTTGTTACCGTTTAAACCTTCCCTGAACTTACACAAATATTCAAAATAAAAATTAGCAAAATCTGTCTAGTAGTTCTCGAGTTTTAGTGAGACTAACGAGTAGCAATTCATTTTTATTTATACCGAAAATGACATTTTTTTATAAAAATACATGCTGTTTATAAGTTTGTATTAAATATTATCTGAATATATGTATATAAACTCTTCCGTAACATAAATTTTTTATAAATATTAACGATTTCAATCTGTTCAAGAGATGAAAAGACGTCAACTGGATTATTGTCAATCGATATTCGAGAAAAATAGTTTCCCGTTTGAATAGCCCAAAGCTCGGATATGCTACAAGCCATGAGGTGATGTCACGAAAGTTTAACATCAAAAGCGATGTCTTCTAGAGCTCCTAATGGCCCGTCTTTGTCATGGTGCCAGTTTCTCATCTCTGTTTCTTAGGGTGTGGGATCCGATCGGTGTTTTTGATGAAACACAAATGTGCGTGGGCTGCTGAAACAGCTCTTATGGCATTTTTTACACTGTAACAGTGGCGTTTTTAACATTTAGCTTTACCAAGTTTAAGAAAAAATGTTCATTTCAGTTAATAGATACCAAATAGCGAGAAAGGTAAGTAAAGGGGCTGCAAGAGTTCGGGCACAAAATCACTCATTTTTATATGTAAATCTCCATAAGAAAATCTAAGGTCCATTCTGGTCATTTTTGTCTCTTTTTGGCTACGGCCACAGACCTAACCGGGGAACCGGAGATGGACCAATAGAGATGTAGGAGGATGCATAGGTATGGGGGGATGCAAAATTGGGGGTATAGGGGATGAAAAATGGGGGTATGGGGAGTATGGGGGGATGCAAAATTGGGGGTATAGGGGATGAAAAATTAACATTAAACGTTTAAATAAACAAGATAATTATAAAAATAAAACAAACGTAAACTAGGAATTGGAAGCATACATAAATACTTAACCTGACCATACATCCCTATTTGGACCGGACAGTCCCGCTTTTAGACTGTCTGTCCCGCTGTCCCCAGTAAGAGCAAAAGTGTCCCACTTTAGCTCATTGTTATTGGATGTGTGGTTCACTGCGCGATCAAAATCGGCCTTCATGTAAAGATATGTTTATATTACTATATCAACAGAGTTAGAGTAAAATCTTTGAAAGAGATATGTAATCCGAATGACACAGAGCATAAGAAGCTCTTTAAGCTGCATTAAAACAAAGTTTTAAGTACTTACTTTTTAAAAACCCTGGACCAAAATTGTGGTTATATTCTTCCTCACACAGTTCGTAATCTGCTATTAAAATTACAGCAACTGAGCAGGAGAATATGAATATAAAACAAGAGTATTTGAAGCCACGCTAACAGTTCAATCCAGAACCAGAAGTACTTAAATGGGCAAATGAGACCAAATCACCTTCTTGGTAAACGAATGTGAGAATATGCTGATCACACAAGGATTTCTTAGCTGCAACCAAGATACGGAATACTGTTTTCACTATTTTCACATCCTGACAGAAAATAACAAACTAGAACAATGAGAATGTTGCTGCTGAAGACCTTTGGGTGGAGTTGTTCACTCACTTTTGGGCTAACAACCTTAACTGTAATAGCCTTCGTATAATTATTGATATAAGTACGTTTTGTGCCTGTACAGATGATGACTTTATGGCGAGATCGAGCATAAAAGTAAAAATGGATAGTGGTAAAATATTTTGAAGAGGTCGATCAATTTGTCTATTTGGGAGCAACATTCACAAGAAAACCGTATACAAAGGAAGAAATCAAAGCAAGACTGGAAAGGGAAATAGATGATTATATGGTTTAAACCATCTCCTAGAAAGTAATTTAATAACTAAAAATTACAAAACAGTAATAAGTCCAACAGTTACATTTGCTTGTGAAACCTGTATATTAAGAAAAGCAGATATAAGTTCCCCAGAAACATGGGAAAGTAAGGTATTACGAAAAAGATTTGGTGGAAAAAGGAACAATGGGGTATGGGAAAGAAGAACAAACCAAGGGCGTGTGGATATGTACAAATAACCAAGTATCACAGGATATGCTAGAGCACAAAGGTTGAAGTTGTTAGGACATATCGAAAGGATGGCAGAAAAATGATCTCAAAAATGATCATTTGCAGAAGCATAGGAGGAAAAAAGAGAAGAGGGAAACCAAAAGAAAGATGGAAGAGCGAAGTAGAAGCGGATTTGAGAAGCTTAGCAAAACTGGAAACGCATGTGCCAAAATTAGAAGAAATGGAAAGTGCCTAGAAACGTTACATTAATTAAATGTATTCACCTTTTTCTTACTACCACAATTACTAAAGAGCAGTTAAGACCACAATTCTTTTATTTTTGTTCGATATCATGTTAAACATATTAGCACCTAAAAGCCTGATAGTATTTTTCGGGATTTCCAAGTCCTTCTTTGTTATCTGTTTCTTGGTGATTCTCTATGTTCTTGGAGACCAGTATCTTCTTACTTATTACAATTTTAATTGTTTCTTTTTTCTTGTAAATAAGAAAAAATGTTTTAGAGTCTTTGTTTGTATCGATCTACTGTTGACTTGTTGGTTTTTCTAAATTGTTTCCATCCTTTCGCTTTTCTCTATTTTAGAGTCCTTGCTCATGTCGTTCTTCTCTTTATTTTTTGTGTTTTTTAATTGCTTTTATTATTTTTTTCTTGTTCTTGTATTGACACCCTTGCTAACAAAAAAAGATGAAGGAGATCTAAGAATAGTGGAAAGAAAAATAAGGAGATCAATATTGGGACCAAAAATAACAAGTGATGGGGAAATAAGAATGAAGACTAACAAAGCAGTTGAACAAGAAATAGGAGGAGAGAACAGCAAGATACATAAAAGCAAGGGCACTAAAATAGGCAGGCCACATAATGAGAAGAACACCTACAGAAATGAATCACGAACTGGACACCGCTAGGACCAAGAAGAAGAGGAATATTTAGGTTAAGATGGCTGAACCAGATAGAGGAAGAAGTAAAAGTAATGAAAATAAAAGACTGGAAGACGAAATGCAGAAACAGAAAAGATTGGAAAAAGATAATCAACGCCGCAAAAATACATGCAGACCTGTAAAGAAATAAACTAAACAGTAATAATCCACCTGGAAAATCGGATTACGATATGCCTCGGCATTGCCATAACCCACTAGGATTAAACGGCAGTGATGATGAAGATGATGTATTGACACCTGTTCCTTTTCACTTTTTTTTTTATTTTAAACTTTATCGCTTCATTTCTGGACCAAATTCGCACTGTTGCTTTTGAAGATGGACTTGCCATCCTTTTGGTCCATTCTATGTATTAATTTTATTGCACAAAGGTTTGTTTTTTGCCCTCAGTACGGCTTTCGTAAGTCCAGATCAACAGGAGACCTCCTAGCATATGTCACCCATCTTTGGAGCAACGCAGTCGAACATCATGGGGATTCCCGGGCTATTGCACTGGACATTTCTAAAGCATTTGATCGTGTCTGGCACGAGGGGCTCCTAAGTAAACTGCGATCCTACGGTATGCCCGGTCGATTCTGTTCATGGCTTTCTAGCTTTCTTCAGGACCGTTCTCTGCAAGTGGCGATTGACGGGTTTCTCTCGGACACCTTTACCATCAATGCTGGTGTTCCTCAGGGGTCCATATTATCCCCAACCCTCTTCTTACTATACATTAACGACCTTCTAGCGAAGACAGAAAATCCAATTTATAGCTTTGCTGACGACAGCACACTTATCTCATCGTTTACTTTGAATTCTCGAACATCGGCTGCTGACGCACATCTTCGCAGACAGCATGAAGTATCACGACTCAATAAAGACCTGGAAGAAATTTTGTCTTGGGGTGACAGTAACAAAGTCGAATTTAACGCTAAAAAACCCAGGCAGCAGTTTTCTCTAAGAAGGTTAACATTGCAGAACCAGATATAGTCATGGCAGGACACGCAATTCCACTGGCTTCGTCTATTAACTTACTGGGTTTCAATCTGGGAGGAGATATGTCTTGGCATAATCACGTGGTAACAATCGCCAGGACAGCTTCTCAGAAACTCGGAGTACTTTTCCGTACCAAAAAGCTGTATACACCACAACAACTTTTGACACTCTACAAAGCCCAGATTCGACCATCACTGGAATACTGCTCTCATGTCTGGAGTTCTGCACCGAAGCATACCCTTCGGTTGTTGGATTCCATCCAAAGGAGAGCCATTCGCCTGATCGGTGACCACGAGCTAACCAAGAACCTCGACAGCTTAGAACATCGAAGACAGGTTGGTGATTTGACCCTCTTTTACAAATATTTCCATGGCAAGTGTTCTACTGACATTGCCCGCTTGATTCCACCTAGAGCAATTCATAGCAGAAATACACGCAAACCACTTCCGCCCATCCCTATGTGGTTCAACTTAATACTCCTCGAACATCATTGTTTAAGAACTCTTTCTTCTGGAGGACATCCTCTTTGTGGAACGGCCTTTCTGAGGCCGTATTTCCCACCGAATATTACCTTCAACGATTCAAGAACAACGTGAATCGCTTTCTTCGCACACGCACCGCTCTCAGAGCGCCTTAAAGGAATTTTCCTGCAGTGCTTGTGCTTGACCATAAAAAAAAAAAAGAACAGTTATTTATTGACGAATTCCAATAAAAATTACATTATAAAGATTTCCCTCAAAAATTATAATTTTTCACAGAAACGTCCATGTTTTTCGATAATTTGCATTTTTCAACAAAAAAGTTAAGTTTTACTAAAACTTTCATGTTTTACTAGTTAATACCTGGATGACCGAGATTCGCTTGTAAAACACTTTAATCAAAAGAGATTTGAGCGCGGGTGGCGCCGAAATTATCGTGCCCTAACAACCATCTTATGTGGAAAAATGGTTTTGGGTGAAAAAATGCAAAAAACGAATTTTCCTACACGTGGTACCCACCTAGATAAACTTTTTACGAAATCGTTAGAGATATTGTTTTTTTTTTGCTTATTTTCGTTTAATTCTTTTTTGTTCTTTATTCTTCTGTATGCTCTAATTTCCAATTCAACATTTTAGATTCTTTCTGATATTAAACTGCTATATTTTGATTTCCTTGGTAAGCCACTGTAGTCTTCTACAAAGCTCTTCTTCTTATTTAAGACATATACTGATGGATGACTTGGGAATCCACACATAGATCAATACTGATCTGAAAAGGCACACGCATGAAAAAGCTCGACTTCGTTAATAAGTTATTTGCATTAGGCCGTGGTATATAGTAATGGCGTCGAGGCGCTGTTTGACGTTTAGAGATCAAGCAATCTATCATTTATACGAGTTACGAATATTCTGGAAACCTTTAAAATATTCATATCTTTATAATACTACTTAGAAATGAGGTTTACAATTAGGTAAAGAAGAAAGTTTCTTACAAAATATAAAAGTTATGTCATCCATAAAGGTAACTAGAACAGTAAAAAAAGATACTTCGGATATATCTCAATTGCCGCATAGAAAGTTTATTAATATAAAATTATTATTATTATTATAATTAAAACAGTTATTTTTATTTTTTTTTTGCTCAACAGGCCGTGCAGACCATGGGCATAAAATTATCTCTTTACATTTTTCTTCAACACTAATCCTAAAAACATAATAAGGTATTACATAATATTACTAAGCTTTTATAACTGTTCTTGGGCTCTCATTAACATGGGCCCTTGGCGAAGGTTTCTGTGGTTCCCTTTGTCCTTGCCAAATGGAAGGCCTCCACGACGGAAGAGACACGCCACAGCGTCAATCTCCCAACCCCACATTGCACCACGTGGGTTACACTCCTATACACACTTACACTCACACCAAAAAGAAATGACCTTTTGGGCACGTACCACCATCACGGAAGAAAGAAACGGAAGTAAGAAGACCAACTCCAGGAACAAAGGAGGACGATTTGTGAGAGCAGGGCCGACGACAGACAGATGCTAACTCCTTCCCAACATTAGATCCATCCCCTGAAAAGGACGCAAGTCCTACAACAGGGTCCTCATACGCACCAAACTCCTAAAAATCTCCACATTTTTCTCCCAAAGAACTCATTCTTGAACTTGAACTTGAACTCCTCTCCAAAATGTTCCGTCCACTGACTTGTCTCTCCAATCACTGGTATTTATTGCTTGTAAATCTTTTTGGACACTGTCATACCATCTCTTCCTGGGTCTTCCTTTTCTTTTTTTTCCTATGGGTTTCTATTTAAAAAAAAGTTATTCTTTATAAAAAGTTCTTCAGGCCATAAAACCAAAATAGCATTTATTAAATGTTAATTGTTTTCAGTCGTATACAAGATTATGAATCTTGTTCAAGAGTAAGGTATCTTCATTTTTGGATATATAACAAAGTATTTTAAAGATAACTTTTTCTTAAGACATTTTACGACACTATACCGATTTTGAAGACCATATTCCTACTTACACCTCCGTACCTAATTGAGAATTGTCAATTCATAAAATAATCACAATTTATAAAAAGAACTTTTCAAAATCTTGTAATGCGCTAAACAATAGAAAATCCTAACGATTTGCTACGGTAAAGGTTAATTTTATTTGGTGTGATTAAAGATATAATTAAAAACCCCAGTTGACTCATACTTTGAAAGCAGGAGATCTTGGTAGAAGGTTGAATTTTGTTCTTGGTTCCAAGAGGAGTTAGACACGATGTATCCTTTTTTCCAACGACCTAAGACAAGACAAGACAAGTCAAGAGGTTGATTGGTAAACGAAAGAAAGTTTATAGGAGTGTTGGATTTAAGGACCCTGTTGTAGGACTTACGTCCTTTTCAGGAAGTGGATGAGAAGGTTTGGATGGTGTTAGTATCGGTCGTCGGCCCTACTTTCACAAATTTCCCCATTTGCAGCAGGCTGGATTGCTTTAACTGTAGCTCTTCTTTCTTCTTGGCATCCATAGTGCTTGAACGTACGTAAAGAGTCTTTTCTTTTTGGTGTGAGTGTGAGTGTATGTGGAAGTGGTGCAATGTGGGGTCGAGAGATTCACGCTGTGGCGTGTCTCCTCCGTCGTGGAACCCTTTTATTTGGCAAGGACGAAGGGAACCAAAGAAACCTTCGTCAAAGGCCCAACCAACGAGGTAACCAACTACTATAAATGATGAAGGTACCTAGAATTAAAAAAAATATATATTAAGCACCATGTCACAGTAATAGAAATGTTCGAGAATTTTTTCTACAAATATAAACGAAAAAGTAATTAAAAGGTTTGTAGACGTTGTTTGGTCTGCAAGATCTTCGGTCTTGAACCCCCTAGACTTCTTCCTATGGAGATACTTAAAGCAAAAGGTGTGCCTTAAAAGATCATTTGAAAATATTTATCATTTGAAACAAACAATTAGATAAGCATGTGAAGCTAGTACTCCCGCTGTTATTGAAAATGTATTAAAAGAATTTTTATTATTTTGATTTCTCCTTCAGTATTAATGTTTGCTGCTGTTGATGATGTTGTCGATGGACCTTCACGAAAGTCTTCACTAAGGCTACTCCGATCAAATTTAAACTCTTGATACCATCAAAACACAGTTGTTCTTGATAGGGCCTCATCACCAAATGCAGTTTTTAGATCATCGATGCACTCCTTTGCATTTTTTGGCAATCGGAAGTACAACAAAATTATTGCTAGAAAATGTTTACGATTTAAATCCATGTTTTTTATTTTCGTCGTGTTCTTTGTCTCCTTGTCTTTCTCTTTGTCTTTCTCTTTGTCTTTCTCTTTGTCTTTGTCTTTGTCTTTGTCTTTGTCTTTGTCTTTGTCTTTGTCTTTGTCTTTGTCTTTGTCTTTGTCTTTGTCTTTGTCTTTGTCTTTGTCTTTGTCTTTGTCTTTGTCTTTGTCTTTGTCTTTGTCGTTGTCTTTGTCTTTGTCTTTGTCTTTGTCTTTGTCATTGTCATTGTCATTGTCATTGTCATTGTCATTGTCATTGTCATTGTCATTGTCATTGTCATTGTCATTGTCATTGTCATTGTCATTGTCATTGTCATTGTCATTGTCATTGTCATTGTCATTGTCATTGTCATTGTCATTGTCATTGTCATTGTCATTGTCATTGTCATTGTCATTGTCATTGTCATTGTCATTGTCATTGTCATTGTCATTGTCATTGTCATTGTCATTGTCATTGTCATTGTCATTGTCATTGTCATTGTCATTGTCATTGTCATTGTCTTTGTCTTTGTCTTTGTCTTTGTCTTTGTCTTTGTCTTTGTCTTTGTCTTTGTCTTTGTCTTTGTCTTTGTCTTTGTCTTTGTCTTTGTCTTTGTCTTTCTCTTTCTCTTTCTCTTTCTCTTTCTCTTTCTCTTTGTCTTTCTCTTTGTCTTTCTCTTTGTCTTTCTGTTTGTAATTCCGGTTTGAATTTTGTAATCGAATTTAAATCTTTTCCCCATGCACAAAGCTACAAAAGCCCTCTTGGTGTGCAGAAACATTACTGGGAAAAATTGGGGCTGTAACCCAAAGACATTGTAATGGATGTACACTGCTATAGTGATACCAATTATCACCTACGGGCAGTAGCTTGGGGCACGAGAGCTAATCTGATCACTACGAGGACAAACCTCTCGAAAATTCAGAGACTAGCCTGTGCATGTATCACTGGAGCAATGAGAACATACCCCACTGCTGCAATGCCTAAATCTCTCGCCACTGCATATTCAAGTAGAAAATGCTAGGAAGCAAATAATATATAGAATGGTCAAAGAAGGAATAATTAAGGAAAGACCTCGATCACCTCAACTTGATCACACTTGGGAAATGCCCGAAGATGACAGAAATTTAACTTTGTAAAAAAATTTACCACAAAACAAAAACACTATATTGGGGCTAAGCCGAAACGCCAGAATCATCAAATTTTGTATATAGAATCCTTATGTCTTGTAGAAAAACCCTATTAATTTTGGTTTATATCCGATCACTCTAACAGTAAAATTTTAACGGTTCGGAAACTCGTGTATATTATGCATACCTACGTATAAATTCGATTGTACTTTCTTAATTCTTACATTGACTTTGTTACTATTGTAGTGTTGTAATTAAAAAGATTGTGTTATATTGTTTAAAATCAAATAATTGTTTGTTCATTTGCAAAGAATTCAAAATGTTTAATGTATATAATCTGAAAATGCACTTAAAATAAAGACCGGTATGTACGCACAGTAAATGTTAAAGTTCAACTAAAATATGGGCTAGAACAGCAACAAACCATTGTAGGTCATTTTTTTTTCTTGTTCAGGTAGACAGACGTTTCGGTCTTCCGAGCAATATGTAACATTTGTATTGATTCAAATTCAAATTTGCATACAATTTATAATTTGGGCCCACAGCTGTGTACCTGGCCAAAAAAAGGGTTATATAATTTGAATGAAGAGTATACAGGGCTCGCGATATCAAAATTACAGATGTTCAAAGATAGGATAGAACAGACAGACAGTGTTGACGCGCTTAGTCTGGGACGTTCCACATTCACATTCTAACATCTATGAATTATATATGCGTGATGCGAGTACATAATTTGGTTAGAAATTTGCATTTGGCGGAGGCAACAGCTCTAACTTCACTCTAGGGATGCGGTTTTAACCCCGTAGAGGACTTTTATCAAATGCAGGAACGGACTGTCAATTGAGAGCGACGTGTGTGCACTTAGATGGCTTGAACGTGGGTCATAAGGACTTTATAAATTTTTATTCGTGAGGGTAAAATTCTGAAAGTTCTGATAAAGCTTTGATGTCTTTTATCTTGAATTATATTATATTTTCTTATATATTCAATATACCTTCGTTAACTTTCCAAGCTACTTACCTAAAACAAAAATTAGAAAAAGTATCGTCCATTAAAAGTAATAAGTGTATGTAAGAAGACAGTCAGAAGGTATTTTCTTCTATTATTTGGTAACTTTTTGGCACCATAATAAAAATTTGTCATCGGCGTCTTTGAAATATGAAAATGTCTAACAAAAGTTGAATAAATACAAGGTTGGCAATATATAACTGACTGATTTGAATTGTACGCCATTTGTGATACACGCATTTTAGTAATTACACTTGCGGCCATACAAATTTCACTTATTCCAAGAACTGCAGCCTAGAGACCATGGAAGTCGCCCACAATACAGTCTCTTGTATTATCCATGAACAATCACTACATCCTCGTAGAGTCACAGTTTGGAATGAAGGTGTCATTGGACTTTACTTCTTTGAAGACATTGCAGGTAATTCTCTTACTGTCACTGGTGAGCGTTTCCGTGATATGGTGCAAAACTTTCTGGTTCCTGAAATCCAACAATTTAACCTGCAAGATATGTAGTTCTTGCAAGACGGAGCAACTTGTCACACAGCTAGGAAAACAATGAATCTTCTGCAAACAATCTTTTCAATCTTAATTTATAGATTTGGTAATGTCATCTGGCCACCAAGGTCAGCGGCTTTAACGGATCCAGACTTCTTTTAAAAGATAGGATTTATGCCAACAAACCAAATATTTCAGAACAATATTATTAGAGCGATTGAAAATATTCCTCTGGAAACCTACCAAAAAGTGATGGAAAATGTAGTCCGAAGGGCACAGGTTTGCGTGGCTTCTGGATCTGGATCTGGAAATTTGGGGAGGGGCGAGCTAGTGCTTAGCCAGCACTGAGGCCACATATGACCCATTGTGCATCCTCCCGTATTGTAGGGATATCCTCACCTCAGGCTGTCACCAAGCCTAGTGATTTAAAATAGGTGATGAGGCTCCCGAGGGGGATCTCCCTAACATCGGCTGGTGTAAGCCAATACTCGCCCAACACGGATCTTCTGATTTCAGAAAAAGCAGAGCAGTCATACATAATGTGTTCTACTGTTTCCTCTTCTTGTTCGCAGCCTCTGCATAGCGGCGATTCTGTTAATTTCATCCTAAAGAGATGTTGTCGCAATTGGCAGTGACCTGTCAAGATTCCCACAGCTGTTCGGAGATTTTGTCTGGTCAATGCCTTAAATTTTTTTGCTGTTTCCTCGCCAGGATGAGGTAATAACTCTCTGGCCAGTCTACAGTTCGTAGTTTCATCCCAGCACTGTATGAATTTTTTGTGAGAGTGCTGTTTGATAAGGTCCACGACTGCGGACAATGTTAGCTTGGTAGATGGGCGGGGGCTAACATATTTGTAGCCCGCAACCCTCCTTGCTAAATTGTTCGCAATACGGTTGCCTTTAGAGTTCCCATGTCCGTTGATCCAGCTGAGAGTGACCACGTTATTCTGGCTGGCCTCAGTTAGAGATTGGTGACATTCTAGTACTAAACTTGAAGTGAAACGTGGTCTATTCAAGGTCAGTAGTGCTTGTTGGCAGTCTGTGTATATATTTATATTCCTGCCTGTGATGTTCCTATTGATTAATTCTTTTGCAGCTATGGTTATGCCTGTGAGTTCTGACTGAACCACACTTGACAAGCCATCCATAGCCCATTTTATTTTTAGGTTTAAGGATCTAGAGTAAATTCCACATCCTACACCTTGCTTTGTTTTTGATCCATCCGTATATACGCTCAGAGCGTTCACTACGTTGGGGTCTGCTGTTAATATTTTGTAGGGTTTGTCAAAGATAAATCTTGGTGCGACGGCATCCGTGTCTGCCTGTAGGAGTGGTATCACTTTTATCGATTCCCTCCACAGACTGTCCCTATGGGTGCCAGTCCGTAAAGTGGGTTCGATACCAACCGTGCGAAAGCGTACCATGGTCATCAATGCGACCTCCTTAACAAATATGTTCAGGGGACGAGAAGGCATGCTGATCTTTGGTTTAATTTTTTGATAGCTGTCGTTTGTTTCACTTTAGGCCACCACACGACAGCACCATATGTTAGCATAGGTCTTATGATTGCCGTGGTTCGGCGGCATTGCTCATAAGATATAAATGCTTTTTTAACTCTGCTTTCTATGTGTGAGTTCCACGTCAGCTTGCTGTCAAGGATAACACCTAAGTTTTTCACTTCTGTAGCAAAGCTTAATTTAACATTGAAAAGACTGGGTGCGTTTAAGCCCCTAGGTTTCGTTTTCTTCGTGAAGAGAACCATTTTTGTCTTTTTGGGGTTAATAGACAGCGATTGCTCTTTACACCATGTCTCTAAAGTTCTGAAAGCCACTTGCATTCTTTCGCAAAGGGTGCTTTCAAACTTTCCTGTTGGCAGAATAACAATGTCGTCTGCGTAGGCAACTGTATAGATTTTGTCATTTTCATTGAGGCGGTGAATTAGGCTGTCTAGAACAATGTTCCACAGTAGAGGTGATAAAACCCCTCCCTGTGGACAGCCCCTCGTAACCTTGCCTCGTATCTTGACATCATTTACATTTATTTCTATTGCACGCATGGAGAGCATGCTGAGAATCCATCAGCTTACTGTTGTAGGTACATTTCGATCAGTAAGCGAGTGCATTATTTTAGGGAACGTGGTTTTGTCGAAAGCTCCCTCGATATCTATAAATACACCCAGGGTGGACTCTTTCTTGTCCAATGATCGCTCGATCTGACCAACCACATGATGTAGGGCCGTATCGGTGGATTTCCCTGTTGTGTATGCATGTTGATTGGGATGCAGTGGTTTGGGGTTAATCACTGTATCCCTTATTTAGCCTCTCTAGCGTTTTTAATAAGAATGATGTAAGGCTAATAGGTCGGTAAGCTTTTGGAATGGAGTAATCCATTCTTCCAGGTTTTGGTATGAAGACAACCTTTACTTCTCTCCACATCTTCGGTATATAATTCAGAGCTAGGGAAGCTCTGAATATTTGCACTAGGTGAGGAAGGAGCTCCTCCAGACCCCACTGCAGCAGGGCTGGATAAACTCCGTCCATTCCCGGTGATTTGAAGGGGGAGAAGCTAGATATTGCCCACTTAACTTTGTCCTCGGTAACAATGAGTCTGGCAATGTGCCGGTCCTCTGTCGAGGGTATGTGATGTTCCTCGTTCCACTTTGCCTCCACTGTGGCAACAGAATCGGGGAAGTGTATTTCTCGCAAGAGATGTAAACTTTCTTCCAGGTTGGTAGTTTGGCTACCATCCTGTTTCTTTAGTATACCAATATCTCTATATGGATCTTTTGTTAAGGCTCTTTGGAGTCTCGCTGCCTGCGTGGCTTCTAGAGGCGGACATTTATTTTGTCTGATATTATTATTGTTTTTGTCGAATTGATATCTACAACTTCTAGTAATAATGCATCTGGAAAATCTCTTGTGGTGCAGTCTATTAAACATAAAAGGATAACTTCTTCAGTTATCTTGTTCTTGAATCCTTCTGCGTTATTTCCAATAAACCATTTGGTCTCAACATGAAGATGCAACAATTTTTAATAATTTTTTTTTTTAAGATTGTGACCAATATATTTCAAAAGTTGATAGCATTTGTTTAAGATATTAAGACAAAATTAAGTATGTATAGTTTATCCAACACCACTTGAATAGGCGCGGTCAACACTCTTCTCGAATTTCCAAGAATTCTCTTCATGGGCGTACAGGTGTGAGTCGGGAAGTTAAAAGCAACATCAAATAGATATTTTACTAGGTTCGTTCATATAATGACGTTCTTTTGAGTTTCCCCTGGTAAAATCGTAAAAATAATTCCTGTCCAAGTGGGTCTAGTTATACTATAGAACCATTATACACACATCTTGTTTTGTTCACAAATTTAGCACTATTTGAAAACTGTATATGACTATGCTTGGGTGTTTTGATTGGACCAAAAAGGTGTTTAAAACAACATTATAAAAGCTATATTGGAGCATTTATTTACTGCTTTATTGCCGATTTATAACTGTAAATATTTTTTTGTATTTCAGAAACCACCATGGATAAGAAAAAGGACTCCAAAATGCAGTTGAGAGGATTTGACTATCTGGGAGTAAAAGTTTCAAGAAAAAGAAATGTAATTGAAGAAACACAAAAAGACACAAGAGTCAGCAAATATCAGAGAGATACCATATGGCGATATAAAATAATGCATGCAGGATATAAGAAAGAAACTAAAAATTTAAGATCTGGTGAGATAGGTTTTGGAAACACCACGTGGAAATGATGCCAGAAGAAAGATAAAAAGATAACCAAAGTAGGATAAGTCGCAGACACCAAACAAACGAATACCGAAGACTGAAGAGATGCTATGAGAGCTCAGAGCTCACAGAAATAGCTTCTAAGGAGGATAACCGTAACGGATTAAATGGAACTGGGTTTAATTGTAAGAAGAAGAAGAAGAAGTAAAAGAAGAAAACATAGTCAAAATAGTAGAATGTTGAAAAAGAATTGGCTTTAAAATAGGCAAACACTTTTTCTTCAGAATGACAACCACTTTCTCTGATAGACATACATTTTCTTAACAGAATATGTTCAAAACCTGTTACAGAAGCAGGTAAAAGTTAGACTAAAAAAATTTTATTCTAATAAAGTATCCACATCTTCCTAAAAAACTATTTTGAAAATACAAATACCAACTAGAAAACCGTCAAACTCGGGTTGAAGAGGTAGCTAAAGAACTTATTTGTCACATAAGTTGCTTGAATGCATCGACTGCTTCTGGATCTGGATCTGGAAATTTGGTGAGGCGCGAGCTAGTGCTTAGCCAGTAGTGAGGCCACATATGACCCATTGTGCATCCTCCCGTATTGTAGGGATATCCTCACCTCAGGCTGTCACCAGGCCTAGTGATTTAAAATAGGTGATGAGGCTCCCGAGGGGGATCTTCCTGACATCGGCTGGTGTAAGCCAATAGGTACTTGCCCAACACGGATCTTCTGATTTCAGAAAAAGCAGAGCAGTCATACATAATTTGTTCTACTGTTTCATCTTCTTGTTCGCAGCCTCTGCATAGCGGCGATTCTGTTAATTTCATCCTAAAGAGATGTTGTCGCAATTGGCAGTGACCTGTCAAGATTCCCACAGCTGTTCGGAGATTTTGTCTGGTCAATGCCTTAAATTTTTTTGCTGTTTCCTCGCCAGGATGAGGTAATAACTCTCTGGCCAGTCTACAGTTCGTAGTATCATCCCAGCACTGTATAAGTTTTATTGAGAGTGCTGTTTGATAAGGTCTACGACTACGGACAATGTTAGCTTGGTAGATGGGCCAGGGCTAACATATTTGTAGCATGGACTAATTATTTTGGGCTCAAAACATTTTCAATAAAAGATTGTTAGAGGAATAAATTAGAAGTTTGGTAGCAATTTATTACTTTAGGGAAAATCATACGACTGTTTAAGAACAACTGTATCTAAAAGAGAAAAACACTTTTCCTTTCTCGTGTCAACTATTTCTTCAGATACGCTTTAGTTATCTTAATATCTTCAAAAAGAAAAAAAACTTGAGGGGCGATAAAGTAAATTAAAGGAAAATTGCCATACTGTTCCACAACGAATTGATATCCAAAAAGGTTAACAGTATTCACTAGATTTAGCACCAAGAAAACTTTTATCTAAACCAAGAACTGTTTAACTATAGTAAAAAAAACAGAGGATTTGATGGCTGTATTAAGAAAAGTGACTGCTCGATTGCCTCAAATGCTCGCTTTGTACCACTCCACTTTTTTAGAGAGACTTGAGATACATTCCAGATATTGGGATGAAATAATGGACCATTTAAGAAGAATTTCCTCCAAATAACCAATAACTTTTCTCAAAAAGTTGCAGAATCAGGATACTCAACAAGGTGCAAACAACCACGAATTGAGGTCTGAAACACTTGATCGTCCATCTTACTCTCCAGAACCATCCCAAGTGAAATTGTATCTTCTTTTGTTAAAAGTTTACCTGATAGGAATTAGTGTCTAATAAACTATTTATTACCTTCGTTAACACCTATTTTGCAAAGAAAGACACTAACTGTTTGGGCAGGTTACAGAGGTGTGGAGCATCACTGGGAAAAGAGTAGGTATATATAGACTTACTACAAGAAATTTTTTTGTTGGGTTACAAACTTAAAGATAGAGTTTCTATCAGCTTTTGTTATACTATACTCAATGCATAGATAGCTACTGCTGGCACTTTATCCAGAAATATTTATAAAAAAGCCAGAAGTATATTTTAAAACTATATCGATACCAGCAGCATACAGTAAAACGTGTCTTTTCAGGTCCATGTTTAAATCCTTTTTACCTAAAAATCTTCATCAGATATACCTATGTGAAAATTCAAATATAAAGTATCAGAAATATAGTGGTGTTGACGTGTTTCATATCATTCCTATATTTCCACATACACACACTTATACAGACAGACAAATTTGTGCTCACGCTTAAATCGAATCCAACTACAAACTCGTTGGTGCGAAGAGAAATGCCATTTCAGAACTCAAATCAAATCATTTCGATCCTATTATACATATTTTATACCTACGTAACTTAATTTCAGTTCAAACTAGATAGTTCTGTTATGTAGGTAGGAAGTTGTCGAGTTTCTACCTGATCTAATAAAATTGGCTTTATGTCATCCTATATTAACACACTAAAGGAATACCTCTACTCATAATCAGAAAATTTAGTTACAAGATTTAGATTAAGGATTATTAACAAAGCTTTATAATGAAAAAACGAGAATTTATGACAAATATGGTCTCGTTCTGTTAATTGTTTATTCCACTAGAGTTCACTAATTTACATGGTTCCTTCATTGATCAGTGTTGGTGTAACTGATCTATTCTTCTCACGCTATTTCTTGTTTTCTGAATACTTCATTAATACTCTCTTTATTCCCGATTATGTTGACGAATACTTATACTAAAAAAGAAGATTGCTGATTGGTGTTTTCGTTCAGTAAGTCTTCGATGGTTTCCGAATCTTAAACTCTTTTTTTCTCTCAACCTTATACAAAGGCTTTAGTCTTCTGTAACATTTGTTTCCACCTGTCTCAATTTAATGCATCCTCTCTTCTCCATTTTTTCTCTTTCAGATCCTCATTTATTTTATCCATCCATCTCATTTCTCGCTTCCTCTCACTCACAATATCACTCACCTACTCTTTTGCTCACATAATTCTCATCCCCCCTGTCTACATGTCCATACCATCTCAATCTATTTTCCTGTATTTTTCTCAGCTTTTTCACTTTCACTGTACCTCCTACTCACTTATTTTTTAGTCCACCTCTCCTTGTTAATCCACAAGGAGAACGAAAGATCTTCATCTCCGCCAGTTCTAAATTTCTCTTTTGCTCTTTCGTTATTGACCTTTTTCTTTAACAGAGGGCCAGGCTTAGGGGTAGACCATGGGATTGCATCGCAGCTAGTACAGCTTATTGTGCACCCTCATTCACAGGTCCTCATTCTCCGTCAAATCCCAGGTTCTTAATGAACCATGAGATCCTTTTGACTATGGTTACCCGTTCTTCCCTTTGATCTCCAATCGGTAGGCCAAGGGATCTCACACGCAGACCTTGCAGGGCTGGGCACATGAATATCACGTGGAAGGCTGTCTCCTCCTCCTCGCCGCATTTTCTACATAGGAGGTTTTCAACTTTAATTCCCATCTTATGCAGATGTCCGCGGAATACCCAGTGGCCGCTGATGAAGCCAACCACTTTCCGCAGGGTCTTCCTCCTCAGCCCAAGGGCATCTGCCGCTATAGCACCAGTAGGTGTCTGCAGCATTCTCTTTGACTGTATTTTGCCTTCTGTTCTTTCCCAGCTCTTTCGATGTTCTATGCCCATCCACTGGCGAACAGCTCTTCGTGCTGTGTTGTAAGCAATACCACACGTCGGCTCTGGTCCAATGAGCGGGCTTATTGACCTTAGTTATACATCAACGCTGATCTTACAACTCTCTTGTACGGTCTACCCTTCATTTTTGCACTTACATTCCTGTTTCATACAACTCCACTTGTTTTTCTCTAGTTCATCTATCCACTCTAAATCCTATAATTCTTCTCACTCTTTAACCCTTCATTCTTTTCTAACACAGAGTCTAAATATTTGAAATTTTGAACAGCTGGCGGTACTAGGTCCTGCAAATTGTTTTTACGTCCATTCGTTTTGTCTTTTGTCATATACTCAGTTTTCGTCCTACTCACTCTCAACTCTTCACTCTTAAGCGCTTTTCTCCATTTCTAAAGTTTTCCTTTTAGTACCTCTTTTACAAAATCTACAAACACAATATTATCCGCATACCTATATCATATTCAATGGTACCTACTAGAGCTGGACTACCCCTCCCCACAGTGAAGGAAGAACCCTTAAAACCATTTATAAACAAGGCATATTCCTATAAATAGAAAAAGAAGTAGATAAAGAAAAAAGCTGTGGAAGAAGAGAAAAAAAGATGCTTTTTTATAAATAAATTGTGAAAATCTTATATAGTTAATTACCAAAGAAACTGTGAGACAAAATTTGCATGAGGAACTAAAGATGAGAAAAATGTGTGCTAAGCTTGTGTCCAGAGTTCTAACTGCGAAACAGAAGATGCGACGTAAAGACTTTTGTTCTGACACCCTAAAATGCATCGAAAGTAACTGAAACTAAAGGTCATTTAGTCAATCAAAACTAAAACTAAGACTAAGACTCCGAGAAAAAAATTGCAAAAAGGTCCGAAAGAATAAAAATCAACATGAAAGGATGAAAAATCAACTTAGGTATACAATGAAATCATGAAGAGCATAACCCTATACGGAGGTGAAGACGAACTTAAAGATAAAAGGAAATTGGCAGGTATGGAAATGGATACCAATTATCAAGCATGAAACGGATATCAAATGAAAGAATTAAGGAACTTATCGGTTTAGAACTTATGTCAACTTATCTAATACGGCCACGTTTGAAGGATGGAGGAAGATAGACTTTCAAAAGCAACTTTTACATGGAACAGCCCGGGAAAAAAAGAAAAGCTGAAGACCAAGAACAACATAAAAAAGTTACAAAAGAAACGTAATAAACGCACTTAACCAACAGGATGAGAATTGCTAAGATAGAATAAGATGGATAAGAGGTCTAAAGAACGGACAACTTCGACAGACGCGCGTATTTAAAACCGTTTTTATTTTACAATTACCTACTTATTCAAAATAAAAGATTTGATTTCAATTTAGAGGATGTAAAGTGTATACTTTCCACCTCGTTTACCAACTGTTTAATTACTGGAAAATAGTATATTTTTAAACACCTTAAAGCCAATGGAATACAATAGAGAACTACTCGTAGATTCATAGATTTCAAAAGCGCATTTGACACAGTTAAAAGACAAAAATTGTTGGAAGAGCTAGAGAAACTTGGGATCCCAACATAAATAAGGAAAATGATAGCACTGACTCTTAACAATACCACCAATGAAACAATTTTCAAAGTGCCACGTACTTTTAGTGTAGTTAAAAAAAAAAATTAGAAAAATTATCAATTACTTGAAATAGAAGTTCAACTCCAGTTGAGATCGGTAAGTGGTTACTCTACTGGCAAATTAGTGCCCAGCTCAGCCGTAGAGGGTAAGTAAACAAATAATAGTGAGTTGCGCCACCGATTTTGAACGGTTAAAATCATAAACCCCTGTTGTTCCAGGCACTGACCTTTCTCACTGGAGATAATTAAATAAATTAGGAATATTAATCAAGATTAATTGAATTGTACAATAAGAACGATATAGTGAGCTAAATAAAACGAGAATATCAAACTAGACCCTCCTTTAATAAAAAAAAGTATAACGTTTACACTACTGTCAACCCTAGCGCCTTACAATGATATTAACGTGAAAGTATAGAGTAAAAAAAAATATAAAAAATTATCTGAAAATTTTGATCACACGCAAGACTTAAAACTAAAATTAAAGTTACGACTTAATCCAAGTTAAAATGGCTTATATCTTATCTGGTAATCCAGTTATCAATTTCTTCCAGTCCTTGGCTCCAATTAACTGAGCCTGTACCAAAATTTAGGCCCGAACCAAGAATTAGGACTGCACCAAAATTAAGCCTGCTCCCAAAACAAATTAGGCTTACTCCAAACAAATAAGCCCGTACCAAGAACTTAGACATGTACCAAGGACTTAAGCCCGTACCAAGAACCCTATTGTAATAGGGTTTAATTTTTTCTAGAGTCGTGGTACTCTCACTGATATGAATGTACGAAGGTGTGAACGCTGCTAACTGTACTGATAGATGATTTAAACTGCAATTTGCTGGCTTGAATGGTATTGAATTAACCAAACAACTCGCTGACTATACCGTGTTCTTACCACAGAAGATTTCATAAAAATCTGACTCGCGGTTTGTCCAATGAATCCAAAAATAACAATAGAAACTAATTCCAACAACGATTCAAATGGACAAAATGGTTTAGTTTCAAAAATCCAAAATTAATTGTAACGGATGGTCCGTGATTAAAACTTCAACCGAAAATCTTCTGACTTGCTCTCGAACAACCTTCTCGGTCCAAATCAGATAGCAAAAAGAAAGAAAATTCGTTTCCTTTCGACGAAATATGACACACTCGAAGATGGCCTCTACTACTGTAAGGCCAATAACAGAAGAATTGTCAACCAACAATTTACAAACGACAACGGTAATAGTTTAATAACAACAAATCTTATTACTTATCATAGTAACACCAAAAATTCTCAATAGCTACTCAATTTCTCGTTTGTGTCCAAGCTTAATATGTTAGATGACATTAACGAAACACCTGACTATAGACAACAGTATGACGAGTTATACGAACAGAAGAAGAAATGACAATGACCTGTTTACAATTGACAGAGACATTGATTCAAAAATAAATAAAGCCAATAATTTGTGATCTAAATATAATAAATACACGAATATTCAAGGTAGTATTAGCAACGATTGTTTCCAGAATATAATAAATAGAAGGTGTTTACCTACAGACAACCGAGATTCAATTTGTTCTTAACATTAAATGACTCTGTTTAACCCGTAATTAAGGTGAACTTTATAAGGTAAGAAATCAATTATATTACTTCTAACACAATTATACTTAGAACGGATTTTACCCCGTGACAAAAGAAATAAAGATAAATAAAAAAGCGAAGCAAGGAGATGCTATGCCACCGACACACTTCAACTTAATTTTAGAACTAATAATAACTTGGCCATCATTGCAAACACAAGGACAGCACTAACAAATGCAATTGAAAAACTAGACAAAGAGGCAAAACAAATGGGTTTAAAGATAAATGAAAATAAAACAAAATATACATGAAGATAGGTAAGGAAGAGGTAAGTCCACAGGAAAAATTGATCACACAAACCTATAGGCTTGAAGCGGTACCTTTAACTATTTATATAGGAGTCACAATAGGAAAGATCGGGAAGGAGAGAGTGGAAGAAAGAATCTTAAAAGGCAAACAGGTATTCGGTATGAACAGAAACCTTCTGAGAAGTAAAGTATTGGCCAAAAAAACGAAAATGAATCTGTATCTGTATAAGACCCTAGCGTATTGGAGACAACAACACTAAATAAAAAGGAGGAAGACAGTCTACTGAAATTCGAAATAAAAATAATAAGAACAATACTAGGCCCCTACACAACAAGCGAAGGAGACAGAATACTGAAAACAAACAATAGACAGAGAACAAAATTGTGAAAACATAGTTAGGTACAATAAATTACGCCGTGTAGAATGGATTGGACATATACTCAGAAGGCCACACAAAGAAATGCTTGGACACCGTTATGGCCCTGGTGCAGAGGAAGACCAAGAAAAAGATGGTTACATGATGTGGAAGAGAACGCAAAAGCCATGAAGGTTACAGATTGGAAAGCTCAATGGAAGAAAATCACAACAGCAGCAAAAAGACAAACCAATCAACAAATTATGATAAATTAAAACGAAGACAGAGGAATAATCCACCTCTATATTAAATAGGATTGTAGAACGCCCAGCCGTTAGCCATATTCTTAGAGATTGTAAGGCTATGATGATGATGATCAATTTTACACAAAGAAAACAATGAAAATATGTAAGTATTTACGCAATATTTAAATTTCATTATGCGTTTCTTAGTGTTGCAATTAAAATTTTTATAAAACCGTCCAGAAATTAGTACTTTCCGGTTTATTTTTAGGTCAGAAAATCTAATTTTCCCGGACCAGGCCAGAAAATAAAAATGAGTCCGGTAAAAACTTTTTTATAGGTAGGTATCTCAAAAACAATATTTTTTTTATCAATATAAAGTATGTTTACAATCCAACTCTACATTTTAATAAAACACAGATACCTATCGATGTGTGTTCCACATTTTCCCTTAAATGTTTACTAAATTGTACGTTTATATGATATTCCTAGATCATAAAAATAACCCCCATATTTTATCCCTTCCAAAAAATGAACCCTAAACAAGGAAACAAAAGAAATAAAATCTGTAAGCCCTCCGGATTTAAAGGGATGAAATGACCTCGACGCCCAGTGTCCGGTGAGGATCAGTGACCGTCGCGACGGCGCTTGCGTATCTTCTGGAATCGATAGAGAATGAGGAGGGTGGGTGTCGGTGGCCCGCCATTGGTCCGGGCGTGGTCTATGCATCCTCCGGGTAATTACCCTGGACCAGGGACACACGATTCCCCTTCCCACGTAGTAAAATGTTGGTACGTGCGAGAGATCCCTTCCCCTAATACCCCACTACACCCTCGCAAACCCCCAGATGCTTGTCTACGTGATAAATAACCCCCAACGACAGGAAAACGCTCTCAATACCGAGAAATGATTAATTAGCAACGCCGTGCTGTTAGGGCCTGTTCAGATGCAACTCTCTTGTTGTTCTAACCGACTTGCTCAACGGAGTTTTATATTACTTTATATATAGGTAAAATCGGAGAGTGGGGTGAGATGAGGATCCAATTCTACCTACGGCTTCTTTCAACAAACTTTACAGGTTTATTTTATTTTATTTTTCTGATTTGTATTACTTCAGAAAACCGAATAAAAAAGATGTTCGTAACAACAACCTCAATTTTTAAACGATGTAGGTATGTTCTTATTCTAAAAACCTAGATTTTTATCCCTAAACGTTCTCTATCTACCTATATAAAGGACTTAAAATGGGTTCTGATGAAAATATCTTGTCTGATGATAAATGCAGATCTCAAAATGACATCAATATGTGTCAAATCTGTCAAGATTTCATGAAAATCTATCATCTACTTCACATGGCAGAAAAATTTGGAAAAATGTTAGAAAAAAATGTTAAAAAGTCTCTAAAATTGGTCAAACCTGTGTTTCATGAAATATGTTAAAATTTTACAAAAATTGGTCAATGTCATCAACGTAAATATCTGGTCTGATGATAATGCAGATCTCAAAAGTCATTTAAGTGTTTAGATCTATCAAAATGACATCAATATGTGTCAAATCTGTCAAGATTTAATGAAAATCTACCATCTACTTCACATGACAGAAAAAGCTGGAAAATATATCACAATGTTACAAAAAAATGTCAAAAAGTCTCTAAAATTGGTCAAATCTGTGTTTCATGAAATCTGTTAAAATTTTACAAAAATTGGTCAATGTCATCAACGTAAATATCTGGTCTGATGATAATGCAGATCTTAAAATGCCATTTAAGTGTTTATATCTATCAAAATGACATCACTATGTGTCAAATCTGACAAGATGTCATGAAAATCTACTATCTACTTCACATGACAGAAAAGTTTGGAAAATATATCACAATGTTACAAAAAAATGTCAAAAAGTCTCTAAAATTGGTCAAACCTGTGTTTCATGAAATCTGTTAAAATTTTACAAAAATTGGTCAATGTCATCAACGTAAATATCTAGTCTGATGATAAAGCAGATCTTAAAATGTCATTTAAGTGTTTATATCTATCAAAATGACATCACTATGTGTCAAATCTGACAAGATATCATGAAAATCTACTATCTACTTCACATGACAGAAAAGTTTGGAAAATATATCACAATGTTACAAAAAAATGAAAAAAAGTCTCTAAAATTGGTCAAACCTGTGTTTCATGAAATCTGTTAAAATTTTACAAAAATTGGTCAATGTCATCAACGTAAATATCTAGTCTGATGATAAAGCAGATCTCAAAATGTCATTTAAGTGTTTATATCTATCAAAATGACATCACTATGTGTCAAATCTGACAAGATGTCATGAAAATCTACTATCTACTTCACATGACAGAAAAGTTTGGAAAATATATCACAATGTTACAAAAAAATGTCAAAAAGTCTCTAAAATTGGTCAAATCTGTGTTTCATGAAATCTGTTAAAATTTTACAAAAATTGGTCAATGTCATCAACGTAAATATCTAGTCTGATGATAAAGCAGATCTCAAAATGTCATTTAAGTGTTTATATCTATCAAAATGACATCAATATGTGTCAAATCTGACAAGATGTCATGAAAATCTACTATCTACTTCACATGACAGAAAAGTTTGAAAAATATATCACAATGTTACAAAAAAATGTCAAAAAGTCTCTAAAATTGGTCAAATCTGTGTTTCATGAAATCTGTTAAAATTTTACAAAAATTGGTCAATGTCATCAACGTAAATATCTGGTCTGATGATAATGCAGATCTCAAAAGTCATTTAAGTGTTTAGATCTATCAAAATGACATCAATATGTGTCAAATCTGTCAAGATTTAATGAAAATCTACCATCTACTTCACATGACAGAAAAAGCTGGAAAATATATCACAATGTTACAAAAAAATGTCAAAAAGTCTCTAAAATTGGTCAAATCTGTGTTTCATGAAATCTGTTAAAATTTTACAAAAATTGGTCAATGTCATCAACGTAAATATCTGGTCTGATGATAATGCAGATCTTAAAATGCCATTTAAGTGTTTATATCTATCAAAATGACATCACTATGTGTCAAATCTGACAAGATGTCATGAAAATCTACTATCTACTTCACATGACAGAAAAGTTTGGAAAATATATCACAATGTTACAAAAAAATGTCAAAAAGTCTCTAAAATTGGTCAAACCTGTGTTTCATGAAATCTGTTAAAATTTTACAAAAATTGGTCAATGTCATCAACGTAAATATCTAGTCTGATGATAAAGCAGATCTTAAAATGTCATTTAAGTGTTTATATCTATCAAAATGACATCACTATGTGTCAAATCTGACAAGATATCATGAAAATCTACTATCTACTTCACATGACAGAAAAGTTTGGAAAATATATCACAATGTTACAAAAAAATGAAAAAAAGTCTCTAAAATTGGTCAAACCTGTGTTTCATGAAATCTGTTAAAATTTTACAAAAATTGGTCAATGTCATCAACGTAAATATCTAGTCTGATGATAAAGCAGATCTCAAAATGTCATTTAAGTGTTTATATCTATCAAAATGACATCACTATGTGTCAAATCTGACAAGATGTCATGAAAATCTACTATCTACTTCACATGACAGAAAAGTTTGGAAAATATATCACAATGTTACAAAAAAATGTCAAAAAGTCTCTAAAATTGGTCAAATCTGTGTTTCATGAAATCTGTTAAAATTTTACAAAAATTGGTCAATGTCATCAACGTAAATATCTAGTCTGATGATAAAGCAGATCTCAAAATGTCATTTAAGTGTTTATATCTATCAAAATGACATCAATATGTGTCAAATCTGACAAGATGTCATGAAAATCTACTATCTACTTCACATGACAGAAAAGTTTGAAAAATATATCACAATGTTACAAAAAAATGTCAAAAAGTCTCTAAAATTGGTCAAATCTGTGTTTCATGAAATCTGTTAAAATTTTACAAAAATTCGTCAATGTCATCAACGTAAATATCTAGTCTGATGATAAAGCAGATCTCAAAATGTCATTTAAGTGTTTATATCTATCAAAATGACATCAATATGTGTCAAATCTGACAAGATGTCATGAAAATCTACTATCTACTTCACATGACAGAGCAACTTCTGTCCCGTTCAACCGATTGTCATGAAAATTGGTATGTATATGTATTTTTCCATGAAGAAGGTTTGTATGATATGCTCATTGATGCCACTCGCCACCAGGTGGCGCTGCAGAGTAGCAACTTCTGTCCCGTTCAACCGATTGTCATGAAAATTGGTACGTATATGTATTTTTCCACGGAGATGGTTTGTTTGATATGCTCATTGATGCCACTCGCCACCAGGTGGCGCTGCAGAGTAGCAACTTCTGCCCCGTTTAACCGATTGTCATGAAAATCAGTATGATGATGTATTTTTAATGGGTAAGATGAATATGATATTCGTGATTAATGGAAGTTACCACCAGATGACCCTTCCATGTATCAAATTCAATACTGATTAATAGATATCTATACGAATTCGTATAAATATAAGTTCGAAAAATATATTTTTGGTGCGATAAGTAAAACAAAACTATAAACTTTCTTTCCTTCTCTATCTTTTCTTCTCTTTTATTTTTCTTAAATTTATCTTAGTAGTTGGCGCAGCAACGTGCGCCGGGTACAGCTAGTTTGTTATAAAAATCTGTCAACCTATTGCGTGTTGGAGAAAATATGTTAAATTTGTCTAAATGGTTTCCAAATCTGTCTTAATGTCATAAAAATCTGTTTTTAGCAGAATTATTATTCTACATTTAAATGATTGGAATAAAATTAAGCAGTTTTTTTGATCATTGTAAAGAAGACACACTTTTCTTGATACTCTTTGAATGTTGTGACCAACCTAAAGAGGGGTATGTGCAATAATGTGGTAACTACAATGGTATTAAAGTGATGTGCCATACTTTGGTAGAGAATAGTTGAAAGGGGCTGAGAGAAGAGACAAGATGAAGATGAATGAAAAGGCGGATGGGACACCAGCAGAAGGATGTTGGACCTGGTGAGAAAAGTGAGTGGTGAGTGAGTTGAAAAGAAGCTGAGAGAAGAGGCGAGATGAAGAATTAAAAGGCAGTAGAAGCGGATGAGACACCGGCAGAAGCACGTTGGACCTGATGAGAAAAGTGAGTGAGTGGAGGAAAAGCGTGTGCTTGTGCCAATCTATAAATGAGAGGAGGATGTGCAAGAATGTGGTTAACTACAGAGACATTAAACCAACGTCGTATACTTTGAAAATTTCAACTAGAAAAGTGGTTGAGAGAAGAGACGAGTATAAGTAAAGAGCAAGTTGGATTTATTTATATTTTGAATTCACTCAACTATTATGTTATTTCATTTTGTATGTTGTTGTCTCAATTTTTTAGTAATCAGTTTTCATCTAAGTTTTCTTTAGTTTTTCTGCTTCTTAGTCTGCATTTTTTAGGGTTCCGTACGAAAAAGGTAAAAACAGGACACTGTTACTAAGCCTCCGCTGTCTGTCCGTCTGTCTGTCTGTAACCTGGCTGTATCTCATAAACCGTGATAGCTAGAAAGCTGAAATTTTCACAAATTATGTATTTTCATTGACGCTATAGCAACAAATATAATATTAAAGGGAAAAATGAAAATATTTTTATTTAAATAGAATACAGCCAAATCAAGATGTTTTTAATGGACTTGGAGAAACTGATAACTCTTGTGCTAAATAATACCTAAAATGTGTGAGAGTCATTACACTTTCTTCCATAGTATACTAAGGAGAAGAAACTTTAGTAAAAGTAGCAAAAATTCCAGAAGTTAATAGTCTGAAGTTAAGTAGAGCATCTGTTGTTATAGTAAAATAGCAGTTATCCAAATCAATTTTGTACCCTAACTAATTTGCACCAGTACCAATTCTTCAGCAGCATACCTGAATGAATGAAAAGGTAAGTAGATAGTTGAGATAGATTTATAGGAGTACCTATGTTAGGTTTGAGGACCCTATTGTAGCTAGGACTTATGTCCTTTTCAGGGAGTGGATGGGAAGGTTTGTATGGTGTTAGTAGCAGAAATTCTAGAAGTTAATAGTCTGAAGTTAAGTAGAGCATCTGTTGTTATAGTAAAATACCAGTTATCCAAATCAATTTTGTACCCTAACTAATTTGCACCAGCACCAATTCTTCAGCAGCATACCTGAATGAATGAAAAGGTAAGTAGATAGTTGAGATAGATTTATAGGAGTACCTATGTTAGGTATGAGGACCTTATTGTAAGACTTATATGTCCTTTTCAGAGAGTGGATGGGAAGGTTTGTATGGTGTTAGTAGCAGAAATTCTAGAAGTTAATAGTCTGAAGTTAAGTAGAGCATCTGTTGATATAATAAAATAGCAGTTATCCAAATCAATTTTTTACCCTAACTAATTTGCACCAGTACCAATTCTTCAGCAGCATACCTGAATGAATGAAAAGGTAAGTAGATAGTTGAGATAGATTTATAGGAGTACCTATGTTAGGTATGAGGACCTTATTGTAAGACTTATGTCCTTTTCAGAGAGTGGAAGGGAAGGTTTGTATGGTGTTAGTAGCAGAAATTCTAGAAGTTAATAGTCTGAAGTTAAGTAGATAGAGCATCTGTTGTTATAATAAAATAGCAGTTATCCAAATCAATTTTGTACCCTAACTAATAATTTGCACCAGCACCAATTCTTCAGCAGCATACCTGAATGAATGAAAAGGTAAGTAGATAGTTGAGATAGATTTATAGGAGTATGTTAGGTATGAGGACCCTATTGTGGGACTTATGTCCTTTTCAGGGAGTGGATGGGAAGGTTTGGATGGTGTTAGTATCGGTCGCCGGACCCGCTCTCATAAATTTCCCCATTTGGATTGCTTCAACTGTTGCTCCTGTATTTTCTTGCCATCCATGGCGCTGGAACGTACCTAAAGAGTTTTTTCTTTTTGGTGTAAGTGTAAGTGTATGTGTGGAGTTGTAAACCACGTGGTGCAATGTGGGGTGCCTCCTCTGTTGTGGTGCCCTCCCATTTGGCAAGGACGAAGGGAACCACATAAACCTTCGCTAAGGGCCCATTACTATAGGTAATCTAGTTGGTAGCAGACCTACCAACTAGATTACCTATTGCATAAAACCACCATTACTCGCCAAAGAGTTTTTGATTTTAGAAACAATCCTTACGTAATCAGTTTTAACACATTCAAAATAAATGGTTATTGGCGCAATTATAGGAAATTACTTGTTGGGGTTCGTATAAGATCCACCGAATTTAAACTGTCACTATAAAGTTGATTAAAGGAATAATTTATCATTTAATTTACGGCAACATCTTTACTTCTTACAAGGTGGGACTTCCCCTTATTTCTGTTGAAGTACGAAACTACCTTTTGATCAAGTTATTCCAACTATAAATTATGGAACAACTATAAACACCCAAATAGAACTGTGGCAGAAAATTGTAAATGTTGCTGAATTATTTCCTAGTTAGAGGTAGGTAAACATTTGGAGTAATTATTATCAAAATTTACAATTTTGATTATTTTATCTTTCTTTAGTACTTCTAAAATACGTGAGTTGCATAATATCTATTTTTCTTTATAAGATTGTATATAAACAATGGATATTTTGATTACCTAACGTATCGCAGTTGAATCAATTAAGCTTCCCCTCGTTCTACTTTACTAATTAGATTTCGCCTCGACAATTTTTAGTTCAGTAGTTTTCTAGTTGAAACACCCTCGTATTTTAGCATACTTTCTCCGAAGTTATCGTCTTTTATTTTGAATCCTACGCCAATGTAAGACCGAATGAATCGCTGCTAAAAACTGCGCTAATTATGAATGAGAATCTGCTCGTAGCGTATCGTAAAGTAAGGTCATGGTTCCTTGCAGCTTTTTCTTATTTTCTTTTTGAAAAAAACTCTGTCAGAGTTGGCGCGAACGATGTTCTCTCGGCGTTTCCTCGTCTTGCAGCTGCCTTTAAATTGCTCTTTAAAATTCTAACTTTGTTTGGGTCTTACTCTTGGAGTTTTGCAACGACACAATTTATTTTTTAATATAGAACCACTTAACACTCGAGATAAGTGAGTGGCACCTATTTGCCAGGATATTTTTTTCCTTTTTTTTATTTTATGTTTGCATGATTAAATAATGCCTTGTTTACTAAACTTCACCAAGTAATTTATTTATAAGGAACTTTGAAGATGATTTATTTGGTTTAAAGTATGATATACAAAGTGCAGACACACAAATTAAGTTAATACAAGAGACTTGATAACTTATTTTTATTCTTTAATTATTGGTTTTTACATAAAATTGAGAAATAGAATAGAATTTAATGAAACACATTAAAAAGTATTTTTGAAGTTATACTTCTATTCGTGCACTCGGCGAAAAACATTTGTGTGCGGTTAAATATGAAAAATCATTACATATGTAATGGTGTGAGTAAGAAAGAGACAGAAACACATATAAGGTATATTGGTCGGTAAAAACAAAGATGAAATATTTACCACATGTTTAGTCATAACTTTATAAGTCCTTTGAATACCGTTTAAACATTCATAGTACATTGAAAAGAGATAGATATACAAAAAACAGTCTGAGCTTATGTTTTGAATATCATAGTGACGTATTACATTGTGTTTGACAGATTATAATCTGTCAAACACAATGTATTTTATAATTCTGTTACGTAAGTATACATATAAAGTTTAGTATTTTATATTAATAGTATTAATAATAATATTCAGTAATGAGTATTGTATTGTAGTCCATAGTACCATCACATGGTTGCATTATATCCTGCACTATGCTTTTGAGGTTGTTGGCTACATAAACAGAGTCGAAAAGTGCATTCCAAACAGACAATAGATGAAAAAATTACAACTCGATAAGTATTCCAAATGTTCAATTTATGTACTCGGGGTTTCTGGGGCCGCTGAACACGAATATCATGATGTCGAAAGTCTCCGCGGCACTTGGTGCCTAGGGTATTTACCTCTTCTCCTGGGGTTTTATGTACATTCAGTACAAAATCAGTGCACACTTGGAACTCGGCGGTTTTTTGGGTCGCTGAATACGAATATGATAATAGCGATGGTGTCCGAAACACCTGATGCTTAAGACGGACCTTGTCTCCAGGAATTTTATGCAAATTCGATACGAAATGAGTGTGCACTCGGTACTAGGAGATTTTTGAGGTCGCTGAACACGAATATCATATAATGATGTTGCTAAATCATTCGCATACAAATTTATGAATCCGGGCACGTGCATAGAAGTATAACTTCTGCCGGCAGTCCCACTGACTGCCACACCCGTTTTTTTTCTAATATTGGCTTAGAGAATAAGCTTAAATAATTCGTCATATAAACTAAGGACACAGTTTTTTTTATAGACCTTTTCTAATACAGATTGAAACTTTTACGTTTCTTTTTTATTTGCAAGAACTGAATATATACACAATTCAACACATCAACATTTATTAATTAATAATTCATATTTTTCAATTTTTTATATTATTATCTAAATACTTATTTGGGCCACAATCTATTGAAAAGTATTTTATATTTTATTTAATATTATACTTTTTCAATGCGACCTCTTTGGAGCACTCCTGAAATTGGTTTATTATCTTTATTCTTAAAGCAGTAAATCTAGTCTCTCTTCTGTACGGTTTTTAACGGTCGATAATAGATGGCGCAGTAGGACTAAAATTAAAATTTAAAAATATATATATATATATATATATTTCTGTTTCAGTATCTCATTTCATCTCTACGATATTTGAAAAATATCGTTAACGAAAAACTTTTATATATATTCCATTACAATATATATACATAAAAGAACAAGTTTATTTTTTTCCTTAAAAACTTTTTTTCTTTTTTCCTTTAACTGAATCTCAACTCTTAGGTATTAATAAAATTCCAGTTTAAATTTTTAAAACAGCATAATATTCTTGTTTTTTGTAATTTAATAGAAATGAAAACAAAATATACAAAATTTTATTTAATTTATAAAGTTATGGTTGAGTATACACTCCTAAATTGTCTCTTCTCTTTGACACCATAGCTGATACAAAATAACGTTCCTGGCTTGTCATTTATTCGGCTGTGGCAACGGCAACTGGCAACAGTGTTTAATATCATAATACAGTTCATTTCGACAATAACGGTAATAGATAGAATGTCAACTTAAACTTGCCGGAAGTAAAAGTTTTTTAAATGTTTATTTCTAAAAGTAAAAATTGGTGTGTTTTTTTGAATAAAACTTAAAATGAACGCAATGAAGAAAACATTTGAAAAAATTCAAAAAGAAATCCAAGAAAGTATAGATCGAGAAAAAGAACTTAAAAATTGTTACTCAAGTTTGAATGGGAACGGGGTTAGTAGTAGCACGAAAAAAGAAATTTCATCAACACTGGTTAACGGTATATCAAAATTAAATTTGAATCAAGATAAGGATGTAGTAAAACACGGTTCTTCAAGTATTAGTGAGATAAACAGGAATAATTACAAAGTTACACCATCAAAAGAAGTTATTCCAGTTTCTAATGGAGGAGTAAGAAGATTTGTACCAAATTCTAATACTAAGGGAGTTATGCAAAAATTCTTAAAAAACAGAGGAAAAGTAACGTCTTCTATTAATTCACCCATTCAACAAAATGGATTTTCACCTGTTAAATTTCGAGTACAAAAAGGTCAAACACCTAGAAATGGTTATGTTTCTACTGAACAAAAAATAGTGAAAGAATTAGAAGATTTTCAAATACGTGAATCTGAATTACGAAGCGAACGTATGAAATCACAACCTGATCTTATGGCAGCTTTAGAATTAGATGACCGTCAGATTAATTCTAATAGTGGGCTAAAATCAGCAAGATCATTAACCAATTTGTATCAGACTGAAGATATTTCAAAACATAGTTTCTAAATGGTTTGAAACAATATAAATGTGATTATAAAGCCGTACTTGCTTAAGGTAAATATTTTATAAATTGAATTATATCATGTTTAGATTTATACTATAATACTTATCATATACTTTTTTGTTAAATGATTTGCTGTAGTTATATAAAGTTTTAGTGGTTCGTAGATTGTAATGTAGTTAACAGAACTTTTGGCCTCTTTATCTCTAGTTGCTCTCATTTTCGAGTAATTCGAGTTCATACTTCTGTGCTTCGCTTCTATTGGAATTTACGTTTTTATTCGATACATATCTTTCATGGGATTTTGGAATTTAAACAAACAATAATTGTCAAGGAAAAGTTATAAAAAATATCCGACAGAAACCGAACCCTCAATCTCTGTCATTACGCGTCAGCGCCTTGTTTACTATTTAAACACAATCGATCTGGTTGTCGAAAGTCGAGATTAACATAATATTTTTACATTTAATCCAATTTTGTTAATTATTTTATTATTTTAAGTGGTAAGAAGGGTCCCAATGAGTAGGCGAAAAAAAGAGATTTATTTTTTAAGAAGTTTATATGTTGTTTTTTATATTCTTAAAGCCATAAAAATAAAGTCGTGGGCTACAGATTCAGATCAGATTACGTCCTTTGGCACTGAATTATTTGCATCATATTTCGAACGTAAATATTTAGGGCAATGCGAAAACTTCAGAATAAATTATTCAAGAAAACTTAAATATTTGTCTTTGTTTCATTATGTATTTAAAAAACGGTATTTCACTTTGTGTCAATTTCGGATACCTTGCATATATTAAAAAAATTTATTTTATTCATTTTGTTGTTTTGGCGCTAGTACAATATAAATTTATCAGATTTTTGTTTAACTTCTGATAAATTGTTTTATCTTTATCGAATAATGCTTCTTTTTAACACTATTTAAACTTTGGGGATTTCTTTTATACTTTTACATAAAAAAACAAGTATTTAGGTTTTGAAAAAAAGTCCAGTAGCGTCTTGGATACATCTGTGTAAGAATTTCTTAAAACTTAAATTGTTAAGTGCACTAAATTTTGAAATTCCAGATTGAACAGTTTTCACACACAGAATTTTTGAAATTTAATAATAGTTTTCCAACTATTTAACGAATATCAAAGATTTGAATTTGAAACGAATATTGTTCACAACTGAAATGAAGTCATCCAATAACAAGGAATTAAAAACACATAATTTCTTTATATTCTGAAAACGATTTAACATAGGGAAAAGATCGATAAGTAGTAAAAAAATTTAAAAATTATTAAGTCGTCAAAACAATATTTATGCATTAAAAATGCATTTTTTGTTAGAATTGAACGGAATTTTATCAGTATAACATTTTTGGTGATTAAACACTAAGAAATTATCAAACTAAGTAAATTTCTTTTAAATTTACACTGCTAGTTAAGAATTTAATACAGATTTAATATTTAATCATTAAAAAAATGACTACATATCAACTAGTAGTGGCTTACTCCTTAAAAACAAAAAAAATAATTGTTTCTTAATAATAACGTAGGAAATAGCAAATTACTGTTTATAATAAGATAAATTTAGATTACCTGTTGTCTAATTCAGGAAAAAGTCACTTTATTTTAATGAAATAAGTATAATAAAACGAAGAGATATTTTTCCTTAGTAATTATATTAGATGTTTATTGGGTTGGCTGTTGCCTGTATCACTGCGACCTTTGCAGATCTATTGTGACCACCCATTATCTTAAGAATAGGATTAGAGAACCTTGACCAGCCTTGCGCTCTTAATGAGACTTAATAGTCTTGACAGTGGCCACTCCGCATAACTTGGAGCAGCCGGTTTCTCCTCTCCTAGTACTAGATACCGCGTCCTTGCAAGGCCTTCGCATTGGCATAGGACATGAAATGCGGTTTCCTCCTCCTCTTGGCCGTATCGACAGATGTCTTCATCTGCTTAGTTCAACTGACTCATGTGTTTTTTGAGCCTACAATGTCCTGTCAAGAGACTGACAATCATTCTGACATCGTTTCGCCTTTGTGATAGCAGCTCTGCAGTAAATTTCGCCGAGTGTCCCTTTATGAAGACTTTGGGTTGTCGCTTGCCCGGTGATTTTTCCCACCACTCCTGGGCCTTTTCTAGCCTCCATTTCTCAATGGCTGCCTTTCTGAATGTGTCAGCAACTCCGCCGAATGGTGCGGGGCCTATCATGGGGGTATTAGCTCCGCACGGGCCAATTCATCAGCCTTCTGATTGCCTCGAAACCCTGAGTGTCCTGGTATCCATGCCAGCGTCAGAGAATTTTGACTTGCGGCATGTGTCAGGGCCCCAACGCCGTTTCACACCAGCTGTGAGCTTATTTGTGCTGAGACTATCGCGTTTAGAGCTGCTTGGCTGTCCGAGTATATGACTACGGTTTTACCCGTTATACCCTGACTTACGATCTCCGTTGCACAGTGTTGTATGGCCATTACTTCAGCTTGAAACACTGGCATACGCACCTAGACTTAGTTGGACTTTTATCCTGTGCCTTTCTCAGTCTTTGAGCCATCAGTAACCAGATTGAGTCCTCTTGAATTGGGGGGCCCTTTGTTCCATGAATCCAGGTCCAGTAATTCTCGCAAAGTTATATCTGCGGATGATCCTGTCCTCAGTCATACTCATTATTAGATCCACCTAAACCCTATCTTATAGCTCTGCTTGCTCTTTTTCCCTTGATAAGGTTATGAGAGTCTGGCCTTGTAGTAGTCTGTGCCCTGCATGTAGATTAGTAGGTATTTTTAAAAACTTTATATGACTAGTAGTTCTGGAATAATGTTTGTATCAAATACTGATTTACTATTGCATAAAATATTTGCCATATCATCCAAAGTAAAAAAATATTTTTCATTTCCTTACCTGTAATGAATTTTTTGTATTTTTAATTTTGTTTTCAGTTGACATACCAGTCAGAAAAATATGTGACTGCTACAATTTCCGTCCTATGATGACAAACTTCTACTTTATGTATGTACCTCTACAGATAATTTTTTCCAGAATGTTTTTATTTTTTTTTAATTTATTATTCTAGTGATTAGTAATATATTATTAGTTTTTTTAATTTAAAAATGAATGTACCTAGATTTTTTTACCCAGCATAATAATAATAATTATTTATTGAAAATAAAGTAATTAAACTACTGATAAGTTTAAAAAACTGATTTTACAAAAATTATATTTTCGTAATTGTTACGTTAACAAAACATATATTTTTAGAATTCCTATTGATTTAATTTATATCGAGGATTTAAGTGAGGTAGTTAACTTGTATTTATTATTATAAATTTAATTATTTAATAATATATATTATTTTGCCAATATTTCTTTTATTTATCAAGTTGTTTATAATACACCTAAAAATTTCGATGCATAGCCAGTTCAACGCTAGGAATAAAAATTGCTTACAGAAGATTATTACATTTTCTTTCTACCTTTGTTTTCTAATGATTCCATTAGGACCCCTAAATAAAGTTTAATATCTTATTTCTTGAACTGTTGTTAATGACCATTCCATTAAAGTCAATTTAATGTAATTAGTTATTTTTTTTTTTAATTTTGGATAGATAAAATATCAAAGAAGAAACAATATTAAAAAAAAATCGTTTCTTAAATAGTTTGATCACACTGATAAAATCTTTTAGATCCACACGCACTGTCCTTATCGAGTACTTATAGATAACCCTCGCTATGAAGTTTTTGTTTTACTTTTACTCGCTTTCTTATAACTTTCACGGTAACACGAAAATGCAACAAACAATAACTCATCATTTACTTGTTGTTAATTGCGTTTTAATTCTTATTAGCTATTTGGCAATATTGAAAATAAATTGATTCATAATCACATTATATTATAAAAAGCGTTTTGTGGTATTGTACTAAAAAATGGGTTCGTATCTCACGATGACATCACTCCGTTGTAACTAAAGCCTAGTCCAGACCTACATATACTGCCTGCAAACAAATGGTTGAAAACATTTGCCTGCAAGCTTCATACCCTCCATAGTTTTCATGTTGAAACGAGGTAGTAGTTGAATACAGACTAAAGACAAAAACATGTCGATGAATAGTAAGACAGTGACGAACGAGTCCAGACTTGCTTCTTGCGAGTATAAAAATGTGTTTAAACATTTGTTAAATGTTTTTAAGCAAATGTTTGCAAACACATTTTAAACAGTTTTTTATACAGATGTTTGTATGTTTGCGGGCAAATGTATGTAGGTCTGGATTAGGCTTAAGACGGTATGTGGTTGTAGATTCGATTTGCTTCCTTGATTTTTTAAGTTTTCAACAATCTTGTGAAATCTGACAGCAGAAACCTACCGAAAGTAAATGCAATCATGGTTGTAGTTTTATTTCAAAAATAACGCCGACCTTGCTGGCAATAAAATTTATGAGGCAAAACTACATCCACCATAATCATTCTCTTACTGAAACTTATTTTGTATTCATAGTAGTTTGCCACGTCTTTTACATTTGTAAGCAAGTCAGTGTGTCATCTCAATGATATTAATCTGTAGAAAACAAAGGAACCGCATAGGTAACGGTTTATATTTAACATTAATAATAGACTAGTTTGAGAAACATTGTAGGTGTTCTAATCTCTAATTAGTATAACTTATTTTGTAAATCCTAGTTTAAATTATGTCTATTACAATCTATAGAGCAAAAAGAGACTTACGTTAAAGTGCTTTTTATAGAAGAAAAGATTTAAATGAACAATTTTAAACATAAATCAGAAATATTGAAAGATAATTAAATACAAACACAAATGTGTCCAATGAAGTATTCCGTTTACGACTTAGTGACGTCATATTGCTTAAAATGTCATTTTTGGTTGATGTGTAACAGTACGTTTACATTTACATGCTTTGCAAGTATCGGCCAGCCTTCACAATGCCGTTTACACGCGTGCGAGTGGCTTGACATATCTTTATTGGAAATATAAACAAAAGAAAAGGAAGCGACAAGTTTGGCAGAGACTATGGTGGATGTTAAAAATCCATAGAAACCTTAAATTTAAGTGTTACCATATATCAGTAATTCCTAAAGTGGTCCAGGTAGACCCCTAGGAGTCCATGAAAGACTCGACGTTGAGCGTGACATAAAATGGGGGTCCACAATCGTCTAGCCTTCACTTCTTTTTCCTGATTTATACATTGGTAGTAATGTAGCTGCTGGAGGTCAAGGCTGTAGTTAGAGTCGATTTTAAGGTATTTATTGTCAAGCAAAATGATTCAAAAGGTTTTTTTCAGTTCACTCTTCTACGACAATAATATCGTTGAAAGCGTTCGGAATTCAGTTTCAAACGTTTTCTATTTATTTCCATTATTGTATAGAATAGATACATTTCTTGAATTACTGATACTCGTTGTCTTAAAACGTTATTAAACAAATTAGAAGGCAGATAATTTTTTTGCAAGTAGGTATATTTATAGATATTACAGATTGTTCTTTGTAAAGTCGTCAAAGTAAATTTTAAGAACCACTTGAATGCTAATCGAAAAAAACGCAAACATCATTAATCATATTTTTTTGAAATTTTACGAATAGTGTCACTTGTATGATGCATATTTTTTGATAAAAATAATTGTATATTAAATAAGTATTACATGTTATCTATATTTTGATTCAATGATAAGCTTTATTTGCAGCACGATAAAACAATGTTACTGAAAATCAATAAACTTAAATCAACAATTCTCTATTTGATATTACAAAAATGTGTACTTATGAAAATACACGTTGTTAAATTAGGCAAGGCAATGAAAACTACCAAATTCTCCATTCGATTTTTATAAAAAATTCAAATGATTAGATTTGAATTTTTTCGTTAATTACATTTTTTTTTATTAAATGAAGAAGTAGAATTGTTTTTTTATGTATATTTACAGAAATTATTTTTTTAATTCTCATTTGATACTACACCATTATCTATAACAACTTAAATAAACATATAGATACCAGTGTAAATAATGTAAAATACCAAAGACAATTCCAGGCATTCATATTAGCCTTTATCAGTAGCGGGTACTTCGCAGACTACCAGTTTTATGAAATTCGTGTTCAGCGATCGCAAAATCCTCGTATTGATTATCGACTGATTTTGAATGAATGTAATATAAAACTCCAGGCGACGAGGTCCATTCTGGACACCAAGTTCCATCGCCGTCATGAAGTTCGTGTTCAGCGACTGATTTTAAATGAATTCAACATAAAAAACGATGCCAAGGGGTCCACCCTGGGCAGCACATACCTCGGAGACTTTCGCAGTCCATCCTAGGCACCATATACCTTGGAGACTTTCGCGGTCATGAAATTTTTGTTCAGCGATCTAAAAAATTGAACTTAGTAAGTTCTGTATTTTTTTTATCAAGGATGTCCTCGTAGGTATAGACCTAAATACAAATGTACCGAGAACATCTATTGGGTCAGAAGAGACAATTTATTAATTTGGGATTTAAAGGCCTGCAAGTTAGGACGAGTGGGAAAGACTTGGGAGGGTAAGCAGTTCAACAATCTGAAGATCCTGGGGATGAAGGAACGATCAAATCGATCAGTTCTCGATGTCTGGCACTGAACAGTATAAGGGTGAATGGAGTTGGCACGTCGCGTTGCTTTGGTTGGTCTGGCAAGTGGAGGCACTATAGAGCGGAGTTCTTCTCAGCAAAATCCGTTTATGTAGCGGTAAAACAAGCAGAGATCAGACACTGCCCTTCGGTGGGACAATGTGGCTAGGTTTTTGGTGATACTGGTGTCATTTATTAGTCGAACTGCTTCTCGCTGTATTGCATAAAGAACTCTGAGCCTTGACGGAGCTACCGAACTTCATACATGCGAGCAGTATTCAAGATTATACAACGAGGAGTACGACAAGGAGATGTCATCTCTTCAAAACTATTGAAGACACTTCTAGAATAGAGGGCGGATTTAAATGAACATGTTATTAATATAAATGGAGATCTCAGCCATTTAAGATGTGCAGACGACATCGTCATTATAGCTGACAGTATAGATAATGCAAAAAAAATATCATGCCTCTGTGGCGTTCGGACTAAAGATCAATAGAAGTAAGACGCAAGTAACGACTAATCTGGAGGTAAATCAAATTATTTCTGTCGCAGAAATAGACATAGAGCATATAAATACTTAGGACTTAGAAATCCAGTTAAGTAGAGATAACCAGACAAGTGAGCTCCCCCGTCGCATAGGATTAACATGGACACCCTTTGGTAAACTCAGTTATGGCTTTAAGTCGGATCTACCCGTTTGCCTTAAAAGAAAAGTCTTTGAACAGTGTGTGTTGCCCATTCTCACTTATGGAGCCAAAACAATAACACTCACAACAAAGACAGTAAATACGTAGCAAAACAAAAACAACAACAGACGCTGAAATGGAATTGATTAGGACACGTTGCCAGATTATCAGACAACCGATGGACAAGACATATTGTCGAGTGGAGGACAAGAAACCAACCAGATGGACCGATGATCTAAAGCAAGTTAGCGAAAACTGGATACTAACCACGCAAAACAGACATAGATGGAAAGTGCTGAGGGAGACCTATGTTCAACAGTGGACGCATATGGGTTGTCAATGATGATGAACCAATCCACCAAAGTACCAATAACAAAAAGTTTGTAATTCAACCACTTGTTTTCATATGGCGTACGCCTGAAGATAGTCTCCATGCTTTGTGCAGATATATTAAACATTGATAATGTATTTTCTATCTAATATAATCAATCGAAATAAAACAGTACTTTTAAAATAAACATCCACAAAATGATAAACGTAAAATATTACCTTGATTTTGTTTTTGGATTAATTTAATATAAAAAAATCTTTGTATTATAATTGTTAGTAAGTCTGTTTATTGTCATTTGAGTATTTCTATGGATATCAATCTGGTTTTCATATACTTAAACTACATAGTTGTTAAATCAACATGTTTTTTACATTTGTACTTGCATCAAATACAAATACCTATTTTACATAATTATGTTTTCACAACAATAAAAAATATAATAAATTCATATAATATCTATTTATATATGATCACAGAAATATGCTTTAAATAATTTACTCTTAAATATATATATTATAGACTATTATGTTTATCTTGAGCTAGATTCTGTAGTTTTGAAATATTCTCAGCTTCTTCTATAGTATCAGGAAGTTTTATATTCGATGTTTCAGGGAAGAACAAACAAAGCAATGCTGCAAGAGCTGCCATTATTGCAAATGTTAGAAGTGGTAAAGGACTCCAAAGTTGCGCCTACAAAAATTAATAAAATATTACACTAATTCGTACGTACTTATATTAAGGTACAGAAAAGATATAAAAAAATCAGTAAATATAAAGCACACACTCCTATCCGGAAGCTATTTATTTTTTTATAGCTTCCGTGGTTTGCATACAACAAACTTCTGTTGTATTTTTACCATGCAAAATCTATAAAAAATAGTATCAGAAGTTTTTATTACAATTCTCTCTTTCTCATTTGAAAGAAGTACATACATAATCGACAACCTCTTATACCCGGAGGTGTCGAGGTGTCCATGCTCTCTTAATTTTACAAATTTACGCCACTCTTTTCTGTCTCTAGCCAGTTCCTTCGCCTCATTCCACGTCTTCCCTCTTTCTTCTCACTTATGCTATTGTTCCATGTTTTTCTTGGTCGTCCCTTCCTGTTTTCCCTATTTTTCTCGCCTCCCATATCTTCTTCACTTGTCTAGTTTCATTCCTTCTGATCATGTGTCCCCACCATTTGATTTTCTTTTCTTCTACTTTATCCTTTAGTGATTTCGTTTCTTCTTCTAGCACCCAGCACTTTTCTCAAATATTTCATTTCACTTGCTTGCAGTCGTTTTGTTTGTCTTTCGTCGAGTACCCAGTTTTCTGCTCCGTAGGTTAATACAGGTTGGTGGTACACTGTTTTTGTATAATGCATGATATATTCTTGTCGCTGAATTTATTCTGGCTCCAATCTCATCTTCTTGTGTCCCTTTATTATTCAAATTTATTCCTTAATACTTTTATATTTCTACCTGTTCGATTCTATTTCCTTCAATGTTAATGTTTGTTTTTGTTTTTTGTTACTACAATCATTTTAGTTTTCTCGGTATTTACTCTTAAGTTGTATGTTTTTAGTTCTTCTGTCCATATTATCATGTTCTCTTGTAGTTCTTTTTCTGTTCTTGCTATAAGCACTCTATCATCTGCAAATATGCATGCTTCTATTTTCACTACTTGCATGTTTCTATATCCTGCAATATATTTTTTAGTTTTTGGCCAGCAAGCTTTTATTACCTCGTCCATCACGCTTATGAACAATAGTGGGCTCAATACACCACCCTGTCTGACTCCCTCGTTATTTTTAAAGATTTTTGATGTTTTATTTCTTGATCTTACTTGGTTATTTGTATTTTCATAGAGACTATATATCACTTTGAGCAGCTCTTCATCTATATTCTTGTTCTTTAGACTCTTCCAGATTCCTGTCCTGTCCACCATATCAAACGCCTTTTTCATGTCAGGAAGGCTAATTATATTTCTTCATCCCTGACTATAGCTTTTTCTATTATTTGTTGCAAAGTAAAATTGAAAGAAATATTATTTTATAAAACCTACATGAACAATTATTTCTGTATCTAAATTACTTACTAATAATGGTGCTTGAGGTGCTATAATAGATCCTAATCGTCCTATAGTTGAACATATTCCCATAAATGTGTGTCGCATTTTTGTTGGAAACATTTCACTTGTGGATACATATAAATTTGTAAAAGCTAGTGTTGCTCCAAATTTACCAATTAAATACAGAGCCAAACTACCATTTCGAGAGCCTAAAATAAAAATAAAAGCAGTCACAAAGTAATCATTAAAAAATATATATCCAAACACTATTGGTAAGAACTACCAAGCATTCAATTATAAAAAACGAGGGAAAAGAAGAACAAATAGAAGTAGAATTTATTCAAGTCAGCATAGAAAACCTTGTTGATAATATAAAAAGAAAGTTTTAAGTAAATTTAATAACTCACCAGATGGAACAAAAATAAAAGCAGCACAAGCTATTCCAGTGATAATATAAGATGCACATAATGCTTTCCTTCTTCCCATTAAATCCAGCATAAATTGACAACAAATATACGCAGGAATCTCGATAAGTGAAGCCAACATAAAATCTAAATAACTATTTCCAGCTACCAAAGAAACAGAATTTAAAGTCAAACCATAAAACAGGAAAGCACAAGAAATCCAGCAAAATGAACAAGTAATCAATCGTAACGATAAAATTGTGCTTTTAAATATTTGTAAAATAGGTGTTTTCTCTTCTACACCTGTACTTTCTTGTGTACTACTTAATTTTTCTAATGTGCTTTCGGATAGTTCTTTTCCATTAAATTTAGCAGCTTTTCGTAAAATTTCTTTAGCTTCTTCTTCTCGACCTTTACTTAAAAGCCAACGTACAGACTCGGGTACCAACCAGATGTATGAAATTGCGAGAAAACTTGGTGAGTACAGAATAAAAATAAGTGGCCTAGAAAAAAATATAACTGTATTAGATATTTAACATTATTTTTTTTATCTATTTTAAAGTTCTATACCAAGAAGTATTATTAAATTAATAATGTATTATCAGCGATCAGGGAGGGCATGTCGACGGGAATCCCTTTTCCATGTTGACAACATTATATTCTACTCTAGATAAAGAAAAAAGGTCGTATGTGGGTTTTTAGACCTGGCCAAAGCATTCGACATCGTTGACCATTCGTTTCTTAAGAAAAGTTGAAAACACTTTGGTGTTTACCGTTCGAACTTTTCAACAGTTACCTCACTGAACGTTTCCAATGTGTTGAAATCAATGGAATCCTGAGGTAAGGGACATCTGTGGACATTTCCCAGGGGACTGTTTTAGATCAGATTTTATTTAATTTAATTATGGATAACCACTTTTATTTAGAATCCGTGGGTGACATCATATGTTTTGCAGTTTATCTATATAGGAGACTCTTGGCAGGAATTAAAAAATACAATAGAAATTGATCTAGGTCGCGTATTCCACCAGTTTGACACATAAAAAATAACAATAAATACTACAACTACACTACCTCAATTCGCTAAACTAAACATAAGAGTAAATGAAAAAATTATAAAATAAAATGAACAAAAAAGATAAAATATCTAGGAATTGTCCTTGACCCGAACCTAAAATGCTACATTCAATTTGTCACTAATAAATTACGATTGTTTGTTAATCTTTTTAAGGAACTAGAAAACGTTTTCGAATATTTAATAAGACTTTATAATGCTTTGGTTCAACCACATTTGATTTACGCATACTGGTATGGTGTGGTGATCTATAAAGTCGCACAAACGGTCACTTAAAGTAATTGAAAAATGGTTCATTCGAATAATCCAGGGAAAACCAAAATATGTCCTTTCGACTGTTTCAGTAAACCTCGATTCTTGATCTTAAATAGTCATTAGACAAAATAGAAAGCAAGACACACTAACCCCTATCAACCATGCACACCAAACGAGACTTAAATTTCAAACAGGTAATCTACCATAAGTGCGAATAACACTAGCACAACGTTCATTTATATACATTAGCTCAAAAATTCACAAGGAACTGCCTAACCACATGCTGTCTTTAACCTAATTAAACTTTTAAAAAAACAACTAAATGAATGGGTACAAAGCCAAACAAGATTAAAGATAGAACAAAATATTAAACTAAAAAGCGAAGAGCAAAATTTTATTGTAACTTTAAATATCTCTATTTTGTTTTAAAATAAAATTCATAAAAATGTATACACAACTTCTTCTCGACTATCAATTTTCACCACTAACAAGATTTTTTTTTTTGCGGTAAAACTTACTTATTACTTATTTTTAACTTACTTCCAAGACTGGACAGCCCATGCAGAAGCAGCAGTAAACATTTCTCCAAATGCATAACTGGAACTTGTTAAAATTGCCATGAATGCTCGTTTTTTAGGACCAACTAGTTCTACCCCTAGATTGATAAAATGTATATATTAATAATTTCTTTACTATATAAAAGAACTCTGATCATTACTAGTGGAAAACTGAAAACATTTTTTTAATTATTTTTTTTTTGTTTTTCACAAATATAGAAAAAAGTTACATCTTGACGTAACTAGGAATATTTTCTCTCTCAGAAAAGTAAATACAAATAAAAAAAATGAAGATTAAATGTAAGACAAAGTGGATAATTCTCCTCAGTCGGTTTTGTGACATCTAAATATTAGGTTATAAAATGACTAAATAAAAATTACCTAAAACATATCCACAAATATAAATACTGGCATTGAAAACTGCATCCAAAAATTCAAATACCAAAAACCATTCATAAGTGGGCATAATGGTTTTAAACAATGCAAAAATAGCAGAAATTATCATTCCATTAATAAGTACAAATTTTCGTCCATACCTACAACAATAAGTTGAATACTTAATATATGTTCATTGGCTATGGATTTGTTGCTGCTTGAAATTTTTGATAGTCATTCATAATTAAAAGTTGTAACAGTTCTTGATTTAAAATTTTCTAAATAACAAGTAGAAAAATGATTTTTTTTACTTATACTCACAGTAAGTTATAATAAATTTAAAGTCTGGAGTAGTTTCAACGAAGTAAACAATACTGTATTATCTGTAGTTTTAAATTGATTCCATGTCTGTTTATTTCTTCCTTGTCATTAATTTTGTTGTTACATTCACCGTTTGTCGTTTCTTTTGGTTTATATATTTAGGTGCAAAACACTTCTGTGGAGATTTACATCTTCCATATTTCTTCCGGTGTTGTTCACAACTAATTATACATGTCTTGATGTTTAATGATTTAGTACTTTGTAAAGTTAACTTCATTTTACTTAATTTATGTGTTTTACAGGATAATCAAGTAATTTAAGGCAAAAAATTATTATACAGATACTTTGTATACAAACAAATCAATTGAAATATGTCAAACTCTTAACGACTTGTACCCTATAGGACAAATGGTTTAATTTAGACTAAGTGCGTTCAAAATTTCGGGAACTTAACGTAAATAAATAAATATTTAATAATCCTTTAAGATTATAAGGATTAAAGTAAACTTAATTTTAAGTGCGCTATTATCTAAGCATAAAAATCCATAATATTGGTATTAAATATACAATTTTATCGAAAATAAGTGTGACCAAAAAATTCATGAAATTATTCAAGGTTTTCTTCAGGACAGCGTTCTTATTTACATATTTATCAAAGTTTACCAATTTGTTTGACAAAAAGCGGATTGACCAACCTTTAAAAATTTTGATAATTAAACTAATCTTTGGTATTTTTCAACATTTACTTTTTATTCCATAGAATAAAAACAAAACAAATAGCAAAACAAAAATGTTTATACGGCTTACAGTCATGTATCTAGCGAAACCTGGACGCTTACAAAAGAAAATGAAGGGAGACTAAGAATCTTTAAGAGAAAAGTGCTACGCAAGATATTTGGACCGCTACAAATCCCACTAACCGAACAGTACCGAAGACGAACCAACCAAGAAATAACAGAACTAAATGGAGATCCAGACATCGTGAAGGAGATAAAAGCAAAGAGATTTCAATGGGCGGGTCATATACAGAGACAACCGGAAGAACGAATGTTAAAGAGAGCTTGGGAAAGAGTACCAGTTGGACGAAGACCCCTTAGGACACCCCAGAATGAGTTGGCAAGATAACATAAAAGCAGACCTATGAAGTATGGGGATTGAATATGATCTAACCCTAATAGAAGATAGACGACGATGGAGGCAAATAGTACAGTAAGTAAGTAAGTAATGAAAAATTCAGACAAACGTGTGGAACAAAATATGGCAACATCCTTACTTTTTTATGGTCCTTTATTTAGTTTGACATCTCTGATAACCACAATAATAATTGGCGAAAGTTGAATAAAAAGTTGTTGAAAACACAAAATTGCACAGAAAATAGTGCCCTTGAATAAATTCATGATAAAATTTTGTGAGTAATACTGACATTAAATCATATAGTTGTGAAAGGCATAAATGGCATTTAAAGTAGACATGGATTAATCAATTGTATTGCAACTCACTTGTCCGAAATAAAACCTCCAAGAAAGAGTCCAAAAAATTGTCCAATACCATTAACAGTTCCAACCATACTCAGTTTCCATAGATTATCATCGCATTGCAAACCATACTGTAAAATAAAAAAACAGTTAACAACCAATTATACTACAATGGTTTTATTGAAAATAATTTGGTAGATGATTACGAATAACTAAGAAAACAAAAACAACTTTCTAAAGATTTTAAAAAACTAAAAAGAAAGATTTAAAATAGCTTTTTTTATAAATATATTAAATAGAAGTTATGAAAAAGATGGAGAGATTTGGAGCGATGTTACTCTGTTCTTTTTGCTCGAACTTTATGTCTAACTTCGTCTATAATATGCAACAGTATGAGTGTTTTATTACTGATCTTTATCTGCTTTCCTTATAATCAAGTTTTTTAGCAGTTTGCTTCTCTTATTAAGGTTTTAAAAGTTCTAAAAGCATCAAGAAGAAGCCAACTAAAGCTCAGAGATAGTTAAATAAAGGAGAATCTTTAACAAAGAATATAGGAAAACTACCACTAAAAAAGAATAAAGGCATAAATATAGCAACGGGTCGTCATAACGATTCTGGGGCTAACATTCCATTTGTATTCTATCTTGATTTTTTTGAAAGAATTGAAAATCATTTAGTTAAAGTCTTATTGATTTCGTTGATCACATGGTGAAGAGTATTCCACGATTTAAAACTTAGAATTAACCAAAACAAAAGCATATTGTGAAAACACCCATAAGTTTAATTAAGCTAACTATTAAAGTTAACAAAATGAAGATTAAAACTATTCATAGAAAATCAGCAGTAGTACAACCTTAGAAAAACTAAGGAAAAAATGGATAGCGAAAAATCCAAGTACTGAAATGTTCTAGAAGACTAAGACAATCGAAGTCGCTCCTGGAAAACTATAACCAGAAGAGATCTCACAGCTGTCTTAACCTTAGTAAGAAGAACCTCCGAATTATAACAGGAATACTAACCGGACACTGCCGATTAAGAGGACACATGAAGAAACTAGGATTGGTAGATGAAGCAAACTGTAGATTCTGTGAGGTAGAGGATGAAACCTCAATACACATACTTTCAGAATGCATCGCATTAAGTAATTCTAGAGTCAAATACCTATGGTCATACGAAATAGAAAAGGAAGAACTACCTAACCTAAAACCCAATGATATCCTAAACTTTCTAAGGAAGATAGGACTAGAAGAGCTGCTATAAGTCTGAGAAATCATCAGAAATATAGGGGGGACACAATAGATCTTTAGGTCACAGGTGTATCTGTTACGCCTAACTGCTCATAAATACAAACATCCAGTTTAGTAAACCTAACTATTAAAGTTAACAAAATGCAGATTAAAACAAATTCATATTTACCAAACAGGTTTTAATGCAAAGTGACAGAAAGTAAATTATGAAAGACCTTCACATTTAAGTGAAAACTGCATAAAATTGTCTCATAGATAAATAACATTGTCTCAAATGTTCTGAATTGAATACAAATCATGTTAATCAGTACAACAAACAAGGTGATGGCCATCTTGATATGTGAAAAAATATTGTCCGCCACCAAAGGTTAACTTCGTTCTAGGTCGAAGCAATATGCCATGAATTATATATTTTATTTTAAAAATGTAGATTTAGATATAAGCACTTCAAATATTAAAAAAAGAATAAAATAATAACTCACCTCTTGTAAAATACTTAGTTCATTGGTTTCATAAATAAAAGATGAACATTTGACCGTATAACTCGTATTAAAATGTTCAGGAGAACATGTAGCGTTGCTATAATCATCACTAGATGTATTCAAATATTTATAACTATAACATTTTTCTGGTAACTGATCTTTGTAAGGAACTGCTATTTGAAGCCATGCTGGTTCGTAGATAGTTTCGCTTGCTTCACATTCTGGAATCTCACATCTGCAAGAAAAAACACAATACATTTAAAATCTCAATAAAGCATATCTAATCTTCAGTGCAGTTTCAATGAAAGTACTTTATATTAATATCAACAAAAACGAAAAAAAAAATCAATTGTGCATTGACCAAAGCAGTTTAACAAGAGTATAAAAGAAAAATAAACGAAAAGATATGCTAACCCGAAAAAAGTTTATTAGCATATGAACCATAAGAAACTTCTCAAAGCTTCATCATTAGATGGGTAGACTAAAAGAGAATAAAAGCAGGGAGGTATTGCAGAAAAAAGGAGCAAAATAAATTGGTAAGACAGATAAAAAACACAAAGAGAAAACATCAAAGGCCAGAGACCAACGTACTAGTAAGAAAAAACCACATGCTGCACATGTCGCTTATGAATGTGCTAATCGGTCAGATAAGAAAGATAAAAAACAGACATACACGATAAGAGAGGTGTGTTAAAAAGATAGGCCCAAAGAGTGCATAGAAGACTAAGTAGAAAAATCGGAGATTCATGTGGCGTTATTGGATTGGTTGTCAGGGATTTCGGTCCGGCAGTCAAATCTGTGTTCAAAATGTCCTGCTCCTCTTGGTGCTAAATGTCTATTCCAAACAGTCAGTCGTATCTCTTCGTCACGCAAAAAAACATAGGAGTAATCGGGGTTAGAGTCTAAAAAGTTCTACTTTATCCACAAATGGTTCATATTTATTAAAATAAACTTTGTTTTCATAAAAACTGGACCTGGCGAGGTTCTGGATCTGGATCTGGAAATTTAGGAGGGGCGAGCTAGTGCTCAGCCAGCACTGAGGCCACATATGACCCATTGTGCATCCTCCCGTATGTAGGGATATCCTCACCTCAGGATGTCACCAGACCTTTTGATTTAAAATAGGTGATGAGGCTCCCGAGGGGGATCTCCCTGACATCGGCTGGTGTAAGCCAATACTCGCCCAACACGGATCTTCTGATTTCAGAAAAAGCAGAGCAGTCATACATAATGTGTTCTACTGTTTCCTCTTCTTGTTCGCAGCCTCTGCATAGCGGCGATTCTGTTAGTTTCATCCTAAAGAGATGTTGTCGCAATAGGCAGTGACCTGTCAGGATTACCACAGCTGTTCGGAGATTTTGTCTGGTCAATGCCTTAAATTTTTTTGCTGTTTCCTCGCCAGGATGAGGTAATAACTCTCTGGCCAGTCTACAGTTCGTAGTTTCATCCCAGCACTGTATAAATTTTTGGTGAGAGTGCTGTTTAATAAGGTCCACGACTGCGGACAATGTTAGCTTGGTAGATGGGCGAGGGCTAACATATTTGTAGCCCGCAGCCCTCCTTGCTAAATTGTTCGCAATGCGGTTGCCTTTAGAGTTCCCATGTCCTTTGATCCAGCTGAGAGTGACCACGTTATTCTGGCTGGCCTCAGTTAGAGATTGGTGACATTCTAGTACTAAACTTGAAGTGAAACGTGGTCTATTCAAGGTCAGTAGTGCTTGTCGGCAGTCTGTATATATATTTATATTCCTGCCTGTGATGTTCCTATTGATTAATTCTTTTGCAGCTATGGTTATGCCTGTGAGTTCTGACTGAACCACATTTGACAAGCCATCCATAGCCCATTTTATTTTTAGGCTTAAGGATCTAGAGTAAATTCCACATCCCACACCTTGCTTTGTTTTTTATCCATCCGTATATACGCTCGGAGCGTTTACTACGTTGGGGTCTGCTGTCTTGTTTGTTAATATTTTGTAGGGTTTGTCAAAGACAAATCTTGGTGCGACGGCATCCGTGACTGCCTGTAAGAGTGGTATCACTTTTATCGATTCCCTCCACAGACTATCCCTATAGGTGCCAGTCCCTACAGTGGGTTCGATACCAACCGTGCGAAAGCGTACCATGGTCATCAATGCGACCTCCTTAACAAATATATCAAGGGGGGTGAGACCGAGTATGACTTCCATTGCGCTGGTCGGTGTGCTTCGCATGGCTCCTGTTACGAGAAGGCATGCTGATCTTTGAATTTGATTTAATTTTTTGATAGCTGTCGTTCGTTTTACTTTAGGCCACCACACGACAGCACCATATGTTAGCATAGGTCTTATGATTGCCGTGTAGATCCACATGGTGACCTTGGGGGATAATCCCCAGGTCTGTCCTATGGTTCGGCGGCATCGCTCATAAGATATAAATGCTTTTTAACTCTGCTTTCTATGTGTGAGTTCCACGTCAGCTTGCTGTCAAGGATAACACCTAAGTATTTCACTTCTGTAGCAAAGCTTAATTTAACGTTGAAAAGACTGGGTGCGTTTAAGCCCCTAGGTTTCTTTTTCTTCGTGAAGAGAACCATTTCTGTCTTTTTGGAGTTAATAGACAGCGATTGCTCTTTACACCATGTCTCTAAAGTTCTGAAAGCCACTTGCATTCTGTCGCAAAGGGTGCTTTCAAACTTTCCTGTTGGCAGAATTACAATGTCGTCTGCGTAGGCTACTGTATAGATTTTGTCATGTTCATTGAGGCGGTGAATTAGGCTTTCCAGAACAATGTTCCACAGTAGGGGTGATAAAACCCCTCCCTGTGGACAGCCCCTCGTAACCTCGCCTCGTATCTTGACATCATTTACAGTTATTTCTATTGCACGCATAGAGAGCATGCTGAGAATCCATCCGCTTACTGTTGTAGGTACATTTCGATCAGTAAGCGAGTGCATTATTTTAGGGAACATGGTTTTATCGAAAGCTCCCTCGATATCTATGAATAAGCCCAGGGTGGACTCTTTCTTGTCCAATGATCGCTCGATCTGACCAACCACATGATGTAGGGCCGTATCGGTGGATTTCCCTGTTGTGTATGCATGTTGGTTCGGATGCAGTGGTTTGATGTTAATCACTGTATCCCTTATGTACCTTTCATTTAGCCTCTCTAGCGTTTTTAATAAGAACGATGTAAGGCTAATAGGCCGGTAAGCTTTTGGAATGGAGTAATCCATTCTTCCAGGTTTTGGTTTGAAGACAACCTTTACTTCTCTCCACATCTTCGGTATATAATTCAGAGCTAGGGAAGCTCTGAATATTTGCACTAGGTGAGGAAGGAGCTCCTCCAGACCCCACTGCAGCAGGGCTGGATAAACTCCGTCCATTCCCGGTGATTTGAAGGGGGAGAAGCTAGATATTGCCCATTTAACTTTGTCCTCGGTAGCAATGAGTCTGGCAATGTGCCAGTCCTCTGTCGAGGTTAACCAGGTGGGTAAAGAGTGTGGATCTATGAGCGTGCGGCCATTTACTATATAGCACTTCACATACTTAGTTCGAATTTATTTCTTTATTGTAGTCTTTATTAGGCGCATCAGAAGAACTTTTAAATTAAAAGTTTTAATACAAAAAAGCTCACAATTTAATTATAATGTTGCTCCCAATTACAAAATATAAATAATTTTATAACTACGTCCGCTTAGAAACAATTGGTGCTAGTTCTGTACATATTTTTCCATGCTGTTTGAAAATTGCTGCAGCAAACTTGACGTGTATTTAAGCTGGAGTTAAAATTATTCAAATAATATAAACAAATTTAAAATTATAGTAAAATTAAACTTTGTCTTATTTTCGTAGAAACATTGGAGGAAATGTACGAACTCATGTACAAAAATATAATTGAGAATAATTTGCATGGAACACGAGTTGCAATTGTTAGAAAATAACATAACAAGTTATTGCTTAAGTGGCTTCACAAATGAGATTATTATACTTTACTTTAAATCTTTTCTTGTTAATGTTATTTTGAATTTCTTTGTAATTTTTGCTAGTTGACCTTATAAATTCACGTAACATGCGGAAATGTGTAAGTGACGTGGGTGATATTATGAAATTTAAACTTAAATATAGATATATCTACAAATAGGTATTTGGTGAACAGGAAATAAGGGTCTTTTTAATTTTATATGTCATAACTCTCCCTCAGGGAAACGTTTTTTTTTTCAACCATAATGGACGAACTAAAAATAAAATTTGGTTTTTGAAGCTTAACCTTTGTCTTGCGTGCTGAAACACACTTCAATATAGAATGCAGATATAGGTTTTGTAGGAAAAGAGGCAGTTTAAATAATTAAAAAGTGAGAAATAATTTTAAGAGATTCAGAAATTGAGTCATGCTGTTTTCTGTATGTACCTACAGGTCTTCGTCACTAATCACTATAACTAAGAATCGTATATTTATACATTAGTTTATTGTCATGAAATAGTACATTACGTAACGAGTGCGGAAAGCAGGTGATCCCATCACGAGTCGTCGCGTGAGCCGAAGGCGAGCGCGATAAAAAGCACGAGTGATGGGATCACCTGCTCATCGCAATGAAACTCTGGATTTATGTCAACAAAAGGTTGAGGTTAGATTTGTGTCTGAAGTTTCTACTGGTGGCGCCTTCTAAGCATGTATAGGTACGCAGAATTAAAAAGACAACCCCCGTACCAAAATTTCTTCTTTTGTTGATTCACAGGTATTTTGTAGTTATAATAAGTAGGTTTTGATTTTTGACTTAATTAACTAATCGTTTACGAGGTATGATGTAATTACAAATAATTGAAAAAATACCTACCTCGTTCTTGGCAATGTGCTAATAGATTTTCATAATACATAGCTGAGAACCACCACGAAAAGTGGCTTAAGTCCAACAAAACGGACACAGAAGGCAGGCTAACTGAAGAGTTTGCAATCAGCCACGGACTATCCCAACTAATCGACAAGCCCACTTACTTTCCCAGAGCTGCCAACTACAGTTCTAATAGTCTGGATCTTTTTCTGACCATTCACTCTGAGCAATATAATGTAAATGTTCTCTCCTTAAGGTAACTCTGATCCTGATCATGCTGTAGTAGGAGCCAAATGTCCAATCGAACCTCAGCCATTCGAGGCACCACCTAAGAGAACTTTTTGGAACCTAAAAAATGCAAATTGGGAAGGCCGCCGAGACTACTTTGTCACGTTTCCCTGGAATCCAGTCTGCTTTATCAACGAAGATCCATCGGCTGTTTGCAACAGTATAACTGAAATCATTCAGTGTGCCATGGAAGCTTACTTTCCTCACTTTACCAAAGACTTGAAGGTCAAACAGAAGCCATGGTTTAATAAAGATTGCGATGTAGCTCGGAAAGCTAAGATCAAGTCCCACAAATTATTTATACAAAATCCTTCAGAAGAAACAAAACAGGATGATATAAACGCCAGAAACAAATACAGTTCCAATTCCAAAAGTCTCTTTGACGCTCGATTGAGAGAGAAGGTAATGTCAAACCCTAATGAAAGCCGGTCCTTTTGGACTCCCGCCAAGCATATCAATAACAATTTTACAAATAGTTCGTTCTCTCCACTCACAGCAGATGACGGCTCAGTGGTTCCGTCCTTCACAGAAAAAGCAGAACTTTTTGCAAAAAAATTCTCTTCGAACTCGACACTCAATCCACCGGACAACATGCAACTACATTCTATTCCACGGGCTCCCCACACAATGAAAAATATCATATTTAAGGGTTAAACGTGTGTCCTTGCTACTCTAAATACCACCAAAGCAAGCGGCATTTATGAAATACCTGCTTTACTCTTAAAAGCTTGTGCTCCTGAACTAACGCCAGTTTTCACTAAGCTATTTAACTATCATATGATACTGGTATTTTTCCAGAATTCTGGAAAACTGCTCGAGTACAACCAGTCCCCAAGGAAGGCTGTAAAACCCTGCCTTTTAACTACAGACCTCTTCTATCTGTTATTAGCAAAACTATGGACAAATACATCAACTACGAGATCCTGAGCTACCTTGAGACATACAACCTTTTAAGTGACAGACAATATGGTTTTCGACAACAAAGGTCAACAGCCAATCTGCTAACATATGTATCTCATGTCTGAAGTAATGCCCTCCAGCTCTATGGGGAAACTCAAATAGGATCACTAGACGTCTTAAAATCATTTGATCAAGTGTGGCATGCAGCTCTATTGAACAAACTCTGTCCCATATCACTAAATATCCTGGAAGCGGACAGAAGATCCACAACGGCTTCTCTCAATCAAGATTTGAGAATTGTTGACGAGTGGGGAAGAAAGAATCTTGTTAATTTCAACGCTTCCAAGACAAAGACATGTTGCCTATCCAACATACGACTCATCCATCACAATGAACGATTAGAAACTAGTAGCACGCGACTTCATTACGCTGATTGGTATAACGATCTCCCAGGACTTACTCTGGAACGAACATATTGCATCCATAGCAACTGCAGCAGGGCTTTATGTTTAGCGCATGAAAATATTTCTCTCCATCCTGCCACGTACTTTTAATGTAATAAAAGAATGAAAAAAACAATAAATTTTGAAAAATTATTCAAGTTCTTCAAACAGAAGTTCAACTCCAGTTGAGATCGGTAAGTGGTTTCTCTACTAGCAAATTAGTGCCCAGCTCAGCCGTAGAGGGTAAGTACAAAAATAAGAGTGAGTCGCGCCACCGATTTGAACGGTTAAAATCGGAAACCCCTGTTGGTCCAGGCACTGACCTATCTCACTGGAGATAATTAAATAAATTAAGAATCTTAATCAAGATTAATTAAGTTGCAAGTATAAGAACGTTAAAGTGGGCTAAATAAAACAAAATGTCTTCAAAACTAGACCCTTCTTTAATGATCAAAAAAAAAAATATCGTGGTTAATTGAAATTACAAGTTCAATTAACACGGATAATCTGTAATGTGTGATCACACGCACGACTTAAAATTAAAATTTACAATTAACAATATAAATTTACTGAATACAAAGGCTTTTAGCTTATCTGGTAAATCCCGGAGTTGATTTCCACCAGTACTTGGCTTCAAATGTTCCACACTATAAGGCCTGAACCAAAATTATCTAGGCCCGTACCAAAAACTAGGCCCGTACCAAAAATTAGGCCCGTACCAAGAACTTCAGCCCGTACCAAGAATTAGGCCCGTACCAAAAATTAGGCCCGTACCAAGAACCCTAATGTACTAGGGTTTTTCCTCTAAAATCGTGACACTCCAGACTGGTAAAAGAGTGTAATAACGTATTCGTTGCTAACTGTACTGATAGGGGATTCTGCCACTGCCACACTAGGCTGCGATTCGCCGGTCATGAACGGTAGCAAATTAGCTAAACAACTCGCTGACTGTACTGTGATCTTATCTACAGAAGATCTCATAAAAATCCCTACACGAGGATATCCTTCGAATCACTCCAAAAATATCAACAGAATCTAATTCCAACAACGATTCGAATGGATAATAAGGTTTAGTTTCAAAAATCCAAAATCAATTGATACAGATGCACTGTGATTTAAAACTTAAACCGAAAAATCTTCTGACACACTCAAACAACTGTTCAGTTCGAAAGCAAATAGCAAAATGGCTGAGACAATCGATTCTTATCGGCGGAATATGTCACAACGGAAGAAGGCCTCTACCCGTTCAATTCTTAACTCCTAAACTACTGGTCTCGTTCGCGTCCAGTCTTTCATAAGTTGGATGCCAATGTAATGAATTACCTGACTGCAGACAACAACATACTAAGTTTTTACAACCAGAAGAAGAAGTGACAACCAGCTGTTTACAAACGTCAGCGATAATAATTTAATAACAACAAATCTTATTACTTGTCATAATAATACAATAATTCTTAATATGTACCCAATAACAATAAATAGATTATCACTTTTGATAAATAAAGAATCAAATTTGGCTATAACGCTAAATGTCGTTGTCGAGCCCTCAAATCTAGAGAAGTTAGTAAGGTGAGTACTCAATTTATTACCGATTAAAAATAATTATTGCTAGTGAGAAATTAGCCCGTGACAATCCAACTTAGCTACTCTTTACAAAGCCCAAATACGACCTAATCTTGAATACTGCTCGCATTTATGGGGATCGGCTCAGATTTCTTGATGCAATACAGGAAAGAGCAGTTCGACTAATAAACGACACTTGTATCACCAAAAACCTAGCCCCATTGTCCCACCGAAGAGCAGTGTCTGATCTTTTCTTGTTCTACCGTTACTTAAACGGATTTTGCTCAGAAGAACTCCACTCTATAGTGCCCCCACTTGCCAGACCAGCCAGACTAACGCGACGTGCCAACTCTATGCACCCTTATAATACTGTTCAGTGCTAGACATTGAGAGCATATCGATTCGATCGTTCTTTCATCCCCAGGGTCTCCAGATTGTGCAACTCCTTACCTTCCACATCTTCAGCACTCGTCCTAACTTGCAGTCCTTTAAAAATGAAATTAATAAATTGTCTCTTCTGCAACAATAGATGTTTTCGGTACATTTGTATTTAGGTCTGTACCTACGAGGACATCCTTAAATAAAAAAAAAGACAGACAGACAGGTCCTCTATTTGCGTCGGAGGTTAAAAATTAAATAATACGCATTTGATTATAGCTCTTATGTAGGTACTTTACTCGGGAAATTAATGAAGAAAAAAATAGACCACAATACAAATTTTAACCTAAAGAAAATTTAAACTGTTCCAGTATTAAAATCATCTTATTGATTAACCACCGGAATATTCAGATTTATTTTAAAAATTTCCTTTTCATAACACTAAAAATGGTAGGGCAACTACTGAAAGTACCTATTAAAAAATTCTAATAAAAACATTTGTTTTAATTTGCGATACTTTCAATGGTATCTATACTTCGTGCTTTCAATGACAAGTGTAAAAATCTTAAGTATAAACTGATTATTTGACACTAAAGCACTGTCAAAAATCTATAAATGTAGAAAAAACAGTTAACCGAATATAATTTAAACAAGAACCAACCAGTGAACATCTTCAAAAATCCAAATAATTTGCAACCAAACAAAAAAATGAAATCGTTTTCAACAACCAGTAGTTTGCACCAAATTAAATTTAGTGTTCAATCCAATAAGTTTAATTTGCTAATAGTTACCTGTAATTGAAATCCAATGCAGTGAATACAAAAGCATTATGTACAGATGAGTGTATCACAACAGCGAAACAAATTAAATAGAACACAAACATTTGGTATCTTCCGAACTCACCAATGTATTTTATCACTTCGTCCAATGAGTTTTCTTTCTTTGGATGACACATTATGTTTTAATAGTAAGTACACACACACACACACACACAATAAAAGTTTTTTTTTTAATAAAAAATGTCCAAGATTAAATTTGAGATAACTGAACAACTGTGTTAAAAACAAACGAATTGTAGATTAATACCTAATAATAAACTAATATCTATATAATTAGAAAGTGTATTTTTTTCTATAACTGTACCTACTAAAATTTATAACGAGTATAAAATGATTGATTTATGGATATAAGCTTTCGTTATGTATTTCTAATAATTAGCTCACTTTATCTGTAAACAACCAATTATTTTCTAATTTTAGTTTTGTAAGGTAAAAGCTCAATTACCTACTGAACAAGACCCAATATTTCTATAACTAGCTAGGATAAGACTTTTTCTACGGTTATTATACAAATGTATCATTTTTTGACAGTAATCTCTAAAGAAATAGGGTACGTTGTTAACTATACTAATATTATAAAGAGGAAAAGTTTGATTTTTTGTTTGTTTGTTTGTTTGTTTGAAATGAATAGGCTCCGAATTTACTGGGCCGATTTCAAAAATTCTTTCACCGTTGGCAAGCTACACTATTCCCGAGTGACATAGGCTATGTTTCATTTAAAAAAAATAGGGATCCTTACTAAAATGACATTAATGTAACCGAAAATGACCTTAAAATCCTTACATCGCGTGCGCTGAGAATACTATTGATTATAGAATAAAATAATGTACTACGATTTTGAAGAATATATAAATATCTACAAAAAATGCCGCGACAGCATATGTCTAACTGTTATAGTTACGTCACAATAACTATTTTTTAATTTTTTAAAAGTGTTTATCTTGGTATTAATCCTTATTAAAATAACTTATTTCATAATCACGACAGATATCACAAATTTAGCATGTGCAATGGGACGAGGCTACTTATAAAGGAATTAAAGGCCGATTAAGTTGTAGCAACCAATATAACTGAACCAACAGCTGGTCAACTAGCTCATACACTGAGGATACCGATGATACCAACTGATCTATCAAATCTCTTTAAATCGCTTCAATTTCCTATCAAAACATCTTTCGCTTTTACTAATAATAAGTCTCAAGGTCAAACCTTCCAATTAGTAGGGATCGGTTTTCTTCATGGCCAACCGCCTAAGGCGGGTCGGAGCACCTGAAAATCAATTTATTTTGCTGCCAGAAAATAAAACAACATGTAATATTGTTTACAGGGAAGCATTGACCCAATAAATTTAATGGTTTTTGTTATTTTTCTTTAATCCCCGTGCAAAGCCGGGGCGGGCTGCTAGTATCAAATAAAGAAATATCTAATTTCTTTATCTGATAAGACAAAGTATTCATTTCTTTATTGTTTTAACTTAATCAAGTATACTGTGACAATCATGTATTCATAATTTGACTAACAGTACAGATTGACAGTAATAAAGTAGTGACAGGTACAACAGATAGTTTTTAATACATTATTTAAATTAGATTGTTATTTAAGTAAAAATGTTAAGTAGTGATAAAAATGAATTAGAATTAACTCCTCCTGAAATAAGAGAAGCGGCAAACGAAGCTTGTCAGAATTTGATTCCCGAAATTTCAAAACATAAGTACCACAATGCATATGAAAGTTTTGTGACCTGGCAAAAGAAAAAGGCAACAAATTCCGTTTCAGAAACTGTGCTTTTAGCTTATTTTTCTGAATTAACAAATAAATTTAAGGTATGATAACTGTAAATATTGTAAATAATAGTTAATTTTACTTAAATAATATAACTTATATCGTTATGTTTTGTTTTGTATTGGATTTATTTTTGAATTATTTTATTATTATGTGGTATAACCGTAGAAAAAGTATAGTGTTTGACTCGCAAGGAATAACTCATTTCCCACTCGCCTGCGGCTCATGCTGCAAACATCGTACTCGTGGGAAATGAGTATCATTCCTTGCTCGTAAAACAATATACTATGTTCAACTATTTGCTGAAAAACAAATAATTTATTTTATTTATATCAATATTTTTTAAACAAATCTTACTTTTTATCTTACTTAAATTCCGCTTCAGAAAATTATCTAGTTGAATGGTACAAAAATAGCAGTGTCTTCAACAGAGATTATATTTTGTCTATGGTCTTCAGTACTTTATGAATGAGTACAAACTTTTTCCCAAATCGTATCTAATATTATTAAAGTAAGGGTATTTAGAGAGTGTAGGTATATTATTTGTTTAAGATGTATGATGATCAAGACTAGGTTAATTCAAATTTTGATATGATTATGTGAAGTGATTGTTTATTAAAACTCATATAGCTCCATTATCGCCAAGCTTTTCATCATCATCATCATCTTTTTTTTCTTTTTTCACTAAACCTTATCCTAAACCTAGTTGGGGTCTTCGTTAGCCTTCTATAACATTCGTATCCACCTGTCTCTATTAAATGCATCCTCACTTCTTTATTTTTTTCTCTTTTAGGTCGTCATTTATTTTCTCCATCAACCTTAAAAACAGTCTTCCTTAACAAAATTCTCATTCCCTTCTCTTTACATAACCAAAACATCTCATCCTATTTTCCTGGATTTTCTTGCTCAGCTGTACCACTGTCACTCTACCTCTTACTCCCCCATTTCTTACATTAATCCACACATCCAACGCAACAATCTTTATCTGCACTACTTCTAACTTTCTCTCTTGCTAATTCGTTATTAACCACATTTCGTAGTTAAACATCAACACTGATCTTACAATTTTCTTGTACAGTCTACCTTTCATTGTTGCACTCACCTATCCACACTTAACTCTATAATTCATTTTACTTTTTAACCATCCATTCTTTTCTAGCACAGACCCTAAATAGTTGAAGTTTATGGACAGCTGGCAGCCTTGGTCCTGCAGGTTAATTTTAAGTTTACTTATCTATCCTGTTGACATATACTCATTCTTCATCGTACTCAATCCCAATCCTCTACTCTTAAGCGATTTTCTCTATTTCTAAACTTTTTCTTCCAGTCTCTCTTTCATCATATCCCATTGGACTTTACCTCTTATCCTTTCGATCATAATACCATCAGTGTACTGATACGTTTTTTCTTAGTCTATAAAAGCAGCGTGAATATCACTCTGCACTTCACGTCTTTTCTCTATATACGTTTGTAAAACTCTTACCTTTTTTCTCCTGCTATCCTCAATTGTTCTCTTTCTCAAAGTTCTCAAAGATATATTGCATTTTCTCTAATTTCGCTTTTACCACTGCTTTCTTTGTATTCTTTCATACCTCATATTCTCTCTTATCACTCCCTTATCACTTGCACTTCCTGATGAATCTCACTTCTTCTTCTCCAACTTTTGCGCTTTCACTACTTTTTGCACTTCTTCATTCCATAACCACGCTTTATTTTCTGGTTCACCTTTCCCTGATGATTTTTTTAACACTTCTTTCCCATCTTCCTAACAACATTACTATTGATAGTTTATTGTTCCTCCACATTATCTTTCATATTAATCTCTCTTAACACTTTTTAAAACACTCATACTCCTTTTTTTCAACATTCACCTTTCTCTCGTTCCTTCTCTTCTCCTTTGGTTTCAATAACATAGCAAAATAAATGTAATTCAATGTTTAAAGGTGCTTTTACAGTTTACCTATATTTGAACCAAAATTAAAATTTGATTGAATAGTTAGTGAAACGGTGGCATTCAATTTTTTTAGGTACGAAGCGCTTTTGCAGTATTATTCTGCTTATTTTTACACTCTCCTAATCTTTATTTACAACATTACCTCAAAGAATTTATCGTAATAAGCACTAAATAAAATCACATATGATTTGGAGCGGCTTTTCCATTTTCCCCCTTCTCTTCAAATCCATCAGTAAACTAAGATACGATAAAGCCATAAAACTCAAAAGTAATAAAAGAGTAGTTGTAGATATCGTTGTTAACAATTTTAAGAACCTTTCTTAGTATTTTTAAGCAACTTTTTTTTATTTTCAGCCCCTCACATCTAAGTTGAACCGTCAAAGAAGGATGTATTTAATTCGATCAAATGATAAGATCAATTGCGCAAAATGACAAAACAGTAAAGGGGCTATGACAGTTCAAGCGCACAAGCGACATTTTTACATGTGAATATCCAGAATAAAATCTAAGGTTTATTCTGTATTTTTGGCTCTTTTAGCTCCCAACCACGTGAGCCAGTTCACGTGACCTGACTGTATCGAGAACGATCAAAAGGGCTATAACAACTCAACGGGGTTGCGGTGTAGAGGAGTTGAAAGTAAAAAATATCGTCTTGGAAGAGCCAAAAGGGCATTATAGCCTTTTTGCCTGTTCTCGTTTTCCGTTCGAAAGCCTGTGGTTGGGGTGGTGGGGCTAAAAGTGCCAAAAAAATGCAGAATAAACTTTAGATTATTTTATGGAAATTTTCATTTGAGCTAAATAAAAATAACGCCGCGAAGCATACATTGAATACTGCAAACTGAGCTTTATTTCAAGCTATACAAGTTTCAAGAAGCGCATGTTCTTCTAGCACTACAAAAAAAAGTTCCACTCTACAAAGCAAATAATTTTTTTATACTTGACCAAGCGGAGCGCATTTCTGAAGATTGTGTTCTCTAATGAGAAAAATTGTCTATTGAGCAGTTTATAAATTGTCGAAATAGAGTATATACACCTATGAGAATTTGAGGCAAAATGACCTCCTGAAGTTATTTTCCATCTCAAGTGATGGTATGGGTAGCCGTAACCGCAGATCGCTCTCCAATTATTTTCATCGAGCCTAGTGTCAAAGTTAATGAGATTTGTTATCATAAAAAATGTTTTGGAAGCTGCTGTAGAGCTATGGACACTCCATCCCTTCGGTCGTAGACTTTGAACGTTTTAACAAAACTCAACGTCATAACATAAAGCGAATACTAACTGTGAAATATATTAATTTAGATAATTCATAATGGATATTTCAAAGACATTGATCCAAAAGATCCTACATGAAGAACTGGGTGTTACGAAGTTGGTTTCTTGTTGGATCCCTCATTTGCTCACAGAAGAGCAAAAAGCAGTTCGCATCAATTGGTGTCAAAAAACATTAGTATTGTTAGTGGCAGTGAATCTTATATTTATTTCTACGAACCGGAAAATAAAGGCCACAGTGTGGAGGTTTCACGATGAGGAAAAACCAACATAAGTTATCCGTTCTCGAAGTGTGTCAAAGAAAATGGTCGCAAATTTTATATCAAAATTTGGTCATTTTGCAGAACTGCTTTAGAAGATCGAAGAACGGTTACTTTGGATTGGTATAAAAACGTTTGTTTATCAGAAGTTATCGGAATACTCTAACAAAACAAAGGCGAATCATCCTAAATCAGGACAATGCAAGTGCTCACGCTGCACAAAAGACAATCGAGTTTTTGGAGCTGCAAAATATTGAATTGTTAGACCATCCACCGTATAGTCCCGACCTAAGTCCCAACGACTTCTTCAGGTTCCCAAAGATCAAGAATTCAATACGTGGGCAGCGATTCCAGTCGCCAGAAAGCCATCGATGCCTTTAAAACAGCAATTTTGAAGGTGTCAACTGAAGACTGGGATAACTGTTTTACCAATTCGTTTGAACGTATGCAAAACTGTATTGACCTTGGTGGGACATATTTTGAAAAGCAATAAAGTACTATAAGTCTATATACACCTATATGCAAAACTAAAAAGACAACCCTCTTACTACAAGATCACATTCGGGTAGCATGCAACCTGTTTATTGGTCATTTAAAGGCTATAATCATAGCAAAATGTGGCCGTGTCGAGAACAGCGAATGGATTTTAAAATTTTGATAACTTTAACACATTTTTGTCAATCGAATCAATTTAAAATATTTTATACTAAAATTACGGTGTTTAAATGGGTAATAGTTTAATTGCCTAACCCTGATAAGAAAAATTTTCGCCGAACAATTCTGCTATATTTGTATCATTCATTTTTTTTTTAAATTGATCCAAATAATCATGTTTTTCTATTATTGATTATTATTAATAATGTGCATAACCAATAAAAAATTGACAGTCTAAATCTTTACTTGTCTCGAATAATCAAAGATATAATTTTATATCTTAATTTAACAATTACCATTTTGATCTCTTTAAGCAATCCAATTTTAAATTATAAAAATACTTATTAAACGATTAATTTATATATTATAACATATATAACTTGCTAAGAATTATTTATATAAGTTAATATGCTATAATTAAATATTTTACCTTTTTTATTTAAATTAAAAAAAAAATGAAATTGTAATTATGGTAAATGCAAATTAATCTATATGATCTTAAATGTAATTAATTTCTTTATATACACCTGGCAAAACTCGTATCTCAGGGTTGAGTTCAATGAGAAAAAAAAATTTTCAAATTAATAAATTTTGATATTCTAATGTGCAGAATATAATTTTTTTTACAATTATGAACCAAACAACGCTGTTATGATTAATTTTTAACGAAAGAATTTCTTAACCTTAAACTTTATATTTTTAAACTGTGAAAAGTGGAATTCAGTGTCAAGGTTATACGAAATGCATTAAACGAAATGAAAAATTCTGAATCTTTAACAACTTGTGACATGAAAATTATCTTACAATATAGTGAAAAAGTGTTCAGATTGTAATATTAAAGAAATAACACACCAATTCTTTATTTTAAAATGAGATTAAAGTACCGTGTTAATGGAAATCTTCATTTATGCCTGGCTGTTTCCATTCAGGAACGATTCTGACGATTTCAAATAATGAATTTCTTTGTATCTCAGGAAAATCTGCTATTTAACAAACTGGTAAGTCTTCCTTTCACTTCTTATCTGGATATATACTGAATTTCTCTTCTTAAAATCAATGAATGTACTTCTCTGCTACGATATCTCTATGCTTCTACTTTTCAATCTTTTGTAATTACTTATAAATCAAATTTTCTCTTTACCATCTGCTCTCTATTGCTTCTTCTTAACTTTGACGATAATATTAATTCGTTTCAATCTTTATTTTCTCAATACTTTTCAAAAAAACTCAAATTTTCAACAGCAGAACATTTATTACAACTGACTTCTTCAAAAACCAAAAAACAAGAGAGTGTTGACTCTAAATCAACAAACTAACAATTGAATAAATCAACAAACTAAAACTATACACCTTTCCTTTTTTTAACTACTTGATCATATGCAAATACAATAACAGTGACTACTAGACTCTTATGAATTTAAAACTTATTATTTTTACCTATTATCTAATATGAATTTAATTTTCAAAATTTTTCATTTCTTAATACCTTAAACTAATAACAAACAATGGATTTGAAAATTAATCTTGCATCTTTTATGCGTAAGTATTTCTGTATTTATTCCATGAATTAAATTATTTCAAATTAAAATATGTATCTTTAATGTTTATGTTTTTATATTTATTTTTCTTGTTTTATTTAAAAGTGATTATTTAATTTTTTTAATTCAACTAGTTAGATTATTTTTTAAATGAATATATCTTTAATATCTAATCTCATATTTATCTTTATTATTTTTATTTTCCCTTTTTTAGAAATGGAGAGAATAATTCTTAATATACTAAAGAAAATGAGAACTAATTATGCAAATTCCAATTCTTTGCGCTCCACCCTGGGATCAAGAATATTTTCCTTTTTTTTTTTAATCATTATTTTATTTAATTTATTGTATTATTTATAGCATAAAATCTTATATCATCTCAATATATATTTTAACGAATTTAAGTAAAATACTTTTTTTTATAATAATGAATTCTCGGCTTTTAATATTGATAACACTTTTAAGTTAACATTAAGTTAATTCCCAAATAGTGAATAATTAAACTTCAACACTACTTTAACTTCCAAGAAGTACTTAAATGTATAAGATTTAAGTTAATAATAAATAATTCACTATTCTAGAAAAGTTACCGTTGTAAAACATTAAAAAGTTTGAACACCAAATTCTTAAACCTCAGTTTAGATTAAGAAAAATAAAACAGAAACCACTCCGAAAGTTAGTTCGTAACGAATCTACTGCCGGTAAAACTGGAGAAAACTAAATTATGTTTGTTTAAGTGACCTCTATTTATTTATCAGTACAATGCATTAGGACGATATAATTTCATTACATAGAAGGATTCGAATAAAGGTATTTTTTAAACAATTTAATTTGTATCCTTGACCTTAATATTTCGAGGAAACTGGACACATAAAATATGATTTGAATTGGTCATTAATTTTTTAAACAAGAATATATATGTTGTGTATAATTTTTACTTAGAATCATTAATTAAGAACAGGTTTCATTGATTTTATTTATGATTTTAACTTTGCAATCTATGCTTTTTATGAAACGTTTTTGCGGACGGCGTGAATGTAGAAAAAACAATAGTAAAAAAGAACGTTACATACCTAAGATATACAAAACTATCTTATATTATCTTGTAATATTAGCGAGCAACTGTCTACATGTCTAGCCCGAGGTTCTCAAAAACGGCTCTAATGATTTCGTTGAAATTCGAAATACAGGTGTATACAAGTCTGGGAAAATTCGTTTTTCATATTTTTTTACCCAAAATCATTTTCCCACATCAGATGGTTTTTAGAAACGATAATATGAAATAGTGTCTGCGTGGAGCTGGGTCACCCTGGTACTAATAGTAGGAGAGCTAGTGAACCCTCCGAGTAAAGGTATGCCTGTAAGGCTAGAAATTTGTATAGTGATGAGTTATGGCATGCTAAGTCTTAGCCATCGCCTGGCAAGCACCAGCCCTGCACGCCACCAATTCCTATATTTTTGAAAGTGTAGAGACAATTAGAAAAAAAAAACTTGAAACTTGAAATTTTTATATGATTTTGTTTATTCCTATTAAAGTTTGAAAAAAAAAATGACAGGCGTTTTCGATAAGCACAAGTACTTGACAGGTGAACCGAAAGGTGTGTTATATGTAAAGCAAAAAAAACTTTATTCTGTAAACTTGAAATTTGTATATGTGCTTGTCTAAGCCATTTGTAGTAAGTAGGCATACAGGCGGTTCTGGTCAGCATATAATAAGTCTTTGATAGACAGGGGGAAAGATGCTATGGGAGTGCGAGTAAAAGGCATAGCGTGAACTCAGTGGTTGCGAGCGAGACAGTTTATCTAACCGTAAAATTGGAGAATCGTATATAGTTGATTCAAATAGAAGTGTCATCAAGTGGGCTGGGTACGTGTGAGATCATCTTTAACTTTATTACTAGATTCAATGGAAACAGAACTTTAGTTAGGGAATTATATGTCATCGCGATGTGTCAAAATGTTTATAGTTATATTGAGCATATGTAGCAATCTGATCACAAGCTGGCTAATATTGCGATTCAAATTTCACTAAACGTGGGTACTGCCACTACAAATTTGAATTTTCCAGAGACTACTTGATGACACTTCTATTTGAATCAACTATACCTGGTTCTGTAGGAAGATTTTAAACGAAAAATTTCGTTATACCTCGAGACCCAATTGTCTATCAGTGACAATACGAGGTTCGAATGAATGCTAGTTGCCGTATTTAACTTAGAAAGACTTACTATCTTTGACTTGTTCACGCGCAATAGATAGAGATACTCTTAAGAAATATGTCAACACTATACAGCATTATTTGGTGCGCTAGTGCCGCATGACTCGCCCAAGAAATCAGTATACTATACCCTTAATGGTCAAGGTCGTTGTTCAAAGATCATATAGTTACTTTACACCTAAACTCTACAACCACATACCTGAAAATATAAGATCAATAATTATAAATACCAATTGTTTCAAAAAAGTGTTGAAACAACATATTCTTCAAAGCCAAAGATTTGAACTTCTCCGTCTACTCAAGTAGTTAAGAAAGAAACCATACGTACCTAACTATGCTATATTGTCCACTTATATGTCTATATACTGTCATTTTTTTAAACTATGTTTCATGTCCCTTTTTCAGTAGTTTCCATATCGATTCTACATTTTTTTATTTAAAATTAGTACACGTTTTTAATTGTATTGTATACAAGTTGTACTCGCAACGTCGTTCGCGTGGCGTGTGATTGTTGTATAAAAATTTCTTACCCCACCCCATTTAAGGAATAGGAGAGAAATTTTTATACACCAGATGTTAAGTTGACAAATACATCTGTGAAAACCGCATTCGAATCGGATCAGTAGTTTTCATGTGATGCGCGCACAAACATACAGACAGACAGACAAAAAAATCTAACCACAACATTTTTGGGTTCCATTTCGATGTACCCGCGACGTCGTTCGCGTGGAGTGTTGATTTTTGTATAAAAATTTCTTTCCTCACCCCGTTAAAGAGGGGGGGGGAGAAAGTTTTATACACCAGATGTTAAGTTAAAAGAAGACAAATACGTCTTTGAAAACCGCATTCGAATAGGATCCGTTGTTTTCAAGTGATGCGCACACAAACATATACATTTCTACAGTTTTATTATATGTATAGATTAATTTTATGTATATAAGATATTAAGATATAAGATATTAACTACTTCTTTTATATTTGTATATGTTTAATACTTGGATTGAAATTTTTTTATCTTAATTGTGTAATATAAATTTTATATACTTAGTAATTTAAAACGAGCAGATGACAAATTAACAATACGATCCCCATAAATTTCTCTACAAACATTTTTAGAAAGATTTTATCTTGTTACCTCAAAGAATTATAACTTCTTCCATGGGTATATAAGTACAAACACCCACACATGCGTTTTTTTACTCTTTTTGTTAGATTTAACATACATCTATACTAATATTATAAAGAGGAAAGGTTTGTTTGTTTGTTTGAAATGAATAGGCTCCGAAACTACTGGACCGATTTCAAAAATTCTTTCACCGTTGGCAAGCTAAACTATTCCCGAGTGACATAGGCTATGTTTTATTAAAAAAAAATGGCCCTTTTGGTAAGCCAGGCGCATCAGTAGGTTTATATTAATTGAATATATTAAAAGTATACGTTTCAGAAAAAAATGTTTTAGATAAAAGTTGTAGGTCTCTTTAAGACAAACAAAATGTCCCCTAACATTTTTTTGTACAGGGTGAAGTAAAAAAGTTACGAAGTCACGCCCAAACGGCCTTACTGATTTGGCCCATTAACGAACTCGACCGAGAATTTGGGACGATTGATTTTTGTACCAAATTTCATTTCGATCCGTTAAGAAATGCGACCGCTATCGTGTCCACAGATTTTGTTATATCGGATCTATACATAGGTACATACATATCATATATAATCACGACAGATATCATAAATTTAGCATGTGCAATTGGTATGTGTCAAAGGACATGGTGCGCTGACTGGTGGTCACATTATAAACTAGCGCTAGGGTGACAGCTGGTAGTTAGCCATACATAAAAATAAGGCAAATTTGTATGCTGTTAAATTTTGTTTTTTTATATTTCGTCTATTAATAATAAAAGAAGTGTACATCAGTGAAAATTAACATTTAACTATGGCCTCAGATTTATTAAATAATTGTGGAGCTAGATTTTCTCCAAAAAAAAACAAAAGTAGAAATTACTGTTGTGTTTAAGGATGTTCAAGTAATGCAGCCCAAAATTCAGACGTTCGTTATCATCATTTTCCAAAACCTAATCGGTTTTTTGTTAAAAGAAAAACAATGAAAAAGGTAAACTATATTCAGTGTCATTAAAATTTACACTTACCGAGTACAATATAATAACACCGCTGTGATGTGTTTACATCTTTCACTAAGTCCAGCTGTACAGCTACACTTTGATGAAACAATTTGACCATTTTTTTGTATAACTGTTTTTATTTCATGGGGTTTATCACGAAAAGCTGATGATTGTATACAATACGACAAAATATCGTATTGATTATTGTTTTGATTTTCCAACCCATTATACATTAAATGTCCTGCATTAATTATTTTCTCTCCTTCTACAAAATTTCGAGACTTAGCAGTAGCCTCAATAAAGTCAAGAACTTGATTTAATGATAAAAACATTTCAATTGTAAATAAAAACTACATAACTTTAGGTAATTATTAGTAGTAATATTTTTAACCACCAGAGGCTACTTATAAAGGAATTAAAGGACAATTAAGTTGTAGCAACCAATATAACTGAACCACCAGCTGGTTAACTAGCTCATACACTAAGGATACCGATGATCCCAACTGATCTATCAAATCTATTTAAACCGCTTCAATTTCCTATCAAAACATCTTTCGCTTTTACTAATAATAAGTCTCAAGGTCAAACCTTCCAAATAGTAGGGATCGGTTTTCCTCATGGCCAACCGCCTAAGGCGGGTCGGAGCACCTGAAAATCAATTTGTTTTGCTGCCAGAAAATAAAACAACATGTAATATTGTTTACAGGAAAGCGTTGACCCAATAAATTTAATGGCTTTTGTTATTTTTCTTTAATCCCCGTGCAAAGCCGGGGCGGGCTGCTAGTAAATAATATTTTTTAACCAAGAAAGACCACAGTTAATTTTTTTAAATCTAATCGCATTTTAAAACAATAATTTGCACAATATGACGATTTGCCGATTTTAATTTGTGTACGTGATAAAGACCCGATAAAAAATAATTGTTACCTTAATAAAAAAAATTGTAGTAATAGAATATGTTAAAAATATCTGTTCGTATATTTGAAATGGAATACCCGAAGGCTGAAGTAATCATAGACTACACAATCATCAGACAAACGACAAAATTAATTATACAGGATGTGAGAGTATATAGAGGATCCACTTGCGGCAGTGACCACCATCTATTAAAAACAAAGCTCACAATAGGAATAGATAGAGCAAGAGAAGAAAAAAAAGCGGTAGCGGAAATAGATAAATTAACAGAGAAGAAATATAACTTAAACAGCTTAGAACAAGAAAGCGTGCGGGATTTATATAGAAGTAGACTAGATAAAAAATTAGAAAGCAAGCAATTTACTCGCAATATAAAAACATGCCTTCAGGAAGCAGCCACAGAGGCTTCAAATAAAAAATTACAGAAAAACTGCGTATTTGTGGGACCAAGATATAGAACAAGAGATAAAAAATAAGACAGAGACGTATCAAAAATTTCTAAACAAAAAGACCGACGCTGATACGGTAGAATACAAGAGGAGTCAAGCAAAAGTAAGAAAAATGATATGCCAAAAAAAGAATGAGGTGTGGCAGCAAAAGAGTAATAGGATTAACACATATTTAGGAGGCCGGAAAAGTACAGAAAGTTGGCAAGTATTAAAATCGCTACGACAAAAAAAAAGAGATGTAATATCAACAATTAAACCGGATCAATGGGAAGAGCATTTTGAAAAACTACTAAATGAGGACAGAGCTGAACTTTTAGATAAAAGTGATACCTACAATGTAAATATCTTAGCTTTGCCATTATAAGTAACAACCAAAGAAGTAGAAGAAGTATGTAAATATTTAAACAGCAACAAAGCACCAGGACCAGGAAACATACCGGCTGAGCTAATAAAATATGGCACAAAAAAATTATATGCTAACCTAACCAAACTCTTTCAAAGATACATCAACGGAGCGGTAATTCCAGAAGAATGGAAGACATCATTTATATCCACCATACATAAAAAAGGCAAACAGGACGAATGTGACAACTACAGAGGTATCGCTGTAACAAATTCGATTTGCTGAATATACGGAAAACTAATAAAAAATAGAATAGAAAATGAATATAAATATATAAAAGCTGAAAGACAGGCAGGATTCAGGGATATACTTTTAACAAAAATGTCAACACTGGAGAACATTATTAAGTGCGCTAGTGTCGCTTGACATTTTTCTTAAAAGCATCTCTTTTTATTGCACGTTAATAAGATAAGGATAGTAAGTCTTTCAAACTTAAACATGGCAACAAGCATTCATTCGAGTCTCGTATTGCATTTACGTCATAATGACTTCACTGCCAGACAATTGAGCCTCGAGGTATAGTACAGAGATTTGTCTATGGTATAGTATAATAAACTTTTACTTCTACTTTGTTATGTTTGAAAACCGTCAACAAAAGAATATAATTGGATACCTAATATTTAGTTATTTTATTTGAAAACATGTAGAACGGTTGTATTAAACCAGTTTCGTTGCAGAATGCAAAACAGTAATTAGTGCTTGTTGAAGTTTATGAGAGTTTTTAATATCTATCTATAGAAATAAAAATAAATCACCGAAATGTTTGTTGCCGCACACGATTGCACCAAGAAAGATCTTTCTTTTATTTATTCTCTATAATCAGAAAAACGATTCTAATTTAATAAATAAATAAAAATACTAAAACAGGCAATTTGGATTTTTCAATACAAAGTGTGTACTCATTATTAAGTTCTATGAATCCCTGATAGATGACGATGTAAATTAATTTATCAAAGGTAATACCACGAGTCCTTAAAAATTTATCTAGTAAAATATTACAGGACGCTTGGTATTTGAGAAGATTATTTTTTGAACCATTCAGTACAAAAACTACTTTATTTAAAAAACTTCCTAGAACAACTTATATTTCATAATTAACACAAACGAAATGCCGTTACCCTTCCTATTAACTTATCCTATACACTAGATAGTATTGTCAGTTGTCGTGAGCGTCGTGAAAACAGGGTTATAATTTGAATAAATATTTATTTTTATACCTATTTATACAATTATATTATTAAAGAGAAAATTACCAAAATAAAAAAAATGGCCCTTGGTAAGCCAGGCGCATCAGTAGATTTATATTAATTGAATATATTAAAAGTATATGTTTTAGAAAAAAATGTTTTAAATAAAAGTTGTAGGTCTCTTTAAGACAAACAAAAAAGTCCTGTAACATTTTTTTGTACAGGGTGAAGTAAAAAAGTTACGAATTTTTTTCCATTTTGATTTAATGTCACGCCCAAACGGCCTTACCGATTTGGCCCATTAACGAACTCGACCGAGATTTTTGGACGATTGATTTTTGTACCAAATTTCATTTCGATCCGTTAAGAAATGCGACCGCTATCGTGTCCACAGATTTCGTTATATCGGAACTATACATATATATATACATATATATATATATATATAAACTTTTGAACGGAAGGTGTTTTTGAGGTCAGGGGGGCCCAAAACGAAAAACTGTAGTGAAATTTTCCCGAAGTCGTGACTTGCGAACCAGCTGAATAGTAGATATAAATCTACTAAAATTATCAGGTATATCTATTTAAAGTTTACCTACAAGACCAAATTTGCCTGTAGGCATATAAAAGTTTTAAATGCATCCAGAACCAGGAAGCAGGTTAGTTTTAAAGTACCTACATATTTGATTTTTCATTATGGTTTAGATGAATTGAATTGTGATAATAATAATCTATACATATAATAAAACTGTAGAAATGTATATGTTTGTGCGCGCATCATATGAAAACTACTGATCCTATTCGAATGCAGTTTTTAAAGACGTATTTGTCTTCTTTCAACTTAACATCTGGTGTATAAAACTAACCCCCCCCCACCCCTTTAACGGGGTGAGGAAAGAAATTTTTATACAAAAATCAACACGACGTCGCGGGTACATCGAAATAGAACCCAAAAATGTGGTTAGATTTTTTTGTCTGTCTGTCTGTATGTTTGTGCGCGCATCACATAAAAACTACTGATCCGATTCGAATGCGGTTTTCACAGATGTATTTGTCTTCTTTCAACTTAACATCTAGTGTATAAAAATTTCTCTCCCATTCCTTAAATGGGGTGGGGTAAGAAATTTTTATACAACAATCACACGCCACGCGAACGACGTTGCGAGTACAACTAGTAACAAAATATATTTCAGAATATTTAGATAATATAAATGAATGTTGATTTATAGTTAGGTACTTATAAACAAGAAAATTGATTGTTCAATATTGTTATTGAATTTTTGACAGTTCTATAATTTTATCAATACTAGTAAAACCACTAGTGGTTTTATCAATATAAACCGGAATGATTGGCTAGATTTAGCATAAAACATTGTAGATTAAGCGTTTTCATTGAACGAAATCACAAAATTGTGATATTTTGACAGGTGAAAAAAATAATCGATATTAATCTATACCACCGGTTGACATTTTATGTTGCAGAACATTCAGTAGATGGCAGTGTATCTCAATTTTTAAATAATACAGTTAGTAAGATTATTTAGTTTTGTTTTACTCAGGAATCAAATAAAAAGTATTAAATAGATAATAATAAAAAAAAATCAGTCTTTCTAAAAAATTATAAATATCGTTTAAACGGAAAAAAAAATACAGAAATATATATATATATATATATATATATATATATATATATATATATATATAATATAAAAAACAGAAAAAAACGGTTATAAATGGATAAAAAATTGGTTACAAAAGAATAGCTAAAGTAAAATGGATAGTAATCGAATAAACTGTAAAGAAAGATGTAACCTCTTTTTTCTCAAGATGTTAAAGGCTCGTTTTATTGAGGTTAACAAATGCGAACGGCACTCAGGGGGTAGGAGGAGAGCGAGCGTGGATTCGAACGAGCTAGATGATATCGTATTGGAAAGATATAAGGGGATATATTTACTAGAAAAAATAAAAGATAAAAGAATTTAAAAGGGACTAAAGAGAAAATGAGAGAAATGATGGAAAAGGGAAAGGTAAATGGGCGCCACTTATTTTTTTATCATAAGGATGGGAAAATATAAGAAACCCAGATGGAAAAAATATTAAATATATATGTTGGATAAAATGATTTATCAAATGTTGTAGATAAAGTTAAAATAAGAAAGATATGAGAGATATAAGATAAGATAAGGTAAAATTAGGTAACCCGGCAGATGTTCTTGCTAAAAATTTAAATTACACACTCTTATTTAAGATACTAAAAAAATGATACTTACACTTTTCTTTTACTCATCCTTATGGTTATCAATCTAATCGGTAAAATAAAGATAGATTCAAAAAAGCACAATCTATTGCTTTAATAAAATAATATATGCTTAAGAAATGAAATTTATTACTTCAATAAGATAAGGTATATTTAAGATACAAAATCTTTTACTTTGGTAAAGTATAGATTAGAGAAACTGAAGGTATTGATCAGAGTAGCAGGCTCTAGCTAGGAAAAGAAAATCTAGTTAAACACTAAACAGACTTTATTATCTGGGTTGATAATAAATAAGAGATACAATAAACAAAATAAAATAAAGAAAATATCAGTGTTATAAACAGTAGGTAGATCATATATCGGTATCATAAACAGTAAATCATATTATTAAACACATTTGTGTTTAAAATTAAAAACATAACTTTTACTACCATAAAACAACAGCTAAGTATAATTCTATTGTTATTTTTGGTATGTTTAAAACTAAAAGTGAGAGAGAAAAATTTAGATAAAAAAAATTAAAAATATCACTTTTTGTTTTTCAATTATCTCGAGATAAAACGTACCCATATAGAAAAATATAGAGAGATCTTAATTAAATAAGGCGAGATAATAATTAAAAGATAAAAAAATATGTAAAACAGTTTACAAATAGCAGGTACAAAAAATATGAGCAAAAAAATTACAGATAAGCTAAAACACAAAAACACATCCCGAATTTTCTTATTACGGCACTGTTCACTTGATTACAGGTGAATACAATTAAGGTAAAATGTTCCATAGAAATAAATGGTACGTTAATGCTTGATACAGGTGTAAAAAAAATATTATTAAAAACTTACATTGTCTCCTAAATGTTTCTGAGAGATATTTATAGTATATGGCTTCTTTCTCTCGGTAATTGGTCTTAACGGTACGATATAATCTAAACCCATTCCTGTTTAGATTTATAGATAATTAGAGAAAACCATAAACTAAATCTTCGAAGCGTGGGTTTCGAAAAAGAAAGCGGTAGACGTAGCAATGGCGGGCGTGTCGTTGCTACATAGAAAACCCAGGAAAACATAAAAAAACACTGTCTGGAATTCTTTAAGTGGTTCCTCGGTACAATAAACGGTAAACGATAACAGAAACACTTAATAGCAAGTAATTTTTAACTATCTTAAGAAAATTTGCCTGGAAATTGAAACTAGTGGCTGTACGTATGGTGTTGATCGTACAAATGCCCAAGCTAGAATGATTAAAAGTCGTTAATCTGGGGTGACGCGATGCCTTTTTTCGCGCCTCAATACCTGATGTTCAAGTCGGAATCTTATTGGTCGTTACGTTAAGAAAATCGATATTTTAGTACTCAAGACGACCGTTCGCTACAACGTCTGCATAGAAATTAGGACAGAGTCGGCCTAAGTAAGAAGAAATTATAAAAGAATAAATTTTATTTTAAGAGTTTTTTAAACACGCTACAAAGACAGAAATTAAGAAAATATTATAATACTGGAAATAAACTAAAAATTCTAAAAATCAAAAAGGAAAAAACTTAAAAAATTAGCAAAAACTTGAAAATAAACAAGAAAATATAATAAAATCAACAAAAACATAAAAAAGAATTGAAAAAACGAAAAAAAATGCATAAAGTAGATAGAGTAAAAAAATGAGACAAATAAAAAACGTAAAGATGAATAATTAAAAAGTATGTAAAAAATAATTCAAGATAAAACCGAAAAACAGGACAAAATAACAAATATAATAAAAAGTTAACAAAAAATCGAACACATTTTAAAAAAAATCAAAATAACGAATACTAAATCAGAAAAAATGAGAGAGTATTAACAGGAAAACTAAAAAAAAATGAAAAAAAAACCATAAAATTGGAAAAAATTAAATATGTGGGAAAATAGAAGAAAAAAAAACAAAATTTATGGAAAAATATGAAAAATGTGTAAAATCAATAAGAGAAAATTGTAAAAAAAGGAAGAAAAACGGAAAAAGGAAATCCCTGATTGAGAAGTGGTACGAAGTTTTCTGAGACAACTAGGTATTATATAATAATATAATAATAACACTTCTAATAAACCTATAAATGTTACCCATATATTATTATAATAAATATAAATATAATGTAGTCGTTATCAGTAGGTACTACTTGGTTAATTCAATCCTTGACTTAGATTATAACGGTAGATAGTGATAATCCCTATTCTTCATCTATATCGATTTTTATATGTATTTAAGATTAAGAAAAACGTAAAGTTTAAAGATTCTAATATTTAATTTTTAAAAATATAAATTTTGAACATATTTATAAGCTGAATACGACAATAAATATATCCAATAATTCTACACTCTTAATGACAGAAATTTTAACATTTTTATTTTCTAGTAGATTCTATGTTTAATTACGAGGGTTGGCATTTTAATTTTGCATATAGCCATAAAGACAAAAAATATATAGACCTAAAGTACTTTATTGCTTTTCAAAATATATGTCCCACTTAGATCGATACACATTTGCAAACGTTCAAACCAATTGGTAAAACCGTTATTGCAGTCTTCAGTTGACACCTGCAAAATCGCTGTTTTAAAGACATTGATGGCTTCTTCTGTCGACTGTACTCGCAGCCCATGCATTGAATTCTTGATTTTTGGGAACGTGAAGAAGTCTTTGGGACTTAGGTCGGGACTATACGGCGGATGGTCTAAGATTTCAATGTTTTGAAGCTCCTAAAACTCGATTGTCTTTTGGGCAGTGTGAACACTTGCATTGTCCTGATGTAGGATTATTCGCCGTTGTTTGTTGCTTTGTCGGAGTTTCGTAATAACTTCTGGTAAATAAATGTTAATATAGCAATCGAAAGTAATCGTTCTTCAATCTTCTAAAGCAATTGTTGCCACATGACCAGATTTTGACACAAAAGTTGCGACCAATTTCTTTGAGATCGGATCACTTTTGTTAGTTTTTCCTCATTGTCAAATATCCACAAAGCGAATAGGCGTTTATTTTCCGGTTCGTAAGAGATTTATCGTCACTAACACTATAAACATTTTTTGAGCTTCCTTTGTTAAACCGTTCCAATGTTTTTCGATACCAATTGAAGCGAACTGCTTCTTGCTCTTCTTTCCGCAAATGAGGCGTCTAACGACAAACCAACTGCTTAATTCTCAGTTCTTCATGTAGGACCTTTTGGATCGAGGTCTTTGAAATGCCCAAACATGCCTCTATCTCCCGGTATGTTACACAGCGGTCATCCTTAATTTTAGAACTTCAATGACCATAGTTCGCTGTTTCAAGCTTAGAACGTGCTTCCACAATGTGGATATACTACCTAAACAAGCAGACTGCCAATATAAATAATATAAAGTGCGTCCTTTGTACAATCCAATAAGACAGCGCTTTCGCCAATTATCTTTAGAAAGAGATCTGTGTATTGATGAGCAGATGGTCAACTTCAATTAAACAGTATGTAAAAGGTAAAAAATCACCATCGGGGCATTAAAATTTTTGTGCTATGGGGAAGAAGTGGAAAAGCTTATGATTTTGTAATATACCTACCAGGGATTAACTGCAAAAAGATCTACAAAAGGGTTAGGGATCTGCCAAAATATTACATCTAGCTAAGATGATTTCACAAAACGAAAATTTTGATAAATCTTTGTCAACATATAAAGTATTTGAAACTTTGAAACTTTACTACGCTGCCGGAACCGTTCGAATAAATCGTTTTGCTCATCCACCACTGATAACAAACAAAAAGCTTCGAAGAAAGAAAGAGCATGTCATAAAGCGGTTGTAAGCCGGAATAGTAAGGTCGTACTAACCAAATGGGTTGACAATTGAACCGTGGTCTTAGCTTCAAATTTTGTTGGTGGTGGTGAGATGAGACAAACACAATAAAAAATATATTGAAATTGGGCTACCAGAGGTCGTCAGGTTGTATAACCGTAACATGGGCGCTGTTGATAAAATGGACCACTTACTAAGTCTTTATTGAGTCCAAGCACGGTCTAGGAAATGGACTCTAAGGGATGAGGTTTCATGGTATAGATATGACCATCATTAATAGTTGGTTGGAGTATAAAGCAGTTGCAAACAGATTTAAACTTCCGAGAAAACAAATTTTAGATTAACTAGACTTCCGCATGCAAATCGGAGAAAGTTTAGTACGTGTTTGATAGAGAGCAATCTGAATCACCAATTTCAATGAAATGTTTATGCCAAGAAACATGGCCAATTGGCATGGTAGATCATTTGCCTTCCTTTGATGACAATACAATAAAGAAGTTACAAGGTGTAAAAATATAACATATTTTGTGAGAAATGTCGTGACCATTTATGTTTTCTTTAAAACATGCAACTGTCTTAGATCATTCCGTGATTTTAAATCCGCTGATTATATTGGAATTGGTCAGTTTCTTGATCAGGTATCTTGGGATCAGTTGCTGTGTAATAAAACATTGGATGACATGATTAGTGTTTTTTATGAAATCTTGTCCATTGCTATGGATATATTCGTTAAAGAAATTCCCAGTATGGTTCTCTTACGAATTAAAGCAATGCATTATTGCAAAAAAGGCAGCTCATAAACGTTACAAAACTACTCAATCCCAAGCCGACTATGATAAATTTTCTCAACTTAGATCACATTGTAAAAATCTTAATCGTGAATGTTATGATAACCACATCTCATTTAATGAAAACGCCTTATTACACAATGTCAAAAGATTCTGGTCGTTCGTAAACTCAAAAAGAAAGCAAAACGGCGTACCAAGTACAATGCATTTTAATGGCACAGTCGGTGACTCAGGTAATGATATTGTAAATATGTTCGCTGAATATTTTTCATCAGTTTATTCGGATAGCAAGTTTGAAAGTCCTAATTATTATCCCCCTCATTACAACACTAATAATATTAACCTCTCTAGTCACAGAATTTTAATATCGGATATATATTTGAAATTAAACAACCTCGATGTTAATAAAGGACCTGGTCCCGACCTTATTCCACCAATTTTCTTGAAAAAATTTAGTTTAAACCTATCTAGGCCATTATTCCATATCTTCAACGAGTCTTTAAACACTGGCAGTTTCCCCAGTATATGGAAAACAAGTTATATAACTCCAATATTTAAAAGCGGGGACAGGTCTAATATCTCTAACTATCGTCCAATAAGCATACTTAGTACCATACCCAAACTCTTCGAGAGTTGTATTTGCGATATTCTTACTCCCACATTCAAAAACGTTTTAATTGAACAGCAATTTGGGTTCCAATCATCCAAATCCACAGAACTTAATCTTCTTACTTATCATGATTACCTGTCTAATGCATTGGAAAAAGGAAATCAGGTAGATGCAATCTACACAGATTTTTCCCAGGCATTCGATCGGGTTAATCATGAAGCATTATTGTTCAAACTTAGGGCTCTAGGTATAAACGGCCCTCTCCTTGATTGGATGAGGACTTATCTTACTGGCAGAACTCAAATTGTAAAGTTAACTAACTTTAAATCCCAAGATATTGAAGTTAAATCGGGGGTTCCTCAAGGGTCACACCTAGGTCCGATACTATTTAACTTATTTCTTAATGATATAGCGGATTGTTTTGAACACTCAAAATTTGTACTTTTTGCTGATGATCTAAAACTATACAAATCTATTTACAGCTCAGGTGATTGTCTCTCTCTACAAAGTGATTTAGACCACCTCGCCAGGTGGTGTGATAAAAACTTAATGAATCTCAATATTAGCAAATGTCTTTCTATATCGTTCTCACGATCAAGAAGTCCCTACCTAAGTACATATAGTATAAATGATATTCAACTGGAAAAGGTTGAAACTGTTAAGGATCTAGGTGTGATCCTTGACAAATCATTAAGCTTCATTCCCCAGATTAATACAGCAATAAACAAGTCTCTCAAAATGCTTGGTTTCATTAAGCGTAATACACAAGACTTCTCTAACGTATCTGCAATAAAAGTCTTATATGTATCCCCAGTTAGACCCCATCTTGCATATGGTTCTAGCCTATGGTCGCCTTGCTATAATTAACATACGAATAGATTGGAACAGGTTCAACACAAATTTCTGCGGTACATTTCGTTCAAGCTAAACTATAACCTAACAGAATACGACCAAATCGAATCCATTTTAAACATAAAAACTTTAAACTCTAGAAGAGCCATTAAAGATCTCGTGCTCCTTTATGGCATTTTAAATTTTAATAAAAACTGTCCCAACCTGCTGAGCAAGTTTCAATTTAATATTCCCTTAAGGACAACCAGAAATAATACCCTCTTTTACCTACCAACTTGCAATTCTAACTTCACTGAAAATTCATATGTGATCAGATCAATGAAACTGGCTAATTCCATGTCTCCATCTATTGACTTATTTGTTAATAAATCTTTATTTCTTAAAACTATTCATAGGATGATGTAGATGTAAATTTTTGTAATTTTTGTATTTTTTGTACTTACATAATTGTTTTTTGTGATGTATGGTATACACTTGTTAGTATAAAAAACAGAAGGGTAGTCTTGACCGACTAGTTAACAAACAAAAATTTTTATCGGAGTTCCGGTCTATATTCAATTGGCTATAGGTTAAAGAATACTCTTTAATAATCCAAGCTTTCGAAAATTTATTGTTTTCTTTTTCAAGGCTGCAATATGTTACATTTGATAAAATTCCCAGTAAAAACTATTTTAGCAATACTTACAATTATTGTGAGGTTACAAAATTATAAAATTAGTCAAGAAACACATAGTGAATTTTTCACAACTAGGGAAAATCTGTTTTAACACATTAAAATTTTAGGCTAGGTTTAATTTGCGGATCCTTCTAAACACGTCTGACCGCGCAGGTCTCTGCGCATTGAAATAAAAACCCAAATTCACCTCATTTCTGCGCGAGAAATTCAAATTTCCATGCATTGTTGCCCGATTAATTGTATATCTGTAATAATCGGAAACCTGTAAATCTGAAATACCATAAAATATGTTGTTCTAGTAAGTTATAGTAAAGCATAAAAACTTACGGATTTTCTTGTTCTGTCCATGACTCTAAATTGACGTGTTAGGTAGAATGTTTTGTAAACAAACATGTTGGTTAGAATTTCTGTATTCTGAGAAAGTATGTTGAAAACTTTTAAAAATATTCTGATTTTAGTGTTAAAGTTTTGTTTGTTCTCTTTGTTTAATTAATATCATGTTAGATAGAAAACGAATATACATACACAAAATTTGTGATCACAATCAAAGATTTTGATTGTTTGTTGATCATTTTATTTATTGGATAAAATTAAATAAAATAAATTACGAATTAATCATGAAATTTAAAAGCTATTTTTAAAATTATAGTCAGATATTTAAAACTATTTTTTTGGATCAATAATGGTCAGCCATGTCGTAGGTAAAGTGTAATATTTAAAAACTGTTTATAGTCTTTAAAAAAAGCAATATTATAATGAAATTAATTAAATTAAAATCAGCGATTTATCAATGTGGCTATTTGAAAAAAATAATCAGTATATTCTTGAGAGTAAAGGACTCGTTACAATAGTCTAAAAAAGCGATCTTAGACCATATAGAAAGTGTCCATAAACATTTATTTTCAATTTTATTTAAATAAAAGAAATGTATTTAAATTTGCCACCTTGTAAATTTTCTAGTAACTTTTTTGGCTGTAAGTCTGGCTTTTCAAATCACTCCTCCTAGTTTTTAAATAGAGTTATAGAGTATAGATTATTTAAATATGGTTCGAAAAAGGTATATGCGTTTAAAATAAATTGAACGCGGGTGATTTAAACCCTACTTGCTAAAATATTGTATCAGGTATTTTATCTTATAAAAATACAAAATATTTTCAGTTTTTTTACTATATTTACAATCATATCTACCTAATGTGTTTCAGTTGGTGAAGTATAAATAAATGAAACTATCTTCGAAAATTCTATTAATGTGCTAATCACTTACTCTTATTTAATCCTATCCACGTAAAGTATTTAAAATGTTTATAATGAGATATCATAGATTTACTTGAAATTTTGAAACCCAAATGTATTGTATTGTCAACTAACTTAGACCGAGGCCACAAGGATCTGAGGGAATAACAAAGGGGTTATTTTTATCAAGTTGTTTTACCCGTTTAGCTATGAGACAACAAATACACGATTTTATATTATATATTTAAATTTATTATACATAATTTATATTAAATAAACTATCATAACGTTAGCGCAACATTTAAATCATTTAAATGTTAGCGACCTTGGGAGGGCACAATAAGTGTCAAAACTATCAATATCCGCATCCGGTAGAAAGAGAAATTTGATGTGATATTAAAATATGTACGAATGATCTATGCCACAATAATAAAATTGTTCTTCGTTCTATATATGATCTATATTTTACTGAATATTTCATCGATTCTAATATTTTATGGCCATCAGAACAAATATACCTATATAAAATAAACAATTTTTTTAAAACATGCAAAGAGAATAAAAACTGGTATGTAGTAGGTAATAGTGCTCGTTTAAAACACTCGCAAGTTGTCCAAGTCCACTGTAAATTTGAATGCGAGATTTGACAACAGCGCTCGAAATAGTACATACATTTTGAATTCACGTGGTCATGCGCATAACACTAGGATCCGCAAATTAAATATTACCAAATTTTATATTACATTGAGTTAAATCTTAAATCTCTAGAGTTCCTATTGATAAATCCAAGTAATTGTAAAGATTTGGATATAATGGAATTAATATGGGGAACAAAGGAAAGTTCACTATCAAAGATTACATTCAAATCACGGATCTCACGGACTCTTTGTAATGGACTATTACAAACCGTATAATCAAAGTTGATACACGATTTACTTTTTGAAAAAGTTAAAATGTAACAGTTACTTGAATTTAAAATCATGCCATTGTTCTCACACCAATCACAAATTGAAGAGATATCCCTCTGTAGCTTATTGCATTCATCAACGTTATAAATTATCTTATATAGTTTGAAGTCGTCCGCAAATGAAAGGTACCCACAGTACTTAATGAAATTGTATAAATCATTTATAAATATATTGAACAACAGAGGACCTAAGTGAGAGCCTTGAGGAACGCCTGAGGTAACTTCGATTGATATCGAAAAGCAGTTTTAAGTTTTTTTCTTTAAATGTAGGATGTAAAATTTTTTGGACTCTATTTTTCATTGCTAGAACTGTATTCACTTTTTGCTTAAGTGGATGATATGAATTAAATGGTATGTATCTCCAAGAGTTAGTAGGTACTCTTAGTAGTCCAATCCAAACAAATAATAACAATAATTGTAAGTATTGCTAAAATAGTTTTTACTGGGAATTTTATCAAATCTAACATATTGCAGCCTTGAAAAAGAAAACAATAAATTTTCGAAAGCTTGGATTATTAAAGATTATTCTTTAACCTATAGCCAATTAAATATAGACCGGAACTCTGATAAAAATTTTTGCTTGTTAGTATAGGTTTATATAGTCCATTTCACGGTTTTTGGCCGATGACAGAAATCATACTCGAAGTAAATTTAGAGTTACATCTCTCTCAGATACAGGCAAGTTAGAAATTTAAATGAGGACGTTTGTTTTTTAATACAACACTTACGTAAGTAACTGCATCTTGTTCCACCGGTAGATAAAAAGTATTCAATACGGAAGTCTTGACTTAATTCACATTCCTAGTATCTGTCATGTATGGCTCGTTGTTGAAGGGTTAAATTTAATAATTATTAATGTCACATTTTTGTAGATGTCAAACCACACTGATAGTTTCAGAAACTTACGACCTAATTTAGAAAAAAAAACTGTCCGCCATTGGTAACTTGGATGACAGTTTAATCTTATTTCAGTGGTTTCTAATGTCAAATCGGCCAAAAACGATGAAATGGACTATATATATTATACCCAAAGTACAAAGTTATTGGGCACTGTCCGTTAATATACAATAAATAAATAAATTCCACAACAAGTGAATTTATCTAAAGAAGTACATTTGTCCATTACAATGAACCAATCTAAGAACTGTCTTTTTATTATTCTACCCGCTGCAGTATATTTGTCCATTGCAATGGACAATACGTATTGTTTTTGTAAAAAAAATCAGACCTTAATGGGATAGAAAGCTTATCAATTAAAATCTCCAATTATAACAATTCTTAGGTACTATTGAAAATTTTTCTTAATAGTTCAAGAATTAAAAATAAAAACTTATTTTTATTATTATTCTTAAAATAACTTTTTAATACACGCTTTTAATGTTAATTGATTAACCTGATGCCCCTTGTTTATCTTACCTGTAATTGAGATCTATAGCAGTAAAAACGAAAGCATTTTGTTGTGCAGAATTCAGCAGTACTCCAAATGTAAACAAAATATACACCAAAAATTGATAAATTCCAAGTTCACCAACGTCTTTTAAAATCTCATCTAACTCTGTCGAATTTTTATTATCTTCGTTATTTGAACCGGTCATTTTTATATATGTTTATTAACTTGGTTATTTTACACTTATTTCGATAGAATATTATAATGCAGTCAACACAAACTAAATTTCACAAATTATTTCCGATAGCTTTAGATCGTTTGATAACCCTAAGAAACACTGAAGGTTTACGGCTCACCTGTTACTTATGTATGGTTATATTATAAAAAAAACTCACGTATAATTAATAAGTAATAATTATTTTATCTGTTATAGCAAGATATCTAAATATCATTCATAAATATGGAAAGTAAAGATAAGTTATATCTTGTTTATTTGAGACATTGTAATTGATTTGGGTATTGAAAAAGTTGCAGCCTCTACAGACATAATGTATGCCCTAAACGTTTTGACACAAAATTCATTGAATAAAAACAAAATTATATCAAAATTCATTTGGAGCAGAAGTTTACTTACTTTGTTTTTTGTCAGTTGACGTTTATTTCTTTTAAAGTTTTCGCTGCAAGATGTATAAATTAGAAATAGGAATAACTATTTACAAATTGGTTGGACGCAGAGTGCGAGCAGAGAAAATCATATCTGATTCTGCAAAAAAGTGGATGACTTCATGAATTTACTGCACAGAACAAAGAGATTAGTGAGAAGAACAAAAAACCAGGTTGAAATATCAACGAGAAAACTGGGCTTGTCAATATACAAATATACAAATTCATGTGGACACTATAAATAATATTTTGTAATAGTTTAAAGAGTAAGTTTATTTAAACAATCAAATTTTACAAAACAAATTAAATTATATATTTTTAGCCTAAATTGTAAAAATTATTTCGTTGAACCTCCTTAAGGCACATTTCTTTAAGATGTTGGTTATGATTCCAACGACAGATTATTTGTTTAATTAAATTTCGTTTATTTGTAACATCTTCTTTTGCAATTTTTCGTTCAAATAACTCCCAAACATTCTCTATTGGATTTAGGTCGGGAAAGTTTCCAATTGAGGAATGTTTTTGCCGTGGAGTTATTTTTTAACAGCTTTTGCAGTATGACATTGTGCTCCGTATTGTATAAAGATGTGATCTTCTCCATTAGAAAACCATTGGGGTATCAGTCGCCTTTCAAGTATGGAGATTTATTGGTCTTGTCTTATCATTCCTTCGACGAGCCTTCCAAGACCTTTGAAGCTGATGACTGACAGGTTCATTATTAAAGTCAGACGTTTAACTGTCTTGATGACACAATCAGAGTGAAATTTCTCGTATGTTTTTCTCCGAAGAAACTGTCTTGTTCATCATTATCTGGATGGTATTTTTTACCACTAAAGCACATCTATAAAAGATTATTTTTTTTATTAAAACAACTAGCAGCCCGCCCGGCTTTGCACGGGGATTAAAGAAAAATAACAAAAGCCATTAAATTTATTGGGTCAACGCTTCCCTGTAAACAATATTACATGTTGTTTTATTTTCTGGCAGCAAAATAAATTGATTTTCAGGTGCCCCGACCCGCCTTAGGCGGATGGCTATGAGGAAAACCGATCCCTACTATTTGGAAGGTTTGACCTTGAGACTTATTATTAGTAAAAGCGAAAGATGTTTTGATAGGAAATTGAAGCGGTTTAAATAGATTTGATAGATCAGTTGGGATCATCGGTATCCTCAGTGTATGAGCTAGTTAACCAGCTGGTGGTTCAGTTATATTGGTTGCTACAACTTAATTGTCCTTTAATTCCTTTATAAGTAGTCTCGCCCCATTGCACATGCTAAATTTGTGATATCTGTCGTGATTATGATATGTATGTATGTATGTATAGATCCGATATAACGAAATCTGTGGACACGATAGCGGTCGCATTTCTTAACGGATCGAAATGAAATTTGGTACAAAAATCAATCGTCCCAAAATCTCGGTCGAGTTCGTTAATGGGCCAAATCGGTACGGCCGTTTGGGCGTGACATCAAATCAAAATGGAAAAAAATTCGTAACTTTTTTACTTCACCCTGTACAAAAAAATGTTAGAGAACTTTTTTGTTTGTCTTAAAGAGACCTACAACTTTGATCAAAAACATTTTTTTCTGAAACGTATACTTTTAATATATTCAATTAATATAAACCTACTGATGCGCCGGGCTTACCAAAAGGGCCATTTTTTTAAATGAAACATAGCCTATGTCACTCGGGAATAGTGTAGCTTGCCAACGGTGAAAGAATTTTTGAAATCGGTCCAGTAGTTTCGGAGCCTATTCATTTCAAACAAACAAACAAACAAACAAACAAACCTTTCCTCTTTATAATATTAGTATAGATTAACCAGGCCAAATTATTTAAAAAAATAAAATAAACATAATCACATTTTACCCCTTTTTAATCGTTCCCTGTGAAGTGTTGGTACTTTTTATCCCAATTTGATCTTTTTTCAGTAAATTTTGGTTTTCGTACCGGTCGACCACTTCTGAATCTCAAATCATTAATACTTCGCTGCAGGGTTCGCGTTGATATTGCAATTCCAGCTTCAACAATTTTTCGTGTAATTGAAGCACTTGCTGCTGTACTATTTTTGCTAAAACTTCTCGAGAAGTTAATGCTTTTTTATTTCTTCTACACCGACCACGTCGTTTGGGTATAGAGCCTCTCTCAAAGTTAGGCTATATTGGTTACGAATGACGTCGATATCTTAGCTTTTTTAGCAATTTTTTTTAAAGAAACATTCCCCATCCTCAACAGATCTTTAACGTAGCCATGTGTTGTTTGGGAAAGTTTTTTGAAGTTATACTTCTATTCATGCACTCGATTTGTGAGGGGCTAAATGAGAAAAATCATTACATGTGTAATGGTGTGGGTAAGAGAGAGACTGAAACACATATAAGGTATATTGGTAGGTAAAAACAAAGATGAAATATTTACCACATGTTTAGTCATAACTATAAGTCCTTTAAAAACCGTTTAAACATTCAGTACAATGAAATGAGATAGATATACAAAAAACAGTCTGAGCTAATGTTTTGAATATCATAGTGACGTATAACATTGTGTTTGACACAACTTATTTTATAATTCTGTCACGTAAGTTAACATATTAAGATTAGTATTTTATATTAATAATATTAATAATAATATTCAGTAATGAGTACTGTATTGTAGTCTACAGTACCTACCATCACATGGTTTCAGTATATCCAGCACTATGCTTTTGAGATTTTTGGCTACATAAACAGAGTTATGAAAAATCATAATTAACGAATTAATAAACTTTTATGAACATTTATCACAGAATCTTGTAAAGTATACATATGAAAAGGGCTCCACGAAGTTTCAAATTTTTAGGCCAATTATTTATAACTTTTATCCCATTGTTTATGCCAACAGAGATTAGGAAAAAATTTGTTTGTTAACAATTGAATAACTTATTGAAAAATAGTGACAAAATGATTTTTCCAACTGAATTAGATTTTTTCAAGTATTAGGAAAATACTGGAATTTTTTCAAATTTTTAAAATCACATTTTATGTCATAAAAAAATATTTTTTCTACAACCGTGCGTAAAGTATTACCTTTACGCACGGTTTAAGGTTCGTAAAGTTTAAGTTTTTTTCACTAGTGAAAAAAAAAGTTTTTTTTTCACTAGTGAAAAAAATTAAAATAAGCACTGTTTTGTATAAGATTATGCAAATACGTTTAAGTGGGTTAGTAGCCGAGGTTGTATGGTATATAGCTTCTACCCAGATAACTCGGGTTCAATTCCGGGTAAGGAAACTTTTTTTTTTATTATTTAATTGTGTAAATTTGTGTAAATATATTTAATTGTTAAATTATTGCAGTTTAATACATACAAAACTAGATATTATATTCAGTAATTTTTAATTTGATTTTTAATATGACAGAAATATCAGTTCATGAATAAGGGTAAGTATTTTTATTTAAATGACTGATTAACATTTCAATTAATTTATAATTCAAGCATTTCGCGTTTCTACGTACCGGTATTATAAGGTGAGATTAATTTAGAAAATAAATATTTTGTTATCTAAAATATGTTTTAAATATAATTTTTTTTTTTTCAGTAAAGCGTAAAAAAAGTCAGGCCTATACTTGTATTTCTTGTAAAGAAATTCGGTTGTAGAAAAAATATTGTATGCAACTAATGCGTAAATGTTCCTTTTTTGACTCATGTGATTGTCAACATTCACATTCGTCAAAAAAGGTCACTTTACGCACTAGTTGCATAAATAACTATTTTCTGATAAACCCCGTTTAGCGGCAGCGCGCGAATGCTGTAAAAGCCGAGCGGAGCACTATTTTCAACGTCAAATTAAAATTATAGATAATGAAGATAGAGTTCCGGCAGTTCGGACTTTTTTATTGGAAATTTCCTCCTCTTTCAGGATCTTTTTTCAAAATTCCTTAAATATCATTATTTTAAAAGTTATTAACGAAAAACTAAATACCTTTTTTTTTATTATCTTATTTTGTTAATAACAATCGCAATTTTTTATGTGCTAATATACCCTTAAAAAACATTTTTCTAGACGTCATTCCGAATCGAATGAGCTATGGCACATATTTTTAGGAGCTTTATTTCTATTTAACACGTTTTTGAACTTGTGGACTAGACTATTTAGGCACGTGGCTTTTGTGCTTTAGGTCTCTCACTTCCAACTTGATGTAGGCATAACTGAAAATTTCGATTCCGAGATATTTGAACTTCATTTCCTGCTTTAGCTGTTTTAGATCATTCCACAAAAAGGGAATTTACATGATTAAGTACATTTGTTCATTACAATGTACCTGTCTTTTTATGATTTTACCCGCTGCAGTAGGTACCTATATTTGTCGATTGCAATTGACAATCCGTATTTTTAACTTCCCGCTAAAAAAATTTAAAATTTTTTTTAAAATCGGGAAGTTATTGGTTTCACCCCGTTTTTCGAAAATCGAGTTTTCATCGGATCTCAACGTTTTGAGGTATTTGGAACCTCCCCTGACTATTTTTGCGAGGGTGTCTGTATGTCTGTATGTACGTGTGGATGTGTGTGTGGATGTATGTAAACCTCTTATAACTTTTGAACGGGTTGACCGATCGGAATAAAATAAAAAGCGTTCCAAAGAGTTCCATCTAACTTAGATTCCCTGTAAGTTTAAACCGATTCGAACTGGTAGATTTCGAGAAATTTTAAAATAACCGAAAAAAACAATTGGTAAAAATGATGTTTTTTGGGCATATCTTTTTGGCCATTACATCGATCAATTTTATAACCTAATCAGCTCTCAAGCTTAAAAAACCACGTCAAATGCTGTTTTGCAAATTAAAATCGGTTGATTCGTTCGTGAGATATCGTTGTCGAAAATTTTCAAAAAGTGTTTTTTTTTCAATAACTTAGAGATTTTTTGACTAATCGATTTTGTGCTCCTAGTAACGTTTTTAGGTCTCAAAAAACTGCGTCGAATGCCATTTTGAACATCAAAATCGGATAACGCGTTAATAAGTTATGGCTTTTTAAACATTTCAAAAAAGTCAAAAACGTCAAAATACGTCACGTTACTATCATAGCTTTACGGTTAAAACTAGCGGGAAGTTGCAACGATGGCCTTTAAGGTCAACCTCTTTTCGAATTTTTTTTGAATTATTATTATTATTCTTTTCAAAAATGTATTTTTATGATCATTTGCACACAAATAAAACAAAAGTGGGAAAAAATTGTATGATTAAAAAAAATCAGGCCTAAAGGGGTTAAAAGGCTTACCAATTAAAATCTCCATCACTGACTTAGACAAAAATTTGACAATTTTAACAATTCGTAGTTACTATTGAAAACCTGATACCCTCTGTTTACTCTTACCTGTAATTGAGATCTATAGCAGTAAAAACGAAAGCATTGTGTTGTGCAGAATTCAGCAGTACTCCAGATGTAAACAAAATATACACCAAAAATTGATAAAGTCCAAGTTCACCAACGTCTTTTAAAATCTCATCTAACTCTGTCGAATTTTTATTATCTTCGTTATTTGAACCGGTCATTTTTATATATTATGTTTATTAACTTGGTTATTTTACACTTATTTCGATGGTCAACACAAACTAAATTGAGGTATACCTACATTTGGCAATTATTTCCGTAGCTTTAGATCGTTTGATAACCTTAACAAACACTAAATGTTTACGGCTATCACCTGTTATTTATGTATCGTTCAGCGTTGAGGGTTTTATGACGTTATTGAAAAAATTATAAAAAAACTCACGTATAATTAATAAGTAATAATTATTTTATATGTTATATACACATTCTGAATCACAACAATCGGCGAATGTTCGTTATCTTATTAACATCTTAATTTGTATATCTATGCAAATTTTGCTATCAGTGTTAATGCCCTTTTAATTAAATATCATTTATTGAACAGTTTTTTATTGTCTACACAATAAGGTGGCACTATATCTAAATATCATTCATAAATACAGAAAGTAAAGATAAGTTAGGTATATCTGTTTATTCGAGACTTGGTGATTGATTTGAGTATTGGAAAAAGTCGCAGCCTCTATAGACATAATGTATGCCCTAAACGTTTTGGCACAAAATTCATTGGCTTTAAATTAAACAAAAGCAAAATAATATCAAAAATTACTTTGTTTTCTGTCAGCTTGGAAACTCTCAAACCTTATTCCAATTTATAAAAAAGACGACAAAACGGACATCAAAAACTACAGAGGCATCTCTTTGATTCTTACTATTTCAAAGCTATTTGAATCTATTCTTACTGATGAAATTTTCGCCACATATCAAAATCATATTTCCCCACACCAGCATGGGTTTTACAAAGCTCGTTTAACTACTGCAAATCTTGCTATTTACTAGGAATACTTAATTTCGTCAATTGAAGCAGGTCATCAGGTCGATGCGACCTATACAGACCTCTCTAAATCATTTGATAGTGTCTGCCACAAGTTGCTAGTTCAGAAACTTTTCCAAATCGGCATCTCTGGTAACTACTTGAATTGTCAACGTGTTCTGGTACAAAATTCTGCCTCCAGTGACATATCAGTGAACTCAGGCGTCCCTCAAGGTTCTCATATCGGCCCATTTCTTTTTCTGCTACTGATAAACGATGTAACAAGCTGCTTCTTAAACAGTCACTGCCTTATGTTTGCCGACGACCTTTAATTTTATAGCAGTAACAACTTAGCCTTGCAATCCGATCTGGTCCGTTTTATTGAATTGTGCAAAACAAATGTAAATGAATGTATTACAATTCATTTTACTAGATCCCGTAACGTCATCCAAAATGTTTATAAAGTTAACGGTGTCTTATTAGGATGTGTCTCATCCATCAACGATCTAGGCCTCACATTCGACACTGATCTGACATTCAACGAGCATATCGACTCGATGGTATGCTAGGCATTTGGAATGCTCGGCTTTATTATACGTCACACTAGACATATATACGACACCAAAGCCATTATGTCCCTCTACAGCTGTCTGGTAAGAAGTATTCTTGAATACTGTGCTGTAATCTGAATGCCAATATACACATGTGTAATCAACAAAATCGAACGAGTACAACGAAAGTTTGTAAAATATCTCCTGTTCAAGTTTCGATTCCCATACCAGGACATATCGTACGAAACACGACTATTGTTATGTGGCATGCAGACTTTTAAAGGACGAAGAAAACATTCCCTTCTCTTGTTCCTCTTTAAACTGCGCAATGGAGTAATCTCGTGTAACATTCTTTTAGAAAAGATCAACTTCCTGACCACTACGCGGAGAACACGGCACACCTCGATTTTCTTCATTAGGCAGCATCGAACAAACTATGGGCAAAGGGCTTTTTCTGATAGAATTTGCCAAAATTATAATAAATTTTTCTCTGAATGTGATTTATTTAATATAAACCTACCAAGCCTAAAAAGGACTTTAAAATTGTGAATGAGTTTGTGCACCTTTATCTTTTCTTTTAGTCAACGAAATTTAATTGTTTTTAAATTGTTTGATGTTTTCTGTTGTTTTTAATATTTTTTTAAATTGTGTATTCTTAAATTTTAAAATGAATAATTATGTAAGTTTCTGTGCAATTGTGCTACCTATATAACTTTTTACTGTTAGACTCGTTTTACACGTAAACGGTTCGATTCGGTTCGGTGCGTATTCGATTCGTTTTCGGTAGCGCCTAAAACGAATGAAAACTCTTCACACACACTCGGTGACTCGGTTAGTATAAGGTTTGATTTCACGACCGAATCATCGAATACGCAGTACTGAATTTTTTACTCACTTTTCCCACAATGCTCACTATGGAGAAAAGACAATTTGCTGCCATGTTATTTCTCTATAAAGGAATCAAAAAACGAAAAACGTAATCAGCGGATCCATATCAGGACCCTAGTGTAATAGCCTCCCAGTGGCACACCCCGGGCAACGGCAAGCTGGGAGAGGGCCCGATGTCCCTCCCTCATCTTACGGCTAATAATTACACCTGGTAGTGGGCAGCAGCACTACCAGTACCGGCATGGGCAAAACCGGTTCAGGTTCGCCTGAACTTGGAGGCTCATGCTGGATGTCTGGGCACCTGTCACGAAGGTCAGTTGCCTAGATACTGCGGGCCCCAGACGAAGGTGTTAAGCGATCCGTGCTGAGAGTCTCGTGGCACTGGGGGCCTAATATTCAGTGTCATTAACGGAGCCTTCTGGGAACCTGGGGGAACCCAGTCGTATTTACCCCTTACCTCTCTAAATGGGTCACTGGGGAGGTGGACCTTTAGTTACCCGGTACTCGTGGGAACATTATGGAAGTTGTGGAAAAAATAAAAACCAACCAAACTACTGTTGACACGCAAGAAGAATGTGACCGACAGGTCGAGAGCATTCCTATTGCTAAATTGAATGTAGATGATCTGTCCCCAATGGAGGAGGAGAGTCTACTTAAATCTGATGATGACGGCAAACTCACAGAAACCGGAAAGGAACCGAAAAAACGACTTTCCAGGGGTGAGATGCGAAGACAGAGGATAGCGGAGGCCTTAGCAAGGGCGAAAAGGTGCTATCCAGAAAGGAGAGGAGGCTGGCGTGGGCTGCTAAGCACCCAAACCCTGCTCCCAGCGAAGCCGGTTCCTCCGGGAACCAGGGTGCTGGGAAAAAGCAGGGTGAGGGCAGCACTCCCAAAGCCGACTCTACTGGAGCTTCCAGGAAGCAAGGTAAGAAGAGGGGGCGAGGGCACCTGACACCTGAGGATGCCGGGGGCGAAAAGAAAAAAACAAAAGCGAATGAGGGAGAGGGGTCGAGTGTTTCACAAAGAGCACCGGCAGCCACCTTTTCGGAGAATCTGTCCGTGGAGAAGATGGCCATTGCCAGATCTGAACACCCGGACATGAAGTTAACCGAGGCAGAAGCCAACAAAATCAAGGGGAAGCTGTCCAGGCGTGCCATTCGTGGCAAAGACGTCAGGATAAGCAGCTGCCATCTTGAAGGCGGAGCCTTGGTGGTTGGTTGTGCCAACGCAGCCACAAAGGATTGGCTGAAGAAGCAAGTCCAGGAGCTAAGTCCCTTCGGGGGAATAACGCTCCAGCTTGCCCAGCCAGAAACCTTGTGAAGGCTGTAAAGGTTACAACATTTGTTCCCACCTCAACGGGGGCAACAACCAAGAAGGACGTGATGCTGGGACTTAAGCTGCAGAACGGCCTTGACACAGACCACTGGGCGGTCGTTGGGGGAAACTCAAACCCTGACGGCCAATTCCTGGTCATCATAATTGATGAAAACTCCCTGCAGAAGCTGAAGTCTCTTGCGATGCGCCCATTCCTGGGCTGCGAGAGGGTCACCTTCAGGCTGCATGGTAGTAAAGATCCCCCTAAGTAGAGGATGGTTGACGTGCTCCAGATCAACCTCCAACACAGCAGAGCGGCTACGGCTACGCTCCTGGCCGACCGCATAGGCGTGGCTCTGATTCAGGAGCCATGGACCGCAGGAGGCAGAATCATGGGGATGAGCACCGCGCAAGGTGAGTTAATATACGATACTGACAGTGACAAACCTAGAGCTTGCATATATGTCAGTAGAGATATTAAGACACTGAAAATCACTAATCTCTGTTATAGGGACTGTGCCGTTGCAGAGATATACGGGCAGATGGGTGACGGTTACATCAGAATCCTACTTGCTTCCGTATACCTGCCGTATGACTCCCTGGAACCACCACCGACCAGAGAAATGAGGATGGTGATTGAATACGGAGTCAGGGAAAGGAGACACCTGTTGTTAGGCTGCGACGCCAACGCCCACCACAAGGCCTGGGGAAGCAGTGACATCAACGAAAGAGGTGAGTGCTTGTTAAGCTTCATAGCTGAATCTAATTTAGTTATATTGAACAAGGGCTCCAAACCAACCTTTAGGCAGAGGAGAGGGGTAGCACTAAGGGAAGAGGTTTTGGACGTAACTTTGGCTAGCAATTATGCGGCGACAAAATTGCAAACTGGAAGGTATCCGATGACCATTCGGCGTCGGATCACAGTTACATTGAATTTACTATAGGCTCGATCTGTACAAAAGAGACCTATAGAAACGTAAGAAGGACAGACTGGAACCAGTACCGGGAGGTGCTAGGGGACAGACTAAACCAACTAAAAGACATAAAAGGGCACGGAGTGGAGGGTATGGCGAATTCTCTGAACGAGGCCATATTAAGCTCGTACCATGAAACCTGCCCAGAGACTGTGAAGAACACACGCAGGCAAGCCTGCTGGTGGAACAGTGGGTTAGAAGCCCTGAGGAGGAAAGTTCGCAGACTGTATAATGCTGCAAAGCGTACAGGAAACTGGGACAACTACTCAAGGGTGCTCACTGTATATAACAAAACAATAAGGAGAGCTAAGAGAGAGTCATGGAGAGAATTCTGTCAGAACATTGAAAGTGTTCCTGAATGTGCAAAGCTCCATCGAGTCCTAGCTCGAGGTCAAACCAATCCTTTAGGCACAATGCTTAAAGAGGATGGTACATATACGGACGGCCCAGAAGAAACGCTAGAGTGCCTTTTAAGCGCTCACTTCCCAGGGTCCTTACAACCGCAGAACACAGTCCAAAATGATGTGGAGAGAGGGACTAGGATGCGGACGATAAAGGAGGACTGGGATTGCGCTAAGGCTGTGATCTAAGCCTGGCCCTCTTTAAAAAAAAAAAAAAAGCCGATTCATATCAATGTCAAGTGAATCAGACATTGCCAAATGTAAATTACAAAATTTAAAAAGAGAAAATGAAAATGAAAGAACATTTTCCCTTGCCGAAAACGTGACCGAACCGAAACTAAACCGTATGTGTGTAAACGACCAATTGCTTTTGTGAACTCTGGACCCGAATGGAAACCGAACGAAACCGATTCGTGTCGAGGGGGCTTTCCGTTCTATCAGTTATCTATTAGGTACCGAACACACACCGTATCACCGTTTCACACTTTTCCGGCGGCTACCGAAAACGAATCGAATACGCACCGAACCGAACCGTATAAGTGTGAAACGAGCCAATGAATTATACCTAATAGTTTTTAAAGTGGTTTGTATTGTACATTTATTTCATTTTAGAAATGTATATTATATTTAAGTTTCCACACTATTTAGGATCTATAAATCCTGTAATGTATGCCTATTACTAAATGAATAAATAAATAAAGTCTCGAATACATACCTACGAGTTTTTTTCTCACAGCTGGAGTGAGGTATATCCCATTTAATGCTATTTTCCTGTTGTTCTTCCTAATTGTACAAGAAATATAGCCACAAAATACCTACATATCTAGTCCATAGAATCATTTCACAAGCATTAATTGTAATTTAAACTAATAAGACATTTGATAGCTTTCTAGATGTACTTCATATTTACCATTTTAGAATTATTGTATGAACATACTAAAACTATGAGTAACTTTATCCTCATTAAGAGCTTGTTGATTTCTATTGTATTTTACTAATAGAACAGTAATAAAACAACTTTGCGTAACATTTAGGATTGAATAATTATTCTCCCATTTGAAATGTGATTTATATAACTACATAGGAAGCTGGTACACAAACCACTGCGAACAATTAATAATTCTCTTTGAAAAACCAATTATAAAGTTGATGTAGCGTCAAAATTATGCAGTAATTTGCAAACATAATTGATATTTTTGGTATTTAGACACATCTCAAATATTACCAATAAAACTAAAATATTTTGTAATGAAATATTCAATAATCAACATTTTCCAATGATAAAATAACACTCCACTAAAGTTAGTTGCTAAATTTATTATATAATTGTAATAGGAATTTAAATTATTCATATAAATATGTTAATGCAATAAAATTTGGTATTAAATCAACACACACAAATTTACTTCCAATATTTGTATATGTATAATGATGAAAAAAATGATATAAACGTATCTCGCGTCAAGCTGTCAATATATTTTAGATATATAACCTGAATTTGTGCCTGGTTAAAATTCCTAACTCTAAGCACAGAATGTTCGACATAGATATAAGATAATCAGTCCATACAAGGGCAAAACCAAACTGTAGACACTGTGTTTTGCTCTATCAGTACAGTACAGGTTTTCTCTTCAGAGATATCCCCGGTATAGATTGGTTCTACTCCAAAAATGGCACTCTTTTTGTCATGTCATATAGAAAACCGCCTTCAAAAAAAGTGCACTAAGAAACAAAAACTAAAAAAATTGGAAGCAAAACTAACTAGTCATCTGATTTCGATTCCAATATTTCATATCTTTGTAAATGAAATCTAGATTTAATCAACAAACAAAATCAGATGCCAAGTTAGTTGCTTCCAATTTTTTTAAGAAATAAAGATTTTATCTTTTGCTTTTTAGTGCAATACCGGAGATACTCCGTAATATACATAAAAAATATAGTCTTATTGAGAACCTCATTCTTTTTTGAAGTTGGTTAAAAAAAGATAACTTGTTTAAATGACTATAAAAGGTATTTTTGTACAACTGTCATTAAAAGTGACACTTTTAATGATAGCAAACAATGTTAAAAACGATTGTTTACATAGCAGCGTGTTAAAAATACTTTTAACACGCTGCCATGTAAACAAGTTTACTTTTAACACGGTTTAGTTTACTTTTAACACGGTTTAGTTTATTGTCATTGCAAATTCGCTCATTTCATTATCAAAATAGGGAAGTTGTACAAAAAACATTGTATGGTATTTGTGTTAAAAGTGATTTTATTTTGTTCGTGAAATTGTTCAATTCGATCCGCTCATTTCACAAACGTTTTCACTCACAAAATAAAACCTCACTTTTAACACTCATATCATAAATAACTATTATCTACTCCTTTGATAGTAAATGTCATTTATACTCATTGTCACCATGCAGGGTAAGTAAGCTATAACGCACAGTTGTGCGTAATGAAACGTCATGTTGGGACGCGTATTTATGCATGTAAAACAAAATAGTTTGCTGTTTTAAATAATTGTTACATTAAAAAATAGGTGTGCAGCAAATATCTAACCCACACAATATTATAAATTAAAAATATATAATAGTTTTTATTAAAAAATAAAACAGATTTAGGCAACATATATTACATTTTAAATGATTATTTAATCTAGTATGTTACTTAATGTCACTACTTTGATAGATGTTATTTTAAACGTAAAATTTTGTCATATATTTTGTTAGAGATGTCAAATATTTAGAATTAAAATTAAAATATTGACTCGTAGATAAAGCATAGTACGTAACTCGAGTGGTAAGAGGTATTACGTACTCGTGTAATTACGCACTCGCCGCTACGCGGCTTCGTGCGTAACTTTTCCACTCATACGTAATATCCTACTTACTACTCTTGTTACGTAATATACTAATAGTCCATTTCATCGTTTTTGGCCGATTTGATATTAGAAACCACTGAAATAAGATTAAACTGTCATCCAAGTTACCAATGGCGGAGAGTTTTTTTTCTAAATTAGGTCGTAAGTTTCTGAAACTATCAGTGTGGTTTGACATCTACAAAAATATGACATTAATAATTATTAAATTCAACCCTTCAACAACGAGCCGTACATGACGGTTACTAGGAATGTGAATTAAGTCAGGACTTCCGTATTGAATACTTTTTATCTACCGGTAAAACAAGATGCAGTTACGTAAGTGTTGTATCAAAAAAAACAAATGTCCTCATTTAAATTTCTAACTTGCCTGTATCTGAGAGAGATGTAACTCTAAATTTACTTCGAGTATGATTTCTGTCATCGGCCAAAATCGGTGAAATGGACTATAGAAAGAATGTGGCTATATCAACAATTTCTTTACAATACAAATTATTCCCGTAATTGAATATTGTATTAATTACAATTGTAAATATTTACTTAAATATTCACTATTTATTTACCAGAAAAAAATATACTACAAAAATTTGAAATATTTCACAAGTATTCAGCAAAATGTCGTATAACTATCAATGACATTGAAAATATTGACATACATTATTGATAATGTAAATTTCAATATAAAGGTTGTTACATTAGATATACAATAAAGTAAATTGTTTAAATCCTAGAAAAACGTAGTTAGTTTTTTAGTAACTAATTTTTTTTAGATATCTCTCATAGAATTTTGAAACTTTAAAAATTAATTATTTTTAGACATCTCCCATTGGATATTTAAAATTTAGAAATAAAAGAAGAATTTACATTATGACATTAAAGAGAATTCAAAAAATATGGGTGCCGGGCCATTTACTGAAAGCAATTTCCCGAAAGACAATTTTCCGAAGACAATTGCCCGAAAGGACAATTGCCTGAATGGACAATTGCCCGAAATGCAATTGGCTGAAAGAATCATTTCCCGAATGGACAATTGTCCGAATAACAACTGCCTGAAAAGACAGTTGACCGAAAATAGTATTAACATTTTAAATCCTAAAGATCATATTGAAACACTTATGGGGACTTTTACACAATTTATTTACAAAATTGTTAAGATACACAGAACTCTGCTGGATAACGTCTAACTACTTGACAATACAATGAACTCTTGTGAATATTTGAACTTGAACTGACGTTAACTGCCCATACATCCCCTTATATACAACATTATTTAATCTAGTCAGTGTGTTTAGAACTTTCAAGAATCTTCTAGAAACATTATTTAATCTAGTCAGTGTGTTTAGAACTTTCTAGAATTTTCTAGAAACATTATTAAATCTAGTTAGTGTGTTTAGAAGTTTCTAGAATAACAATCTTTCAAATTAAGGTCCTTTTCTTTACAGTTATCCCGTTACACTGCCCCCTCCTTAGATTCATTCCTCCTGGAATGTTATTTCCTACATCGGAATCCCGCACACTCCCTGAGCCAGCCAAACCATCTTCTTGGAGTTGCTGCGCATCTTCACTGTGGTTTCCTTGGTAAGGCGCCAAACGATCATGATGAACCACGACGGGTTTCCCTCTGGGAATTTTTACGATCCGATAAATGATATCGTTAATCTTCTTCTTGATGGTGTATGGACCTTCCCAGTTCTTCTGTAATTTGGGACAAATACCTCGACGCCGTCGGGGGTTATAGAGCCAGACTAAATCTCCAACTTGGTAACTCTTTTCCATTGTCCGCGTGTCATAGTACCTCTTCATCCGATCACTAGATAATTGAAGTTTTCCACGCACCAGGTTGTGTATATTCTCCATTCGATTCTGAAGATCGGCGACATATTGTTCACGGGCCATTTCTTCACCAGGTTTACAACCAAACACCAAGTCACATGGTAGCCTCATTTCTCTACCGAACAGGACCTTCGCAGGCGTTTGGCCAGTTGATTCGTTAATGGCAGATCGAATTGCCATTAGAAATAGTGGAATATGTCGATCCCAATCCCTCTGACAATCTGACACCACTTTTGACAGATAGTTGGTTATAGTCCGGTTCATTCGTTCCACCATTCCATCAGACTGAGGGTTCATCGCTGTGGTTCTCGTTTTGTGGATGCCTAATCTTTGGCAAACTTCTTGAAACAGCTTGCTTTCAAAATTTCTTCCTTGGTCTGAATGTAATTCTAGTGGTACCCCAAATCGGCTTACGAATTCTTCAACCAATATATCTGCCAAAGTGGTGGCTTCCTGATTGGGAACTGCATAAACTTCAACCCATTTAGTGAAGTAGTCCATGACAACAAAGATGTACTTGTTTCCAACATGGGTCTGTGGAAGTGGCCCCAATTCTTTCAAAAGGAATTCCAACCAGGTATAGCTGCATTTCCGCCTTCGGTTTTCAGTGCGGACCGTTACTAGCAGCACATGTAGTGCATTTACGACACCAATCTTTAACATCATTAGTGCAATTTACCCAGTAAAATCTATCTCGGATCTTTTGCAGCGTTTTCGTGATATCCAGATGTCCTCCAGAACTAACATTATGCATCTGTTTTAAAATTTCTGGTACAGCATTTCTGGGGACCACTATTTGTTTCCTTATTTCTGTGCTCTCGGGATTTTCTACAAGTCTTTTAACGAGCCCACCGTCCAAAATTAAAGAGTTCCATTGGGACCAGTATGTTTTTAACGCAGGAGAGGATGACGATATCTCTCTCCACAACGGACGATGGTCCATTCTCTTCCACTCCCGAATCTTTCTCAGAACGGAATCGTTTTCTTGTTGCACCTCCAGCATAGAGCTCTCGTCTTCTGGCACAACCTTAACTAAGGCAAGTTTCTCCTCGTTCTGCTCCATACGGGTACAATGGGGGCATTTAGGTCGACATGGTCTTCTGGAAAGTGCATCAGCATTACGATGTCTTGTTCCAGGTCTGTGCTCGATTTCAACATCATATTCCTGCAGTTTTTCGAACCATCTTGCTATCTGTCCTTCTGGGTTCCTAAAGCTAAGTAACCACTTTAAACTAGCATGGTCTGTTCTGATCAGAAATTTTCTTCCATACAGATATTTATAAAAGTGTTCGACGGATTTTACAACTGCTAACAGTTCCCTCCGAGTTACACAGTAGTTCTTTTCAGCTTTCGATAAAGTTTTGCTGAAGTAACCAACCACTCTTTCCTAACCATCTTGTAGCTGTGACAAGACGGCTCCAATTCCCACATTGCTGGCGTCGGTGTCCAGAATAAGCTTACCATCAGAAAGTGGATAAGCAAGAACAGCTGCTGACGTAAGCTGTTTCTTCAATATTTCAAACGCCTCTTGACATTCCTGATCCCAACAGAAGGACTTATCTTAATCTGTCAAACGTGTCAAGGGTTTGGCGATGTTTCCAAAATTCTTGACATATCGTCGGTAATAGGAACAAAGACCCAAGAAACTCCGGAGCTGATGTTTGTCGATAGGGATTGACCATTCCTGAACGGCTTGTATCTTAGCGGGGTCAACAGCAACGCCATCCTTACTTATGTCCCAAATAGTTGACCTGTCTCTGGAACAAGTGGCATTTCTTAACATTCAATGTTAGATTAGCGTTCTGTAATCTTTTAAAGACTTCTTCCAGGTTAGATAAATGTTCCTTAAAGGTCTTGCTCATTATGATGATATCGTCTAGATAAACTAGACAAGTTTCCCATGACAAAACCCGCAGGATGTTCTCCATTAGTCGTTCAAACGTCGCAGGAGCATTACAGAGGCCAAACGGAAGGACCGTGAATTGCCACAACCCTGATCCACTGGTAAAGGCAGTCTTTTCTTTGTCTGCAGGATTCATTTTAACTTGCCAGTATCCGCTTTTAAGGTCCAAGGTAGAAAACAAAATAGAACCCGCCAAAGCGTCGAGGGCATCATCAATCCTTGGCAGAGGATAACTGTCCTTCTTAGTGACATCATTTAGCTTTCGATAGTCGACACAAAACCGCATTGATCCGTCTTTCTTTCTCACTAATACCACAGGAGAAGCCCACGGACTACTGGATGGTTCGACTATGCCATTTTGAATCATTTCTTTAAGGGCTCTTAAGGGTTGTTGAGTTAGTTCAGAATTTGCTTTTTGAACTGGGTCTTCGAACTCCACCGCGTCAGGGTCCAAATTATTATTTACGTAGTATTCACGGAGCCTTGTCAACAATACGGATTTGCTCCCAGTAGTTTCCAACTCTACTTCTTCAAGCTCTCTTCTGAGCTCAGCCACCAATAGTTCATTTATCTTTTTTCCAGGCATTCTTGTATCTTCACCCCACACCTGACACCAATTTGAAACACTTATGGGGACTTTTACACAATTTATTTACAAAATTGTTAAGATACACAGAACTCTGCTGGATAACGTCTAACGAATTGATAATACAATGAACTCTTGTGAATATTTGAACTTGAACTGACTTTAACTGCCCATACATCCCCTTAAATACAACATTATTTAATCTAGTCAGTGTGTTTAGAACTTTCTAGAATCTTCTAGAAACATTATTTAATCTAGTCAGTGTGTTTAGAACGTTCTAGAATTTTCTAGAAACATTATTTAATCTAGTTAGTGTGTTTAGAAGTTTCTAGAATAACAATCTTTCAAATTAAGGTCCCTTTCTTTACAGTTATCCCGTTACAATATTCTTTATATTTTTTATATTCTTATGGGGCTTTATAAACATTTATAAATAGACTGATACTTTTTGATCTTAATTCTTAATCCCGAGTTAAGGGTAGAAACAATCACTATGGTTAAAAAATATTAAATTAAATTTGATAACCTACCTACTAGGGATTAAGATTAAGAAGAAAAAGCATTTAAGAATTTATTCTTAAATTCTTAGAAGCCGATAATGTTGTTTTCATAAGAAATGTTTAAATACCTTTTCTTCTTAAACTAATTAGTTTTTAAATGTAGGAGTACCCTCTGTTACGGTTAGGTTTCCTATAATTACCGTACGAATATTTTAATTCCGAGAGAGCATATTTTTTATATTTTTTATATTCTTATACTCAACATGGGAATTTTTAAATAATGTATCTAAAAACGATAGACAAACCCATGATGGACCACATCAGATATTATCAACCGCATCTGTTGGGCTTAGTCAAGCTTCAGCTGCCATTCTACCAAAAGTGGCCAGCATTAAAAGATCAATAAGACGTGTGCGGAATACGCAGGAAGCCTTTTCGGTTTTACCTATACATAAAAAATATTACATCTGCCAGAAATAAAAGCTATGGTTCTGGTTCTCTAGCGAATAAAAATATAAGACAAGGCACAAAAAAGTGTGAATGTAAAGTGGCTTGAGATTTATGATTACTTCCATTGCAGCAGTGGGGCATGTTCCCATTGATCCAGTGATGCATACACAGGTTAGTCTCTGAATCTTTGAGAGATTTGTTCTCGTACTAGACAAATTAGCTCTCTTGCCCCAAGCCACTCCCCATAAGTGATGATTGGTCTCACTATTGCCATGTAAATCTATTGCAATATCTTTGGGTTACAACAACAGTTTTTTCCTGTAATATTTCTGCACGCCATACAAGCTTTTGTAGCTTTGTGTAATATATCATTTTCGTGTTTGTTGCAGAGTAATCTGTTATCTAGGGTTTTCTACTACGATATTTTTACCTACTTTGACAGTTTTTAAATTGGGTTTCCTCTTCCTTGTAAAGGCCTTGGTGGGATTGATATTAAGTCCCACCAAATACACCATTGCTTTGTTTTGTTTAGTCCTAAAAAGGTCGCTCGTTAACTCATTTGTTCTATCTCAACGTCTTATCTGAGTGTTCAAGTAAATCTCACATCCAGCTGAGTCACCTGTTATTATGAAACTAACTGTTCCCTCCAGATTGAATGTTTTTTTTATATTTTAGCTTAGGTACCTACTTTTTGATGCGACGTTGTCGATTTTTTCTTAACAGAAAAGTTGACAATTTCAACAGGGTCTAAGGAAAATTGTATAATCACCGTATATAGACATCCTTTGATGTTCTTTGATAAACATAAACTTCCCTTTTTTTTATTAAAGAAAAACTTTTTTAAATTTGCAGCCATTTTCTTAAATCTACAGATTTCTACTTATTTTTTTTTGTATCAATCTAACGATTTCAGAAATTTTCGGTTGGCATTACTGCTGGTGAGCAATAAAGATACATACCGGAATGGAGACCAAAATGCAGACCGAGAGTTTCGGTGGTTGGAACCAGTTTTAGCGTGAGTGATCTTCCTATGGTATAGTCCATTTCATCGTTTTTGGCCGATTTGATATTAGAAACCACTGAAATAAGATTAAACTGTCATCCAAGTTACCAATGGCGGAGAGTTTTTTTTTGTCAAAATAAGGTCGTAAGTTTCTGAAACTATCAGTGTGGTTTGACATCTACAAAAATATGATATTAATAATTATTAAATTCAACCCTTCAACAACGAGCCGTACATGAAGGTTACTAGAAATGTGAATTAAGTCAAGACTTCCGTATTGAATACTTTTTATCTACCGGTGAAACACGATGCAGTTACGTAAGTGTTGTATTAAAAAACAAACGTCCTTATTTAAATTTCTAGCTTGCCTGTATCTGAGAGAGATGTAACTCTAAATTTACTTCGAGTATGATTTCTGTCATCGGCCAAAAACGGTGAAATGGACTATAGTATAATTTTTAGTACGATTTGAGGCTTTCCATTTGCTACATCAATCGAGAACTAAATCAACTATTTTTGAGTTTTTCGATTAAGAATTTTAGTCAATGTTGCGGAAGTAGATAAGATGGAATGAATTGGATGTTTTGTAGTTGAAAAATGTTACTTGACTAAATTATTTAGAGAATTGAGGTCATGTCTGACCCGTGCTGAACTTTTGCCATAAGTGTAAAAGTTTCTGAAATTGAATTTCCAACTTTCAATTTAATGAAAAAAGAATAGAAATGAATTAATTAAATGTCCAACAAAGGAAATTAAATGTTCATTACTGTTGTAACAAGTCCAGCATACCATAGCATTTAGAACAATCCCTAAGTGGGATTTCTAGAAACTTTACATATAAAAAAATATATTTTATTAAAAATATTAAACAAAATTGCAGTTACGATGTTAAACAAGGATGTTTCGAGAAGTCTAAGGAGTTTTAAAATTAGATTAGAATAGAATAGTGGTAAAAAGAAAAGTGTATAGATTATTAGATAAAGACACAAGAAATTGTTTTTAGTAAAATAAGCTTCAGGATCTTCTGTGTTGTACTTTGAGGGCAATAAGTATACATATTGTAACGGGATAACCGTAAAGGAAGGGACCTTAATTTGAAAGATTGTTCTTGACAGTTGATTTTTAGAAGTTTGTAAAAAAATCAACTGACCATTTTAAATAATGTTTCTAGAAAATTCTAGAAACTTCTAAACACACTGACTAGATTAAATAATGTTGTATATAAAGGGATGCATGGGCAGTTAACGTCAGTTCGAGTCAAGTGTTCACAAGAGTTCATTGTATTGTCAAGTAGTTAGACGTTATCCAGCAGAGTTCAGTGTATCTTAACAATTTTGTAAATAAATTGTGTAAAAAGCCCCTATACGTGTTTCAAATTGGTGTCAGGTGTGGGGTGAAGATATAAGAATGCCTGGAAAAAAGATAAATGAACTATTGGTGGCTGAGCTCAGAAGAGAGCTTGAAGAATTAGAGTTGGAAACTACTGGAAGCAAATCCGTATTGTTGAGAAGGCTCCGTGAGTACTACGTAAATAATAATTTGGACCCTGACGCTGTGGAATTCGAAGACCCAAATCAAAAAGCGAATTCTGAACTAGCCCAACAACTTTCTCAGCAATCGCAACAACTTTCCCGGCTGCAAGAAGAACAAGCTCAACAACTTTCCCGGCTTCAAGAGGAGCTATCAGGACGAATGACGAGCCAACAAGAAGAACAAACTCAACAACTTTCCCGGCTACAAGAGGAGCTATCAGGACGAATGACGAGCCAACAAGAAGAACAAACTCAACAACTTTCCCAGTTGTCCAGTCAGATAAGCAGCCAGCGCGAAGATATGTCCCAGCTGTCGCAACGAATGACGAACCAACAAGAGGAGCTATCCAGTCAGATAAGAAGCCAGCGCGAAGAGGTGTCCCAGCTATCACAACGGATGTCTACCCTACCAGAAGAGTTATCCAGTTCCTTCTCCCAGCAAATATCACATCTTCGTGACGAGCAAAATCAGCAAGTAGACAACTTGAATCAGCAAGTGGACAACATGAATCAGCAAGTGACCAACATGCAAGACGAGCAAAACCAGATCAACCAGCAAGTGCAGTCCGAGATAAGGAAGCTTCAACAAGAACAGGAAGCTAGCCGCCGAAACCAAACCATCCACCACGGCGACGGAGATGCAAGAAGGATGGAAACCTGCCACGCAGACGTCGAACGACAAAGAAGCGAGGAGACGACCCATGTACGAACGACGATGAAACCCCCGACTTTCGACGGGAAGACTTCCTGGCCAAATTACCTGAAACAATTCGACGCAGCGGCCAGAGCTAATGGATGGTCATCCCAGGAGAAAGCATTGTCCCTAACCGTAGCTCTGCGAGGCGAAGCTTTAGACGTCTTGCAATCATTGACGCCGGATGAAGCTGACAACTTCGAGTTATTGGTGAATCGTCTAGAGATGCGTTATGGTCAAACTCATCTACAACCGGTGCGTACCGAATGCAGTTAAAGAGCCGAAAACAGAAAAATGGAGAAACTATCCAGGAATTTGAAGCAGATGTAGCAAGAATGGTACGACATGCGTATTCAAATGCAGCGGAGGATTTCCTGGAGTGCCTAGCAGTCCAAACCTTCACCGATGGTCTTCGAGACGTCGAGTTGCAGCGCGCTGTACGGTTGGCGCGGCCGAAGACTCTTGTGGACGCCTTGACCATTGCCCTGGAGTTTGAGGCGGCGACGGAGGCCAGTTATATAACTCAAGTTGCTAAGTGGACATAAAATAATCTGCTTGCATATATAATTTACCTTTTTTATAAAATTAATAATTACTTCATTCTAGTTTGAAATCTCGAAGTGTAAAGATCAAAATTTAATTAAATATTTTGTATGTTAAAAATAAAAATTGTTTTTAAAAAAGTAATTTCGAGTAAAAGTTATTTAACTGGCGCAGTCAGTAGGATTTATCGCAGTAATTTTACGAAAAGCCACGGCATCGGGACCGATTTTCATAAATTTCGTGAGTTTCAACTCTTTGGCGGTAGAACCTACACAACTACTTCAGAACGAGATTTTGGAAAACTAGGATCACCAGGAATAGAAAGGAATAATTCTATACGTGTAAGTACCGAGTATTCCTTATTTCCTAATTTTTCTTATTCCTTTACTTATTTACATTCAATAATAATTAATATATACTTAGATATACAAAAAAAATATATATATTTTTTATGACTAGTGAAACTGAAGTTGAAAATTTACTAGTAGATTTTAATAAAAAAATAAATTTAAAAGAAATGCCTGAAGTTAATATGCAAATGCTTAAATTACATATTGATATGATCCCATTTTACAATGGAGATCAAGATTATTTAACAAAATTCATTAATAGCTGCGATTTTGTTGTTAATAGTTACGCAACCGTAGCTGATGTAACTATTCAAAATTTTATTGTTAAGACTATTCAATCAAAATTAACTGATAAAGCAAATCTTTTGGTTGGATCTCGAAGTGAATTAAATACATGGGCTGCAATAAAAGTAGCTTTGCAACAATGTTTTGGAGATCGTAGATCTCTAGAATGCTTGGAACAAGATTTATTAATGGCACACCCATTAAGAAACGAACAACCAATCGATTTTGCTAAACGATTACAAGTTTTAAGAAGTCATTTAGTTGGTAGAATAAATAATTTTTCTGACACTGAAATGTCTTTACAAACCAAAGAATTGTACAGACGACAATACCACCAACTGACATTAAGAACTCTTTTGAGAAATTTATCAGGCAATTTACAAACTATCATTCGACTTAAAAATCCAGACAGTATCGAACAAGCTATAACATATATCATTGAGGAAGAAAATTTTTCATATTCACAGAATAATTTTAGACAGACAGAAACAAGAAATTTTAATAAAAATAAACCCCAAACTAATAATAATTTTTCCAATTATAATAACAAAAATCCCCCTTTTAGATCTAATATTAATCAATTTACTTCTAATACTGAACAATACAACAACCAACCAAATTCTCTACAAAATAATCAATCTTTTCCAAATAACCAATCTAACCGGAATAATTCATTCCCATGTCAACCAATTGCTATACAACCGGGACCTATTAATAGACATTATCCAACAAACAGACAAGTATTTGGACCACCAAGAAATGTTTTTGCACCAACAGGACAAAAACCCCAAAATAATCCGGAACCAATGTCAACAACTTCTAGGAATACTTTCAGACAAAATAACTTTGGACCACAACCTATGTCTATTAGTACTAGAAATACATTTAGACCCAGACAAAATAATCAACAAAATTTTATTTCTGAAGAAATGTTCCAAACTAATACTATCGATTCCGAAACCCCATTCGAAACCAACGTTCCAACCAATAATAATACTTTCGATGAATATTCTAACCATTCTCAAGATTTAGAAAATTGTCATTACCCAGCTGAGAACGAAAATTCTCAAAATTTTCAGATGGACCAGTTAGACTATCCCCCAACATAAACGAAACTTTTTCTGACACACATTCTACAGATTTACCCTATATTAGTATTAATAACCCACCAATAAAACTATTAATTGATACTGGTAGCATGTCTAGTATGTTAAGCCCCCATATAGTTGAAAAATACTACCCTAATAATATTTATAATGACCCCACATTAATTGTTACTGCTATCGGAAAAGAACCAGCTCAGTATAAAGCTAAAATTCCAGCTTTTCCAGAATTTAATTCAAGTAGTATATTAAATTTTATAGTTTTTAAGTTCCATAAACATTTTGATGGATTACTAGGATTAAGTGATTTACGTAAATTAAATTTTACGGTAGATTTAGAAAGAAATGTATTAAAAAATAAAAATATTCAAATTCCAATTTTATATAATCTTAACAGAACAAAGTATAATATTTCTGTCGATGCATTTCACATAGCTGCTATCGAGATACCGGTCAGTCATCCTAATGGAGACGTAATTGTACCTGAAATGAGATACGGTAACTTACATTTCCCAGAGACGTTAACAATTTCAAAACACGGTTTCGCGAAAACTGAAGTCGTTAACAATACAGATAAGAGAATTACAATTACATTAGATAAGCCAGTTCAGGTTTATGCATTTTCAGAATCACAAAAAAGTAATTTTGAATTTTATCATATTGAAGATTTTTTACCAGATCTTTCTAACGAAATTTTGGAACAGGATATAGAAAATTTATTAAGAGTAGAACATCTTAATTTAGAAGAAAAATCCGCAATAATAAATTTGTGTAATGAATATCAAGATATATTTTATAAACAAAATGAAAAATTAAGTTTTACAAACCAAGTAAAACATGAAATTAAAACAATAGATGAAATTCCCGTTCACTGCAAATCTTATCGTTATCCCTTTATCCACAAAGAAGAAGTTCAACGCCAAATAACAAAGATGTTAGAAGACGGAATAATAAGACCTAGCCAATCTCCTTGGAGTAGCAATATTTGGGTTGTTGAAAAGAAAGCTGACGCAAGCAATCAAAGAAAATATAGAATAGTAGTGGATTATAGGAAAGTGAACGAAAAAACAATCGAAGATAGGTATCCAATTCCAATGATATTTTGGACAAGTTAGGAAGATGTCAGTACTTTACTACACTCGACCTAGCTTCAGGATTTCATCAAATTGAGATGGATCCTCAGTCAATAGCTAAAACCGCTTTTTCCGTCGAAAATGGGCACTACGAATATACCCGTATGCCCTTTGGTTCAAAAAATGCCCCGGCAACATTCCAAAGAGTAATGGATAATGTATTGAAAAATTTACAAGGGCAAATTTGCTTAGTATATATGGATGACATTATTATTTTTAGCTCAACATTAGATCAGCATATTCGAAATTTAAAATTAGTTTTTTCACGATTAAGGGACACTCGACTAAAAATTCAATTAGACAAAAGCGAATTCTTACGAAAAGAAGTAGAATTTTTGGGACACGTTGTAACTTCCGAGGGAATAAAACCAAACCCTAACAAAATAAAAGCTATTAAAGAATTTCCGATACCAAAATCTACAAGAGATATTAAATCATTTTTAGGACTTCTAGGTTACTATCGTAGATTCATAAAAGATTTTGCAAAATTAACGAAACCTTTGACAAAATGTTTAAAGAAAGGAGCAAAAATTGAACATACTACAGAATTTTTAGAATCATTTAACACCTGTAAAACTTTATTAACAAATTCACCAATTCTTCAATACCCCGATTTTAATCAAGCATTCAATGTTACTACAGATGCTTCTTCCTTTGCAATCGGTGCCGTCCTCAGTCAAGGCAAAATTGGTAGCGATTTACCAATCGCGTACGCTTCTCGTACCCTAAATTCTGCTGAGATAAATTATAGCACAATCGAAAAAGAATTACTGGCAATCATTTTTGCATTAAAAACCTTTAGACCTTATTTGTTTGGACGAAAAATAAATATTATTACTGATCATAAACCTTTAAAATACCTTTTTAATATGAAAGAACCAAACTCAAAATTTATTAGATGGCGACTACTAATTGGCGAATTTGATTACGAAATTCACCACAAACCAGGATCATTGAATAAAAATGCTGACGCTTTAAGTAGAGTTGAAATTAACATCCTATCAGATAAAGAACAAGACAATGCTGCTACAGACTATGATTCACTGTTAGGAGAACCAGGAGACATTAACCAAATAACTGACGATTACCTCCAAAATTTAATCGAACCCGTAGAAGAAACCGAAGACTCCGATGTAGGAATTCAAATTGAAAAAATAATAGCGTCATTATCAAACCCAAATAATAATAAAACAGCTGAAAATGACATTATAAACGAAATAATAAACACCCCCCAAATTCAAGACAGCGATCTCGAGACAATTCATACTTCCTTGGAAAATCCCATATTAGAAATCCCGTTTGTCGACAATGTTACAAATTCCTATAACAGACAAATAATTATTAAGCAAGGTACATCCCGACATTTCCACGTTATCAACAGCACCCACTTTGTCACAAAAAAACGCATTACGGCTTACCTAACTAATGACCTGGACCCCTATTTTCGAACGTGTGATGTGAAGTGAAAGTAAAGTGAGTCGGGAAGTGATCGATCCCTGACAGAACCTTTCATGGGTCGTATTTTCGATATTGCAGCGTTGTCTCGTTATATTTATGAAAATTGAAAGAATTTTCTTCAAAAACTCCATTTTTTGCACAACAATAAGGAATCAGACCACAGATAACTATATTCTTTTATTTATGAAAGACAAGTTTCAAAACAAAACTACAATAACAACTCTAATAAACATGTGATTTTGACAATACGCTGACGCCTGAATACATACAACGATAATGCGCATGTTTCACTGCTTCGACTGGGTCTGACCAGGCGAAGTGTGATGTGAGTTATCATATGGTCTAAAAATACGGATCGCCGTCTTCTCACCAGTGATGTATCACATCACATATTCGAAAATAGGGGTCCTGAATGACATACCCGAACAAATAATAAAACTTTTTAAAAACTATATTGATCCGAAAAAACTTTATTGTATGCATGTCAAAGACTCAACGACAGATATCGTACCATTAATTATAACCACTTTACAAAATACGTTTAAAAATCAATCATATAAATTAGTAATTTCCAGACAATTTGTTGCAGACGTAGAGACTGATGACGAACGTGAAACTTACATTAAATATCACCACGAAACAAAAACATGTCATAGAGGCATTAATGAGACACAAAATGCTTTAAAATCTAAATATTATTGGCCAAACATGAATTCAGATATTACCAAATTCATAAACATATGTGACATATGCAATCAAGCAAAATATGATAGACACCCACCACAAGTAAAATTTTCATTAACAGTTACACCAAGCAAACCCTTTGAAACAATCCACATTGATGTGTTCCACATTCTAAATACAAAATTTCTTACAATCCTTGATTCATTCTCAAAATATGGCCAAGCCTATCTACTAGATACAGGCGTAAACTCGTTGTCAGTTATGGAAGGGTTAAGCCATTTTATTTCACATTTCGGCGTACCTTTCTCAATAGTATGCGATAGTGGTACTGAATTTAAAAGTGAACTAGTAAAAGAATTTTGTAAATTACATCAGATCAGAATTCATTTTACTACACCCCAAAATTCTAATAGTAATAGCCCAGTAGAGCGGTTTCATTTATCTCTTTTAGAAAATTTTCGAGTTCTAAGACTTGAACATCCAAATATGGCCGTTAGACAAATCATGCAATACGCAGTAATCGGATATAATTCCTCGATTCATAGTGTGACAAAATATCGACCTTACGACATAATTTTAGGCAATACTAAGGCCCTCGATCCATTTGACTTAACAGAAGAAAGTTTAATTAATGACTTTATCAATGAAAGAAAATCAAGACTTAGAACATTATACGCAAACATTTATGACAATACTGTACAACAAAAAGAAAAAGTAATAGGAACACGAAACTTAACTAGACAAGACCCAGTAGATTATGCCGAAGGACAAGACATATTTATAAAGAACAGAGAAGCGATGAGAAATAAATCTAAACCACGTTTCTTAAAACGACAAGTAAAAAGAGACACAGGAAAGAAAATTGTCACGACAAAAAATAGAATCATTCACAAATCTAAAGTTAAGAAACCTTTGACTAATACAAGAATTAATTTACAGGATGGCGACGTCAATATTCCTAATACTAATCCTTCTGTTTCCAATACTAACCAAATCTGAAGACGATAACTTACAACAACTAAAATCACCTATACTACCATTAGAATTAGGCCAAACTAAACTTATATTGACAAAACATACCTTCTTACATTTTATAGAAACCGAACTATTAACATCTCAACTAAGGAAAATTGAATTATTTTATAGTACATTAGAAATATATTTAAATTCGTCAAAATTTGACGATATTAATTTAATCCATAATCTATTTGAACATGCAAAATATCTATTGAATGAAACTGAACTAAAGTTAAACAATTTCGTTTTCTCTAATAATAAAAGAAATAAAAGAGGTATATTTGATGGAATTGGTAAAGCAAGTAAATGGCTTTTTGGAACTTTAGATAGTGATGACGAAATGAAATATAATGCTCAAATTCAGAAACTCACCGAAAATCAAAATTTAATTTCTCATCAAGTTAAACTCCAATCCTCGCTCAATGTTCATCTTATTGAACATTATAACAAAACGATTAGTAATCTATATCATAATCAGTTACTCGTACAAAAAAGAATAGAAGAAATTTATAACCAATCAAAAAATTTCACAGACGAAATGTTCATGTATATTCGATTGCCAAACGCTCTTGACCAAGTAATCTTAAATTGTCAAAATTTAATGAATTTTGTAGATAATTTAGAAAACTCTATAATTTTTGCTCATTTGGGAAATTTGCATACTTCAGTTATTTCGCTAAATCAATTGCTACATTTAAGAGATCGAGTTTCTCAATTATATGGTGAATCAAAAATTATTAATTTCAAAAATCCATATAATTACTATCAACTAGCTGGTACGCAAGTAAAATTTGAAGATTCTAAAATAATATTTGCTATTCATTTGCCTATATTAAGTAATGATAACTTTCTTATGTATCATATAATTCCATTACCTTACATGAACTCCATTCTTATTCCACAATCCCCTTTCCTTGTACTCGGTACAAAAACACATCAATACGAAGAAGAAGTCTGCCCATGCCTAGAGGGAATATATTTCTGCGAACGACACGATGCAATCCTTAACGACACATGTATAGTTCAATTAGTACGGGCCGAAAAACCCACCTGTCACACAGAAAGAGCAGTCTTAGACCACACCATCATAGAAAGAATAGATGCCAACCTCTTATTGATTTTACCTGCTTCTAAGCCAATAACAGCCAAGTTGGATTGTGAAAAACGAAAAATGTATTTGATTACAAAAAGTTCTCTGCTAAAAATACCAATAGGATGTAAGGTTACAGTCGAAAGTATTGTCTACGAAACTACCAAAGAAGGTACCTATGGAAATCCACTTGTACTACCAAAAATGCAATGGGAACCTAAAGCTTTTGAAAATTTCGAAAAACCAACACCACAAATAAAATTACAATCGTTAAATTTAAAAAACCTTCAAGACTTGCAACGAGAAGCAGAACTCGAGTTAGTCAGTGACAGAGAAAAAGAAATTCATCCAGCTATTTGGAGCACTCCTTCGTTATTCCTGATAATTCCGATGATAATTATGTTCAGCTTATGGTATAGAAAAAGAAAATCCAATGTGACTCAGAAACCACCCAAGGGACACAACACCAACGAAAACAATTCTTCATCCCTATTGTTTTCTTCTAAAGAGGGAGGAGTTATATAACTCAAGTTGCTAAGTGGACATAAAATAATCTGCTTGCATATATAATTTACCTTTTTTATAAAATTAATAATTACTTCATTCTAGTTTGAAATCTCGAAGTGTAAAGATCAAAATTTAATTAAATATTTTGTATGTTAAAAATAAAAATTGTTTTTAAAAAAGTAATTTCGAGTAAAAGTTATTTAACTGGCCTCACGTGGAGTTGCTCGACTAAGGGAAATCACCGGTAACTACGACCATGCCGTTCATTCCGTTAGCGACGTTGAAGCGGTAGTAGAGAGATTAATGAAGTTATCTCCAAAAAGAAGGCGCCAAGTGAGATGCTGGAACTGCGGAGAACTAGGCCATATAAGAAATACTTGCCCCCAAAAAGAAAAATCTTCTGCTGAAGTACCCCAGCAGCAGGAAAACTAGAACGGGTCGACTCCTGGAGGGCGAAATCGACCCCAAACATTCCCGAAGCCCCTCACACCATTAAATTGGCAACTCTGCGACATCACGTGGACAGCTTATATGTGGATGGCCTCATTGATGGGAAGAACTTTAGCATGCTGGTAGACACTGGAGCTACAAAAACTATCGTTCGACCATCCATCATTATGCGAAAGAAGATGTGGCCTACCAGTTGGAGACTGCGTACCGCTACCGGAGATTCTGCTAGAGTCTACGGTGAGATACAGGTAACGCTACAGTTTGGTTCAACCTCTCTTGTTCACTCAGTACTGGTGGCTGACGTTGATGAAGGTGTTGTTCTGGGCATGGATGTTATGCTCCACTGTGGTTTTCATTTGGATCTTCGCCAACGTATCCTTCGTACTGGTAATGAAGAAATATTCCTGCACCGAAAACAAGTTGACAATACCTCGATTAAGCTAATTGATGATATCGAACTTCCGCCAAGCTGCGAATGTGTCGTCACAGCGCGGTTGGATGGACTGGAGCCAGATGGTGGCCCAGCCATGATAGAGCCGAAGAACCATGACCATGAATTGGGAAAAGGACTCCTTGTGGGTAAGACTCTTGTTAGATCCGCCAAAGAGGTACCCATCCGAGTTATCAACTTGAACGATCATCCAGTTCTTCTCCGAAAGGACACGGAAATGGAAAGTTTAGAACCGGTAATGGCCATAATTCACAAGATAAATGTTACGGAAACAGATGAGACCAACGAAATTGAACAATTAATGACAAAATTAGACCCCTCTTTGTCAAAATTAGAAAAGAAACAGGTAAGAGATCTACTTTACCGGTATAAACCTGTATTTGGTTCTAAAAGTAAACTGGGAAGAACTGATGTTGTACAACATAGAATTGACACTGGTGATGCACGTCCGATTCGACAGGTACCCCGAAGGATGCCTCAAGTTAAAAAGGAAGAAGCAGACAGAGCCCTTAAAGAAATGATTCAAAATGGCATAGTCGAACCATCCAGTAGTCCGTGGGCTTCTCCTGTGGTATTAGTGAGAAAGAAAGACGGATCAATGCGGTTTTGTGTCGACTATCGAAAGCTAAATGATGTCACTAAGAAGGACAGTTATCCTCTGCCAAGGATTGATGATGCCCTCGACGCTTTGGCGGGTTCTACTCTGTTTTCTACCTTGGACCTTAAAAGCGGATACTGGCAAGTTAAAATGAATCCTGCAGACAAAGAAAAGACTGCCTTTACCAGTGGATCAGGGTTATGGCAATTCACGGTCCTTCCATTTGGCCTCTGTAATGCTCCTGCGACGTTTGAACGACTAATGGAGAACATCCTGTTGGGTTTGTCATGGGAAACTTGTCTAGTTTATCTAGACGACATCATCATAATGGGTAAGACCTTTAAGGAACATTTATCTAACCTGGAAGAAGTTTTTAAAAGATTACAGAACGCTAATCTAACATTGAATGTTAAGAAATGCCACTTGTTCCAGAGACAGGTCAACTATTTAGGACATAACGTAAGCAAGGATGGCGTTGCTGTTGACCCCGCTAAGATACAAGCCGTTCAGGAATGGCCAATCCCTATCGACAAACATCAGCTCCGGAGTTTCTTGGGTCTTTGTTCCTATTACCGACGATATGTCAAGAATTTTGGAGACATCGCCAAACCCTTGACACGTTTGACAGAACAAGATAAGTCCTTCTGTTGGGATCAGGAATGTCAAAAGGCGTTTGAAATATTGAAGAAACAGCTTACGTCAGAACCTGTTCTTGCTTATCCACTTCCTGATGGTAAGCTTATTCTGGACACCGACGCCAGCAATGTGGGAATTGGAGCAGTCTTGTCACAGCTACAAGACGGTAAGGAAAGAGTGGTTGGTTACTTCAGCAAAACTTTATCGAAAGCTGAAAAGAACTACTGTGTAACTCGGAGGGAACTGTTAGCAGTTGTGAAATCCGTCGAACACTTTTATAAATATCTGTATGGAAGAAAATTCCTGATGAGAACAGACCATGCTAGTTTAAAGTGGCTACTTAGCTTTAGGAACCCAGAAGGACAGATAGCAAGATGGCTCGAAAAACTGCAGGAATATGATGTTGAAATCGAGCACAGACCTGGAACCAGACATCGTAATGCTGATGCACTTTCCAGAAGACCATGTCGACCTGATTGCCCCCATTGTACCCGTATGGAGCAGAACGAGGAAAAACTTGCCTTAGTTAAGGTTGTGCCAGAAGACGAGAGCTCTATGCTGGAGGAGCAACAAGAAAACGATCCCGTTCTGAGAAAGATTAGGGAGTGGAAGAGAATGGACCGTCGTCCGTTGTGGAGAGAGATATCCTTATCCTCTCCTGCTTTAAAAGCATACTGGTCCCAATGGAACTCTATAATTTTGGACGGAGGGCTCGTTAAAAGACGTGTAGAAAATTCCGAGGGCACAGAAACAAGGAAACAAATAGTGGTCCCAAGAAATGCTGTACCGGAAATTTTAAAACAGATGCATAATGATAGTTCTGGAGGACATCTGGGTATCACGAAAACGCTGCAAAAGATCCGAGATAGATTTTACTGGGTAAATTGCACTAATGATGTTAAAGATTGGTGTCGTAAATGCACTACAGGTGCTGCCAGTAACGGTCCGCACCGAAAACCGAAGGCGGAAATGCAGAAATACCTGGTTGGAAGTCCTTTTGAAAGAATCGCAGTAGATATATTGGGTCCACTTCCGCAGAGCGATGTAGGAAACAAGTACATCTTTGTTGTAATGGACTACTTCACTAAATGGGTTGAAGCCTATGCAGTTCCCAATCAGGAAGCCACCACTTTAGCAGATATATTGGTTGAAGAATTCGTAAGCCGATTTGGGGTACCACTAGAATTACACTCAGACCAAGGGAGAAATTTTGAGAGCAAGCTGTTTCAAAAAGTTTGCCAAAGATTAGGCATCCGCAAAACGAGAACCACAGCGATGCATCCTCAGTCTGATGGAATGGTGGAACGAATGAACCGGACTGTAACCAACTATCTGTCAAAAGTGGTGTCAGATTGTCAGAGGGATTGGGATCGACATATTCCACTATTTCTAATGGCAATTCTTTCGACCATCAACGAATCAACTGGCCAAACGCCTGCGAAGGTCCTGTTCGGTAGAGAAATGAGGCTACCATGTGACTTGGTGTTTGGTTGTAAACCTGGCGAAGAAATGGCCCGTGAACAATATGTCGCCGACCTTCAGAATCGAATGGAAAGTATACACAACCTGGTGCGTGGAAAACTACAATTATCTAGTGATCGGATGAAGAGGTACTATGACACACGGACAATGGAAAAGAGTTACCAAGTTGGAGATTTAGTCTGGCTCTATAACCCCCGACGGCGTCGAGGTATTTGTCCCAAATTACAAAAGAACTGGGAAGGTCCTTACACCATCAAGAAGAAGATTAACGATGTCATTTATCGGATCGTGAAAATTCCCAGAGGGAAACCCGTCGTGGTCCATCATGATCGTTTGGCGTCTTACCAGGGAAACCACAGTGGAGATGCGCAGCAACTCCAAGAAGATGGTTTGGCTGGTTCAAGGAGTGTGCGGGATTCCGATGTAGGAAATAACATTCCAGGAGGAATGAATCTAAGGAGGGGGCAGTGTAACGGGATAACCTTAAAGGAAGGGACCTTAAGTTGAAAGATTGTTCTTGACAGTTGATTTTTAGAAGTTTGTAAAAAAATCAACTGACCATTTTAAATAATGTTTCTAGAAAATTCTAGAAACTTCTAAACACACTGACTAGATTAAATAATGTTGTATATAAGGGGATGCATGGGCAGTTAACGTCAGTTCGAGTCAAGTGTTCACAAGAGTTCATTGTATTGTCAAGTAGTTAGACGTTATCCAGCAGAGTTCAGTGTATCTTAACAATTTTGTAAATAAATTGTGTAAAAAGCCCCCATACGTGTTTCAATATTATATACAGAACGGAAGGAAGTAAGCCTTTTATCATGATCTTTTTAAATATCTTCGAACTATGAGTCACTAAGGAGAACGATAATTTGTGATAATAGACATATTCCCTTTTTTAAACAATGGAGTGATAATTTATATTTGGAATTCACCGGGGTAAACACCTTCCTCCACACATCGGTTGAGAATATGTGTCAGAGGATCTATCTAGAATGTAGGCTGATATTAATTTTATATTTTCTGTTTTCAAATTGTTATAACCCACAGCCCTATTATTTTTAAGATTGAAAATTGTGTTGCTTAGTATTTGGAATGTCGGGTTTATGCGAGTATTAACTGTTGATTTATTTTATAGAAAAAAAATACAATAAATACAAAGGATAAATTAAACTATTAAAATTGTTAGAGGTTGATCAACTTGCTTTTCTTGAAACAATTTGGTAAACTTTAATACATATGTAACAACGAACGCTATCGTGAAGAAGATCTAAAATAAATTCATGAATTTGTAAGTCAAACTGATACACATATAATTTTTAGATATAATACCAATATTATACAAACACTACCTTTAATAAGACCTTGAAAAACTTCCTGAATTTGTTAGTCAAACTAATTCACGATAAAATTGTAAATGTAATACCGGTATTACCAAACATATTTCTTTATTCATAGATTTTAAAATAAAATATAGATTCACATATCTAAATAAGATGTATAAATCAATAAATTATTTGAATTTTATCTTAAATGTTAATAAAAACATATTAACTTCAAAATACCCATTGAGTACGAGTTCCTAGAATTTTTAAAGTTTTTTTATTATAATCTAGTTTTGCGTATTAATTACAAATGCCAAGGTCCTGCTTTTTAGCACTAAAAAATAATGAAATTTTTTGAATAATAGCATGTCTCTTTTTGTTGTCCCTACAAAGGGACTAAGTGTTTTAAATTGACCCCGCCGGTTTTGAAGCTGACTTTTCTTGTAGGGGACGGAGGGGCAAGTTGTTACAGTTTTTAGATATTTATCAATATGATAAAGCCTATCACAAAATTTATACATTTGATGATTTTTATCGATAATATAACTATTTAACTAGTAAAATATTATAGAAAAAACTTTTAAATTTACATAACTTTCACACAATGGACAATTTACCGATAAAGATCAATTGTAACAACTTGCCCCTGCTTTGGGGCTAATTGTTACACCTTTACACACCTTTACACATGATGAAACTGAATCGATAATACAGTTAAACTTTGCAAACCAGTGGGATTTAGAGATGCCGAAGCTGCTATATTTTTAGGGTCAGAATGAGGTATTTGATTTTTTGAAGTTTGGATCGCCTCTATAATTTCAGTGGTGCTTATGTTTAGTTCAGAGGCAGTATCTAACAATTCTGGATGTTCTAGATCCAGTGTCAAATTGGAGACGTTCAGAGAAGAAGAAAGAGGAGGATTAGATTCTGGGTTGCGCAATGGGCGGTCAGTGACATATAAAGGTAAAAAGTCATGGTATTGAAAAATGTCACGATTAAAGGGCCATATTCCTGTCGATTTAAACCCAGCCATTATATTTGAAGGATTTTTGGCAAGTGGAAGTGACTCTTTGACTAGGCCTGGGATATCATGAATCGACATTGTTTTACCTGGATGATTATACATCCAGGTTGTCTGTGCTCGATTGAGGTAGTTTTTGAACGGACCGTAGTCTCTCACATCTAACGGCTGCAAATTGTGGGAGCAGTGTGGTGGAAATGACAACATGATTACGTTGTTTTCTTTGGCTTTATCGACGACGTGAATATTTACGTGTGAACTGTAATTATCTAGCAGAAGGAGTACAGGCTCTTCGGTGAAAGGATTAACGTGTTTAATGAAATAATAAATGAATTTTAAAAAATCCTTTTCGGTCCCACCACCCTGATGAATGGCCCGCTCCAATCGCGCCTGATGGCCCCGTACGAAGAAAGAGATCCGTGTATCTCATTCTAGGAAAAACAAACATCGGGGGATAGAATTTCCAGTTGCATTTATAGCACATGTTATGTGTAACAACTTACCCCAAAAATTTGTAACTATCTACCCCATAGCACAATTTTTTAAACAAATTGTGGTTACCATTAATGTATATCACTAGCAGTAAAAATAAATATTGTAAATAAAAATTAGATATATTAACAAATTCCTAACCGTAAAAAGTAGTGAACCTAATATATATCAAAAATTTGATAACGGACATTTTTACTTTCTTGGTTAAATTCGGAGGACGTGGGCACAACCATTCAGCACGCTGCTCGGCGAGTCAGTGGTCGCTTTTACGTAATGCGCGATGTTAGACGTAACCGATTTAGTTCAATATTATGAGCCAGAGAGTTTAAATTCTCAGTAAAAATGTGTGTAACTATTTACCCCTGTAACAACATGCCCCTCCGTCCCCTACGGTATAAGAGGAGTTGCATTGGAATGAGTCTCAACATTCCTCAAAAATCGAAATCAATATGTTGCAGTCAATTTTAAAAAAACTAAAATATTGCAAATAATGAATGTCTGTTGCACCAAAGAATGGGTGTACCACAGGGGACTCTCTTGTTTTTTAATATGGATAAAACACAATTAGTGATATTTCACAATTGACCGAAAGAGGTAAATAAGTACTGCTATTGGTCAAACTAATCTTAAAGTACGCATGAAAGTGTGCGTTTTCTTGGAATTCATACTGATGGGTCCCTTAACTGAAAAAGCCACTGTAAGGCACTTGGTCAGAAGATCAATTCGCTGAGGTATCTTTTCTTTAATTAACGAGAGGTGTTGGCGGTGAGTCAGCTTGTTGGTCTGTACTTTGCACAAGTTGATTCTCAGCTCAGATATAGAGTGTGTTTATGGGATAATTTAGATGATGCAGCAAATGTCTTTATTGCACAAAAGAGAGTACTAGGCTAAATGGCGAAAATTTCAGAAATACAATCTTGTAAACCTCTTTTCAAACAATTGGGTATTCTTCATCTCCCTTGTTTACATATTTTTGAGTTTTATGTGTATGTATTTCACCATCGGTGTTTATTTGACCACAATAATGGTATTCATAAATACAATACACGACAGGATGGTGAGCTTCACGTACATTTTGCACGATAGGTTCTACATGGGATCGAAACTATATAATAAACTACCTTCTGATATAAAAACTATTTACAGTATTAAACTGTTCAGGAGAAAACCAAGAGAATTTCTTTTAGATACGTGTTTTTATAATATCTAAGAATTTTTAGACTTTGTTTTAATACGTGAATATAAATGTAGAATTATGGATAAAATAAATTATTATTACCATTACATATATGTTTTTTATTTCGGGGGAATCAATCACCCTTGATCCCTCCTTAGCTACGACCGTGCTTTGATTGAAATAGAATTCGAAGCATCATTTTATTTCGTTAAAATCAAAGTAAGAAATCGTATTCACGCTAAAATCATTTTATTTATTGTTTACAAAAAGTAGTTGAAAAGGCATTAATAGTATTTTCTTTCATACTCGCATTTTTTGCAGTCGTTATCGATTTCACCTCTCCTTAAACTAAATTCTAAAATAATGAGGTTCGTTAACTTTTATGATTTTCATAAACTTAATCTGCTTATTTTAACGGAACTTTTTAGACTGAGTTTGCCATTTTTTAAAAAACCCTCTTTACAAGTGTGGTGACATAAATTCCAACGATGAGACATTTGTTAATATAATTAACACTCTTTGAAGATTGATAAAGGCTGCTCATTTTCTGTGGGTTTTCTCTAATTAATTCGGTTTAAACTGTTGCAGACCGATTCAGGAGAAGCACTCCAACTAAATGGCACATTAATTGGCATTGTATCCTGGGGACATGGTTGTGGAGAAGCCGATTATCCTGAAGTTTATACCCATGTCCGACGTTTCAGATCATGGATAAAACAACATGCTTTGCCATTCAAAGCCTGTCGAATGATTTTATCCGTTGATAAATCGTTATTTTTGTCGTGTTTGTAAAGTCGCTATTTTTTTCATCCCAATAAATCTCCTTAAAAATAATACTATTGGCTTACATTGGTTAGTATCGTTTAAGCTATAACGAAAATTCTAAAAAGACCTTACTTTTGACTGATAAAATATTAATTTAATTGTTATTATGTTCCAATTTTTTCTCCACATCAATAAAATTGATAAAGCAACTGACTAGATTGACTTATCTAATGATGAATACAAAGAAACAGAAACAAGGAGTCATTCGTCACTAATTTCGGACGAGGTGGAAAGCGAGTCCTGGATTCAAGATGTTACGGCAGATAAACTAAATTAGGAAAATATTGTAACGAGCGAGACCTCCCTTAGTACGCCTCTGTCGCCCTGATAGCGTTAGGTAAACAACTGATTCCCGGAAGTCTAGTCACCGCGCGTACAATCGAGAAAATTCCTTCCTTTCTACGCGCGTCGAGAAAGTGTTATCGAAAGATCTTCTGGAAGCGGTTGAACAGGTATATAAGCGGAGAGCCACGACCCACGGGGAAGTGGAAAAGTTAACAGCGGGAGTCTAAATAGTTGAGCGATCTGCGAAGTGAAAATAAATAGTGAATATAAATCGAAGTTAATTGCTGTACATAAATTAGTGTGTTAGTTTAGTTATTTAGTTATAATTCGTTTAGTTTGTAGTGTGTAAATAAATTAGACATTTTCGTTCAGCAGTGATTTTATTTTGAACCCCTAGAACGTAACAATTGGTGTCAGGTGTGGGGTAAATTGAACTGCTGTGTTAATTTAAATTGTGGACTTCATTAGTGAATATTTTGTATGCCAGTTACGAGATCACAGACGAAGAAAATGGACCAGGCGACAATGGAATTTTTCAAGCAAGCCCTTGAAAAAATGAGCTTGAAAATGGAGGAAAACACAAATAAAATGGAGGAAAATATTAAGAAAATGGAAAATAAAATGGACGAAAACACAAATAAAATGGAAGAAAATACTAGAAAGATAATGGATGAGAACACCCAGAAAATGGAGAATAAAATGGAAGAAAACACCCAGAAAATGGAGAGTAAAATGGAAGAAAACACCCAGAAAATGGAGAATAAAATGGAAGAAAACACTAAGAAAATGGAAGATAATTTGGGAGATAAATTGACATTCATTGAAAATGAGTTGAAGAATAATTACTCCAAACTGGAAAATGAGATTGGAAGCGTAAAAGACGAAATTGGAAGCGTAAAAGACGAAATGGGAAACGTAAAAGACGAGATGGGGAACGTAAACGATAAAATTGGAAAATTTGAAGACAGGGTTGGAAACATTGAAGGCAGATTGGTTAATATGGAGGAAGAAATGCAGGTAAAATTGGAAGAACAGGTGAAAACCATGGAAGAGCGATTGAGTAAGAACTTCAGCAAATATTGTTCGGTTAAGCTGGGAGAACGGGGTGAGCCAGGCCGAACAAAGATCCAACCTCCAACTTTTGATGGCAAAACACCCTGGAGCACATACCAGAAATAATTTGAAGCAGCAGCCAACGCCAACTGCTGGGACGATGAAGAGAAAGCAACTGCTTTAATTGTTGCATTAAGAGGGGACGCACTGAATATCCTTCAAACCATTCCTGTAAGTCAACAAGGTAATTATAAGACTCTGACAAGTAGACTGCAAATGAGATATGGTGATGCACATCTCCAACAAGTGTATCACGCACAAATCAAGAGTCGCCATCAGAAGAGTGCAGAAACCTTGCAGGAATTCGAAGCAGACATAGCAAGGTTGGTAAGGCTGGCCTATCCTTCAGCACCGGACAGCTTCCTAGAACAACTTGCTGTCCAGACCTTCGTCGATGGGTTGAGAGACACGGAGACTCAGCAGACGTTGCGGTTGGCCCGACCCAAAATTCTAGATGACGCCCTGGCCCATGCCCTAGAATTTGAAGCTGCTAAACAAGCTTCTCACAGAGGACAGAGCAAAGTGAGACAGCTTGATGATTCACCAGTCTGCGACGATAGAATTGAGGAAGTAATTCGCCGAGTTCTCCAGGAGAAACGTAATGGTGGACCAAGATGCTGGAACTGCGGCGAAAGAGGACACATTCGGCGTAACTGCAAGAAGCCGGTTAAACCACAACGCCAAGAACAGAAAAAACTAAAGCAGGTTGGCGAGAAGGGGCATAAACCGACCCGCCACGACAATGCCCCTGAGGTTATAATTCAGGCCATCTCTTCAAGTGTTTATGTCGACGGTAAAATTAATGGGAGGTCCGTAAAAATGTTAGTCGACACTGGCGCAACCCGAACTATAGTTAAGCCGAGTGTAGTTGAAGGAAATGGAAAAACCTTACCAGCGATGGTTCGTTTACGGACTGCAACTGGTGAAGACGTGCCAACACATGGAAAGAAGAAGATCGTCATCAACATTGGGGACAGGTTTTTCGAACATGAGGTGCTGGTGGCAGATATCATGGAGGAAGTCATCTTGGGAATGGATGTCATTAAGGGTTATGGCTTCCAGATGGATATGAGAAACGATGTTCTGAGGATCGGAAGTCTGGAAATTCCATTCCTGGGATGTGAAGATATCACGACTCGAGTCTTACTCAGCGAAGATGTTCACCTACGTGGACAGGCGGAAACCATAGTGAAGGGGTATTTAGATAGAGACCTTCGAGATAGCTGTATAAGACTCATCGAACCAGCCAGTGAGAGTAACCTCGGGAAAGGACTGCTAGTCGGAAAAACTTTGGTGAGAGGCGGAAACGAAATTCCTGTGAGAATGTTGAACACCAACATGTACCCTGTGATCTTGAAGAAAGGTACGATCCTGGGAGAAAGCTGTTCCGTGCTTTGTGTGACAGGAAGCGTTCAGGATGTGAAGAACCCGCTACCAAGAAGTGAGAAGAGTTCGAAGAAATTATTTGAGACATTGGCTTCTTCCTGCACAGAACTTGCACCAGAACATATTAGCAAGGTGAAGAAACTGATTCATGAATACAGTGACGTTTTTGCTATGGACAACACTCAGATGGGTAGGACGAATGTTGTGAAGCATTCTATCAATACCGGAAGTTCAGATCCCATTCGCCAACAACCGCGAAGGCTTCCCATAGCAAAGAGAGAAGAAGCAGAAAATATAATCAAGGACATGCACGAACAAGGAATAATAGAGCAATCTGATAGTCCTTGGTCATCACCTGTGGTTTTGGTGAAGAAGAAAGATGGCAGCACCAGATTTTGTGTCGACTATCGTCGTTTAAACGACGTCACCAAGAAGGATTGCTACCCCATTCCAAGGATTGACGACACTTTGGACACGCTTTCTGGCTCGAAATGGTTCTCCACGCTGGATTTGAAGAGTGGGTATTGGCAGGTGGAATTAGATCCCAAAGACAAAGAGAAAACAGCTTTTACTATTGGGACAGGATTGTGGCAGTTCACAGTAATGCCATTTGGCCTCTGTAACGCACCTGCAACTTTCGAGCGATTAATGGAAACCATTCTTCGAGGATTGTCATGGAAGTCGTGCCTAGTTTATTTGGACGATGTCATAGTATTTGGCCGGACATTTGACGAACACTTGGAAAATTTAAGAGAAGTCCTTGAAAGGCTACGCACTGCAAATTTAAGACTCAGTCCAAAGAAATGCCACCTCTTTAGGAAAGAAGTGAAATATCTAGGACATGTAGTATCTGCAGATGGCATTAGTGCTGACCCAGACAAAGTTAAGGTTGTACGAGAATGGCCAGTACCACAGGACAAGCACCAAGTAAGGAGTTTTCTTGGCTTGTGCACATACTACAGGAAGTTCGTCTTGGGATTTGCTGACATCGCGAAGCCTCTAACAAGACTGACGGAAGATGGAAGGGACTTCAAATGGGATACTGAATGCGAGGATGCTTTCAATCGACTGAAGCAAGCACTAACAACAGCTCCTATATTAAGTTATCCTCAGACCAGTGGAAGGTTTATATTGGACACGGACGCAAGCAACACGGCCATAGGAGGCATATTATCGCAAATTCAGAATGCCCAAGAGAAAGTTATAGGATATTTCAGCAAGGTCCTGTCGAAGCCTGAGCGTAACTATTGTGTTACGAGGAGAGAACTTCTCGCCGCAGTCAAGTCCATGGAACATTTTTATAAATACTTGTACGGTCGCGAATTCCTTCTAAGAACAGATCATGCTGCTCTGAAGTGGCTTCTACAATTCAAGAACCCAGAAGGTCAGGTTGCGAGATGGATAGAAAGGCTGCAGGAATATCATTTTTCTGTGGAACACCGGGCCGGAAAGTCACATGGCAACGCTGACGCATTATCTAGGAGACCTTGTCCTTCCGACTGCAAACACTGCAGCAAAGCAGAAGAGAAGGAATTCTGTTTAAGAACAACCGTAGTGGATCTGGATTGGCTGCCAGAATCCCTGAAGCGAGACCAAGAAGGTGACACCGAACTAAAGATGTTGCTTGACTGGAAAGCAAAAGGACAGAGACCAAGATGAGAAGAAGTGAGTCACCTGAGTCCTAGGGTCAAGTCCTACTGGGCGCAGTGGGACTCCATCATTGTAGAGGATGGATTGTTGAAGAGGTCCGTCGAGAATGACGAGGGTACTGCAGCTAGGACTCAGCTGATAATTCCCCGAAATCGGACGACAGAAGTATTGGAGAAACTTCATAATGGAACCTCCGGTGGACACTTCGGCATCAAGAAAACGTTGGAAAAGATCAGAGAACGTTTTTACTGGGTCAACTGCAAAGAAGACGTCAAGGACTGGTGCCGAAAATGTAGACTTTGTGCTTCAACGAATGGCCCAAGAGGAAAACGACGAGCGCCAATGAATCAGTATAACGTAGGCAGTCCTATGGAAAGAGTTGCTATAGACATCGCAGGCCCATTCCCAGAGACCGACGATGGGAACAAGTACATATTGGTGGCGTCGGATTACTTTACCAAATGGGTTGAAGCACATGCCATCCCAAACCAAGAGGCCTCGACAGTGGCAGACGTGCTGATAAAAGAGATGTTTAGTCGGTTTGGAGTGCCACTGGAGCTACATTCTGATCAGGGACGAAATTTCGAGTCTGGCCTATTCCAGAGCATTTGTGAAATACTCGGAGTTAAGAAGACCAGGACAACACCTCTTCACCCACAGTCAGATGGCCTAGTCGAAAGAATGAATAAAACTGTGGGAAAATATTTGGCTAAAGTGGTCTCTGACCATGAAAGAGACTGGGACCGGTACCTTCATCTGTTCACCATGGCCTACAGATCAGCCGTGCAAGAGTCTACTAGAGAGACACCAGCTTGTGTCATGTTCGGCCGGGAAATAAGATTACCCTGTGACCTAGAGTTTGGATGTAAGCCCGGAACAGAGATAGCTGGTGAGGACTACGTGAGCACATTGAGGGGCAGGCTACACTACATTCATGAGAAGGTCCGACAAAATATACAAATTGCTAGTGACCGAATGAAGACCCGCTATGACAGCAAAGCTACAGAAGGTGGTTTCAACGCTGGAGATTTGGTCTGGCTGTACAACCCCCAGAAGAAGAGAGGATTATCACCTAAGCTACAGAGGAATTGGGAGGGTCCATACAGAGTGGTAAAGAGGATCAATGATGTAGTGTACCGTATACAAAAACTACCAAGGGGCAAGAGGCGCGTGGTCCATGTAAATCGGTTGGCGAAATACGAGGCGGACTACGACGAACAAGACGAGACCCATCTGAGAAGGACGACCAGCCCAGAGCATGTTGAGATGAGTTTCGACCAGTTCATGGAGAACTATGGTGGAACTGGGAAGGCACGATTCGGAGTTACCACCGAGCAGCAGCAGGACCTCTTCTCTGTGCCTGGAGATTATTCCCTAGCTCATTGTGTCGCCGAAGATCTGCGTATGTCCAGGGGAACAGCATTAGTCTTCAGGAAGAAGTTTGGCCGTGTATCTGAGCTCTCCAGACAACAGCCCCATCCCGGAAAAATTCTAAGTCTCACTGACGGTCATCGTCACCTCTTCTACATGGTGACTAAGAGGTTTTCCGATCACAATCCTAGCTATAGAAGTATGTGGAATACCTTGCTGAACCTAAGAAACGAACTCACCAGGTTGGAAGTGAAGAAGCTGGCTGTGCCTAAGTTGGGTTGTGGTCTAGATCAACTCAACTGGAGAGTCGTCCGGAACATGCTCGAGGTGCTTTTCCATAAGACAGGAATAGAGATACTCGTGTGCATTTTCAACCCGAGCGGAAACACAATGAAGGAGAAGACTGTGGATTGCTATTTCGAAAAGCAAGGGAGCTGCAGAAGGGGAGATACCTGTAGGTTCAGACATACCAACCAAGGTGTTCGGGGACCGAACGTCTTAAGGAGGGGGCAGTGTAACGAGCGAGACCTCCCTTAGTACGCCTCTGTCGCCCTGATAGCGTTAGGTAAACAACTGATTCCCGGAAGTCTAGTCACCGCGCGTACAATCGAGAAAATTCCTTCCTTTCTACGCGCGTCGAGAAAGTGTTATCGAAAGATCTTCTGGAAGCGGTTGAACAGGTATATAAGCGGAGAGCCACGACCCACGGGGAAGTGGAAAAGTTAACAGCGGGAGTCTAAATAGTTGAGCGATCTGCGAAGTGAAAATAAATAGTGAATATAAATCGAAGTTAATTGCTGTACATAAATTAGTGTGTTAGTTTAGTTATTTAGTTATAATTCGTTTAGTTTGTAGTGTGTAAATAAATTAGACATTTTCGTTCAGCAGTGATTTTATTTTGAACCCCTAGAACGTAACAATATAAAAGAAAAACAGATACCTAGATAGATTGTCTATAGGGCGCCACCTTATTTTTATAAAAACAGAAAAGAATAAAAGAACTAATAGGAATGTTAAATATTTACCTATGAAGAAAACATATTTTAACTTATTAAGAACTAGCAGCCCGCCCCGGCTTTGCACGGGGATTAAAGAAAAATAACAAAAGCCATTAAATTTATTGGGTCAATGCTTTCCTGTAAACAATATTACATGTTGTTTTATTTTCTGGCAGCAAAATAAATTGATTTTCAGGTGCTCCGACCCGCCTTAGGCGGTTGGCCATGAGGAAAACCGATCCCTACTATTTGGAAGGTTTGACCTTGAGACTTATTATTAGTAAAAGCGAAAGATGTTTTGATAGGAAATTGAAGCAGTTTAAATGGATTTGGTAGATCAGTTGGGATCATCGGTATCCTCAGTGTATGACCTAGTTGACCAGGTGGTGGTTCAGTTATAATGGTTGCTACAACTTAATTGTCCTTTAATTCGTTTATAAGTAGCCTCGTCCAATTGCACATGCTAAATTTGTGATAATTAAAATTAAAAAATAGTTATTGTGACGTAATTATAACAGTTAGACATATTATGTGATATTAACTACGCCACCTTACGGTGGCGTCATAGTACTTAATTAAGTAGTAATTGCTCGGTTAAGTATATGAGATATTAACTGTGTCACCTTACGGTGAAATTAAATTTTTTAATTTGAAAAGGTATTTTTTGGCTTTCTTTTTTCCACATTTTGTCTGTTTATTTTTTACTATTTTCATTTTATTTTAGTTTCTCGTTTATCTATTTATTTATAAATCAAAATTTAACACAATCTTCTGTGTTTTCCCACAAGACCTATATGTTAAATAATCTAGAAATTAAAACACAGTGACATCTACTGGGTGTGTATCCAACGTAGATATCAAAGTTACACCGATTAACTTAAACTGTCATCTATTAGGAATTTGTAGAACTAAACAGTAAAAGTCATTAAGGAGATATTGTCAGTTTACCATTGAAATAAACAAAAATGTAAAAAATTAATAAAAAAAAGTGAGAGGTGTCAAGGGACACCCGGATGGAACGAAGTTCCTTTCGATTAATTAGTGAAGGAATTGTAATTTGTAAACACAACAGAGAGTTTGTACATACATAAGCATTTATTATCGTCTGTATAAAATCTCTACTTACCTAACTCTATCAGCAATATCCGGAACTTGTGCAGAAACACTGTCAGGATACATTATTGTTTTTATTTTCTATTATTTTAATATTTATTATCTACAAAAAACCTGTATAAACTTAACAAAGTCGCGACACTACTACACTGTTCAAAGCAAAATAGAAAAAAAAAGTAAATCCATTATTGTCAACAGTTCGTTTCTTTTAACAAAAGTGTCCATTTATACAATATCAGAGGATTAGAGGATATACATCTACCTAGAATTACTTTTTATTTCAATTTAATTTAAAACAGGCATTAACAATTTAATACAAAATTTTAAAATTAAAATATTTGACAGTAACTGACCGTTAAGGTAATTTGACGTAGGTACCTAACTAGTCAAGTTAAGAACTATTTTTGAAATGTTTATGAATTTATTGATTTATAAAAACAGGATGAAACAAAATGTAATACTATTATAGGTACTTATTTTTTTCTACAGTATTTTCTTTTAATTTAAATTAGTGTCTTTTTAATTGTACTTTTATTAGTATTTATTATATTAGGGTTTCCTATTTAAATAAAGATAGGTATATCTATCTATGAGAGAGAGAGAGAGACAACATGCATGTTTTTTTTTTTGGCTAGCTCCTAGCGTCAGTCGTAACTGTTCGTAAAGCCCGAAAGGGAACTTCGTTCCAAAAACATTTTATAGGTAGTGAACCAAATAATAAATATATGGTAAATCTCGAATCCATTCGAACACATAAAAAAAATCATGAAAATCGGTACATTTATAAGAATTGGTCGTTTAAATTTTCTAAATTTTAATTAGCAATTGATTAAATCTGCTCAATTCCAGTCTTAATTAAAAGAGTTCTATCACAGCCGTACTTTACTATAGTAAAGTACGGCTGTGGTTCTATTTTACCCTGTGCAGCTCGCTTAAAAAGTAACTTCAAAGGGTATAATAACCACAAGTAATTAAAACTTGATCCATATGATTAATCAGAACAGTCAATCATGTTTACCACATACATTAATACATCAAAGAAACAGTTTCTCATTTGCTTTCATGAATACCTCAAGGTGTACGTATAATAATCGAGTTTTGAATGTTTTGATGTATAAAATTTTCGATTTAATCACTTTCTAACCTCATTTAATTTATTACAAAAGATTCAAAAAACATAATAATACAAAAAAGTGACATACACGTGCAACGCGTAGGCGAAATTTTTCATTTAAAAAACAGTGGTTTACAACTTTTGATAAATATCGCTGTTGTGATTATTGTATAAATTATTATTTGTTTCCAATTAAAACAGAAACTCTAGCAAAAGTAAATTGAATAAAATGACAAGTTCAACAAATGATACTGACAACATGTTACGTCCAACTCTCGTGCAACCAACGATTGCTCAAAAGCCATTGCAACCATTCATCTTTCCTTATTTGTTAAACGATAGTTCTCACTGCAGTCAACACACGCGTTTTCCAAATTGCTGAAATGTTTATTCCCACTGGAATAGTCGTCTATTGCTATATCGCCAGCTTCCTCTTGAGCAGATGAAGGAAGATGTATTTGATTAATTCTTTTTTCTTTTTCTACTTACCACCTTCAGAGGTTTAAAAAAAGCACCATTCAGGGGCTGTAAATAATGAGTCGTATGAGAAGTTAACCAATTAAAATGTTTTTTTCTGTAAATTCCGGTATATCTAAATTGGTTGTATGGGAGGTATGTCCGTCTAGTATTATTAATACCTTATCATAAGAAATTCTACGAAGAAATTGGGTTAATCCATAAATATTTCATGATTGATATTAGCAGATTTTTTGGACATTTTGACCTGTAAACCTGGTGGCATCTTTTTTATTTTTTCTTTTGAAAATGCAGTAAGGGGTATAAAACAACCTTCTGCCTTGTAGCATGCTATAACGCTGATTGTTTCACCTTTCTCTCCATCAGGGCTCATATTTGGAACACTTTTAGACTTTGTAACTAAAAATTGACCAGCTTAAGTATTTAACTGTAGACCTGTTTCGTCCATGTTGTATAAATGTCCAGGTTTTTCAAAAAGGCTATGTTCTGTCATACATTTTTTAAGACCCGCCAAATGGGTTTTAACAGTTTCGCTTGAAATTCCAACAGATCGTACAATTAAAATGTTCTCAGATTTTCTAATTGAAATTTCAGGCCTTCGGCGCAAAAATAACTCTAGCCATCTCTTGCCATCTACGTATTTAAAAAAAATGAACATTTATGCTTATATCCAAGAAAAAAAGAAGAGTCAAAACAAGTTTTATTTGGTTTCTGATTTTATACGTATCAGATCTAGTTTTGTAAGTATGTAATAGTGGCACTTAGCTTAAGAACTCTTTAGAGCAACTTCTTTTGCATATTTTCAAGTCGACTCACGCTTTGTAACTTTCCATTTTAATTTTTATTTTGCAACATTTTAAAGGATTACTGTTATTTATAGATGTAACGAGTTTTACTTTAAATAGCATCTAAAATTTACACCAAGACAATAAGTTTCCATCTTTTGTTAATATTTGAGTATTTTTGGAATTCTTAAGACGAACGGTATTTGCAATAAAATATCCAAACTTTTATGGCTCTTGACGACTTCAACTTCTGTATATCGTTCTTTTCAGTGTACAGTTCATAAATCTTTATAAAAATTACAAAACAGAAAGCATAAAGAAATCAGTGTCAAGCACAACAACTCGAAACATGTTTCGTAATTTATTTTCAAGCATTTTATCTCTCCTTTTCTCTAGAAACTTTGCAAATATGTCAAGTGTGAAAACAAACAATTGTTATAAGAATGTGGCGATTATTATAAGCATTTATTGTTTGCTGCTTCAAGGAGTGGAAATATCTGTTTATGTTAATGCATTAAAATAATAATGTAGGGATATTGATTGAACTCTTAAGTATTTCTAATAATTGAATACAAGGTATGAAAAATCAAAAGTAATAGTAGCACTCAAGAAGTCTTAGATAGTTAGATAGATAAATATTTATTGGGTTGGCTGTTAGCCGGTCTCACTGCGACATTTGCAAATTTATTGTGAACAACCATCATCTCAAGAATAGGATTAGGGCACCTAATATAGCCCTGCCCTCTTAATGAGACTTAATAGCCCTGACAGTTGCCTCTCAACGTAACTTAGAGCAGTCAGTTTCTCCTCTCCCAATACTAAGTACCGCGTCCTTGCAAGACCTTCACATTTACAGATGTCTCCGTCTGCCAAGTTCAGCTGACTCATGTGTTTTCTGAGCCGACAATGTTATGTCAAGTGGCTGACAATAGTTTTGACATCGTTTTTCCTTTGTGATAACAGCTCTACAGTAAGTTTCACATAGTGTTGTTTTATGAGGACTTTGTCTTGTCGCTTGCCCAGTGATTTTTCCCACCACTTTAGCCTTCATTTCTCAATGCATTTCTTTCTGAAACTGTCAGCAACCCCGGTAGATGGTTCCGAGTCAATCATTGGGATATTAGCTCCCACTCGGGCCAATTCATCGGCCTTCGATTCGCCTCGAAACCCTGAGTGTTCTGGTACCTATGCCAATGTCAGAGAAGTCCGACTTTCGGCATCTATCAGGGTCCTAACGCAGTGCCACACCAGCTGTGGACTTATTTGTGTCGAGACTACCGCCGTTACAGCTGCTTGGCTGTCCGAGTATATGACTACGTTTTACCGATTATACCCTGAGTAACAATCTCTGTTGCACAGTGTAATATGGCCATTACTCCGACCTGAAACATTGTAGGATACGCACCTAGACTTAGTTGAACTTATATCATGTCTTTTCTTCTATATATACTCGACCCTGTGCATTTCTCAGTCTTTGAGCCATCGGTATACCAGATTGACTCCCCTTGAATTGGGGGGCCATTGTTCCATCATTAATCCATTTCCAACAACAAGTCTTACTATATATTTCAATAATTATTTCTAGTCCATTTGGAAAGTTCCATATGGTTAAATTTTGACAGCTATTTAAAACCGTTTTATGGTTGTTACTCAAAATCAGTGCTGAAACTCTTTTTGTCTAGGTTTTTATCTATACTATTATTATAAAGAGGAAATTTTTGATTTTTTGTTTGTTTGTTTGTTTGAAATTAATAGGGTCCGAAACTACTGGACCGATTTTAAAAATTATTTTACCGTTGGCAAGCTACACTATTTCCGAGTGACATAGGCTATGTTTTATTTAAAAAGAAAATAGGGATTCTTACTAAAATGCCATTAATGTAACCAAAAAAGACCTTAAAATCCTTACATCGCGTGCGCTGAGAATACTATTGATTATAGAATAAAATAATGTACTACGATTTTGAAGAATATATAAATATCTACAAAAAATGCCGCGACAGCATATATGTTTAAACGATCAACTTTTACTTAAGTATTATGATGCCACCGTAAGGTGGCGCAGTTAATATCGTATGTATTTAATCGATAAATTACAAAATACACCGAGAAAAATAGTATAAATAAAAAATAGTGAAAACGGTAAAATAAAAAAAATGAAAACAATAGAAATCAAAACAAAATCTTTAAAATTAAAAAAAAAACGAGAAATGGAAAAAAGATGTTATGACGTACAAAGTCCGCCGGGTCAGCTAGTAGAAAAATAACAAAGGAAATAAAAATGGAATTGACATGTATACATTAAAATAATAATTAGTTTTAAATTTTATATTAAAATAAAACGGAAAATAGATAATAAAAAGTATTAATCAAAAGATATGAATAAAACACTTAACAGGAACAAATAGAAGGAGAAACCAGAGCTAGAAAGAAGAGGATCAGAAAGAAGGAGATATCAAGTAGAAGAGCAGAAAGAAGGTGATAGCAGGTAGAGGAGTAGAAAGAAAGCCAGCGACAGAGAATAAAAAAAAATGGTTATAAATGGATAAAAAATTGATAATAAACAAGAACCTAAAAGAAAATCGAAAATATTTAAAAAAAACACACAAAAATAAAAAAACAAATGTGGGAACTCGAAAACAAATGAAAAAAAGCGAAAAAACAAAAAAAAATAGTGAATATTTGTAAACAAACGAGAAAATATAATAAAATCAACAAAAACAAAAAAAACTTGGAAAAGAATAAAAAAAAAATCATAAAACTTGAAAATAGAACAAAAACAAAGAAGGGAAAAAGAAATCATTGATTGGTACGAAGATCGCCGGGTTAGCCAGTATACAGTAAAAAAAAAGTGATAGGTGTCAAGGGACACCCGGATGGAACGAAGTTCCTTTCGATTAATTAGTGAAGGAATTGTAATTTGTAAACACAACAGAGAGTTTGTACATACATAAGCATTTATTATCGTATGTATAAAATCTCTACTTACCTAACTCTATCAGCAATATCCGGAACTTGTGCAGAAACACTGTCAGGATACATTATTGTTTTTATTTTCTATTATTTTAATATTTATTATCTACAAAAAACCTGTATAAACTTAACAAAGTCGCGACACTACTACACTGTTCAAAGCAAAATAGAAAAAAAAAAAATAGTAAATCCATTATTTTCAACAGTTCGTTTCTTTTAACAAAAGTGTCCATTTATACAATACCAGAGGATTAGAGGATATACATCTACCTAGAATTACTTTTTATTTCAATTTAATTTAAAAAAGCAATTAACAATTTAATACAAAATTTTAAAATTAAAATATTTGACAGTAACTGACAGTTAAGGTAATTTGACGTAGGTACCTAACTAGTCAAGTTAAGAATTATTTTTGAAATGTTTATGAATTTATTGATTTATAAAAACAGGATGAAATAAAATATAATACTATTATAGGTACTTATGTTCTACAGTATTTTCTTTTAATTTAAATTAGTGTCTTTTTAATTGTACTTTTATTAGTATTTATTATATTAGGGTTTCCTATTTAAATAAAGATAGGTATAACTATCTATGAGAGAGAGAGAGAGAGAGAGAGAGACAACATGCGTATGTCGTGTCGTGACAAATTTTGGTATGAATTTTTTTTGGCTAGCACCTAGCGTCAGTCGTAACTGTTTGTATTTGTAACGCCCGAAAGGGAACTTCGTTCCAAAAATTAAGAACCGAATGAAAAAAAGGCCAAAAACTCAGAAAAAGAAAATGAAGCAATCAGTGTTTTTATTACTCAAACCTGTATTGAATAAAAAGATTTATATGGGAGAGTGGTAAAACTTTGCATCATTTAGCCTTCAAATGCGAGCAGAACAGTTCACAACTAAGATTTTGGAAATTTTCCAATATTTTTATATTTACTGTAATTTATTAAAGTCTAGCTAATAAATATGGTAAAATAATAAGCACTTGTTGCTTTGATAAAATGGATTCATATATAAATCTGTTGATTAATTATGTAACTATGATTTTTTTTCCTTGACAATACCACCTTGCCATCCTTTTCGCTACTATACTACAAGATTATAATTTTATAATAACTAAAGCTTAATATACATTTCCGTATAATTTTAAAAAATATTTAAACATATTTTATATCTATAACTAAGTTTGCATTTTAGTACCAACGAGAGTGTATGAAAACCATAGACGTAATAAATTCGCACCAGCTTGAGTTCACAATTTTAATTTAGACCAGCAAGTTTTTAACAAAATTTGTTTTTGTTGTGAGAAAAACAAGAAGAAAAGTCTTTAATATTCCGTAATTAAGTCTCCACTTTTCCGGAATTACTAAAGAGGAGCACAAATTTTTGTTCTCATTAATAAACCAGTCGCCTTTCCAAGTTTTATTTATTTAATAAATTTATGCAAAACTGGATCCTTTTATCTTCTTCTCGTCTCACTGTAAAAGTCTCAAATAAAAGGATGAATAGACGATATTTTTATTGTATTAACATAATTTAAACCAGTAGGTCCTTTGAGAATGACATTTTTTTATTGGATAAAGACAAAGATCAACCAATGGCTAATTACAGTTTACATACAATTTTTTTAACTAAATTTAACCAATTTCGAACATTTTACACGATTTTATATAAAACTAGCGGCCGCCCGCGACTTTATCCGCATGAACTTTAGTTTTCTGCCACCCAGTTTCATACAAATTTTCAACCCCTATTTTAAATCCTTAGGAGTTAAATTTAAAAAAGTCATTTCTTATCACACCACTACGTAATAGAAAAAAAAATATTTTCGAATTTTTAAGAATCTACGCGTCTATCGACAGTTTCATGTCGGCCAGCAGCAGCGTGCTACCGCCTTACCGCTCCACACACCCCGCACATTAAAGCGCGAGTGGTATTAGACTATTATTATTTTAAAACTATAAAAACTTGCATGCTATATGCAATCAAAATCTCAGCCCGATCGGTTTGAAATTCACAAAGTTTCATACAAACTTTCATCCCCTATTTTATCCCTTAGGGGTGGAATTTATTAAAATCCTTTCTTGAGCAAAATCAATTTTTTTTTTCAAATTTAAAAATGTTTATTTATAAAGTATACATGTTTTCTTAAGATTAAATAGAAATATTTAAATTTTTCCCTATACCCTGCTATAGGACTTAGTGTCCTTTTCAGGGTAGTGCTACATTATAATGTTTCCTGCTTTTTACTATAGGAGTTGTCTGTGGCAAATTTATCCTGTTTAAGAAAGACCATTTAGCAAGTTCTTCCTCAAACAGTCTGTTTCCAGACTGAGACAGGTCGAACTTGGGTCGAGGGAAACCACAGAAAACCTCGGCCTACTTTCTGTAAAATAAGTTCCTAGCTTATATTTTATTTATTACATATTTATGATTATTAGCGTAGGGCTAGTGGGGCCTCTTCTAAGTGGTCTTGGAGCTCCTCAGGAAGTTGTTGTCTTGCTGCTTGGAGTAGCCTCAGCTGGGTTAGTGGAAGTTTTCTGACTCTGTGACCTCTTCAGAGAAAACCTCGAAGAAAACTACGTCATAGTAGCTATATGCTCGCAAAATCTCAGCCCGATCGGTTTGATATTGGCAAAGTTTCATACAAACTTTCATCCCCCATTTTATCGCCTTAGGGGTAGAATTAATTAAAATCCTTTATTCGAGTATGCCTACGCCATAGTAGCTATATGCATGCAAAATCTCAGCCCGATCGGTTTAAAATTGACAAACTTTCATCGCCTATTGGATCCCGTTAGGGATGATATTTATCAAAATCCCTTCTAAGGAATGCCTACGTCACACTAGCTATATGCATGCAAGATCTCAGCCCGATCGGTTTAAAATTGACAAAGTTTTATACAAACTTTCATCCCCTAATTTATCTCCTTGGGGGTGGAATTAATCAAAATCCTTTCTTAGGGGATGCCTACGTTACATTAGCTATATGCATGCAAAATCTCAGCCCGATCCGTTTAAAATTGACAAACTTTCATACAAACTTTCATCATCTATTTTATCCCTTTAGGGGTGTAATTTATCAAAAATCCTTTCTTAGGGGATGCCTACGTAATAGTAGCTATATTCATGCAAAATCTGAACCTGATCGGTTTAAAATTGACAAAGATTCATACAAACTTTCATCTCCTATTTTCTCCCTTTGGGGTGGAATGAATCAAAATCCTTTTTTAGCGGGTGCCTACGTCATAACATCTACCTGCATGCCAAATTTTAGACCCATCCGTCCAGCGGTTTGAGCTGTGCGTTGATAGATCATACAAACTTTCTTCCCGTATTTTATCCTCTTGGGGGTGGAATTAATCAAAATCCTTTCTTAGCGGATGCCTACGTCATAATATCTACCTGCATGCCCAATTTCAGCCTCATCCGTCCAGCGGTTTGGGCTCTGCGTTGATAGATCACTATGTCAGTCAGTGAATCAGTCAGTCAGTCAGTCACCTTTGAGTTTTATATATATAGATACTGTAAAAAAACTACAAATATTTTTTTATTAATTGCTTATTAGCTATGCGGTTAGCTACTTTACAGAAATTTATCAAACCATTAAATTTCTTTAAATTGGGAAGTAAAATTGGAAATGAAAACTCCAAAAGCAATCAATTTCCAATAAGATCATTAATTTTTTATTCGCACATTTCTTTCAACAATCAGGATCCAAAAGTGAGTTCAGTTAATAGCTCGTTGGGGAAATAAGAACCAAGTATAACATCTACCTAAATAATTTACTGCAACAAAGTTACCGGGCCAAGAAGTGTGCCTTCCAAGTTGAAAATAGCAATTATTAAAGAACTTCTTTTGAAGTCAAATATTATTCTTTACAAATTATCTGCCGACGTTGTAATGAACTGGAAAAACTGCGAAATGATGGAACGCCTAAAAGTTTTATTGCCCATTAACAATAAGTTTTTTAATTTATACTAGCTATTACGAACACTAACTATGTTAAGAACTCTGACGAGTATTCTGAATTACATTCCAGACGTTTATAAACTGTTTCATGTGCTTAGAAAGTTAGACCGTAATTTACTTGTAGAATAGAATAATAGAAATTTAATACCTAAGTAAAAACTTTACACTGGGTGTCAAAAATTAGCCATCTACCCCTTCAAAAAATACAAACAAATAAAGTTTTTAAAGAAAATCTTACTTAAACAATTAGGTCACTGTGCTCTATCGGTTAATGAAAATTTTAACTTTATCAACTTTAGTAAGGCACTATAAACATAGGTATTATCGTCAGCCATGTTTAGTCCAATGTCAACCACAAAACTAGAGATAATAGAACAGATGTGTTGATGGTTAATATAAAGTTGGCAACAAGTTCCGACATCAGCGCACCATGTATTTGTTTAAAATTTTACTTTAACACCCTTTTTATGCTTAAAGTACCTTACATTTATTTTAAACTAAAACCGCTAATAGTACTTACTCTGCTACTATACCGTTATAAGTGCTTTTTCGCTTTTCGCACTACCAGCTAGTTTAGTTCCCATTTTTACTACAAAATACGATTGGACGTGTCTCTTTAAGTTGTCTATGGTCTGACACGTAAATTGATTGACATTGGAATAAAAATGGTTTAAAATTTTACTTTAACACCCTTTTTATGCTTAAAGTACCTTACATTTATTTTAAACTAAAACCGCTAATAGTACTTACTCTGCTACTATACCGTTATAAGTGCTTTTTCGCTTTTCGCACTACCAGCTAGTTTAGTTCCCATTTTTACTACAAAATACGATTGGACGTGTCTCTTTAAGTTGTCTATGGTCTGACACGTAAATTGATTGACATTGGAATAAAAATGGCTGATGATAATACCTATATCTATAGTGCCTTAACTTTAGATTAGATTATTATGTAGTCACTTAATGATTACTTATCAGTATTTCCCACCTTGTTTCCATAGGTACTTTAACAAAAATTTTTGAGTACAATCAATGATGGTAAAGATTGCCATATCTTCTTTATTTGATAACGTAGTTGAATCTCCGTGTATATTGGCCTTTCACTTAGTTGCATTTTAATGTAGGACCACAAATTTTCTATTGGTTCGAATGTTGCATTTAAAATAACGGTGAAGACCAAAAGACTAACAAATCCACATTGAGAGAAGCATTCCCAAACATGCAATTTTACAGGACGTTTTGGTACGTTAATTCTTAAGGATTGTAAAGTTGGTCTTATCATTTTCGTGCTCCATTGGTTTGGCAATTGGAGAAAGCAAATATGAAACATATTGATCAAAAAACATTTGTTTTATTTTTATTAAATATTTGTTGTTAAAATTCACTTCAGAAATATACTAAACGTAATCAACAAAACAGTGAATACAAAGTTTATCTTTTTGCTGACTTTGCTGCTACTTTTCAACTTTGGTGCGCAGCAAGTTTCTTGTAGCAGTGCGTGCACCTTTTTGTGACTTTTCTATTCTTCAGTTCCTTTTATTTGGTGCTGTTTTTTTGTGTTTCTTATTCTGTTCAGTAAATAAGCCTGTAATTATTCCCAAAAGCGCCTTTTACCAACTTCTCGTGAAATTTTATAACAGAAATTTTTGATGTTGGATGCATAAATTTGTACACAACTAAGGCATTAACTACAGATGTCCCCATCATTAATTTGATAGAAACTTTGTGATACCATCTTACTGATTTTCGGACAGTAGAGGAATATGCGACCAATTGGTCAGACACATCTATTTCCTTTCCCCCATTGTAATCAGTAATGCATTTCGGTTTTTTAATCTCTTCACGCTTTCTGTTTAACTTTCCTGTATTTACCACGTCCAAAGTACGTCTTTGTCTTTCCACTTGATGGTCAGAACGATTCCATCATCATTTTCTCTACCTATTATTTCTCCTTTGTTTAATTTCGCTAAAATAACTTGTTTTGGTGAATATTTCCTATTTTTACTGAGGATCCCAACCGAGTGAGTTCTGCGACTTAGAAGTTGCTTTGCAAGAGGAATGCTGGTGTAGAAATTGTCATTTACCACAATTCTTCATTCATTCAAAAATTCTCCACACAGATTCTTCACCGTACACGCTTGAAGAAATAGTTCCCGTTTCGCTCCTTTGTCTTGATAAATAGAGATAAATAAGTATATCCTTTCTAACCTTACATCTTAAAGAGTTTAATGCCATATTTTTGATGTTTTCCTGGAATATACTGTCTAAATTTTATTTGATCTCCAGGGAACCATTTTTTTCGTCAAAGCAACTACTTTTCCTGGCTGAATTACCTCTTTATATCTTAAACTAAAGTAAGAAGTCAGTGTCTGAATTTTTTTCAAGTCAATTATCTTCCGCTGCCAGGTCCTTTTTATTCGATAAATGACAAAAGCATAGAAAAGATTCAAATCTGTTTCTTGACATTATTTTTGAAACGAGATTAATCTTGTATACGTGATTTTTCTTCTAGTAAACCTCAATGTTTGGATAACGTACTAAAGCCATATAAAGCACAACCGAAAACTTTCTCATTTCAGGTAATGTTACTGGTTTCAATAGTGAAAGTCGGCTTTTGTACTTTAGTGTACCTAACTTTGCGATTATTTGTTGTGAATTTTGGTTTGTTTCTATGACCATTGTCTTTAACAAATCTTCGGTCAAGAACAGGGAATACGCATTTAACTTTGTAAAATTGAGTTACGGCCTTCATTTCCTACGAATGCAAAGATTTGTTGATTATTTCCAGTAACTTCTCCCACGCAGAAATTATTGTCGGATTGTTCACAGAATTTTTATGAGAGTAATCATCCAAGTAAGGATCTTCTTCAAAAGAAATATCTTCTAAAGAGTTGGGAGAACGGTCCTGAAAATCCGGATCTGTGACGCTATCGTAATTGTCGAAATACTCGTCGACTTCGCTACTTTTTGATTCTGACTCGGTAGGTTTTCCGCATCTTTAAGTAATTCTTTGTCACTCAACGGCTTGTTTCTCGAATACATATTCAAAGAAATCGCTAAAACAAAAACTCCGTTTTAATATATTACAAATTACTTATAACTTACCCAAAGGTTAAATTATAAATCGTAAACAAACGGTAGCAAAAGCTCTCGAAACCGTACTTTTAAAGTTTCAGATATTTGTTCAGTATTTAATAAAATGATTTATCTCAAAAGCTTCTACCGCAAACTTTCCAATACGCCTCTGCTTTACTCTTTTGTTACCGATTTTAAGTAGCCAATCATATTCAAATGTAAATTTTCCCGAATATTCAAGGAAACAACATAATTTGGTTTTCCATTTACATGTCAACAGCACTTTGGGTTAAGAAAGGGGTATTTTGCTAAAATCGATTACAGATATTGTATAGACCTCTTGAGATTACAGGATCAGAGATAATTACATTTTAATGGCGTTCGGAAACTGCGTAAGTGCTCCAACTTTACTTTCCTTGCTGTTTCCTGTTTTTCAGAATCCGCTGTTTTTTCTGAACAATTGCTTTTCAACCAGGCACTTTGTGTAAGGCATAATTTATGTTCTCTTATTTTATCCATATAATAAAAACCTATACCCACATAATTTAAATTTAAAAATACCTTAAGGAAATTCTCATGATGTACAAAGAACAAACAGTTAACAGTTATAAACAAATGAACTAAACATTTAGTGTACCTTTTATGTTAAACAAATAACAAACCAACACGTAAAATTGAATTAGTTTTAATTAACATTCAAGTTCTAAACTTTAGTCATTAATAAAATTGTTCATTCTGAATTATACTGTACAAGTTAGTTTGTTGTAGTGAAAATATTAATGAAATAAAACAGCCATTTATTTCTGTGGAAGATTAATGTGTTTCGTTTGAAAATGTGTAACCTTTATATCTAAACGCCCCCGGAGTACAAATTAAACAACAAAATTATAAGAGCAGAAAAAAGATGGATGGAGTTTGTTTCAGAGATCCTAATTAATTAAAAAGAATTACAAAAAATTTAAAAGAACATATTACACAAAAACTCAAGATTATTATTAAGATGCTAATTTATCAAGAGACTACACAAAACAAGCTCAGTTGATGGCAAACGTGGGCGATTTTTTCCCCAAAACAAGAATCGATCGGTTTTAAAGCTTCTGTAGACCCGTAAGACGATTTTTGGTAGGGAAAAATCTTATAAGTTGTACATTGTATTGTATATTCCCTTAATTATACTGACGTAGTAAAACAGATTTCTAGTTCTTTTCACAAAATTTTTGGCAATGTTTTTTTCTTGTTTTATTTATTTATTTCACTGAAACACAGAACGGAAAGAACCCAAGTGACAATATTGACTAATAATTACAATAAACAATACTAAAGTGTAAACTTAACACTATGAGTATAATATAAAAAGTAATGGGAATAAGTTAGAGACAATCAAAGATAGTGAGTCAAAAAAGTTTAAAAATCTTGTTAGCCATAGTTTACAGGTCTGGGGTGGATCGCACCCCACAGCCACTTTCAATGTCCATAAGATTTCTTTCTTTCATTATTTTGGCCTGGAAGCTCGAGTACCTCCCAAGTTTAGTCTTTTCTATCGTTTTTGGCGTTCTTATGATTTGCGTTTTTATTTTATTACTACATTTTAAAGAAAATTTCGAGTTTACGAGCTTGGGGTACATCGCACCCCAACTTTTTCTAAGCATTGGCTAGGTATTTTCAGATAAAATCAAGTGAAATAAAATATAATATTGTATTGAATGTATGTTATATTGAATATAAAGTACATAAATGGTAAGAAAAAGGTTATTTGAACATTGAAAAATAAAAAGTTGTCAAATCGTATAAATTTCAGTCATTAGCTGGAGGTGGTAAATCAGGTAAGCAAAGCACGCAACAGATACGTTGATGGCGGCCACAGATAGGTTTATTGCATGAATCGCAAACTGTCTTCGTTTTATGGTCATCTTTTCGAGGGCACGAATGCTAAGATGATGAGAAACATTCCAATATTCATTAGAAAATTTGCATACCTTTTTACGTGGTAGTCGTTCGTCGACCAATTGAACCGGAGGAATTCGACCAAGGAATCGAAGAGCATCAACGGCAGGTTTTCCAATAAATCTGTGCATACCTCTGTGAGATCTCTCATTGAGTTCGGTTTCCATCAATTGTTCGGAGAGCTCAATCAATTTGTCATTCCGGAACAACTTCTTGTTGGTTGTTGGGGGATTGAAATGACGATAAATTATAACCGAAGCAAGAGCAGCGACGTCCAGTAAGTTATAAAAAACTACCATAGGCCATCTATTGGTTTTGCGAGAACAGAAATAAACTGAAGTCATTTGGTCGAACACATCCACTCCACCTTTAGTCTAGAATCATATCAGGTTTATTGAGTGGTCCAGATGTTGATTTCTCGCAATTGTGTTGGGTGGATAAAATAGCGACCGCTCTGTTTGGTTTTGGCACATATGAAACCAGCGCCATTTTTTTAGCAAATCCAAAGATCGATGAATGCAGAGGCCGATAAACCTTGCGGTTATTTTTTTTCACTATCTGTTCATTTTCATCGAGTTCTTCTTTCACGACGAATGCCTTAGGGATATCTCTTTTGTTTTTTTCTCTAAAAGATTTAAACTGTTAGAGTGGGGTTCGTTCCACCCCACGCCCGTGAACTTGAGAATTTTAGTGGCCAGTAAACTAGGGTTAGTTATAAAGGCTGTTAAAAAAAGAACGAAAACGTGTAGGTCAGTGACAACATTAGCGACAGAATTAAAAGATTTGCAATAGTAGTTTCGAGTGGAATAATACACCAAGATCTTTTACAACATCTGTTGCCTTAATTTTTTCGTTGTTTAAGTAATAGGTAGTCATTATAATGATCTGTTGGAAATATACGAGCTAAGCCATTAACTAAGTTACCGGGTACGCCAACTTTAGCAAGTTTTGACAGCAGTGTCGGATGATCAATTTTGTCAAACACCTTGCTAAAGTCAATATAAATTAAGTCGAATTGGTAGCCATCATTCATATTTTTTAAGATATAAGTACTCATTGTATTCAAATAGGTTACTCTCAATAGAACGATTCTTCATGAAACCATGTTGTGAAGAAGTAATAATATGTTTTACGTCGGAATATAAAAAGACGCAAATTATTGATTCAAACAGCTTACCTAATAATGATAGCTTAGAGATGGGACGATAATTCTCCGCAAGGTAGTTATTCCGTGACTTGTAAATAGGTACCAAAAGGGCAGTTTTCCAAATTTTAGGAAAGATACCTTATTTAATCGATTTAATAAATATTATGTGAAGAACTGCCGATAATTCATGAGCACAATTTTTTATAAAGGAGATTTTTGGGGTAACTCTAAAATTTTATTAAATATGGTTTTTTGGGGTATGTAATACGGGATAATGTAACAATTATTGATACTATTGCGGGTTTTAAGATTTTCGTTTTTAGAGAAAACTTAACTGAAGTAGCTAGAGAAGATGTTGCAAATATCGTTAAGAAATATGGCCTCAGTGCCGGAAGAGTACTTGCTCGCCCCTATTCAAATTTCCAGATGTTTCCTCCGTAACAAATATATCAAGAGGATGAGTCCAAGTGTTACTTTCATTGCCCTGTTTGGTTTAATTTTTTGGTAGGTGTCGTTTGTTTCACTTTAGGCCATCACACGACAGCACCATATGTTAACGTTGCCATGTCGATCCACATGGTGACCTTGGGAGATAATCCACCGGTTTGTCCCTTGGTTCGACAGCATTGCTCATATGATATATATATTCTTTTTTAACTCTGCTTTATATGAGTGAGTTCCAAATCAGCTTCCTGTCAAGGATAATACTTAAGTATTTTATTTTTTTAGCAAAGCTTAATTTAACGTTGAGACGACTAGGTGCTTTTAAGCAACTAGGTTTCTTTTTCTTCGTGAAGAAAATGATTTCTGTCTTGTTGTGGTTAATAGACAGTAATTGCACTTTACACTATGTCTCTAAAGTTTTGAGAGTCACTTGCATTCTGTCGCTTAGGGTACTTTTAAACTTTCTTGTTGGCACAATGTCAAAAACCATGTTTCATAGTAGAGATGATAAAACCTCTCCCTGTGGACAGCCCCACGTAACTTTCCCTCGTATCTTGACGTCGTTTACAGTTATTATTGTTGTAGGTACATTACGGGGGCAGTAAGCGATTGCATTATTTTAGGGAACGTGATTTTAGTGAAAGCTCCCTTGATATCTATGAATACGCCATTTCTAATGACCACTCGATCTGACCAACCACATGATGTAGGGCCGTATCGGTGTATTTCCCAGTTGTGTATGCATGTTGATTGAGATGTAGTGGTTTGGAATTAGTCACTGTATCCCTTATGTACCTTCCATTTATTTATTCTCTCTAGTCCGTTTGGGGTATTCTGGTGTTATTAAAGTAGGTATTTACCGTTGCCAATTGTTTATTAGTTACCCAATTAATGTACTTCGATAGAATACTTTTATATGTCTAATTAAATAGGAAGACTACTACGTTCTTTATTTTTAAAGAGATGAAAATTATATAGAATACATTTTTGCTTAAAGGTATTTTTGAATAACTGTAAGGATTTTTCGCTTTGCAGGAAATTTTTCGGACACCCTGTATAATAAAAGAAAAGAAAACATCCTATGTAATAAAAAATAAAACTGATTGTTATGTATTGGAAATCGGGAGGTACTTAAAAAGATTATATTTATTTGCTTACCATACACTTGCCTTTCAAATAAAGCCGTTTGGATCAAAAGAAAGCCGAGTCAGTAAAATTTAACAGCTGTGTCCCAGATTAGAAATATCTTTCAGTATTCAAAATGCACCATGCGTTGACCAACAATCAAATATATTGCTCCACTATTATACCGTCTGGAACATCAATGGATAGGATTTTTGCATTTTTGAATACAAATATAAAATCTTCGCTGTACCTACGTAGAAATCTAAATTCGATTAAGGAACCGATAAGCAACATCTGGTGCTCAAGACCAAATCGAAAATTTACATGTATCCAATAATGTTGGATCACATGTCACTACCACTCCTTCACTGGCTTGGATCTTTGTACAGCTGACGTTATACGGTTTAAAAGGGAGAATTTTTTATTTACCTTATTTATACAGAGTTTTTTTGCTAGCCATTCTTAGACCCCGAAAATTATATTACGGTGATAACAGATTTGTAAAAAAATGTTTCTCTATAGTCCCAAGATTGAAGTGAAAGGAATAAACAGAATGTGAAAAGGGATGCTTTTATTTATGTTAATATATTGAATTATTATTTAATCTTTTCGTAAGTAACAAATGTATCTAAGAGTGTTTAATAATTACTTATTGTTGTTTATATGTATATCGCAATGACAATGGTGGTATTTATAAATGAGTTAAACACCTTTTTAGAATTTTTTGTTAAGGATCTTTCCATATTCGGATTTTAATAATATTATAATAAAATATATATTTTTCTTTTTTGAATTTAGGCTCCTCAAGGGTTCAACATTACATGGACAACCATTTCTAAATGGCAGACATATTATCGATGACGAATTTTTGCCCAAAGTTTTGCCCTCTTGAACCTTGTCCGCCTCCTTCGTATTCGCCCAGCTGTCCACCATTATGGATTTAGGCTTCTTAAGGGTCCAACATTACGTGGTAGAAATGGCAGACATATCATTGATGTAGACTTTTTGCTTAAATTTTTCCTCTTTACCCTTGTCCGTCTTCTCCGTTGTATACACCCAGCTGTCTGCCATTTGGGGTTAAGTTTCCTTAAGGGTCCAACATTACGTATTAGATAGAGCGATTTTTGCCCTTTTTACCCTTTTCGCCACCTCCTTTGTATGCACCTAGCTGTCCGCCATTTCGGATTTAGGCTCCTTATGGATCTAACATTACGTGGTACAAATGGCGGCCATATTATCGATAACGATTTTTGTCCAAATTTTGGCCCTTTTTACCCTTGTCCTCCCTCCACCTCCTTTGTATCCACCCAGCTGTCTGCCATATTGGGTTAAGGTTCCTTAAGGGTTCAATAGTACGTGATAAATTATACGGACATATTATCAATTTTTGCCCTTTTTATCCTTTTCGCCACCTCCTTTGTATGCACCTAGATGTCCGCCTTTTCGGATTTAGGCTCCTCAAGGATCTAACATTACGTGGTACAAATGGCGGCCATATTATCGATAACGATTTTTGTCCAAATTTTGGCCCTTTTTACCCTTGTCCTCCCGCCACCTCCTTTGTATCCACCCAGCTGTCTGCCATATTGGGTTAAGGTTCCTTAAGGGTTCCATAGTACGTGATACAATATACGGACATATTATCGATGTAAATTTTTCCCAAATTGTTTGCCCCCTTTACCCTTATCCACCATCTTCTTTGTATCTGCTCAGGTGTCCACCCGTCGGTCGGGATTTCGAATTGTCGTTTTAACACCTTAGAGTGGAATTTTTTTTTCCATGTGATTGCTTTAAACTTACCTTTGCTGCCATTTTTTTAAATCTACTAATTTTTACTTTTTTGTATCTCTCCACCGATTTCAAAAATTTTTGGTTAGCAGCGCTGTTGGTGAGAGACAAAGATACTAACCAAATGCAGACCGAGAACTTCGGCGGCATGGAACCAGTTTTAGAGAGAGTAAATGTACTATTATTGTCTATATACGATGAATAGAGTGTCCGCCTAATGAATGAATGAATGAATAAAAGCAAAGATAGGTAAACGGGATAGATTTATAGGAGTATGTTAGGTATGAAGACCCTGTTGTAGGACTTATGTCCTTTTCAGGGAGTGGATGAGAGTGTTTGGATGGTGTTAGTATCGGTCGTCGGCCCCGCTCTCACAAACTTCTCCACTTGCAGCAGGTTGTATAGCTTCATCTGTTGTTCTTGAATCTTCTTGCCATCCATGACACTTGAACGTACCTAAATAGTCTTTTCCTTTTGGTGTGTGAGTGTATGTAAAGGTGTAATCCACGTGGTGCAATGTGGGCTTGGGAGATTATTGCTGTGGGGTGTCTCCTCCGTCGTGGATCCCTTCCATTTGGCAAGGACGAAGGAAACATGTTGCAAAAGAAAAATTGCGGCGAAATTTCGGCTCTAGCTCTCCTGCTATAAGCCGACCATCGTATGCGTATGTTTCTCATCACCGCGTTAGGTAGATAAACCTCATGTAAATTTTTTGTTAATGCTCTTTCCAAGTTCACTTTGTCCGCTAAAACATCTCACAAGCAACAGCTTTAATAACACTGTAGATGCATTTAAAGCAATAAATGAGAAAATTAAATGAGGCAGTCATCTTGTTCGTTTTTGATAACTAACTATTTTGTTTAATTCGTATTTTTATATATATTTCTACTCGTCTCAAAGAATAGATTAACATTTTTTTCCTACAAATACAATTGTGTTTTTCACACAATACATATATTTCTTTAAATATGCATCGTGTTATACAAACTCTTTTTAGAATTTGCCATATATTTTACATGTTTGGGGTATTGTGTACCAACCTCAGGAAATAGCGAACGTATTCTCTATGCTTTTATTTATTATAATATTAGGTAGATTAACTGGCAAATCTCGCTTTATTTAACCCAGTGTATTTTATGTTTATTCTCTATTATAAAATATATTACGATGTGTATAGGCTGAAGTAAATCATGGTTAAATTACCTGTAAGACTTTTTAACAGATTGGGACTTAGGAATTTTTTATTAAATTATAAATATTTTAAGTAATAATAAGATTTCAAAAATAAACTCCACTTATTATATCAATGAGATTTTATTTACAAAGTGTTAAGAATTAAGCGGTAAGAATCTCAGGTCCAAAAATAATAAAAGAAGTTTCCTATCGAATAATATCCGAAAAGGTTTTGGTAAGTTATGTACCTGGAAATTTGGAGGTTAAAATAAAAAGCCTAAAAAAGTCGTATTCTTGGACAGATTAATCCCAAAAAGTTTTCGATTTTTCTAAAATGTTAACAGTTAAAAATTAAAGTATTATTAATAACAATTTATTGTAAAAAAGTATTGTAACGGGATAACCGTAAAGAAAAGGACCGTAATTTACCAAACACCAAGTCACATTCTAACCTTATTTCTCTACCGAACAGGCGTTTGGCCAGTTGATTCGTTAATGGCCGATCGAATTGCCATTAGAAATAGTGGAATGTGTCGATTCTAATCCCTCTGACATTCTGACACCACTTTTGACAGATAGTTGGTTATAGTCCGGTTCATTTGTTCCACCATTCCATCAGACTGAGGGTGCATCGCTGTGATTCTCGTTTTGTGGATGCCTAATCTTTGGCAAACTTCTTGAAACAGCTTGCTCTCAAAATTTCTCCCTTGGTCTGAATGTAATTCTAGTGGTACCCCAAATTGGCTTACGAATTCTTCAACTAATATATCTGCTAAAGTGGTGGCTTCCTGATTGGGAACTGCATAGGCTTCAACCCATTAAGTGAAGTAGTCCATGACAACAAAGATGTACTTGTTTCCTACATCGGTCTGTGGAAGTGGCCCCAATACATCTACTGCGATTCTTTCAAAAGGACTTCCAACCAGGTATTGCTGCATTTCCGCCTTTGGTTTTCGGTGCGGACCGTACCTGGCAGCACATGTAGTGCATTTGCGACACCAATCTTTAACATCATTAGTGCAATTTACCCAGTAAAATCTATCTCGGATCTTTTGCAGCGTTTTCGTGATACCCAGATGTCCTCCAGAACTATCATTATGCATCTGTTTTAAAATTTCTGGTACAGCATTTCTTGGGACCACTTTGAACTTTAACTGCCCATACATCCCCTTATATACAACATTATTCAATCTAGTCAGTGTGTTTAGAACTTTCTAGAATCTTCTAGAAACATTATTTAATCTAGTTAGTGTGTTTAGAAGTTTCTAGAATAACAATCTTTCAAATTAAGATCCTTTTCTTTAAGGTTATCCCGTTACACTGTTTGAAACACTTATGGGGACTTTAACACAATTTTATTTACAAAATTGTTAAGATACACAGAACTCTGCTGGAAAACGTCTAAACTGCTTGACAATACAATGAACTCTTGTTAATTTTTGAACTTGAAATGGGTCTTCGAACTCCACAGCGTCAGGGTCCAAATTATTATTTACGTAGTATTCACGGAGCCTTCTCAACAATACGGATTACTCCCAGCAGTTTCCAACTCTAATTCTTCGAGCTCTCTTCGGAGCTCAGCCACCAATAGTTCATTTATCTTTTTTCCAGGCATTCTTGTATCTTCACCCCACATGAAGAAACTAGGATTAGTAGATGAAGCAAACTGCAGATTCTGTGAGGTAGAGGATGAAACCTCAATACACATACTTTCAGAATGCATGACATTAAGTACTTCTAGGGTCAAATACGTAGGGTCATACGAAAATATTTTATATTTTTAAATTTAGGAAAAAGTGTAGTGTTTGGTATACTTGAAGATAATTTGTTGTATTTTCTAAGATTTTTTTGATTTTAAAACTGAAGAAGACAAATAATGTGTAGGCTATTGGGTAAAATAAGTGCAATATTTATATTTTGATAAGCTCAAAGACTGGTTTAATTAAAATACGATTTTTTATACAGAAATTAAAATAATTCTACGAAACATAGTGTGTGTTTTAACAATGAATTTTTGAAAATATTTATAATTATAAAGGAAAATGATTGTGTTAAGTATTGAATTTCTAAAAACAAATACTTTTAACATAAACTAAATATTGAACTAAACAAATAACTGTCTTGATTATTGTTAGTTTTTATAATAATTAATAAATTAATATAGGAAATTCCGGTCCTGTATTAAGCGCATTTGTGGCTTTGGTCCTATATATCGGCTACCCTGTTTGGCTTGCACCACTAAATATTCTGTAGACCGGAAGGAAGGCAGGTTGCTTTGCAACCCTCAATGAATATCACAGGTGATGCTAAAACTAATTTCCGTTTCGGGAGCTTAGGCTGAAATTTATTTTTATTGGAATGCGAAACTATAAATTCCACCGTTATCGCATGTATTTGAAATTTGAGAAACACAACCAGTTGTATCTGCCAACCCAATATATGTAGATACAAGGGTAGTAGCTATTATTTAAACGCTGTTAAAATGCAAAATGAAATATAGAACATGTTGAATTTAGAAAAACATGCTATTTTTCTTAGGTCAATTTTCGAAAATTGTACCATAATGTTTAACTAATATTTTACACAAATCATATTTTTTGACATCTAAAATTAACTCATTTAACATAAAGCCCGGTCAATCTAGACATTCGAATATAAAATTTTCCTCACTCCGTGCGGAAAGTACTGCTTTCGACCATGCAGGACCGTGCGGAAAGCAATTAATGACCGAAACAGAGTTGATAAGTGTTTCCCAATCAAAAATATAGAAAGTGAATTAAGAGAAATTGAGGATGAATTTTCTAATAGTTTTGCATCTGATATGTCTATAGAATTAAGCAACTGTTCAAATATTACATTTAACGTATTTAACAAAGATTCATAACTATACATAATTTTGTAATAAAAAAGTGTTTTGTTATTAATAAAAATGTTATAATTTCTCAACTCCAAAAATTTTTGTTTTAATAGGGGTATCCGCCTCCCCCAACACTCCATCAGCGCCTTCGCGGTGCAGGCGGATCAGTCCTAATAGTTACTACTTTTATTATCTTCTTTCCTTTTATTTTAGACAAATTCAAGAGCTTTCCTCACGGAGTGATAAAAAATAGAATACGCAACTCGTGCGGTGCGCAGGTAATCCCATCACTCGTGCTTTTTATCGCGTTCGTCTTCGGCTCACGCGACAAACGCAATCGTGATGGGATCACCTGCTTTCCGCACTCGTTACGTAATGTGCTATTACATATGTAGGTATCTCAGTAAAGGACCTACAAGAGAACGAGCCCAAAATCCCATGCTTTTTCTTATGAAGGTCCGAAAAGCGAATTTTGTTACCGTTCAAGGTCGTCTGACGTCATAGCCCCACCCGGCCCCACCCACTTTCACTTTTAACCTGATTGCTTGGTTCTGATTGGCTGACAGACTCCGCCCTTTAATTGCTTATTAATGACTTGTTAATTACTAGTGCCCCATTGCTTCGTTCTGATTGGCTGCCTGACTCCGCCTCTTAATTATTATTAATGACTTGTTAATTACTAGTGCCCCATTGCTTGGTTCTGATTGGTTGACAATCTCCGACCCTTAATTACTTAATAATTAGAAATGCCCCATTGCTTGGTTCTGATTGGTTGACAATCTCCGACCCTTAATTACTTAATAATTAGAAATGCCCCATTGCTTCGTTCTGATTGGTTGACAATCTCCAATCCTTAATTACTTAATAATTAGAAATCCCCCATTGCTTGGTTCTGATTGGTTGACTGCTAGCAGACAACTGTCAATTTTCGAGTGGCCTTTGACGTTTGGCGCAAGCAGCCAACCCTCTTTTCTTCTTTTTGTATATTTTCGAATTTTTTCGCGCTTTGCTGACATCGTACCAACTTTACATGCTACCAACTTTACAGTGCTACCAACTTTTGACCTTTTACATTCGACGCAAGCAGCCAATTCTTCTTTTTGTATATTTTTGAATTTTTTTTCGCACTTCGCTGTCATCGTACCAACTTTACATGCTACCAACTTTATAGTGCTACCAACTTTTGTCACAAATGCCCCATTGCTTGATTCTGATTGGTTGACAATCTCCGACCCTTAATTACTTAATTACAAGTGCCCCATTATCCGCTTCCGATTGTTTATTATTTAATAAACCCCACCCATAATTTGATATCGAGTAGCCATTGTTTTAAATAATTAATATTAAGAGTAATATATTGATAAGCATTATAACACTATTAAAAATCATTAGGGTGATTATAGGATTAAATAATAAAAAAATATAATAATAAGAAGTTTGTTTTATTAAAAAATATATATTTAAAATGGTAGGACAACATTTTTTAACCAATTATTTAAACAATTTACATTATGTTGAGTACACATATATTTTCCATAAGCGTGGTTGAAACATTGAGTGAATGCAGGTTGAAAGACGTCAGTACAACAGGGGGTTCCATCATATTTTGTAACATCGTAAATATTTGTCGAAATTCCAAGTTCTCGACATTTGGTTTCTAAAAAATTTAGTTTTTGACTACCTCTGACGTATATGCAGTCTGCTGAATTTAATAAATATTTTTCCAGTATGTTATTAATTTCATTATATTCAATATCACCAGAGTCGTATTTTATTCCATGAACATATTTTTCAACATAATTATTAGTTCTCTTATCCTTAGAACTCAATGTGTGGAAGGGTACTGGTGGTTTAAACAGAAAACTAGTAATATGTTTTCCAATCAGTATAGACAATTCTTTCGGATAAAATATATCCTCAAAGATAATTCCTTGAATATCTACAAGTGCTATTCTCATGATGCCTTCTATGAAACTGAAAATTTGTATAAAAGTTTCGTTTTATATTAAGCTTTAAGGCTGGATAAGTGGGGTTTCAATCTAATATTTCTCCTTTTAAACAATCACTTTTAATCTTCTTATCTATATGATAGGTTTATATAAAAATTTTGATTGATTCTGGATTGATTAAATATTATTCCCATCTGTTTGAAATCGATCTAAAATCATATATAAGAAAAAAAACATTATTATAATAAAAAAATTATTAAAGTCACTTTTAGACTCACCTATATAATATCCAACTCAAAAAATTTATATTATTGTCAAAACAGTTTGTAGAATTATTTCATCCATATATCTCTCATCCATTATCAGAATGCATTTTATATATTACATCTTCATCTTTTAATACATAGTCGTACGTAAATTTCTATCCAATTTGGTCTTAAAAATATTTTCAAAACAGTTTGTAGAATTATTTTATCCATATATCTCTCATCTATTATCGGACTGCATTTTATATATTCCATCTTCATTGTTAATCCATAGTCGTACGTAAATTTCTATCCAATTTGATCAAACTTCATAATATCAGACACGCTTATACATACTAATTTATATAAAACAAGTAGTTTTATTATATTACAATTATACTAAATTATGATAAAAAAAAAGAAAACAATTTTATGTAAATAATTTAAATTTAAAATAATAATTTTGAACTCTATAAACAATCCATTACTTGATCATCATCATAAACATTTATTTTAGGGTTAATAGAGTAATGCCCCCATGGTAATGTCTCATCTTTCCCTGGTATCAGATATCTTTTATCATCATCAGAGCTGAGAGCAATTTTCTTTTGTTCTATTGAAAAGACTTTATGATGTTTCGATTGTATGAGATTCTGTGAAGTGGTCTTACTTCTAGATGTTTCTAAACATTCAATATAGTCATTAAAAGTTATACTATTTTTTACTATCGACATTTTAACCCCCTTTGCTTTTTTGGTTACACCATAATTCATAACATTTTTTTCAATCTCATCATCATCATATTCTTCGTCTTTTAATTTTGCCCTCAGTTTTTGCACCTCATCTTCTGAGATGGCCACTTTCATAGTATATAATTTTGATCTCAGTCCTACATAATCAGTCATAATGGAGCCATTATTTTCATCTTTCATCATACCTAAAACTTTCTTATTTAGTTGCGGTATTCCATACACATTATTTGTAGTATAGTCTGAAGTATCAAAGTATTTCTCGCAATCATTCTTTATAATTTGATAAGGATCTTTTCCTCGTATCTCTAATAAAACGGAATCTGTATCACTGTAGCAAGTAGAGCAGTTTTCTCCAAATCGTGTTTGTAAATAATCATATTGAAAGCTATATATTGTAGTCTTTGCAAGATCCAAAATTGTTTGCCCTACATATATAGGTTTATTTAGATAAACCTCAATTTTTTTCATCTCTATCGCCACCAAATTTTCGTCAAATATTATACAATTCTTAAATTCAGGCTTAGATATATATGATTGAGCTCCATAACGACCCTCCCATTCGGTAAGAAGTTTTACATCAACCCTTTTTCTTACATTCTCCATAGTTTTACCGAAAACAGCATTGTTCATTAATTTGAATAAATTCTTCTCAAATTCGTTTTTAGCTTTTTTTCTAAGCTCCGTATTTAAATCAATATACGGTTTCAACCAAGGAGACTGTTTAAATTTTAATACTCTGTGTATTTTCGTTAATTTCAAGCCATGTTCTAAAGCTTGTTTTAGTGATCGATAGTGTATGATATATTTCTCTTTATTATAAAGTGTAGCCATAAGTTTAGTACTCTCTTTTAACTTTGCAGGAGGCTTCATAGTCTTAGGGTTGATATGTTCTGGACAGAAAGGTATATCTTTATGCTTATCATGTAAATCATGTGGATACTCTAAATCAACTTCAAGCATGTAACCTACATTATTATCATCAGCAATTGTAGTGACATCAATATTTGAATCCACCCACTCAAATTCTCCATATGGAAGAGCTTGACTCATAGCCCCACCATACTGATTGTTGACATCAAAATACATTAAATAGTTTTCCGGTTTTGCAGGATTATAATTCAACATATATTTATTGTTTGCATGAACCCTTCTTTTAGAGCAGACTTGACTGAGACCACCTCGAATGCCTCGCTCTACAAACAAAAACATATCCATATCAGTAAGAAGTTCTAACTCCTGTTTCGTAAACTTTAACATAGCATCCCAAGTAAATCCGGGTAGCGTAAAATAGTGGGCTGGATCTAGATCATACGTCTTAAGACAGCTCGATCTAAACTGTTCAAAGACATCTGCTAGGAGTAGAATGTCTGTTTTCATATATAAGTCTACATAATCACCTAGAGTTTTACAGTTAAACGAAGACCATACTTGTTGTGCTCTTTTATACATACGGCGGGGGCAAGCTTTATTATCTAATTTGTTATAAAAAGCATCTTGATGAGGTAAACAGGATTCACTAAAACGATCAAAACTATTGATGTAATCATATGGCATCACACCTTTCTTTGTTAACAAATTAAACTTATCTTCAGGTATGTTATTAAACTGAGACCTCAGATTTGTAAATTTTGTTAAAGAAGATGATAATTTATCTAAGGATGATGCCATAAATCTAAAACTATCAATGAATCTAAAGTGAATTCGAGCTTCATCAATATGCTTCGTAAACGAAATATATTTTTCTTTAGTGAGAGGCAGTAAGTCTATAGATCCTTTCATTCGGGTTGCAATATCTTTTATCACGAAATGTGCGTCATAACCACTCAAATTGTGAAAGATTACCGGGATTGTGTGCGTGTCTTGATAATTAACATTACACTCATTATGTGAAGCTCCACGGTAATTATTTTCAGAAATTAAGTAATTATAATCTCTCACTTTTTTCTCGCCAACTTTAAAGGGTTGTTCACAAATATGACAGCGGGTGGATGCTTGAAAATCACTCTCTTGTTGAGGAGTCATGTGTATATTATACGGACATAGATATATAGTAGAGACATCCTCAGCAAGTTGATTCATTTCATCAGCAAACCACTGCATACAATCGGATCCTCGATATGAACGGTAGAATGATAGATTGTTATCATAAGAAGATTTAAAATAATATCCTACTGCTGCTGGAATATGTTTTTGATAAGCAGTCTTTTCTGCACAAGGCTTTAAAATACTCTCTAAATCTGCATATACAGCAAAGGGGGCTTTTATTTTGTTTTTAAAATCCTTAAATTTAAGCATCTTTTTGCTATCTGTAGGCATTTTGGTGGCGGTATCATTTCTTTTAATGCAGTCTACTATGTGTTTACTTAGCTTATCTTCCGAACGGAAGTAGTGTAAACATCTATCACAAAAGTACTTTTGACCATTTTCATTACTGAGTTGTTTAGACAAAAGTCGTGAAAGATTCTTTATCCAAACGTAATGATATTTAGTAGACTCTTTGTCATACTGATCTTGTATTAGAAGCAGATTTACATGCTTATCTTTCTTTTCCGCTGTTAAATATGTAGGGAGGGTCGAAAATTGTTTATTATACTTTTTTAGGATATAAACATTGATAGAAATGTTATTCATTTTTTCAAAATTTGGAATCTGCTTGATAGTTATAGGAAACTGAATACCTTTAAGTTTTAATACCTCAGAATAATGTGGGTATTTATTTGTTCTTTGCGGATTATTATTAACAGGATACAAAGCTGATGTAATTGCCCATGCAAAGCAGGCTTGATCATCATTTTTAACATTAATGCATGCTTCTTTTCTTTTAATTTGAGGTGGTAGTTCAATATATGATGATCCAAGTTGTGGAACAAATTTATTAATATTTACGCCCAAGTTTACTACTCTTTTTAACGACCACCCGCTATCACGTTCCTGGAATTCTTCCAGGTCTTTTAGAATAAGTTTTGTCACATTATCATCAAACCAGTTATTTAAATTTGTATCTCTATAGATGGGGCAGTTAGCTGTGGTGAAATATTTATATTCAGTTATGATCTGTAGGCCTCTATATATCTCAAATTCACCACAAAAAACTGTGTTCACTTTAACAGACTCATCTTTCTTGAGTGCGTTACCAATTCTACGTTTGAAGAGTGTCTTACAATCGACAAGAAATGCTATAGGATCTTTATGTTTAAGGTTTGAAATGACTCCAGTTCGAATTCTAGACTTAAAAGCTGAAGTCAAATCATCCCATTCTACTTTTTTAATTCCAGACTCTTTTGCCCTAGTCATAATTCCAGATCCTCTCTTTTTTGTTAATTTAATCTGAGATCTTAACGATTTAACATTTCTTAAACAAGCCTCTAGGTGTTGTCTTTCGCCCATGGAAGTAGCATTTTTAATATCTTTATTTATCTTTCTGACAGCCTTTGTACATTCCAGCAACCCCTCCTCCACTGTTTTACCATCATAGGTAATACTTATAAATCCTAAAATAGCTGTTATATGTTGAATAAGATCAGTAATTATTGACATAATGCTAAATTTTAAATAGTTAGATAGAAAAAAAAGAAATTTAATTATGTGTCTGATATAAAGTAGGTAACTACACTGCAAGAGAAATATTAAATAATTAATTTTTAAAAATAATAATGGTAAAATATTATAATGAAATTTAAAAAAAAAAAATATATTAGTAAAAAAAAAAAACATTAATTTGAAATTCAATATGATACAAAATAATCCATATAAACAGTTATAGCTATTTAAAATTATTTAATAAAAAAACTTACCAAAAAATTTTATACACACACTTCAATTATCACTTTTCGCAGACTATTAAAATCAACCAACTTCTATGAAATCTTTGACAATAAAGACTCTCATACTGTTAACACCATATTTTAAATAGTTTTTTCAATCATAATTAGAAAATATGAAATATAAAGTCATTAATTTACGTTTAAGTATTTAACAATAAATATATTAACGGAAATTTATTAATTTTTAAAGTGTTACAGATAAAAAAAATATAATCGACTCTTAATCGATACTTAATATTCTAAATTTCCCATTACCAAAATTAAATAGTAAAAATTTCTCCAAATACTTTATATATAATTTGTCATATTCGACTCTAAATCGATACTTAATATACTAAATTTCACATTACCAAAATTAAATAGTAAAAATTTCCTCGAGTACTTTATATATAATTTGTCATATACTTTATATTCTAACTTTCCCATTAAAAATTAATTAGTAAAAATTCCTACAAAGTACTTTATATATAATTTGCCCTATACTAAAATTTCCCTAAAATTATTTACTTTATATTTATTTTTTTCTTGTAAATTAGATTTTAATATAAAGAGTGGGTATAAATATAAGCGAAATATTCAATTTTATTAAGTTAGTTCCAGTTGTTTCTTGAAGTGCTATTACCTATAATTATTACAGTAAGTCTACTATTCTATACTCTTTATACATGATTTTTTATTAATTTATTCACTTATTTATTTATTTATTTATTTATTTATTTATTTATTTATTATACATTTTATCAGTTATATATATGCGTCTACTATTCTATATCCTTTAGGTATACATGATTTTTTATTAATTTATTGACTTATTTATTTATTATACATTTTATCTGTTTTTTATATATAATGAGCTTTACGATATTTATATACTTACAATTTTATTTATTTCTTATAGATGGATTTTTCTAAAATAAACAAATCGTCTGTTTTATCGCAAAAGAAACCTGTGGTGAAGTTATCCTCCTTGGAGGTGGGCACATCATATCAAATATTAGATGCAAAAATTGTGAAATCAAACTATGGGAAAACTGTACTTTTAGAAATGTTGGATATGGTTGTTTTTCTACCAGAACGTGTGGTTGAAGATTATACACCATTCATGGAAGAATTTAAAAGCCAAAAATATGGCTTGGTGTTCCACGGGTTAGTGGACACCGGAAAACCGAAGCCTGCGGCTTCATTTGAAGTTATAGAAGTATAAAATATTAAATATATTTTTTAATAATTGTAAAATTGTTTTATTATTAATAACCACATTTTTTTTATTATTTTTTTATTATAAAAAAGTATAATATTTACATAGGTAATATAACACATTTAAATTAGGTATTTATATTATACTCTTGATTACCTCCGTAAGAGGGTAATATTCCATTAAACAGTCATGAATAATGATGCAATATACTTTTGTATCTTTTGGAAAACCATTGTTAGCTTCAATTTCTAATTTTATATCGACAGTTGAAGATTTCATTCCATCTTCTTGTTTTGAACAATCTATTACAAATAAGGCATGATCTTTAAATGCTTGATAATCTAAAAGTGATCGTCTCTCAGTCGAATATGAATAACTAGGATAAAATTCAGTGTAGTTATAATGAGCTGCAGCATAATCATTTTTCTCAAAGTCCAGTTGCATTCTTTCATTAGGCCAATATTCACCATTAAGAGATACTCGAACACTTGATATATTAACATTATCAAAAATTGTTGAATCCTTTTCTTTTCTATTGCGCCTCTCAGTTTGAAATGTTACTATAACATAACGCGGTTTTTCAATTGATGAGCTTGTTTTAACATTCCAGATTTCTCTTCTTGCACCGTCTTTAATTGAGGGTAGTTCATTAAGATCCCACTTTCTGAATGGAATATATATTGGTATATTATTTTTAATAGGTTCCATCAATTTAATTTTAATTTCATCATTGGGAAACACATGTTTCACTTTCAGTTCCATACTATTTATAATAATCTTAACAGTTGTTGTAGTTGCGGTACTACCAGCACCTACCTCATTTACAATAATACTATCATTATCGTAACTAGCTCGTACGAGACGAAATGTTTGTCTCCCATAAGCTATTGTTGTATAATCATTAAAAATGTTGAAAATATGTTTAAGAGGAATCAACAAACTAAAAGATTTATCATCTTCATTTAAGAACGGATGGTTAGGAAAATTCCATCCAGCAATACTCATAAATCTTGCATAATCACTGCGATAGCATAGCATACTACGTACGGCGCTAACAATTCCGGGATCTCTCACTGTTTCAATTTCTTTTGAACTTTCACTATATGAACAGGAATCGAATAGAAATACCCCAAAATTGGGAGCTAGATGTACGTTTCCACCTCCAACTATATCTAATCTACCTTTAATTTCTAATAAAGATTCATGTAGAGCAAAAAACGAATCAGCTTGATTTATTACAAACTCTACGACATCATTGTTATTAAATGATTTCACATATGGAGTGTACGATCTAAATTCTTCTTTTCTAATCGAATCATCATACTTTGGTTCACGATGTAGATCAAAAATGGGGTCAACTTTAAGTCGCTTAGATTCAACTTCAGATCGTATATATTTACGGTTTACCATATTTAACTTTAAGTCCAATCGATTGTAAAAAATCTCTGTTTACTCTAGTTAGTTTACGATGCTTGCAAGATCTAGATAAAACTGATGATTTTTTAGTTGGAACCGTCCTTTTATGTTCTATAATGAGACCCATTTATCGTTCTTGTAAAACTAGATGAAGGGTGCTTCTTTCTCCGCGAAAGTTAACAGGTCTTAAATCTTGATCAGACACCCTTACAATGATGTGATTAATTTCTTTCAAATTCTTTATAGGCAAATATATTGGATTGATAGGTCTCTCGTTGATAGCAAAACCAGGATCTACTGTTATAGGAATATCTAAAATTATATGAGCTGGTGTATTTCCATAGAAAGCTCCTTCAGTAATGTTGCAGTCAAAAAGTAGACTTGTCACTTTATTAATATTCACAGGTAGATCTGAAGAATGAACTATTCCAGGTTCTAATATTTTATTAGAAAATCCTAGGAGATTAGCAAGACTATCAGTCTTTTCAAAAGAGATTTCATATAGTTTACTATAAATTTCGCACTGAAGGGTATTATTATTTGGTTCTAAGAAAAAATCTTCTTCAGCAATGTTTTTTTTTAACATCAATTGTTTTTTTATATAAGCAGCTATATCACTAATCTCGTAACAACCTACAGGTAGAAGTATTTCTCTTTCTCTAAGTTGTTCTAAATTGTCGTACTCGAAGTAGTAAAATTTTTCACCATCAATATTAGGTATTGAATTGTAGGAATGAAACCCTAGCACTGCTAAATAGTAACTTTTATATGGATTAAGTACAAGAGGTGTTGACGGTGTAAAAGAGAACTCGTTATTGGTACTCGTTAAGGTTAAAAGTTGCGACATGACTAACCATTATCAGAAAATGTTATGATTTAAATAATAGACTAATATGCTAATCATTAAATTTATTTATAACATATAAAACAAAATAGACATTTTGACGTCATATTTCCACAAACATCTGACCATTCATGACAATCCGGATCTATACTGCATGGTAAATATTCTTTTAAATCCTCACGTATTTCACATGGCAGTTTATACCAAACTGAAGGTGAAATATTTTCCATAAGTATTTCAATGATATTAAGTGCCTCTTTGGATAAGTAAGCTGCCATTATATAAAAATTCCAAACACAGATGTCCACAATTAATTTGATTATATGTTTGATATTGATTATTGTTGTAGAAAATTCTAACACCTGAACCAAAATATTTAACAAGCTCTTTCATCGGCTTCAAATTACCAAATGAATCAAAATACTCTACGTTGTTATTTATCTTTTTATAAGCTACCCAATGTGTTCCAGCATTTTGCGATATATCTAAATTAACAATTGAACACTCGCATCTTCTAGATCCGTTAATTGGAAGACTATCTCGCATAAAAACACCACGAAAATATGGTATTTTTAATTTCTTTGCATAATTAATTAAATCGATGTTAGTTAGTGGTCTATTGGGTAGCTTTATTGGAAGTTTTTTTTTTCTTTCTTCAGATACAAGCCGTAGCCTCCTTTGATATTTTTCTTTAAATACAATCCCTTTCCTATAGACTCCATAGCTTTGTTGTGACGATGATCTTCATCAAGTTTCTTTTGAGCGTTTTTAGCATCAATTATAGTTTTTGCTATAGCTGAACTTCCTCCTGCTATTGTCCCTATCGCACTTA